>CM077643.1:287551918-288751918 GCA_039707465.1 Rhabdophis nuchalis
TTGAGGTCTAGAGGAAGCTTGAATTCTTTTCCAAGGATTGTCAGGCATTTTGGCTGAGGTCTGGAATAGATATATGACCGAGACCTTGGACTGCATTGCACCCATATGGTCTTCATTGGTGTGCTGATTCTGAGGTGTTGCCTAGGTCTCAATTGTAGAAAGACAGTGAGCAAATCCAACTACACATAAGAGTCCATATTTACTTACTGTACATCATAGCATTAGGTATGGAAAAACATTGTATTTTTTGTTTTTAACATGTCTGCTGATAGCTGCCCACCAGCCCTCTTTATGATGACCATTCTTTGGCTGTGGCACTAAACGCACATAATCATCCTCAAGGACTTGGTGGGGAATATGTGTCTTCAAGCAGACAAAATGCTCACGTTTGATCAAACATGGACTCTTACCAGGCAAATAATTTTATCAGGACTGTGTTTGATTCTGTTACTATTAAGGAAGGTCCTTCTGTATGTTAATTCAGGTATCTATATGTTAGATTTTTTATTAAAAAAAAAAAATCCCTTCTGGGTTCTTAAACTGGTCCAGGAAAAGACCACAGAGTGGGTCCAGGAAGTGATTTCATCCTCTTTGAGAGACGAGTACTCCAATACACCTTTAAGAAGATGGGGGTATGTCTCCTCCTAAGAAGTCATTCATGAACTCTTCCCTGTTCGATCATGATAGGTCAATTTCCATTCTTCTCTTCTTGGAAAAGATTGGTTAGATAAGAGTTACAGACAATCTTGGGGAAAACGGATTATCTAGACTCATTTTGTATGGTTTCAGGCCAGGGCACAGTACAGAAACAAGTGTTGGTTATATGTTTTGAGCTGTTCATTCATATATTTATACCCCATACTTCATTGGTAATCAACAAGAAGAATATACTAGTTATTTCATAGCCTGACAAAGATATCCAAGAACAAAATGTATTTTCATTAAATGAGTTTGATAAGTTACGCCCTGGGTCCTCTGCGGAGAAGGGCGGGATATAAATATAAATAAAATAAATAAATAAAATAAAATAAGTGTGCATGCAAACAGATATTTTGTTGGAGAATTAAACCAGGAAGGGGTTATTCATTTTATTTCTTTGAGTGGTGATACACATGGTTCCTAGGAGGAAATAGAAAATAAATAGGGAAAAATGAAAGATACAAAAATGAAGGTAAAATGACTGCTGGAAGAGAAAGTACAAGTCCTGTAAAAAAAAAGCATTCGAAGATATATTAATCTTCCAATAGAATGAATGGGTGGTGGATGCAAAAAGCAGAATATGTGGAAGTGAAAAATGATAACACACAATGCCACAGAGACTGTGGAGTTATGCTAGTAAGAAATAAGAAAAAGGGTGCTTGGTAGAATAATGAGGTGAAATAAACTATAGGTGAAATAAAAGAAATCTTAATGATAAAGTATGCATTAAATCAGTTGTGGCAAACTCAATGCCCAGGAGCCACATCTGGCCCATGGGGTGCTTAGATCTGACATGCAAGGCCACTCTGGAAACAGCCCATTTTTGCTGGCAGAACTCTTGGGGCATCACAGGCACGCCTAACGAGTGACTTATAGCTGGCCACCCTACCCCGCCTCCCAAGGTCAAACACACACTGATGCGGCCATCAATGAAATCGAGTTTGACACCCCTGCACTAAATGAACAGGTTTTGCAAGGTCACATATACTATTCACTTACTGAATTGATGTTATATTTTTGTTTTTATTTAATGGGGGGTAGATCATTAGGTACTGGGATGGCACTTCAAGATATTTCTCTCATAATTTGTTGCAACCTTTTACTTTATTGTATTGCTTTATTTTATTCTTCTTTTAAAGCACAGTAAATTATGGAGAGTTAGTTTGGTGTACTGGTTAGGGCGCTAGGCTAGAAAATGAGAGATGGTGAGTTCTAGTCTTCCCCTTAGGCACAAAACAGGTTGGTGACTTTGGACTAGGAATTCTCTCTCAGCCTTAGGCTGGAAGCTATGACAAACTACTTCTAAAAAACCTTGACCAGAAAACTTCAGGTACTAGTCTAGGTAGCTTGAATTTGAAGGCATGCACACACACGTGCACATATATGTGGTAGACTTCTGTGAAACACACCTCTGATTAAAGACATTATAATCATTTAAAATTAATTTCATATTTCTCAAGATTCTTATGTGGTGCTGAAATTATAGTTGCGATCAGTGAAATCCATTATGATTTTTTTTACAATCAGACATAAAGATTGCAACATCTAATATCTGATTCTGAAGTGCTGAAAGCAGTTTTTAATGCATTTTCAACTTATTTTTTCAAAACACATGCCTGAACTATGTTGAAACTTATTTGGAGATACAAAGTAGAGATTCTTAATATTTTGTTTAGTAAAGGGGAAAATAATTTGAGAGAATGTGGCTGAAATGTTGCTTGTTTCTAAGTACCAAGTATTGGTTTCACTGAACAATTTTGAGTGTCTTTTATAGATTTCTGGCTGCTAATCATGAAAATAACCTGTAATTTAAATGTATCGCCATTTTATAGAAATTGTTTGCTTTTACACAATGGCAATGCATACCCTTCAGTACCAGTTGGCTATGCTGCACACATAAAAGAAACATATGGAAACATGGAACTGTTTTTGAAGCATGCTTGTACACCAAGTACAAGTGGAATGTTTGTGGAAATCTAAACGTAATGGCACTGCAGTTTGGAAGTGTCAAATATTGTGAGACAGTTGTGCAAGAGAGTTGCATTGGATTAAAAAGAAATGGTCATTCCAAAATAATTTCTCTCCAGGAGAGAAAGACAAGATACAGTAACTACTTGTTGACCTGACAAAGGTATTTTTGCCTCTGCTTCACATAAAATTCAGACTGATGAAAAATTTTGTGAAAGCAATGCACAAGGAAGGTGAAGGTCTTTGTTATTTGAGACAGATGTTTAGAATAGTTGATGCCAAGATTAAAGAAGACATTTTTGTCAGTCTACAGATCAGATATATCATCAAAGACAATCAGTTCAAAGATCTATTAGTGTGGCCAAAGAAAATTGCCTGGAAAGCATTCAGGAATATCGTTAAGGATTTTCTTGGCAACTATAAAGCAGCAAACTACATTCAGCTGGTTGACAACCTTCTAATAGCATACAAAACCATGAAGTGCAACATGTCATTGAAGATTCATTTTCTCCATTCACAATTGAATTTCTTTCCCGAAAATATAAGTGTAGTCACTGATGAACATAGTGAAAGATTTCAACAGAACATTGGAAAAATGGTATGGTTTGATGGCAACTGGAATCCATTGATGCTGGTAGATTATTCATGGACTGCAGTGAGGTGTATTGGACACAGTACAAATGAAAATCAACAGCAGAATACTTTCATCCCTGTTGAATTCATGGAGTGTGTCAGAAACATTATATGATTAACTACAGAGGTATTTAGTAGTGGCGACCTGTGCCCCAGCTCTATGCTGGACTATTTAGCCACGTTTTCAAACCATGTGTGCAAGTCACATGATAGAGAAAAAGCATGCATGGAAGGCACACACTCTCACAAAGCGAGTATGCAAGCATGTGGTGGTAGACTTGTGTGAAACACACTTCTGATTAAAGACATTATAGTCATTTAAAATTAATTTCATATTTCTCAAGATTCCTATGTGATGCTGAAATTATAGTTGTGATCAGTGTGAAAGGGGTCTGTCATAATCACAAAAAAGTTTTGAACTTTTGAAAAAAAAAGTTGGCTGGTGTTTTTCTAACACATCTCTAGAGAGCAATGGGATGGACATGTTATCTATGTTCCTGGTGGTGTTTAGTGATAATATTTCCTATTCTTCTAGCTCATTTCACCTTATCAAATAGGAAAGCTTTCCTTTGTTCATCACAACATAATCCCAATAAATTATGTACTGCTCTACTGAGTATCAGTTTGAGTTCTACTTTCTATCATCTTCTGTAACTTGTCATTGGCAGATTTCCATGCCAGCCAGCAAGGTACATATTGGCACTAACAAAACTGTTATAGAATCCAGACTACCTTTTTCCACCAGATTAAAGGGCTAATGCTTTAGGAGGTCATACTTTGTGGCATGAAAGACATTGGCAGCTGATTTACTTAGATCTGCTCTCTTTTCAATTCTGGGATGAAAGCCCTCCAAATTAACTCCAAGTTTGGAGCTTGATCAATTTGCCTCAAGTGACTGATTCATAACATAAACATCTTGTATCCCCTGTTTAAAGCAATCCAAGCAGTGTTTTACACATAGTGACAAAAATATACTTACCACTGTTACAGAAGTGGCATATCTGATTGTGATAGGATTTCTTGGTATAATTGCTCTGGCCCTTATTATTCTAGATTTTGTATTGATTGATAGTGATAAAGAACCAATTTTAAATGTATAGATATGTGTTTATTATTATAAGTAAGAATTTTGTCCAATGAACCTTAGAATGAAAGTATTAAGGAGTAATAGTTATTCGTTATTGATTTCATCAGTTTCTAAAAAATATATTTCAATCTGTATGCTTGTGTCTTCCTTCCTTCCTTCCTTCCTTCCTTCCTTCCTTCCTTCCTTCCTTCCTTCCTTCCCTCCCTCACTCACTCACTCCCTCCCCCCCTCCATCCCTTCCTCCCTCCTTCCCTTCCTGCTGCTGAATTCACTATTAGATGAATTTGGAAAAGAAAATTTATACAGCCTGATAGGTCTGACTTGTTAATCCTTAGGATTTTCTGCCATCTGGGTGATGAAAATAGACTGCCATCAATTACTATTCATCCTAAAGACTTAGTGTCATACACCACAAGGTGAAGCTTGACTGATTGATGACTTCCCTAGAATGCCAAGGCATTATGAGATTCCTCAATCCCATATTGAATTGTTTACAGAGACACAAATACTTAGCAAAATTATGATAATACCACCTACTCCAAGGCCAAGGTTTCAAATAAACATAACCAGTGTCAGTGAATATGAGTACACCTGATAGTCTTTGACTTTGTAATGCATACACATACAAAGAAAGAAGGAGATACTTTTTTTCGCCAGTTTTCATGGCTCCAGATTTGGAAGCGATTTCAAAATCCAGGGATGATAAATAGACTTCTCTACTTGCTAGCACATCTGCATGAAGAGAGTTTTTGTTTGGTTTTGCAAATAAGCACTCATATTTCTTCTCCTGTTCTTTGAGATAGCACCCAACCACATTTTTTTTGTCTTTTTATGCCTCAAGCATGAAAGCCAGAAAGCCACTTTGAGATAATCACCTCACAAGCTTGTTGTGATGGGGAAAAATAGGAGAAGGAAGAAGTATTAGGAATGTTTGCCATTTTATTTATAAAAGTAACAAAGATTGAGATTTTTTAAAAAAAACTTAATTAAAAATAAATTTAAAAAAAACAAATTTAACTGATCCTTCCACAGCTGGAATTTTATTACTCTACCCCTTTCTGTCTGTTGTGCCATCTTATTAGAGACTCTCCTAATCTAAAACCACAGTGAGTCCACATGCCATTGTGTACTCAAGCATGCTTCTGTCTTTGAATACCAGGAATAAAATAATAATTAAAAAAAACAGGACATGGTAATGATTTAATAATGTTTAACACAGCATGCATCTATGTGATTGTGGATCACTCAGTGCTTTGTTTCTTTGTTTTGGAAGTTCTCCAAAACACTGCAACACATAATTATATTTCATGGCAACTGAAAGTTGTCTAAAGGGAGTTATATTAATTTACTTAAATGGAATCTGAATTTCTCTTATTTATTTATGAACATCTTAAATGAACCATGCCGCTAGTTCATTCTGTCAGCTAACCATATACAGTGGTACCTCAGTTCACGAACTTAATTCGTGAACTGACTCTGTTCGCGAACCGAATTGGTCGTGAAGCGAGGCACAATTTCCCATAGGGTTCAATGTAAATCCAGTTAATCCGTTCTGACCTTGTTTTTTGGTCGTAATTCTTGAACTGACTCTGTTCGCGAACCTAATTGGTCGTGAGCAGAGGCACAGTTTCCCATAGGGTTCAATGTAAATCCGGTTAATCCGTTCTGACCTTGTTTTTAAAATGTCCGCGGCTCCGGTTCGTGAAGCGAAACGGAGTTCGTGAACCCGAGCATTTTTACGAACTTTTCTGTTCGTGAAGCGAGGCGGAGTTCGTGAAGCGAGGCGGAGTTCGTGTAGCGAGGCGGAGTTCGTGAAGCAGAGCATATTTTTACGAACTTTTCCGTTCGTGAACCAAAACGGTGTTCGTGAACCGGAGCACATTTTTTGGAAAATTTCTGTTCGTAAACCGAATTGGTCATGAACAGAGGCGTTCGTGAACCGAGGTACCACTGTATTAGAGAGCCAGGATTCCAACAAAGATTGTTTGGATTAGGTTTCATCGTTCTAAGACAGGTAAAGTGTAAAGTATAGGACTACCCAAAAATCTATAGCGCCTCCAGATGATACCAAAGAGTAGGAGTTTTCTATATTATTATACTGACATTTTGAAATTGCCTGGGTGTTTCTAACCTCTGCTTAACAGACCTAACACAATAGGCCCTTTCCTGCTTGAAATTATTGATTTATTTATTGTGATTTATCTGCTATTTGCATCCAGACGAAGTAATCCATGATTATGGGAACTTACAATGGAAAAAAAAAACACCTGCAACATGCATATCATATGTAATCCAAATCACTTTTGAATCCAGATTGTTACACAGGCCTGGGAATCACAGAAATATGACTCTACAACCAATGAGAATATGTTAACAGATATACAAATTATGTCTCCCTATCACTGAAACTCCTCATGGACTGGTAGTATTCAAATAATTTAACAACTGGTTCTTTGCCCTAATGACCAGCTGGGTAGGCTTGGCTCGGTGGTTATGTGACTGGGTGGACGTGGCCAACTCAACATCAGTCACGTCAATGAGCGCTTTGCCTTAGCTGTTACAATGTAATAAGGGTTAACCAGAGAGGCAGTTTCAGTAAGCAGGGCAATAAAGATTAGGCTAGAAACAACACCAGAATATTTCCTTCCTGCCTTCCTTACAGGATTAGCTCTGTGGAAAAAATCAAAATGAGATTTCTTCCAACAACCAGTGTTCTGAACTGCTTTGAAAGTTCTCCCGAATAGGTGCAAACTGGCTGAATCCCACCACTGCTCCTTATTTATTTGTTCTCTGATTTCTAAAAGTGATTTATTGTCTAACAAACCAAATGAAAACCATTTTCCAAAAACACAGACAATATTTCAAAACATCATTATTTCTGTTAACTTTCAAATGGGCCTAAGCTTAGGTAGCTGACTAACATCAGGTGGTTTGCAAGATCCCATCAGTAGGAATTAGGAAAAAGGGAATTTGAACTAAGAAGCCTTATAACCCAAGAACACTTGGGAATTCACTTAAGTTGGATAGAAGTTGTTCTTGAGGCTAAAGTTAAACCATGAAGGAATTTCTTTAATTTAGACCTTTCTGTCAAGAAGTTTGCAAAGAGGGAATGGAGGGGATTCTAGGACTCTAAAAGACAAGAGAAAGGATTTGAGTACAAAGTGATTTCTTAACACCATTATTGAGTTGTTCTGTTGAAATTAAAAGTTCTTAATTCCAACATGACACCCAGTTTGGTGTAGTGATTAAGGCTAGAAAATGGGAGACAGTGAACCACCTCAGGCGGAAACCCAATGGCTGACCTTGGGCCACTCCCTCTCTCTCTCAGGTCTAGGAAGCAGGCAAGGTCAAACCACTTCTGAAATCTTGCCAAGAAAACTGCAGAGAGTAGTCCAGGCAGTTGCCAGGAATCAGCCTTGCCTTTGAAGGCAACCTAAGTAAAACAACAACAACAAGGAAGCACCAATATTCTGTATAAATGAGTCAAATATTTCAATTCTTTGAATGTTTAAGTTAATTTTATAGCGTTTATGTAAAGCGATATAGATATCTACAGTTGATAAAGATAAATGCTTTCTACTGGGCATTTTGCATCTGGCTGTAGAGCCAGTTCCTTCATAATGATCATAGAGGCAGAATTTAAAGTGCACTTAGAACATTCAGAGAGACTGTGAACTGTCAGTGAGAAAAGGACACAAAGAGTTTTATGAAGTCATATCGATAATATTTTAATGGCAACCTAATAAACATGGAAATGAAAATAAACATCTTTCTTAAATTGGAAAATGTGCCATGGAATAAAGTGCTTGAGTTCCTATACATCTATGATTCTATTTCAATTTAGACTAAGAACGTAACCTTCCAGACTCACTGACTGTCATTTAGAACCTTGATTTGCCAAGGTGTCAGATCAATGGCTCAATGGCTTTTTGACAAGCAATTGATAAACTTGTTGACTGACAGCTTAATAACAGCAACACGGCAGCTGCTGGTTTTGAGTGCATAGTGTTTTTCTGCAAGAAAGGTTTGTTGCCATAAAGGTCTGAAATTCTATAGAATTATCAGTGTACTACATCTTAAGAATTGCCATGGTACAAAACAGTATTGGACATATAATCATGAACTACATTTCTTTCATGAGTCATACCATGTCTGCTCTGATACTTTGAAACCTCAGTTAATTTTATTTATATGTGACACACAGCTTGACTCTGGATCACAAATGATTCACTTAGATATTTTGAATGTTAGATCATTATCATTTACATTATAAATAGAAAAGAAAGGCAGAGACTGACTTTTTGAAGCTTGTCTGTTGAACAAAAATTTGAACGTTTGTTTTGACCATATCATAGTTTTAAAATAATGAAATCAGTTATTTAGATGGAATATATATAAATAAAAAGTTAACTATGAGTTTGTTCAAAACCACTAATCTCTGAAACTTTTGCACCAATCGAAACCAAATTTTCACACAACATTCCTTACAAGTGCAGCACAAATGATACGTACAGATTGTGTAGATGGCACACTGGTGCCAGGTACATGCCACACAAATGTACAACTGCAGCTGTTCTGTGTGTTTCCTTCACTCGCTCACTCACCCCCCTCCCCTTCACGGCCCCTCCCAAGGCTGCTTTTCAGCTCATGTCAATTGCACGAGCAGTGGAGCGGTCTGCATCATATCTACAACGGTCACCTCCTTAGTGGCCTCTCTCTCCTCCGCCACTGCTGCCGCTGCCCCCCCTCCACCAACTACTCCCCCCCCCCACAAGGTCGCTGCTGAGTCAGCAGCCTTTCCTCCTCTGCTGCTGCCCCCCCTCTGCCAACTCCCCCCCACAAGGCTGCTACCAAGTCAGCGGCCTCTCTCCTCTCTCTCTAGGTAGGTAGGTAAGTAAGTAGGTAGGTAGGTAGGTAGGTAGACGGATAGAGGAAGAAATACAGTAGGTAGGTAGGTAGAGGGATAGAGAGAGAGAGGGAGAAATACAGTAGCTGGGTAGATAGGTAGAAGGATAGAGAGAGGGAGGGAGAAATAAGGTAGGTAGGTAGGTGGATAGGTAGGTAGGTAGAGGGAGAGGGAGAAATACAGCAGGTAGGTAGGTAGAGGGAAAGAAGGAGAAGGAGAAATACAGTAGGTAGGTAGGTTGGTAGGTAGAAGGAGAGAGGGAGAAATACAGTAGGTAGGTAGGTAGAGGGATAGAGAGAGAGAGGGAGAAATACAGTAGGTAGGTAGGTAGGTAGGTAGGTAGAGAGGTAGAGAGAGGGGGGAGAAATACAGTAGGTAGGTAAGTAGGTAGGTAGGTAGGTAGGTAGGTAGGTAGGTAGAGTAAGACAGGGAGGGGAGGGAGAGAGAGGGGAAACCGAGGCAGAGAAGGAAGGGGGTCGTTGAGAGGGTCTATGAGGGGAAACTTTTTCATTTAACCAAACCTGGCCACAGCAACGCGTGGCAGGTACAGCTAGTAGATAATAATTTTGTTTGAACACTGTTTTGTTTGAACAGTGAGAATCTCATTGCCTTATAAGACAAAAATAAAGTTGTAATGATAATTAATTTAACATGTCTTTTTCTAGAGCAACCTCATTGTATTTCCAAGGTACAACTTCTCATATCAAATACATAGCTTACCATATATACTCACATACAAACCCATCCATGGATAAAGAGACTCTCACATTTTAATCAAAATACTATGAAAAATGTGCCACAGATAAGCTGGCTACATTTTTCATGGTATTGGGTTAAAAATGTGAGGGCTCACATATCGGTGAGTGGGCTTATCCACTAGTATATATTGTTAGTGGAAAGCAATATATAAACCTATAATACCTGTTTCACCTGTTGTTGATCCTTTGAATTAATCCTGTCCTTTATTTATTTTCCTTCCCAAATATCCATTGTAAACTATTTGTATACATTTGCAATGATAATTTGAAATGTGTTGTAGGTGAATGATGTGATCTATTGTTCTTGGCAATTCACTTTTTCAAGGTTTGGATGCTCTCTTGACTTAACAATTTATGCTTATTACTGAATGTCACAAGGTGATATTCTGAAACATATGCTCTTGCCACAGACAATGGTTGGAAAGTAATAAATTGCTGTTCTGTGTGAGGTGAGGACATGGCAATCTGATTTCTAGTCTCTGTTTTCTTTCGGTCAGCACAGTTTAGAGTTAACATTATATGAACCTAACTGTGTTGCTAATGATAAAACAGAGGCGTCTTTACTCAAGCATTATACAAAAGAGATAAAACAAAATTGCATGTAACTCTTCTCCTTGTAATTGAAAACATCAGGATATTTTCCACCTGAAAAATCAGCCTAGTAATAAGACCTGTGACAAATCTTCACCATGCCTTTACTGGATACTGTGCTATGGTTTTCTGAAATACATTTAGGCAGATCAATTAATTAATCCAAACTGAGCCTGATGCTCTCTCACCTCATGCTCAACCCCTTTCGGTGACGTTTCAATCATCTGTAAATATAACTAATGATGAAGTCTTGAGTTTCCAGAGCATAATGAAATGATTCTTGCTCCATTGTTGGCACACATTGATTGTAATTGGGGATCCCAAACAGATCCTCCCTTTCTCATCATTTGATATCAGGTTCCCTATTTGAAGTAAAAGAACTAGGCTAGACACTTTATTGATTTGTTAGCCTCTTTATTTATCTACAATCTCAGCCTTTGAGGACTCATTGCCTTGAAATGTGCCAATCACAGTCGATTTTGTTTAAATTCATCGTATAATTTCTCTTTCAAAATTGTCAGCTGTTTTTCTGTTCTGTCAGACTATGCCGTGTTCTGTAGGTATTCCTCATCCACAAGGATTGTATTCATTTAAAAAGTAAATATGTGTCTTCAAATAAATTGCTAAGGACTAATTTGCATGATGTAAAAAGAGGTTAAAATAAAAAGCTGAGTTAGTCAGTAATCGGAGTAGCACTGGGAAGGACTTATTTTATCTAATATTCTTTCCACGGGGTTTTTCTTTATTTATTTTTTCTCCTTCTCTTTGAGCGGGAAGAAGCAAAGCTGTAACTGAGGCTCCAGCATTGCAAGGAATATTAGGCACCTTGATGTTGTTCTAAATGTTATGCTATTTTTAAAGCTAAAAATAGTTGTTCAGCTGCATTTTAGAATTATAATTTGTATTTGACAGCAGGCAGACTGAACAGGAGGTTGAACTTTTTATTTTTCTTTCCCAGCATCCAAAAAGGAAGAGTTCTATAAAGTTAGGTGACATAGTTCAGCTTTTAATTTCCTTGGTATCCTACAATATGAAGATAAATAGCAAAAAAATATTAGCAAAATTCAGTATACACACGAATGCACAAGCGTGTATATGAATGTTTAATAACAGAGTCATTGTGTATGAGTATTTATGCATGTATATAGGTAGGTAGGTTTATGTGTGTATGTATACACACAAACACACACACAAACACACACACATTGTATGGGTGTGTATCCTTTCATCCTTCTGAGGCAGTGGGTCTCAACCTTCCTAATGCCGCGACCCTTTAATTCAGTTCCTCATGCTGTGGTGTCCCCCAACCATAAAATTATTTCATGTTTTCTGTATTTTTTTAAAAATATGTGTTTTCCAATGGTCTTAGGCAACCCCTGTGAAAGGGTTGTTCGACCCCCAAAGGGGTCCTGAGCCACAGGTTGAGAACCACTGTTCTAAGGTCAATAAAATGATGACTCAGGTTTTTGGCGGCGATATGCTGACACTATATACCTCTTAGAGAGGACTGTAAATCACTATGAAATGGCATATAAGTCTAAGTGCTATTACTCCATTCAGTCAATTTATAAACTGCTTATCTTCAATCATCCTGGCAACTTACAATTAAAAGCATTAAAAAAAACCATTAAAAGCAGGACAAAAATAATTATATGGAGAAACAGACAAAATCCAACATGATCCTAACTCAAAATATATAAATCAGAGTTTTCCAAACTCTAGTCTTTCATATGTGTTAGGACTGGGACTTGCAGCACCCCAAATTCCCATTCTATGGTCCTGCTGGCTCAGGAAATCTGGAGTGTTATTCCCAGCCCACATGGATGGCCATATTTTAAGGAACATGCCCCAAGCAATTATTTCATGGAACTCAGAAGGCAGGCCTATTGTTTTCCACTCAGAACCAGGTTTTATTAGGTCCAGTATCAAGATAAATAAGCAAATAGTTCCAAATCATTGTATGTATGTATGTATGTATGTATGTATGTATGCATGCATGCATGCATGTATATATTTTTCTATATTTGTTAATCACTCTTTGATCCTCTTGTGAGTTTCAAAAACTCACAAATAATCTAAGTATGAGAATGGTTGTTTTTTTCAAAAAAATTACAAAACCTAAAGCTATCACAGAGCAGCAGAACTACAAGGAGATCAAAAGCTTTACCTGACCACACAATGTGATACATCAGGCATGACTTAAGACCAGTAATGGGCACTTCCATCCAGAATTACAAGCAATGTTTAAAACATACCCCTTCCATTTTTAAAAAAAAGAATTACAGATTCATTTAGATCATTAGCTTTAAATTTCTCATGTTTCTGTTCACAAAAACACTTTATGGGTTAAATGTGACCTTAATTGCAATAGTGTAAATCTACAAACCTCTTGCCCTTTACTTTTTAAAACTCATTCTATTCTGTAGAGTCCTTGGGGCTCTCTAAGATCAGTTGTTTATTTGCAGACTTTTCATTATCCAACTAGATAACATCAGTGTGAGGAAATGTGTTGTAAAGTATAGATAAATTGCTGAAGAGGATGTGCTTTGGTGTTTAAAACATATCTTCTATGTATTTTCCTTATGTATTTTAGATAGATGTACTATAAATAGGTAATGTAGGTTATCTATTGTCTTTAAAAGACCAGAACATGCGTTCTATACCAGCCAACACCCATATAAACTGGAATCAATGCCAGACAAATAGTCAAGCATAAAACAAGATCCCAATGAAGGGACTACCGAAAAGAAAACCACACCTTCACCAAAACTGGCAGACCAAGCTAAACAGAGAGCAAAGTACAACCCTTCTTTGCACTGATGATTGTTAGTGAAATGTCTGTAAGCATATGACCAAGCTCAGAAAGCATCAAGGCCTCTACAGTTCAACCTGGACCTACATAGTTTATGTTCTGCTGGAACCACTCTTTTCTTTTCTGGTGGTGATCCATTTGCAAAAATCCCAACACTTTTGTTAACTAAAACTTGTAGGATGGATCTTTCCCCAATATATAAACTTGTTCCATAATTTTACATAGATTCATATTTTTTTTCTTAAAAGTTAGCCTCTGTGCCAGTCAGATGGCAAAGCATTTAATTGCTCTTTGCCCTTCCTTCTGCTTCTACTTAGTGTTACAACAGAAATGAGAGATATATATTCAATTTGTAAGAAGGTCAACAAGGGATGAGATTCTGAGAGCACAGAGAGATGGCGCCTTGATATATATGCAGAATGAGATTGCTATTTTGAAACAGATCCCAAAAAAGATTCGAGAGATTCGGAGGAAGTATTCCTCTTTATTAAAAAAATTATATAAAAAGGGTGTGTGGTTCAAATGGTTAATGCCTGAAGGAATGTTGGTGTTCTGGGAGGGGGGGAGAGTAAGAATCAAAACAATTGAAGAGGCGGAAGCCTTTCTTAAAAAACACTCCTCAACCCTGGAGGACGAAAATGGGGGAACGGGAGGGGCCATGGCTCCGCCCACTGGTGGGAAGGAAGAAGAAGACACAATAGCTAAAAGACTCAGATCACAAAAATGATTTTCTTTTACATAGTGTAATCCTTACGGATGTCAATAGAAACAAATGATTGAATGCATGTAATTTATGTTATGATATACATATGTATTTCCTTCCACCTTATGCCCGAAGAAAAAACCTTACTCCTTGTATGGAACCCCAGAGGCGATCACCACCTCCGACATGGAAGCCCTAAAATATCTTTCCTATATCCTACATACTTTTTCCCTGTTATAAAATTTGTAAAAACCAATAAAAATTGTTATTAAAAAAAAAGAAAAAAAAAAGAAATGAGACTCGAAGAGTTCACGATGTTAACTATCATATAAAAACATTAGCTGCAAAGCATTTGATTTTAGGAGCATCATTACAGACAGAGGTGGGTTGCTGCCCGGCATTACTGCTGGCTCAGTGTGCAAAAAATGCTCCATGCATGTGTGCATTTTCATGTAAAAAGGTCTGCGTTAGAAAAGGAAAAAAAACAAAATTTTGCAATGAAAATTGTTCTGCACATGCACAGAACTGAAAAACAAGACGGTGCCGCCACCGATAGAACTGGTTTGGGGGCGTGGCAGGCAAAGTTACTCCCTAGTTAGCTGAACCAATCGGAAAGTGGTAGGAACCCACCTCTGATTACAGATAAGGCATAGCAAAATATTTCTTTCTGAGTTGGCCTCTTTAATACTTTATACACTATTCTTAGACGTAGACTTTCTTCTTGGATAAATTTGATTACTTAACATCATCATGTAGGAAGCTTCCCTAAGGTAATAGAGTAATCTAGAATTAACCATCAATTCATTAGAGTTATCTTATCCACGTCAGTAACAAAATAAATACATCTTGAACACTTAATCTAATTATCTTCTGCTTTTTAAAGCCAACCATCCTTCATCTCTCTCTCTCTGCTCACTTTTTTTTTTTTTTTTTTTGGGCAGCACAGTTGGCTGCTTAGCAGGATTTATTTTGCCCGGCACTTCATTCTTCATTCTGTGAGGCACCTTTCTTGGCAGGTGCTCCTTGCCTACCTTTCTTCATCTTTGCTCTATGGACCATGAAAACTGCCATTACAAAAGAGAGAACACGTTATGAACTGTGTTTTTATATCAGTTTTGTGCTGACACTGCAAAATCGACCGATTCACTTAAAAGCCTTATAAGCCTCAGCAGTTCTGATATTTTTTAAAAAGGAGGAAAAAGTATGCGGTAGAGAAGACCAGTCAGACAATCTTTCATCTTTGATCATTATCCTTGAAAACTGCATATAAAGTAGTGTACTATAATTGTTGATGGCTTAAAAATGAGATTCAGGTTCCTTTCATCATATTTTTTTTTTTAATTGACAAAAAATAAGTATTATCTGAAAATGTTACTGACATGGATACATTCATGTTTTGATGCAACGTGATCTCCTATAAAATGTAACAATAAACTTCAAACACATATGCTGGCATCTTTACTCATAAATGAATACTCAACATGTGAAGTGCACCTGAGTAGCACACTAGAAACATGCAATGTGCTACATGTTTATGCCGATTTTGCATGTGGACATAGAAATATAGAGGTTAGAATCAAAATGGCATTAATTTCTATCTTGTACTTCTGGAGGACCACCTATTGTTATTGGTAGCGTCAGACATGCAAGCGATCTTTTCTTTTGGGGTTTCAGGCCTGCCACACTTTCTATTGTGGGAAAATGGGAGGGGGAATAATAGCATTCTTCTTAGAAAGTCAAGGTCACTTTTGTCTCTGCACCTGGCCAGATGTGGATGGGAGGAATCTGTCTTCATGGCAGTGAAAGATTGGACCATGTGATGGACTTGTGGGTGTTGGGGCAGGATCTTGAACTTTCAACTGGGTGGGAAAACCTGGAAGCTTTCAGATTCAGGTTTTCTCAGATGTGCCAACATGACATCTCTAATAAAGTGGAACTTTGATGAAACCCAAGCCTTTTTGGAACCCTGACAGGTAGTCCTCGACTTACAAACATTCATTTGGCCCCCACAGAGAGGGCTCGCAACTTGGTGTCCTCCTGGACTCTTGGCTGTCTTTAGAAGAGCACATGACGGCCATGGCCAGGGGGGCCTTCTATCAGGTTTGCCTGATACGCCAGTTGCGTCCCTTTCTGGATCGTGATGCCTTACGCACTGTCACTCAAGCTTTCGTCACCTCCCGCCTGGACTACTGTAATGCTCTCTACATGGGGCTTCCCTTGAGATGCACCTGGAGGCTCCAGTTAGTTCAGAATGCGGGATTTTGGGAGCATCTAGACGCTCCCATGTGACACCTCTCCTGCGTGAGCTGCACTGGATGCCTGTGGCTTTCCGGGTGTGCTTCAAGATACTAGTGACCACCTTTAAAGCGCTCCATGGCAAGGGACCTGGTTATCTGCAAGACCACCTCTGCCCTCTGGTATGACCTCCCCCCTGAATTATGCACGACCGCAGACCTACGTCTCTTCCGTCGGGCCCTGAAGACACATCTAATTCGTGCAGCTGGCCTGTCATAGTCGTTTAATTGGGTTTTAGTATTGGGTTTTATAATAATAGGCCAAACTATTTAATATTTACTAATTTGCTATTTTAACTTTTGTATTTCTTCTTTTTATTGTGACTGTTCACCACCCTGAGTACCGAGAGGGAGAAGGGCAGTATATAAATTAAATAAATAAATAAATAAATTTACCATCCATTCAAAGTTACAACAGCCCTGAAACAACTGGTCCTTGCACTTACAACGTTTACAGCATCTCCACAGTCACTATCAAAATTTGAGTGCTTGGCAGCTGGCATGTATTTACAACAGTTGCATCCAAGGATACAAGCCAGCTTCCAACAAAGAAATCTGGGGAAGCCAGATTTGCTTAATGGCCACATGACTACAGTGACTCGCTTAACACCAATGGCAAAAATAGGTTGTAAAATGTGGACCCTCACTCAACAACCACATTGCTTAGCCATGGAAATTATGGTCTCAATGGTGGTCGTAAGTCGATTTTTCT
This sequence comes from Rhabdophis nuchalis, assembly GCA_039707465.1. Taxonomy (NCBI): domain Eukaryota; kingdom Metazoa; phylum Chordata; class Lepidosauria; order Squamata; family Natricidae; genus Rhabdophis; species Rhabdophis nuchalis. The sequence continues at coordinate 287,569,082 of CM077643.1, forward strand.
TTTTACTTTTCATTTTGTTTTGTAAAGCTGAGCTGCAGGTGATATAAATGTACCAAGAACTGCTGACCAAAACCTATCCATTCTCCAGTAGGAATTTCACCCTCAGTAATAAAATAAGTGTCTTGTAAAACCTCCTAAGAAGCATCTGAAGGCAACAAGGCCTCTTCTGCTGTTGACTACAGTAGCTGGTCAGTAGTGCATGAGGGTTCTTAGAGTTGCACTCATGTCAGAAGCACAAGGCACTTCTAGATTAAAAGGTATAGCCAGTGACTCAACATTGCCTGGGGAACGCCCAATTGGGAGCTCCTTCCATTGTCCCTGGCAGGAGCTGGAGCAAAGGATATGAATTCATCCAGCCCCAGGACAACACTCAGGTTTTGAACAAAGGTTTGCTAACCTACCCAGCATCCTAACCATGAGACCCACCATGCTCCTCTAAACTAAGATACAACCACTTTTATTTCGATTCTGGTTGTATCTTAGTTTAGAGTTGGTGCAGGATGTATTAGAGCTAATAGATGTATGTATGTACACTTCCCAAAATATCATTAAGGCAAGAAAAATACAAGAAAAAAATTGTAAGCAATAACAAATGGACAAGTTCTTCCAAACATACAAATTACTAACTCTCTAGAAATTGAGTCTTAGACATATTTAGGGTTTGGTTCCAAATAGCTACGGTTTAAATATTTTGGCAGGAATTAGCATATCTTTAATGTCATAATATTTGAAGTTTTTCTCAGGAGCTGGCCATAGAAATATAGTTTATAGAAGTGAAGTGTACAAACTTTACTACCTCAAGAAAAAAAAAATCTGTGAATTGGCCTCATGCCTAATGAAATTTTCTGTATGTGAGAGGGTGTTTTAAAGAAAATGTTAAAATGTTATGTTACATTTTTAAAATATGCAAAATGTAACATAATATTCATCAAGTATTCATCAAGTATTTTAAAGTATAGACCTCGATAGCTTTTTTCTGCATATTTTCATATTGTTGGTAAAATTGAAATCAGCAAACAGTAGAAGTGTCCAATCCAAATGCAAGGTATATGAGAGGTACAGGATTAGCAAAATTAAAAACGCCTTTTTAGCATAGCCAATACGTGTCCAAAAGACAGAAAGAAATAATAGATAATAGTGGGTGGGGATTTGTTGAGAGCTCATGATCATTGTTTGGGATTTTGATTTAGAATAAAAATTTTGATGTCCAATCAAAGGAAAAACAGTCTTCAATTTGATTTATGTATTTACTAAGGAATAAGGAGCTTGATAACAAGAGCACTCCTTGTTCATACGTGGGATTTTTAAAAAATCTCCCCCACATCAAAATACAGGTAGACCTTGACTTACAACCACAACTGAGCTCAAAAATGTTGTTGTTTAGTGAGACATTTGTTAAGTGAGTTTTACCCCACTTTGCGACTTTTCTTGCCACAGTGAAGTGAATCACTGCAGTTGTTAAGTTAGTAACACATTTGTTAAGTGTATCTGTCTTCCTTTTGACTTTGCTCGTCAGAAGGTCACAAAAGGTGATTGCATGACCCTGGGACACTTCAACCGTCATTAATATGAGTCAGTTGCCAAGCCTTTGAATTTTGATCATGAGCTCAGGGAGGTGCTGCAGTGGTTGCAAAGTGTGAAAAATGGTTGTAAGTTACTTTTTTCAGTGTTGTTGTAACTTTGGTCACTAAATGAACTGCTATAAGTTGAGGACTACCTGTAGATAGGGTAGTTTTGTTTTGCTTTGCTTTACAGTTTTCAGGTGTTTAGTGCTCAACTATTTCATTAATTTTATCATAATGCATGGAATTAATGTCTAATGTATGCCATCATGCATAAAATAACACTTAATAATAATAATAATAATAATAATCATCATCATCATCATCATCATCACCATCATCATCATCATCATCTTTATTGTCATTGTACTAAAATTACAATGAAATTGGTTTGAGCGTTGTGTAACATTTGCATCAGGTGGAATATAGATAGCAGTCATAACTATAACAGAAATCTCTCTTGGTAAATAAAATGACCGACAAGTGACAGTTGAGAATTCCATGTCCGCATCCAGTACAAGTGGATGAAGCCAGGCCTCTGCTCACACAGCAGTCACAAATGAGCTTATTCGCTGCCATCCATAGCTCTAGTTCATCAGTTTTGTGGACAAAGGGATCTAGAGTTGCTTAGGAAAATGCTTGGTAATGCTGGTCTGTGAGGCTGCTTCCGTAATCGAACTAGCAAACCTGCTCTGCATTCCCACTTCTGCTTCGGCTCTCTTTGCTGCCTACTAGGCCAAACAACGATCCATGGAGAGCCTGGCAGTCTTACTATGTCACTCGGTATATTATGAGACTGCTGGAAGTCGCTGGTAATATCGAGTCGACTAGAAGATCCAATCTTTAATAATAACTTAATAACTCCCTGCGGATATAGACTAGTTTTTGCCTAACTCTACTGTGACACCAGGAGCTCAAAGCCGCAGCGCCTAAGCGTGCCGCCATCTTGAAATGAATACATTATACATTCTTTCCATCACTAAAATAATGAAATAATTTTAAGGATGTTGCGTTCTATCTCCAGCAGATGTACCCAGCTTTGGGATAACTCGATGTTTTCATTATGTTTACATTCATGATGTCTGAACATAGTTATCTTCTAGTGATCTTTAATTTATGAGTGCTGAATAAGCTATAAAGCACACTCTCTTCTGCATGCCATTGCAATATCTTTCTTCTTCAGGTGCCAAGTAGTGAACTGTTTGACTTCTTTAACCTCTAATTGTCTTGCTAGTTCGGAGAGTCTTTGGGGTTGCAGAATCATTACTGTCTCATCTCTTTCGCATGAAATGTCATAAATCATAACTTAAAATGCCACATTATCTCTTGAATGAGAATGAGAAAATAAGCTTAAGTTCTGCTACCACCAGGTTTCTTTTCTGCTTAATATTTCAAGTAGAGCAGATTATTCCTAGTGAAGTCTGATCTTAAGTAAAATAAAATCACGCACCACCAAAGGACCCTGTAAGTCACTTCATTGGGATCTTTATGTGTGGAGGCTTGAATTACAATAAAATATAAATTACAGCTTCTGACTAGAGATGTGTGGTTTGCAATAAAAATAAAAATCACCCAAGGGCCAAAACCCAAGGTAACTGAAGGTAGAAAATAAGGGGAGGGGAGCTGTGGCAAATGTCCATCTTGCCAATGACTAAAGGGAAGAGGAGGGCAGAATGGAGATTGCTGTGGAAGTAGGCAAGGCAGTTAGAATTTTTCACATTTTTTGAAACTCAGTATTTACTTAGAAAATGGATATATTCATTTCCCCACAAATGTTTTATGTGAATCCATTTACAGAGAGTTGAATATGACATTAGCTTATATTTAGAACTCAAATGCCTTGTAGTTTCTCATTGTTGTTTTGAGTGGCCGTACCTTGATAATTCATCATGTCTTTCCAGATACAAATAGAATATTAGTTGTATTTCTTGGTTTGTCCCATAAGATAAACACTCAGTTATGTTGCTAATATGAACAAAAGAATCTCTCCCTCCCTCCCTCCCTCCCTCCCTCCCTCCTCTCTGTCATAAATGGAAGACTGTTGTTGAAGCTCATATAGAAGAAGGCAATTTAATCTATCCAATCCCAGACAACTACACTTAATTTATGTGGATTTGCTAGGTTTATATATTGAAGAAATAATTACATATTATAAGAAATAAGAAATAAGTCAAGCAATTATGTCCCTCTTTTATTTAAAAGAAATACTATCAAATGTAAAATTGTATGAAAGTTGAGAATGTACTTGGAAAGATATTTAGATGCATTAGTATTGGTATAGGATTTGACAACTTGGTGGATATCCTTCAGAATTGCAATTTGTCTTGTAATTAGTCAAATTGTCTAGACTGGAGACAACCTGTGTCCCAAATTCTTAGAAAATATCAGATTGTCTACCTGTGGACTTTTGTAGTGCAATCTATGCTATACATGTTGCACTGGATAGCATCATTACACTTTGCTAATCTTTGTCCATCTTCTGATCATGTGGGTGTCAATGGAATGCTGGAATATTCTACAGTAGAATGCAAGTACCATTATAATTTGAACTTGATCTGTGCACAATAGCTCATAGTCTGTTCATTTATGAGCACTTATGCATATTCATGGTGTATATCTACTTTTGTTCAGGATCCTCTTGGTTTTCTGACATGTCATTGAATTATTTAAGGGATCAGTTTCTTTAATATGAATATGTTTCTGACATGTATAATTGGTATTTATTCAGGTGTGCAACAGCCTACATAGTGTATTAAAATTGTGCCAATCCTATTGTTTTATTAGTGCCTTGAAGGTTTTACTGTACCAGTTCAACACCATAACTTACAATAGATCCCTAAAACAAGTTTATTCTAATGGAAATTACAGCTATATCCCATTTTCTACCTTCTGATGATCATATCTCGGTTGGCATTTATTTACATATTCACAAAATGTTTTATAAGGTTGCCATTTTGAAGTATATTCTCACCTATCTTTGAAAATTTAATAAATTGACTAATTGGTGCTACTACTACTACTACTGTTACTTCATCTTCATAATCATTATAATCGTCATAATCGTCATCATCACCATCACCACCATGATCATCATTACTGAAAATCATGGCAATGCTCTGATTTTCCATTGGGCAATGTTTTCTCATTTCACATTTAGTGGGAAGGAGAGATAAAAGATATGTGTCCTGAAAATAAGTTATAGCACATCTGCTCAATCTATCTTTCATACCCATACAAAGACAGCAGTTGTTTAATTTGGATTGATCCAAATTAAGAGGGCAGTGTGGAGAGATATCATTTGTCCTTCTTTTCCCATCTTTTCTTTTTCTTTTTTAACTCTTGCTATAGCATCTCAAATACTCAATTTTCAGAAATAGGAAATTCAATTTTTTTCTCTAAAAGACAGTTGGTATAAACAAGTATTTTAAAAAGCACGGCTAATGTTTTCCTTTTAAGTCTTTGTCTGATGTCTCTTTTAAAAAAATAATAAAAAATTAATACATGTCAATTATTCCCATGTTGTAATAGACTGGGGTTTTTAAAGCCAAGTGTATTAATCTTCTATTAGACTCTTAGAGTTTGCCAAGTCTTTCAAAGGTGGTAAGTCTTAATAATTAAATGCCACTATATTCCACGTATTAGTAGTTTCAATGTATACTTAAGATAAGTCAAACATTAACTTCTTTGTAATTAATCTTGTCACATAGTCAAATCTTGTCAGCAATATAACAATGAGGACTAGAATGTTATTATTTAAAAAAGAATACAACTGCTGAGATCTTTGACATTGCCACATGCAGCTTGAAGACCTCTGTTGTTATGTAGTTGTTACCACTGAGATCTACAACCTGCTATAAATTCTTCAGTCAATTTATTCTCTTCTTTGTTACTGTCACTGAAAAAATAAACCTAGTCATGTACAGATGAGATGCATTTACGACCGAAAAAGAGAAAGATGCTGATGTGGGTTGATGGAGACATTCTCCATTTATTTTAATACATTAATTTATTTCTTAGGGTGCCCCCCCCTCTCTATTTCTCATGATGAAATCATTTTGTTTCCCTGGGAACCTAGTATTCGAAGCTCAAGTGTATTTTCCGCTGCTGTGTAGTTATATTAATACAGAATGAATACAAAGATAGTTTGCTCTCAGATTGGAATTTATACAATATACCCTTGTTTGTGTATGAGAGATCCCTATTCATTATATTCCATTCTTTTTCCATACTCTCTTATTGAAATGCCCCTTCAATCAATAATGTATCATACCTTGACACTATCTGAGTGATGGATATAAAATTCTGTTTTCATTGCCATTGGGTTTTGAATGATAGATTTGCAGAGTTCCTGGGGCAAATTGAAATAAGCCTTGAACTGTATCTCAGCAGGGATGCTAAGTTACCCTTATTCAGAATAAATGTCTTCTTTAAAAAAAAATCCCACACATGCCACACATACTTCTCAGAGACAGAAGCTACAGGTGCCAATCAAGTCAGCATTGGAATCAGTATTGCCAATTTTAGGCTTGTTTCCTATTGGAGAGAGAAAGAATAGTAATGAAATATAAAGGGAACATTAGCACATTAGGGATGAGAGAAGTTTACCCCCTAGATATATGTTTTACTTTTGGGGATGAATTAGCTTTGTGTGTGGCTAGTTTACCTTATAATCAGTTTGGTTCCCTTGCTTGTTTATGTTAAAATTAATAATGTGTTATCATCTTCATCGTAAAATGACAAACATTTGCCTCTGAAGATATTCATCAAATCACAAGACTGCCATGCATGTGGTATTACCAAGATAGATTTAATGAACCTCAGCTTAGTGAACTAAGAGTGCAATGCAAATTTTCATCTGAGCATCATTCCCCAAAAAGAGACAAAATTTCCATTTCATCCAAAATAGTCATGATTCGCATAATTTACAGTAGTGTTGAATCCAAATTGACTGGATGCAAATGATGCGAATTCATGTAAAAAGAATGTTTAGGTTTAACAAACACAGTTTCTCCTGAATAAACTTTAAAACAAGAACATACTGTAATGCCACTATTCATTTTATTATCACATGCATCAAAGCCCTATGTGTGCACATGTATCCTTTATATTATTTATATTTATTAAATTTATAAGCCACTTTTCTCAATATCCAAAGTGATGCATGTGTGTGTATGAATAATTTAAAATTACAACAATTAAATGCAGACTAAAACCCAAAGGCTTGAGTAGACGTGGTGCCTTCCCTGCACCAACCACTTTCAGCCTAAAGCGTCTCCATTTGGGCCCCATGCCAACAGGCCCCAATTATGTCATGCATTTATTTGATATTTTTGTTCCAGTGTATATAATATGCTATATAGCTAAATATTCTATATATGTGTGTGGATGGAGAAAGTGAGAAAGAGAGAGAGACTTAAAATAAAAATGTATTATTATTATTCTGTGGTTAATCTTTGGTGAGATTCACAGCCTTTGGGGCTGGTTGGTAGCTCAACAGCTCGAGTCCTAGGAACCTAGGAACTGTCAAGGTAACGTTGAAGGATATAAGCTGTTCCAAGCAGGGTGGCCCTTTGTAGAGTCAGAATGTCCGGCAAACCTAGAACCTCCACATAGCGAGGCAGTCCCCTAGGTATTGCTACAAGGGCTCCAATCACAATCGGGATAACACATGACTTTCTCTTCCATAGTCGCTCAACTTCAATTTGCAAGTCCCGATATTTTGTGATTTTTTTCTTGCTGCTTATTTTCAATTCGTGCATCACCAGGTATTGCAATGTCCATGAACCATATTATTAATAATAAAAATAATATTAATCCACTGCAGGAGGCCATGGAAGACCTCTTCATTGTAACTTATGAATGTGCCATATTTTTGCACTATAAGATGCATCTGACCACGTACCTAGGTTTAGAGGACGAAAACAAGAAAAAAAAAAATCAGGCGGAGCCTGAGAGGACCACAGATAGGGGCCCTTTCATATGCCAGTTCTGCCTATTGACTTCTGCACTGAGGAAAAGAGACAGAAGAGGCAGGCAATGATGAAGACAGAAGAGGTGGAGTCCAGCAATGTAAAAGGACTCCACTGCCACAGCCTGGCTACTATTCCCTAAAAGACTGGAACTGTTTTCATCCACTTTTGGGGGGGGGGGGGAGCGTGTCTTATGAAACAAAAAATATGATAATCTACCCCTCTGTTCCAGCTTGTATTGGTAAATCAATGTTATTCAACTGAAAGGGAATGACTGACCCACAGTTACCCAGGTGGTTCTTTCCTAAAGGAAAATTAGAACCTTGCTAGAATCTACTAATCTAAGACCTTAACTACTACCCCATCCTGGCTGTCACAGAGAGAGTGAATTACTTTTGGATCCTTTGGTTGATCATTTCATTTCCCCCCTACTGTTTGGTTGTTTATTTATGCAAAGTGCTTTTGAAGGTAGTAAATTGAAAGCTGCTACAGATTTCTCTGATAGCAATAGTAATCCCCAATTTCTTCCCATTAGCTATCTATGTATGGTATTCTATCTGGTGTTTCACCTATTTTAAAAAGAGGATTTCAATTTTCAATAGACAAAACTACAAACAGCATCAGAAGTGAGATTATAACATGAGATGGTTTTACAAAAAAATAATAATAATGCTGTTTTGAAAATGCTATTAGTTGTGTTCTAGGGAAATCAGAAAATTCTTGAAGTAATTTTAAATGTCTTTAAAAAGAAAGCCAAAAAAATGACCTGATTATGAAGATATTTATAAGGTTAACATTGCCTAGGTAGATATCTTTTTAATTTAATTACCATATTTTTGGGAGTATAAGACAAACCTTTTTCACTCAAAAAAGAGGGTGAAAAATCTGGGTGCATCTTATACACTGAATATAGCATTTTGGCTTCCTAAAACCCTGCCCTCTTTACCAAAATGGCCATGCATAGCCTTTAGGAGACTGCCAGTGCTCCTGTGGGCTGGGGAGGGCAGAAATGAGCAAAAAACGGGCCATTTTTTGGCTTGTTTTTGCCCCTCCCCAGCCCCCAGGAGCACTATATAAGCCTTCTAAAGGCTATGCATGCCCTTTTTTAAAAATGAAAAATGGGCCCATTTTTGGGAGGTCTGCAGAGTGCAAAAACTTTTTTAAAAAATTTGCCTCTTCAAAATCTTGGTGCGTCTTATACTCTGGTGCGTCTTATACTCCAAAAATACAGTAGCCATTAAGCTATCTTTATTTCATGAATGCTCTAGCTGTGGTGGTGAAATGGTTAGAAAGCAGGTGAAATGGTTAGAAAGCAGGCTAACTCTGCCCACACCAGGAGTTAGTTCCTTACTGGCTCAAGTTTGAGTCAGCCTTCAATTCTTCCCATGTCAGTAAATGAGGACCCAGATTGTTGGGGGCAGTATGCTGACTCTGAAAACTATTTAGAACAGTGAGTGCACGGGTGTGGGTGGGCAGCACCAAGTGCCGAAAGGGGAGCACCTCGCACATGCACCTGCTCGTCTGGGCCACAATGAGGAAAAGGAACTGCTGAGGGGGCATGTGCATGCTGGCAAATGTAGTTATGGTTTTCTGGGCATGCATGCAAGCTGGCCAGCAAGTCTTATGGTTACTGCTACACACACACTGGCTGGTACGCATGCTCATGCCGGAAAATGGAAGATCAGCGTTTCCATTTCTGCAAGAACAAAGGCCAGCTGATCATCATGTGTGCATGTACTTTAGAAACTCAGAAGAGGAAAGGGGGATGCTGCATGTGTCAGGCTACATGACTCCACATGCCACTTCGGACACACATGCCATAGGTTCATTAACGTGGGTTTAGAGAGTGCTGTATGAAGTAATATATAAGTCTAAGGGATATTGCTATTAAGCATGAATAAAATGTTGAGTTACAAAGCTGCAACTATTATTTGCAAATGTATTGGTCTTCCTCCAAGGAACCTAGCAAAATTTTGTTCTGTATGTGAGTCTGGTTTATAATGACAATATTTTCATTTTTATAAAATACTTTCTAGGAATCTTTTGTTAGTTGAACTATGCTAGTTAAAACAATTAATCTAGCTTTATCAAAAGCAGATTTCCTTTGCAATCTGCTTCTTATACTTTGATCCAGTGTATTTATAATGTTTCAAACAACTGGACGCTCTTGACATTATATTGTAATCATGTTGTCCTTATTAATGTTAATTTCTGTTTCAGAAATCCAAAATTGCCACGTATGAAAAAATGTGGGCCTTTATGAATAGCAGAAGGCTGTCAGTGCTTGTCAAAGGCAACGAGGAAGGTATCCAACGTGTACTCACTTCTGATTATGCTTTCCTAATGGAGTCAACAACCATTGAGTTTGTTACACAGCGGAACTGTAACCTGACACAAATTGGAGGCCTGATAGATTCCAAAGGTTATGGGGTTGGAACTCCCATGGGTAGGTTGAACATCCTTTCTAATTTGTATTCATAATTGTAGTTGCAATGATAACAGATGTTTTCTAGATTGCTAGCCACTCGATCTGTGTAATAACATGGTGTCCTATTTATTGTAAATAGTATTTATATTGTTAGGGTAGTGTCCAAGTATTATTAGGATGATATGCTAATAGTACTGTAAGCTTTATATATTTATTTTTCAACTGGAAGAATGTAATCTCTGCTAAGGAAACAAATTCCATTTATGGCTGCCTAAAAATATAAATACCATGTTAGCAGATGCATGATTTTTTTTAAAAAAGATAACATTTTCCGGGGGGGAAAAAAACCTTTAAATGTGATTGTAGAGGACTCCTGTGAATATATTCAGGGTTATTCAGGTTTGTTTTTTTTACTCTTTCTCCAGATGCCAAGTTTGACTAGTGAAGTATTATATTTGTAGAGTTACTGTCTGCTGGCAGTGAATATAAGCAGGTGCTTGAAGAGCTTCCAAAATTATTGACTAATCTCTTTATATGACTAGTTTTGGACAAGCTAACCTTAACTGTTATTAGATTTTATTATAGAGCATAGTACTGATAGTCATTTGGGATGCAATTTGAGATATTATCAGAGTGTTCATCATGATCCTGCCATGACCCTTCAAGGCACAATATCTCAAGTAGATTTCAATATTTACCAGTTCTCTTCTAATATCCATAGACTTCATTGCCATAATTAAAGCACTAATGGAAATAATGAAAACAGAAAATCTAAAGTAGCAGAGATGGACAATAGTCTTACTGAAATTTTCCTTTTAGCCTCAATATTTACATTACATTTTAACCAAGGTATAAGAAGCTTGGTTGAAAACTATTGACTTCAGAAGATTAAGAATGAAAAAGAAAGATCTTTCTTTTTCTTGTCTAGAAGCCACCAGCCCTATCAAATACGGTACATACAACTGCAATTGTCAGAAAAGTGTCTATCAAAAACAAAAAGCCATGGATAAAAATATAGCTTTCCAGTATAGTTGTATTGATCATTGAATCTATGGCTTCAAGGCCATCATTTAATTTCAAAATTTTGAACTGAAACCAAGAACCTTTCATACTGCTTTTGGCAAGGAGTTCAGTTTTCTTCACGTTTTGGTCAAAATTCTATAACTGTTCTATGGTGAAGTTTAGTCTCAGTCTGAAAAGTTTTCGGTTATATATTATGTTTTTTTTAATTCTTCTCCCAGTGTAATTATCTGTATTCTGCAAAGAAAGTGACATAGTGATTGGACAACATGGGTGTTAGTTTGCTTGTACTATGTATGCAGTTGTGATTAGATCTGCTTGCTTAATTTAGTTAAATTATTGTCAATAGTGTCTTGTGCATATAAGAAAAATATGCATTGTTACTGTTGTTGTTGCTGTTGTTATTGCTGCTTTTCCACCTAAGCTTGAAAAGGCCCCTGTCAACAATTCTAGAGCATTGTTGCTAATACGCTTTGACATTATGGACCTAGATAATCAGGTCTAAGTCGATGTAAGACAATTTCCTGGGTTCCTCTGGTTGCTGTTGGGGAATATTTTTCTTCTTTTATTTCAGTCAGCCGAATAGTGCATGATTAAAGTGCTCTTTGGAATTAGCTCATTTTGAAGGCTTGTCTTTTTCATCTTAATTCATCAGGCAGAGCATCTCCAAAGAGGTATTTCACACTTCGCTCCTTTAAATTAAAGGCTTTGCCACCCAAAAGGGATTTCAGACAATAATTTATGATCCACAGCTTCATACTGTATTCTGCTCAGAATATGATTTCATGAATTATTGATATTTACCCAGTCCATTAATGAGTGCATTATAATGCTGCTGTTCTACCTTAGTATGCAGAATCCTTGCTTTGAGTAGACTTTGAATCTACCATATTTAATTGCTATGCAGTGGCCAGTAATAAACAGTTTAGCTTCAGTCTACATTACTTCTTGGGATTTTGATCTTTATGTTCTTATGGCACTGAATTGGACAAAGCTAGCATTGCCTTCCCAAAAATTCATTTCATTCTTTACCAGAGCAAAGAATTATGTACTTTATTTTCTTGTTAAGCATTTTCAAGCTCATCCCTCCAAGGTTTGTAGCTTCTCTTAGGCTGGGGGATACAGAGCAGGGTGGGATTATTATTATTCTGTGGTTAATCTTTGGTGAAATTCACAGCCTTTGGGGCTGGTTGGTAGCTCAGCAGCTTGAGTCCTAACCAAGGACCTAGGAAGTGTTAAGGTAACGTCGGAGGATATAAGCTGTTCCAAGTAGGGTGGTTTTTTGTAGAATCTGTTTGGGTGGGGGCGTGGTTGTGCTTGTGTTAGTCTGAGTTGCAGAGGAATTTGACCTGGTGAGCTGCATTGCTGTTGTTTGGCTTCGCGTTTGTGGTCGTACCACATCTCCGTGGTGGGCATCAGTTTGCTTCATGTATGGATTGGAGGGGTTTAAAGTGGCTAATAATGCAGCTTTGGTCTGGCTTCTGGTTTGTGGTCGGGCTTCTGATTTGTGGTCATCTTCGGTGTGGGTTTGGGTTTGCTTTTTGCGTGGATGTGTGATAGTGACATCCTGTGTGGTTTTCGTGAGTGTGGGTCTGGTATCATTCTTTGTGTTAGGGACTCGTTTGTCAATGAGGGCAGGTTTCCAAATGGCTGGTAGGCGGGAGGTATCATCTCGTTTATTCATGCTGTGTGGCCGCTTTTCTATCTCAATAGCTTCTCTGATTATTCTGTTGTTATAGTGTTCAATTTTGGCAATAGTTCTGGTCTTTTTAAAGTCTATATCATGTCCTGTGGCTTTGAAGTGTTGGACCAGGGAAGAAGTTGGTTCCTCCTTTCTGACTGAGTTTTTGTGTTCTTCAATGCGTGCCTTTATTCTTCTGTTGGTTTGTCCGATGTATGTGGTGGGGCAGGTGGTGCATGGGATTTCATATACTCCTTGATTTTCTAACTCTATTTTCTCTTTGGGGTTTCCTAGGATGGTGGATATTTTTCGGTTTGTGTAGAATGCTGTCTTGATGTTGTGTTTGTGGAGGATCTTGTTGATTCTGTCTGTGGTGCCTTTTATGTATGGGAGGAGGGCTTTGCCGTTTTCTTGTTCACTGTCTTGGACTTTAGTGGGGTTTTCTTTTTGGATTAGGTTAGTCATCTTGTTTCTTTGGAATCCGTTGGATGTTAGTACGTTGGTGAGAGTGTGTAGTTCGGTTTTTAGGTGTTGTTCGTCAGCTAAGCGTTTTGTTCTGGAGATGAGTGTCTTGGCTACAGAGTTGATCTGTGCTGGGTGGTGGTGTGAGAGTGCATGCAAATAGCGGTTTGTGTGTGTTTTCTTCTGGTAGATGGTGTGTCCTAGGGATCCGTTGGATTTCTTATAGACTAAGACATCCAGGAAGGGGAGTTGGTTATTGGCTTCTGTTTCCATGGTGAACTGTATTTTGGGGTGTAGACTGTTGAGGTGTGTGAGGAAGTTGTCCAGTTTATCTTTTCCATGTGGCCAGATTATGAAGGTGTCGTCTACATATCTGAGCCAGCGTTTGGGTTTGTGATCTGATTTTTCTAGAGCTTGGGTTTCAAAGTGTTCCATGTAGAGGTTAGCAATGACAGGTGAGAGGGGTGATCCCATGGGTGCTCCTTCTATTTGTTTGTATTTTTGTCCATTATAGATATATATATGAGATGTATTTTTGTCCATTATATATATATATATGAGAGACTAATTATCACAGCTCCTGTTCAGGGTCCCTTTAAGGGGAGGAGACTTAACGTCATCCCTCTTCAGCCCTAAAAATCTAACATATATATATATATATATATATATATATATATATATATATATATATATATATATATATATATATATATATATATATATATATATATATATATATATATATATATATATATATATATATATATATATATATCTCACACATACACACACACACACACACACGACAAAAATGCCAAAATATATAAATGTGATTCTCTGGATCAACAAGACTGTTCATTTTTACTGAAATGTATTTTAAACCGAAAGCCATTACTCTAATCTCATGTATAAATACAATCCAGGCATTAAATATTCATTAAATCTTAATTATAATAGCATAAAATTCCCCTATGCTTTTCTTCCTGAAAATGTGAGTTATCCTAGATTTAATTAAGGAGGTTGGGGAGTCAGAAAAGAAGCTTGGGTGGTGGGGGAGCCCAAGAGGAGAGTTATAATATTTCTTATTGTATCTATAAAAATCAGGCAAAGGAAAAGGCCAGTTGGGGATGTAAAAGCCTTTATAAATGACACATGATAGAAAAGTGCAAAAAATCCACAGTACTTACATTCCTAAGGCTTCTATTTCAGTTCCCGAGAGATTGTTGCAAATGTTTCTAAAACTAATTTGAAAGCAATAGAAAGAAAATGTAATTGCAGTAATGCCATTGCTTAAGCAACTGGGAACATAGTCACAATGTGAACATGCGCACCCAAAACACCTGGGTGCATAATTTTGTTGCATTTGGGGAGAAGAAAGCAACTGAACATCTGTATCATTTTACACTAGCACATAGGCTGCAAGCCAGTCAGCCATTAAATGCATCATATAAAGGCATAAATGAATAGGCTGGATCCCATCCACTATTCTCTGTTCTTCTAAATGGGGAATGGGTATGAATAGAATTAGGGCAAGATTGTACACTCAACTAGAAAACTGGAACTGCATTTGTAACAATTCAATGCCATTGGGGAGGGGGGAGGAAATGCTTCAAAGCCTACAAAGCACGATTTTTATGAGACAATGCTTTTGATTAAAACCTTGAATTAAAAGGCTACTTGCAACCAAATCTGTTTCTTCAACATGCCAATCAGCCTTCTAAGCAGGACACTCCATTCCATTTTGTTCTCCAACTCTTTCTTTCACGGCAGCCTGTCAGAGCTCTGAGCCCACGAGTCTTCCTATTCCTCATTAAGTAGTTATGGTACAGCGATCTTCTTAAGTTTCCTTTAATATTATTATGGATTGTAGGAATTCCTACAATCTTAATAATACCTCCCACTTGGAGAAAAGTGGTGCCACTCTGGTTATCTAAGACTCTGGAGTCAAAAGTAAATTTAATTTGAGTATACACACAGTCTTTTTTTTTTTCTTACCAAGTACAAAACACATTCCTTCTTCCAAATTTTCCAAAAGAAATAATGTACAGTAGGTACAAATTTGAGATCTTGTTTTCCTCACTAGACTCCCCTCTACTTTTCCCACAGGTTGTATTTAAACTCTTCCTTGGAGTGGGGAAAGCAAACTTGGTAGATGAGAGATACACATAATTGGGATGAAGAGTTATAATGGAAAGCTAATGTCAAATATATGGATATTTTTGAGATTTCCTATACTTTTTCATATTTTGTTGTTGTCTGTGTTGAGGGGGTGAGTTCTCTGAACTTTTAATTTTCTTAAAAACTTATGAAAAAGGTATGAGAAAGTTCTCCCATGCTACAAATGGAACATACAGCTAGAAGGATTTAAATTATTTAAAAGAAATAGACCAAATAAAAGAGGAGGTGGAGTTGCACTATATATAAGAAATAATTACATCTCTACAGAAATAGAGCACAACAATGATGAGAACTATCTTGAATGTATTTGGGTCAATATTAAAGGTTGGGGGGGGAATGATATTGTCATAGGTCTATACTACAGGCCACCCAACCAAGCAGAGGAAGTGGATGTACTTTTTGCTAACCAGCTAACCAAGGTATGTAGGAAGCACACTGCAATAGTAATGGGAGATTTTAACTACCCCGACATCAATTGGGAAACAAACTCTGCACCAAGTGGAAGATCCAACAGGTTCCTAACAAACCTAGCAGACAACTTTGTTTCCCAAAAGGTAGAGAAGGGAACAAGGGGATCAGCAATATTGGACTTAATTCTCACTAACAGAGAGGAAATGATAGAAGGTGTAGAAGCTACAGGAACTTTGGGGGCAAGCGATCATGAAATACTGGAATTCAACATTATGCAAACAAAAGTAGTTGAACAAAGTCAAACTAGAGTCTTAGACTTCAAGAGAGCTAATTTCAACAAACTCAGAGAGAGCTTGGGAAGGATTCCATGGATGAGAATCCTCAAGGGGAAAACAACTCAAGAAGCTTGGGAAATTTTGAAAAATGAGATTATAAAAGCCCAGTCCAGCGCAATACCAATGAAGAAGAAAAATAACAGTTCCCAAAAGAAACCAGCATGGCTGCATAAAGAACTCTCTGACAAATTGAAAGACAAAAAGGATAAATATAAAAAGTGGAAAAAGGGGGACATAACCAAGGCAAAATATCAGCAAATAGCCCGAGCCTGTAAAGATGAAGTGAGGAAAGCTAAGGCTCACAATGAAGAAAGGCTTGCCAAAAAAGTAAAAAATAACAAAAAAAGCTTCTTCCAACATGTTAAAAATAAGAAAAAAGTTAAGGAAACAATTGGTCCACTGCTGGGAGAAAATGGCAAGAAGATGATAAGCAACAGGGAGAAAGCAGAACTATTTAACTCTTTCTTTGCATCTGTCTTTACACAAAGGGATAAAACAGTCCAATCAATCAAAAACAGCACCACAAATATCAGATTAGGAACACAAGTTGAAATAGAGAAGAAAATGGTAAGTGAGCACCTGTCTGCCCTGGACGAGTTCAAATCACCAGGACCGGATGGATTACACCCCAGGGTTCTGAAGGAACTGGCAGACGAGATCTCAGAACCACTGAACTATATCTTTCAGAGATCCTGGAGCACCGGGGAACTGCCAGAAGACTGGAAAAGAGCAGATGTGGTTCCCATTTTCAAAAAAGGAAAAAAAACAGATCCAGGAAACTATAGACCCATCAGCCTGACCTCAATACCAGGAAAGATTCTGGAAAAGATAATTAAACAACAAATAAGTGAACACCTAGAAGCAAACAAAGTAATAGCCAAAAGCCAACATGGGTTTGTCAAAAACAGATCATGCCAGACAAATCTAATTGCATTCTTTGACAAAGTAACAAAATCAGTGGACCAGAGGAATGCTGTTGATATAATTTACCTGGACTTCAGTAAGGCATTTGATAAAGTAGACCATAACCTACTATTAGATAAAGTAGAAAATTGTGGGTTAGACAGCACCACCACCAAATGGATTCGTAACTGGCTGACCAACCGCACTCAACGTGTAGTCCTCAATGGAACTGCATCTACATGGAAGGAAGTATGCAGTGGAGTCCCCCAAGGCTCTGTTTTAGGCCCAGTACTCTTTAACATCTTCATCAACGATTTGGATGAGGGGATAAATGGGGAACTCATCAAATTCGCAGACGACACCAAGCTGGCAGGAATAGCCAACACTCCAGAAGATAGGCTTAAGATACAGAAGGATCTAGACAAACTTGAACATTGGGCACTGTCTAATAAAATGAAATTCAATTGTGAAAAAAGTAAGGTCCTACATATAGGCAGGAGAAACCAAATGCACAAGTACAGTATAGGTGGTACCTTGCTCAATAGTAGCAACTGTGAGAGGGATCTCGGAATCCTAGTGGACAACCATTTAAATATGAGCCAGCAGTGTGCAGCAGCTGCCAAAAAAGCCAACACAGTTCTAGGCTGCATCAACAGAGGGATAGAATCTAGATCGCGTGAAGTGTTAATGCCACTGTATAGTGCCTTGGTAAGGCCACACTTGGAATACTGCATACAGTTTTGGTCGCCACGATGTAGAAAAGACGTGGAGACTCTGGAAAGAGTGCAAAGAAGAGCAACCAAGATGATTAGAGGACTGGAGACTAAGACATATGAAGAACGGCTGCAGGAACTGGGTATGTCTAGTTTGATGAAGAGAAGGACCAGGGGAGACATGATAGCAGTGTTCCGATATCTCAGAGGGTGCCACAAAGAAGAGGGAGTCAAACTTTTCTCCAAGACACCTGGGGGCAGGACAAGGAGCAATGGGTGGAAACTAACCAAGGAGAGAAGCAACTTAGAACTAAGGAGAAATTTCCTAACAGTAAGAACAATTAACCTCTGGAACAGCTTGCCTCCAGCAGTTGTGAATGCCCCAACCCTGGAAGTCTTTAAAAAGATGTTAGACAGCCATTTGTCTGAAATGGTATAAGATTCCTGCCCATGCAGGGGGTTGGACTAGAAGACCTACAAGGTCCCTTCCAACTCTGCTATTGTATTGTATTGTATTGTACATGGATATATCACTGCCAAATTTTAGCGATTATATCATTGCCATTTCTTTTCTAAAGTGCATAGCAGCCAATTTTAACCCTGAAGAATGCATAGCAATCTGAATAAAGTAGTGCAGAAAGAATTAAAAAATGACAAGTTATAATCCCTTTTGTACAATTCCTACAATTTTCTAGAATTTTTGGAATGTGGAAACATTAAAAAAATTGAATACACTCTCAAATTCAGATAATTTTTCAGAGCTATTAATTAATACCTAATAACTTTTTACACATTTTCCTTTTGATTTTACATAACAGAAACATTCTCTTCCTCTCAAATTTCTTTAACTATTTGCTTTTTTTGTCAACAACAGATGTTTTAATATATTTTTGAAACTGAATGTACTTGTGGAATGGAGAGAAGATTTCTAATTTTATGTGTGAACTAAAGAAAAGGGTTGGATTTCTTCTTTTAAATTGACACTTTTAAATTGTTATTTGATAGAGGGTATCCTTTTTTTCTGACTAGATCAAATATAATAGGATATAATTTGAGAGAAGAGGCAAAGTGACCAAGCCTCTATATGTACTGTTTTTTTTCCTGACACGCATGCATTCCATGAAATCTACTCAATCTCCAATCTCTTCACCTGATATTTTATATTACTTCAGAAATAAGTTCTAAAGCAAAAAAAAAATAGTTTTTCACATATGTTTCTCTGGGGAAAAATGTCATGGTTTAATAATGTATTTGTCCTTTTCAGCAACTTAAAATATATTGCAAACACATTTGAGCTACAAAAACATAAACACCTCTACATCAATTTTCCGCCTCCTAATGTTAGCATGAAGACAAATGGAATGGTTGCTACAGTCAGATCTCAGATCCAATGCTCATGAGTGTTATACATAAAACTCTGATAAATAGTGTTTACATGTAACATGATGGATCGGGGAAAAACAGAGCATTGCTTAACTGTGTTGTTTAAAAAATGTTCAAAGATGAACACACATAATGGTTGGAGATTAAAATTAAGATATCAGTCTGTATAGATTTAGACTTATGGTGTCAAATATAGTCACAGACTAAGCAGTAGCAAGTTTGGTCTTATATATCTTTTTTTCTCTTTACATGACCAAAACAGATAAGAGTTCTTAGTTCTTATCATTAACATTTATTATTTTTATGCATGGTCAATTGAGGCTACCATAAATCAGACCAATATTTATAGCAGTTACAATTTTTAAAGCATTTTCCAGTGATTATAAAGTGGACAAGGGTAGCAAACAGCAGTCAAAAGTTGCATTGTTCATTGTACTCCATTATAAGTGTAAAATTGTCCCTTGTCATTAGTAACTCATTCGTACAGATCACTACAATGTGCTCTGTATTGGGCTACCCCTGTAGACTATCCACGAGCTATGATGGATACAAAATACATCCATCCACCTGAGTGAAAGCTCCCTATATAGCAGGGAGCCTGTCCGCTCCCACAGAGAAGGCCTCCCCGGGGTGCCGTCTGCCGGTCAATGCCGCCTGGCGACTCCCAGGGGGAGGGCCTTCTCTGTGGCAGGTCCAGCCTTCTGGAACGACCTGCCCCCCGAACTCCGCACCATCACAGACCTTCGCCTCTTCCTGTGGGCCTGCTCTAAAATACCATTATAAAACCCTAATAAAACAAATTAAAACTACGCCAGGCCGGCCGCATGAAATAGATGGGTTTTCAGGGCTCGGCGAAAAAGGCGCAGGTCCGTGATTGTATGTAGGTCAGGGGGTAGGTCGTTCCAGAGGGCAGGAGCTGCCACAGAGAAGGCTATCCCCCTAGGGGTCGCCAGCCGGCATTGAATGGCCAACGGCACCCCGAGGAGGCCCTCTCTGTGGAAGCGGACTGGTTGGAGGGAGGTATGTGGTAGGAGGCGGTCTTGCAAATACCTAGGTCCCTTGCCATGGAGTGCTTTAAAGGTTGTTACTAACACCTTGAAGCGCACCTGGAAGGCCATGTTGGGAAAACTGATTAAGGCTGAGCTGCTTTACAGAATTTTTAGGATGCACTCTCAGTTGGTCAGCGGGATCAGAGGTTTAGTCTTCTGAACTTTCTAACTTGTGCTCAGGGAACCTCTCTCTACACACATTCTGATAGACAGAAGTTCCCTGAGAATGGACTCCAGCACGAGTCCAAAAGCTTGGAAGACTAAACCTTTGGTCCCATGGACCGACCCAGATTGGACCCTGCAACATTATCCTGGGACACATATATTTGCTTTCATTTGTAAAGATTTTTTAATTGTTCTGGTTGGTATTGGAGGTGGCAAGTCAAAGATTGTTTATTACATTATGCATTTGTCATTCTGTTTTAATTGTATTTGTTATGTTTGGGTTGATTTTAAATATATTTAACCACACAGTGTGGCAGTCTATAAATATAGCAAATAAACAATACCGCCAATATCCAAAGAAGTATATGTATTGTAGCTTGGACTACTGCAATGTTCTCTACATGGGACTACCCTTGAAGAGCCTTTGGAAGCTGTAACTGGCAACCGTGCAACAACATGGAAAGTTTTTGAAGGCCCCCTAGACTGGCCCATGTTACACCACTGATCCAAAAGCTGTACTGGCTACTGGTTTGCTTCCAGGTGCAATTCAAAGTATTAGTATTACCTATAAAACCCGGCCTAGCATGGGTCCAGGTTAGATAAAGGACCAACGAATTCCTATGGGATATGTCACCTATGCTGGCAGGCCTATGTCACCTGGGCTGGCAGAAGATGCATGCTGCAGATCCAATCAGTCAAGAAACTTTGGGTCCAGAAGAACAGCCTTCTCTGACATGGTAACATTGGTTCCCATTCTTCCTGATTTTCCATAACACCCTGAAAACCTGGCTCTGCCAGTTGGCTTCGGGCCCCAATGGGAGAATTTCACACTGGCAGTAATTGTCTCCCCTATATTCTCTTCCCTCCCCATTGTTAGTTATATCTTGCATTTATTTGGATTTTCAATGTGACTTTATATATTTATGGTTCATCTTAATGTTCTAAGCTGACCAGAATTTCCTTGTGGTGAGATGGGTGGCAAATAATTGTAATAAATAACATATTACTTTTACACACATATAACAATAGCACTTAGACTTATATACCGCTTCAGAGTGCTTTTACAACCCTCTCTAAGCAGTTTACAGAGTCAGCCTATTGCCTCCAAAAAACTCATTTTACCCATCTCAGAAAGATGGAAGGCTGAATTAACCTTAAGCCTGGTGAAATTTCAACTGCCAAACTGCTGGCAATCAGCAGTCAGCAGAAACCGTACTGCATTCTAACCACTGTGCTACCACAGCTCTTGTATATGTATAAACAAGATAACAAGATATGTGTGTATGGATAGATAGAATAGATAGATAGATAGATAGATAGATAGATAGATAGATAGATAGATAGATAGATAGATAGATAGATAGATAGATAGATAGATAGATAGATAATTGTTTCCACAACTTCCTGTAAGGGCCCCAATTAAGGGAGGAGACATGCTGTTTCCCTCTCTGCCTGTCGGCTCATCACCAGAGACCATCTAGACAGAGAACCATTTTTTTAGTTACGTTGTGTAATATTTTTTAGATATGTGTTAGTTTTTATGAGCTGATCAATAAATTTAAATTTTGAGAGACCAAGATAGATCTATTTCGAGCTTATTAGCTCTCATCAGTTGGCCACACCCCACTGGGATTCGAAGTGGGGTGTGGCCAACTGATGAGAGCTAATAAGCTCAAAATAGATCTATCTTGGTCTCTCAAAATTTAAATTTATTGATCAGCTCATAAAAACTAACACACACACACACACACACACATATATATTTATATATATCCTATGTATACACACACATACCTGCACACACAAGCCAGAGGTTTTTTTTTTGCCGGTTCACCCTAGATCAGGGGTCTGCAAAGTTGGCTCTTTTAAGACTGGTGGACTTCAACTCCCAGAATTCCCCAGCCAGTGAGGCTGGCGGGGGAATTCTGGAAGTTGAAGTCCACCAGTCTTAAAAGAGCCAACTTTGCAGACCCCTGTCCTAGATCATGCGAACCTGTAGTGGTGGCAGTGGGTGGTTCCGCCCACCTGCCCGACACATGCGAATGTGCAGAAGCATTGCAGGCACGCACAATCGTAAAATAAATTGAAACCTACCACTGACACAAATACATACCAAACATTAATTACAAATATGCTCATCTTTTCCTCTGTCATATTATTTTTATGTAATCTACAAGCTTTCTAAAAAGAACTATAATACACCAACATGTATCCAAACTATACATCTGTCATTGTTAATGGTAGTGAATCCATTTAGAAACAAAGGTAAGGAATGACACAAACTATCCTCTGAAATATGGTAAGGATTCATTTGTAGACCCTAGAGTGCCAAAATGATAGCTAAAGTATTTTGGAGCCTTTTTAATTTTATTTGGGAAAGAACAGTTCTATCTCATTTAACATTTCAGGATTAAGTGGAACAATCTGAAATGCAAGTCTGATCTTGACAAATGTGAACTGTTATCCAATGGCAGGCATATGTAATTATAAATTTCTTGGTAGAATCTCAATTCTACGGGACCTATAGGTCATTCTATCCTATATCCTACCTAGTGCAAGAATCCACTAAATCATTTTCAACAAATCTAGCTCCAGTGTAAAGACCTTTAGTGTGGCAGAGTACATTACTGCTCTAGACAGACTGCTCTAACAATTAACATTGCCTTCTGTCAGAAAGTTCCTTCTAATGTTCAAGTTGAATCTTTTTTCTATTAATTTCAACTGATTGGCCTTTAAACAACTATTCAGTTTCAACAGAGAATACGTTCTCTGATTATTGTGCATGACAGCCTTTTACTTGTAGACCTTTATCATCCATAAAGATATAGATATAATCTACTGTATATCTCCATACCCCATGTGCACCTTGCTTCATTCCTTGCCATCTTTGTTAATTGCAAATCAATTTAATGTTAACATTCATTATTTTAATCGTTTAATGTTTTATCTTATTGCATTTACTTGGTTATAAACTGCCTAGAGTCCTCACTTGGTGAGATTGGTGGCATATAAATTTAATAAATAATAAATGAATAAAAGAAAGGCTCTATTCTTTTGGATATGCTTAGTTCCTTTAAATATTCTTCATGGGATTTAGCTTCCAGGTCCTTTATCATCATGATTACTTCTTTGGGATCCAATAGCACCTTCTCCATGTCCTTTTTAAAGTGTTGTATTTAGAATGCTGTGGCATTCTGACTTGGATGCAGTGCTTTTGCTAATGCAGCCCAATATTTCATTGGTCTTCTAAGCTTCTGCCTACTTATATTCAGCTAGTGGTTTATTAGAATCTCTAAAACATATGCAGTGCTGTCAAGCAGATCTTTTCAATCCTGTACCCATGTGCATGATTGTTCTTGCTTAAATTTCAGGACCTAAAACCTATCTCTATTGAGCCTCATCTTTGACCCAGTGTTAAATCTTCTACAGTGGTACCTCGGTTCACGAACTTAATTCGTGAACTGACTCTGTTCGCGATCCGAATTGGTCGTGAAGCGAGGCACAATTTCCCATAGGGTTCAATGTAAATCCGGTTAATCCGTTCCGACCTTGTTTTTTGGTCGTGATTCTTGAACTGACTCTGTTCGCGAACAGAATTGGTCGTGAACAGAGACACAGTTTCCCATAGGGTTCAATGTAAATCCGGTTAATCCGTTCTGACCTTGTTTTTTGATCGTCCGCGGCTCCGGTTCGTGAAGCGAGGCGGGGTTCGTGAATCTGAGCATTTTTACGAACTTTTCTGTTCGTGATGCGAGGGCAGAGTTCGTGAAGCGAGGCGGAGTTCGTGAAGCGAGGCGGAGTTCGTGAAGCGGAGCGTATTTTTACGAACTTTTCCGTTCGTGAACCGAAACGGTGTTCGTGAACCGGGGCACATTTTTTGGGAAATTTTTGGTTGTAATCCGAATTGGTCGTGAACAGAGGCGTTCGTGAACCGAGGTACCACTGTACTTAGAATTGTGATGCTGTCCTCTATGACATTAATCTTGGAAATTTGATCAATATTCCTTCCACTCCTTCCCCTGGATGATTTAGAAAGGTGCTCAAAAGGATGCCGTCTATCAGGTTCTACTAGATGTTTTAATGCTTTACCTGAAACATGGCAGATACTAAAAGAAAAACAACATGAGAGTAGGATCAAGAGCATCTTTTAGGAAAGGAGATCTCCATTAATAATCAGCTCCTTCTTATTTGCTCCTTCTATATTTCAGGAAATATAGCTGAGTAGGATCTGGATATCAGGAAGATGATATTCCTTTCTGGCGATAAATCAAGAGTGGGCAACCCTTGACCCACACATCCTATATACTATTGTTTTGGTAATGTGTGTGGAGGGAGGGAGGGGGAATCTAGATTGCATTCTATTGTCATAGAAATATATACAGAACTATACTATGCAGCAACAAACGTGTCTGATATCAGTACAAAATAATTTCCTGTGTAACGCTAGACGTATTTACTCAAAGGAAAATCCCTGTGTCCAGTAGGGGCTAAAAGCTGGTAGTAGAAGTGATTTGCTTTACTCATCCCTGCATAGTAAACTTTTATGCCAGTGTTTTTCAATCTTGGCAACTTTAAACAGAATTCCCAGAATTCTCCAGTCAGCCACACTGGATCAATAGTATCTTCTTCCACTGTTAACCAAATACAACAAGAATATTTCTTTAATATGATTCTAAAAAGGAAGAATCTTCTCTATGAATGCTGGTGGCCACATCTTAAGGACATTATTTATATTAAAAAATCATGTGTTCTGCATTCGATCTTGACAAAGCAGGAGCATGGAAAATGAACCCCCAATGGGCTTTAGCATAAAATGCTCCTTTTTTCCCAAAACAGTCAGAGTTTCCTATCAAATGAGACTCCAGTAACATTCTATCAGTTCTACCATGCTTTTAAGAACCTTCTTTGGTAATTTATGCTATTCCTCTTCTTTCATGCAGGGTCTCCCTACAGAGACAAGATAACTATAGCCATTCTTCACTTGCAAGAGGAAGGCAAGCTGCACATGATGAAGGAAAAATGGTGGCGAGGAAATGGTTGTCCAGAAGAGGAAAGCAAAGATGCCAGTGCCCTTGGAGTACAAAACATTGGTGGCATCTTCATTGTTTTGGCAGCAGGATTGGTACTTTCCGTCTTTGTGGCAGTGGGGGAATTTTTGTACAAATCCAAAAAAAATGCTCAGTTGGAGAAGGTAAATATTGCCCTTTTCACATTTAATTCTGCAATTATGGTCTAGTCAGAATCTCTTGGACAACCAACCGAAAAGCCATTCTGATGTCTTTCATAATTTTGCTCACATCATTAAAGTTCTTAGGGAATGAGCACTGAAGTTTTCATCTTTACAACTTTTAATGTGTCGTCAATATTTTTAATTGTAGCCAGCTTTCAGGACAAGTGACTATTTCTCCTCTTATTCAAGCTTGAAAAAAGACACCTTTTTACTCCTGGAAGTTCACTGCAGTTAATTTTATGGATAAAGAAGAAAGTGAAATCTGTTAATTGGAAACAAAATTAACCTTCTACAGATAGAGCTGGGTATTAACTGAAACAACTTTCTATCAGTCCAAAGTCAGAAGTCTAAAAAGCATCTTTCTCTATGTCCTTACTGGAAGGTGTTTACTCTTCAACATATGATGATAGCATCTGGAAAAGCATTAAGTCAATATATTAAGGATTTACTATTGATTATGATCTTATCATCTGTAACATGGACAGATTCCAGTTTTAAAATGTAAATTTTTGAACTTATTTGATACTGGATCAACAACTGGATGGCTGATTATTTTTTCAAAGAGACAAAAGCATCCATAGAAGTTTTGTTTTAGTACTTATCTGTATATATGTAATACGTAAAATGAGCAAACATGTCTTTGATTTATATGGATTGCTATGAATATACATTTAAAAACAGAGAAAATATGTTTTGCACAGCTGAGGAGCTTGTGACCTCCTTAAATGCATATTTTGGCACTACTATTATCAAAATGTATAGTAAATCCATACAAACACACACATACACAGTATATATTTCTTTTGCAGATGCTATGCTTAATAGTTCTCATAATTTTTAATAGTTTGGGGACTTCTGAATTTGCACTTGTAGATTAATCCTATTTGTACCACATTTATTTAGTATGCAGTTATACCTAGTTCAATGGTGTAAGTGTGTATAGTTCACTATCTAGCTTTTTTCATTAGTAACACATATATTATTTTTTTCAAAGTTCTGTTAGAAGAAATATTGATATTAACTTTTTTTTTAAAAAAACAATGGATGAGGTCACAAGTTCCTTATCAGTTCTTTGAATATGTATATGTTTTACTAAATTATGGTATGAGTGAAAATTTAGTTTTTCGCTAATTATGTAGGATGAGTTCATTCTGTCAAAATAGTTTTGAAGTTTTTAGTAATTAAAATGAATTTTTCTTTTAGAAAATGGACTTCAGTCATGAATGTATACATCATAATGGCTTTATCCTTTTTTTAAATAATATGTCAGAAATGAGTGATTGTTTTGTATTCTTGGTCTGTATTTTTTTTATAAAAAACTATTTTTATTTATATATGACGTTCAAACATTTTATTGTGAGTTTTGTAATACAGTTGAAGTTGCATTTAAATTGCTTAAATGCAGCTTCAGTTGATATATGAGAATATGATGTGAACAGCATGACTTATCTTCCTAAGCATTGAATGAATATGCATATATATATAAAATATGACTTTTACAATGATTTAATATTACAACTCAGTTCATATATTAAGCTATCTTGAATTGTTCAAACACTTCTGTAATATAGCACTGATCTTTTCTTTCATTTATGGTACACAATGATCTACATGTATGTGTTTTCTACATGGAGATATAATACTGGGAGATTATGGCTGTGCATGATAGATTCTATCTTAAAACTAACCTTGGTTATAATAATTTGAATGAAAAGGAATAGAGACAGGACTTATGTGCCAAATCCAGTTCAAGGACTTACTAAATCCTGTTCTTGTTTCACTGCTGATAATCATATGTTCCACATACATATTTAAAGGAAAGTTCTACACCGCTTTAAGTGGCCATACATAGAAGCCTCTTTCATTTAGAAATCCTGATGATGATGATGATGTAAGATTTACATTCCATCTTAGATAAGATAGAAGTATTCATAATTATTGGGAGGTTGGCATTCTAAACATTTTCAGTTTAGTTTAGGTAGAAACCTACTTGAGTTCTTCATATTGGACATCACTGGAACGAAGAAGATGGAAGCACTACACGCTAGTGCAAGTACAAATTTCTCTCCCGATGCATTTCAGCTGAATGCCTGACATGGATTATGCCTTCCAGATTTATAAAAACCTACATGATGCATATTAATAAGACAGCACAGCATTTTGGATCAGTTCAGAAAATGTGCTACAATGTGCATGTGAATGAAAACGTACTACTTCTTTATAAATCTTGTAAGTTGCTGTGTGTGTTTGTGTGTGTGTTAATGGAATTGGGAGCTGCTCTGGGCAGCTGTTTGAAAGATTTACAGTCCTATGTTATGATTGTATTACCATGTACCACGAAATCACATTTGAAGCACTGCACAGCCTTACCGTATAACGTCTTCATTCTAGAGACATGTTGACCTGTGTGCATTTTCATTTTCTTGTTTTATCATTAGAGATTTGTCAGTTTAATTTAAAGCCTATTTCTTAGCATATAACCTAAACATGACAATGTACTGAGCTGATTCGGAGGCTCAATGATGACTATTCTAAAAATGAATAGTCACTGCTTATTTTATTGATGAAGTTGCAAGGCCATGCCAGTCTGTAGTAATGTAATCAATCAAAAATCTTGTGGAATTTTAAGGGCTATAAAGGATTATTTGGCTCAGTTTCATCAGACATACAAATCAGACTATCTAATCAACTTCTTGGCGCTTTGAATTATATGAGAAGGCACTTTCAAAGTGTCTGTGGGGAAGCAGATCCATGTGAATAAATTCTCAGTTTTAAAGTTAATGATTTCCTTACATTCTCGTGAAAAGAATTCCAGAGATTAATAATCGGATTGATCAGATCAGCTCTTTTTCTTTAGATAATTGAACTGGGTACATTAAGCTGTTAGCTGCCGATCATTAAGCCATTAGCAGCTGATCATATGAATGCAGCCATTGCTAGGTAGAAGGTGTTTGTAACTTTATTCTTTGATAACATATATCAAAGAATATATATATGTATGGGGCCTCCTGCCCCATACATCCCTCAGACCGATACGCTCCCACAGAGAGGGCCTCCTCAGGGTGCCGTCGGCCGGTCAATGCCGACTGGCGACACCCAGGGGAAGAGCCTTCTCTGTGGTGGGACCAGCCCTTTGGAACGACTTACCCCCTGAACTCCGTACCATCTCCGACCTCCGCCTCTTCCGCAAGTGTCTGAAGACACACCTATTCCAACTAGCCGGCCTAGCGTAGCCTCCAATTCTGACTCATAGATAGTTTTAAAATGGGGATTTTAATTCGGTTTTAGCACAGGTTTTTTAGTTGAATAAGTTTTTTTTTTAAAAAAAAGTTTTATATGTTTGTATGTTTTTTAATATGCCTGTGCGCCGCCCTGGGTCCGTTTGGAGAAGGGCAGGGTATAAATTCAATAAAATCAAAAAATCAATTGGTTTGGGCCTGATTTGGTCAGAAGCATTTCTCATTTGATGACTTTGTCACTGCAGAAGGTTGTGGATGTAATTCACTTTTTGGTGCTAAATCACAATTTCCGATGTCAAATAGATGTATGCTGCTGCCTCTCACCTTTTCTTAGATCAGCAGAGGTCTTGAGGAATAGCAGAGTGCATTGCTTTTCGCTTCTCCCACAGGTGCTCCTGTTGTCATGATCACCATCACCCTAATTTAATAACACTGTGGAAGAGTTTAGTTTAAAAATGATCATTGTATCTTTTTTTCAGTCTGTTTATCAAGTGAAAAATGATATCTCATTGTCTGAAGACTATACCATGCCACCTTTTGATTTGCTCTCATCTGCAGCATCATTTTTTTTAAAATTCCCCCTTTGCCAAATAGGTCATCAAAATCTATTTGTCTGCTTCTATGTGTAACCACATAGGTAGATACAATAATATGTAAATGATCTTTATAGTAGTGAACATTCCGTTTAAAAGGAGCAAGAAGAAAGAAAACTCAGATATGCACCAAATAAATAAATAAATATGAATTAGTGAAATATGAATTGATATATTGCTATTGTAATGCAATTCAGCTACAAATACGTGTTCTATATTTTCTTAATCAAGGAATGATTTCCAAACCATAGAAACAGTGATTACCATCAGTATCTATGATTTGTGTTCTGAAAGGCATATTCTTTGTACTCCAAGGAATATATACACATATTAATACTTTTTTTTTTTTAAAGAAAGGCATATGTATCTTGATCAGGATAAATTTGTTAAACCATACCATCATTCTAATATTGTTTGCCTGAAAAATTTCAGCAGTCTTATTTCTATGAAATCATCACAAAGTACCCAGATCTAAAGCAAACAAGTATTTTGGAAATTTACTTTATTGTTGTTGTCATTATTGTTCTTTTTCTTTAATTAGTTCTTGAATTAGAAAAGACCAAAGGTATCTGTTGGACCATCTTCCATGCTGTTTTTGTCACTAGGTTACAATTTAGCAAAATTGGCGGTTGATGCACTTTGACTTTATTAAGACCCCTCCTTTTTTTCATCAATCAAATATGGATGAACAAATAAAGCTATGTCTAACAAATAATATGTATGTTTGAGAATGCTTTAGGACAAATATGCGACAATAACCATTTTGTGCATGGATTGAAAGTTAAAATTAATATAGAATCACAAAATACATGTCTGATATTTTTTAAAATGTTCACTCTTTTTGGTTAATAGTTATGTTTTCTGATATTCAGATGTATTGTATACATACAAATGTATAGATGTACTGTATATACATCTATAAACAGTATATCTATGCCAGTAGTGGGATTCAAATAATTTAACAACTGATTCTCTGCCCTAATAACCAGCTGGGTAGGCGTGGCTCAGTGGTCATGTGACTGGGTGGACGTAGCCAATTCAATGTCACTCAAGTTGCTGGGCGCTTTGCCTTAACTGTTACAATGTAGTAAGTGTTAATCAGAGAGGCAGTTTCTGTAAGCAGGGCAATAAAGATTAGGCTAGAAACAACACCAGAATGTTTCCTTCCTGCCTTCCTTACAGGATTAGTCCTGTAAAGTGAAAAAACAAAACAAAATGAGATTTCTTCCAACAATCAGTTCTCCAAACGTCTTAGAAAGTTAACAATTGGTTCTCCCAAATAGGTGCGACCTGGCTGAATCCCACCACTGATCTATACATATACATACATATACATACATCTATACATATAGATCAGTGATGGGATTCACAAAATTTAACAACCGGTTCTCTGCCCTAATGATTTCTTCCAACAACCAGTTCATCAAAGTGCTCAGAAAGTTAACAACCGGTTCTCCCGAAGTGGTGCGAACTGGCTGAATCCCACCACTGATATAGATATTCTTGCAAACAAAATATAAAAATGCTTTTGGTTTTGCTTTGGGTTTTTTATGTGTTCAAATGCTTTTTGACTTCTGGAAACTGAACTCATCTCTGAAGTTTTCTTGGCAAGGCTTTTCAGAAGTAGTTTGCCTTTGCATCTTACCTAGGGCTGAGAGAGTACACTGACTCAAGGTCACCTCGCTGGCCTAGTGCCTAAAGTGGAACTAGAACTCATGAACTCCTGGCTTCTAGCTACTTAACTACTATACCAAACTGATTCTCCTGTAAATTTATGAGCTTTATCTTAAATTATGTTCTCTTACACAATTACATTGTCTAAGTTATAACTGGTCATAACTAAATTATGTTCTCTTAGACAATTACATTGTCTAAATTATAACTAGCATAATTTTTATTACAGGAAGCTTGATTCTGATGCTTACTTCTTTATACAACCTTTAAATATTATATTTATTAAGGTTTAAAGAACTGACTATTCCTTATTAACATAAAAAATAGATATCAGCTGAGGCAATGCTGCTTTGAAGTTCTAGTATAAGAAATGAGTAAAAGAATACAGGCATGGAACTTATCAAACATCAAAGGAAAATGTCTAAGTTGGTCTTTTTGATTTTTAACCTTGAGTTGAAATACTACATTGGATTCTCTCGGCTTACATTGGAGCCAAGGAGCACACTTGAAAACTACTTCAAATTCAAGTCAATATTTTAAAATATTTGCATCCTTATTTTCATTTTTAAATATATCATTCCATTCTTGCCCTATTATTTATAATTCAAAGACACACCATTATGTTATCTATTCGGAAAGCATATATATTAACCACACATTTGTTTTCTGAGATAAGTACAGAGTAATTTTCATTTTTAATTGCTTCTATTAGCAAATGACTCAGTCCGTGCCTGTAACTTTATGCTGGCACTTTGCAGACATTCACTAAGCATATTCAGAAACTAAAGTTGCATTAAACAATTACCCATCTGTTTACAGACGATGTAGTTGATTTGCTGTAGTGTAAGCTATTCTACTCATATATATATGAAACAAATGCTTTATTTATATTACACATAGTGCTATATTCTTAAAGCAGTAGCCAAGATGATAAATGACTCCTTGACAGACAAATTAACTCACAGAAATAATGTTAGGAAAATATTGGTGTAATATGTATTATTATAAATTACTTTGAAATTCCACAAAGGAAGCCACGCTAAAACTATGATATAATATTAATATGAAATACAAAAGCAGAGCACTTCCACCTTGTATACATTACCAGCCTTGAAAAAATTTAAATTTTAAAACTTTTAAAACTTTTTTTCACAGTAATGCATTTGCATTTGGATTATCTGAAAGAAAATAACATCTTCTACTTTAATGACAATTGTACAAGTTGTACATTTTTGTGTGTGAGAGAGATTCAGATTCAGCCCAGGTCCTTTTTCTATCTTCAAATGATCATTATGTCACTTGATGATGTAGTCTTGATTTATTTCTCTACACCTTATCATTCATTGCAAACGATCAGATCCTGAGTCTGATCCAGAGAAGATGTGTGGAGGCATATCTATGGCTACCAATCTGGTCATGAAGTCCAGATTACTATTATTATAAGGTTATTTTATCATTTATTTATTAAATACATTTATATAGCCACCCAACCCATGCATAGATAATTCCAGGTAGCTCACATTTAAAAAAAATATTTATCATATAATAAAACTCATAAAACCCCACCCTACCGCTCAAGGCAGCAACAACACAGTCACTTGATTGGCTCTGTTTCCACTTGTGGCCCCAGATCTTCTGACAAAAAACACACACACACACACACACACACACACACACACATGTTTTTCCACAACACCCTGTTAGGGCCCCAATTAAGGGAGGAAGCGCACTGCTTTCCTCTTCTGCCTTTCGGCTCATCACCAGAGACCATCTAGACAGAAAGCCATGAGTTCAGTTGTGTGATTTTTTTAAATATGTGTGTTAGTTTTATGAGCTGATCAATAAATAAATCAGGGAGACTAGTATAGATCTATTTTGAGCTTTTTAGCTCTCATCAGCTAGCCATACCCTTACTGGGATTCGAACCGGGGCTATATTGCATATCAGGCAAGAGCCTTTAGCCATTCAGCCAGCCAGGTTCTCTTATTGCATCAGCTGAGACAGGAGGATAAGTATCTATAATTGTTCCACAGCACCCAGTTAGGGCCCCAATTAAGGGAGGAAGCGTATTGCTTTCCTCTTCTGCCTTTCGGCTCATCACCAGAGACCATCTAGACAGAAAGCCATGAGTTCAGTTGTGTGATTTTTTTTTCATATGACTGTTAGTTTTATGAACTGATCAATAAATAATGGCTGAATGGCTGAATGGCTGAAGGCTCTTGCCTGATATGCAATACAGCCCCGGTTAGAATCCCAGTAAGGGTATGGCTAGCTGATGAGAGCTAAAAAGCTCAAAATAGATCTATACTAGTCTCCCTGATTTATTTATTGATCAGCTCATAAAACTTATATATACATATACATATACATATACATATACATATACATATACATACATACATACATACATACATACATACATATATATATATATATTCATTTTCATAACATATAACCACATGTATACTATTACATAGCCAACATCATATTATATTATTAAATGTTTATATAAATTCGTCTTACCATCAACTCCCCTAAACAATTATTTTCTCTTCTGCTCTCCATACACCATATTTGTACCTTATCCATCACTTTCTTCTCCCTCTCTCCTCCTCCCTACCTCCTTTCTTCCCTCTGTTGTCCTTTATTTGGTGTATTTCAGCTTCTGAGTGAGCTCCGTTTTATGTTGATGGTATTCATAATTCCTTTTCAAAATACATATTTAATTAACATATATCTTCTGCCTTATTTTTACATATATATTAATCTATAGTATATGCTTGTGTCACAACTAAGGGAGGAAGCCCCAATTAAGGGAGGAAGCATACTGCTTTCCTTTTCTGTCTTTCGGCTCATCACCAGAGACCATCCAGACAGAAAGCTATTAGTTTCGTTGTGTCTTTTTTTTACATGTGTGTTAGGTTTTTGAGCTGATAAATAAATAAACAAGGGAGACTAGGATAGATCTATTTCAAGCTATTTAGCTCTCATCAGCTAGCCATACCCTTACTGGGATTCGAATATATAGTAATATATAATTTTACACATTTTTACATATATACACATATAATAATTGTGTTTTTAAGCCGCCACCACCACCAGACTAATTTTGGATGAGATGTAGACCTGGTTACAATTCCCAGCTATTCTCATCATTATGATATCTTTAGGGCCGTTCAGGAAAGCAGCAAGTTGGGAACCAACCATAAGTCAAGGGAAATGGTGTTTTATA
This sequence comes from Rhabdophis nuchalis, assembly GCA_039707465.1. Taxonomy (NCBI): domain Eukaryota; kingdom Metazoa; phylum Chordata; class Lepidosauria; order Squamata; family Natricidae; genus Rhabdophis; species Rhabdophis nuchalis. The sequence goes on from CM077643.1 coordinate 287,603,309, forward strand.
AAAACGGAGCCATTACTGAGAAGGCCCTTTTTCATGTTCCTACTGAATGACAACCCCTACCTGATGATACCTGATGCGCTGGACAGATGTAATAGGGAAGAGGCACCAAGTCTTTTCCTATTTTTCTTAGTGGGTTGCCACATTTTTGCAGCCTAAGGTATGATGGGTCTAATATAGCAAACTCCATTATGAGTTGCTACTTGCTGCCCTTTATGATCTGTCACTACTATCAGGCTTACAATGTTTGATAGTGAACCATGTAGATATGGATTCATTGATTGAGTGAGTGAATCTGTTTTAGGCTTAAACCTTAGTCCCATTATCATACAGCCAAAACTAATCTTGGGTAAAAAACAGATTGTACTATTTTAGTATGTATTCAATTTGAGGATACAAAATGGAGAGGCCAGTCAGCTCAGAAACTCAGCATTTACATCTCATTTTTTTTCTTCCAGTGCAGAAACAGTTTGTGCACAAATCCCAAGCAGTTTTTTCTTTGGGACCATTTGTGAATTTATTTTTTAAAAGTACATTCCTTTAAAAAAGTTTACAAAGCCATAACTTTTTACAGGAAGATACATATGCCCAAATCTTTTATAAGAAAATAGCAAGTCTAAATAACTGTACTTTTTTCTGAATTAACCCTTGGCTTAAAAAAAAAAATTGGTTATAAGGATATAATATTTATTAAAATGTCAATTGGCCTGAGTCCTAATAGTAGTATTTGGGGTCAGTGCAACATTTTAAAACATTTGATAAAGCAATCCAACTCATTTGAGGATTCTTGCAACAGTATTTCTAACAAATATTTGCTTGGAAAAAGATACTACACCAGCTGATATAAATCTTTTTCCCTGTTGGAGAACAGGCTTATTGCATTGTGAAAGTCAATCTGTTTATCACAGCATCACAAATGAAATTAATGTATAAGGCAGCTCCATATTAGTATACTGATTAGTATTTATAACTATTTTTCTGCCCTTTGTTCCTTGATACGGTGTCAAGGATCAGAGAAGGATCTTCAAGACACAGAAGGATGAAAGTCATATTATGTGTTACAGGCGGCCCCAGTAATCTTTGTCTTCCTCTTTCTATGTGCTAGATAAAACACTCTTGCTTCTTACATTGTTCTAAAAATCAGAATATAGAAATTCTGTGTTTAAAGAAACAATAAGACATATTTCACGAAATATTCCCTTAATAGACATGGAAAAAGGCCATCCAGAATTGATTCATAGTTTTTGTCCAAATTGGGCATTCAGTTTAGCAATTTACAGTCACAATGTTCTTTCCTAATACACAAAGTAAACTAGTAAATTTTTACAAATAGTTTAGGAGTTCATGACTATGGTTAAAGATATAGTCTCTCTCTCTCTCCTTTCACATCCATTGTACAAATAGATTCCATAGATTCAAAATCATGTTGAGTTAATTGAGCATCAAATAAGTCTTGTCTTTTCCAAGAACCTTTTTTAATTAATTTCAGAATATTACAGGTAACGATCTTCAGATACAGTCTCCATATATTCCATAGTTTCATGTTTCTTGAAATCACTCTCTAATAATTGCCTGAATTGGCATTGCAGTGGAGTCAGTTGCATGATAGCAAATAATTAGCAGTTCAGATCTTAACGTATCCAGTAGTTTAAAATGTACAAAAATAACTCAGTTTCTATTAAGTTTCTGGTTCAATTGAGAAAGGTTCAATTCCACAGAATTTGGACTATTGACTTGAGATCTTTTTCATAGCATTACCAAAGTTAGCAGAAAGTTACCAGCTTCCAGTGCAAGTATCTTGCTTTTTTTAGAATAGTCCTTATGGACTAGGAACAGCCTCTTGCAAGAAAATACAGTATCTTATTTTTCAAAATCATAAAGACATGGAAGGACTCCTGTCTTACTGCACTCCTTCTGCCCACTTCCTTAAACAAAACTTTACTGCAGAACCTTCAGCAAAATAGCATGAGTTTCATAACAATTACATCCTCTTTTATTTGTCCAGTCTCTGTACAATTATTGACCTTCATGTCTGGCCCTAAGAAGTATTAGTGTCTTCACTAGTTTGCTTTGACAAGTAGGGAAAAAATGGGCTGTGTATCTTCTACCTCTTGATACACCACAGCCCAAACTGTTTCATTATCTTCCCCCAGTGGCCTCATATACATGTTGAAAGGAAGGATGACAGAATGAAACCTTGTGGAATTCCGCATGAAAGAGAGCCCACGAGGCAGCTCAGCAATTGCCCAATATCATCCTCTGAGATCTCTCTGAGAGGGAAGAATGGAACCACACAAGTGCAATCCCATCAACCCCAACCTAGATCCACAGGTGAGTCAGCAAAACTCAAAGGTCATTGCTTCAGTTGATCGTTAGTAATTACTCATCACTGAAAAACCTTTGTTCATTAGTTAGTAGCAACCTAATGTTGGCATTAGATAAGACTTCACTTATCCCCAGAGCATTCTTGCCATGATAGTCCTCAACGTAATATACACTTGGTGAAAGAAAGGTGAAGGTTAAAAATCAGCAGACCTGAAAGTTCACATTAAGAGATATCTAGGCCTTATTTTAAAGGGGAAAAGTAAAGGTTCCCCTCGCACATATGTACTAGTCACTCCCGACTCTAAGGGGCGGTGCTCATCTCCGTTTCAAAGCCAAAGAGCCAGCACTGCCTGAAGATGTCTCCGTGATAATGTGGCCAGCATGACTAAATGCTGAAGGCTCACGGAACGCTGTTACCTTCCCACCAAAGGTGGTCCCTATTTTTTTCTACTTGCACTTTTACATTCTTTCAAACTATTAGTTTGGCAGAAGCTGGGACAAGTAATGGGAGCTCACTCTATTACACAGCGCTATGGATTTGAACTGCCGAACTGCCAACCTTTCTGATCGACAAACTAAGCATCTTAGCAACTGAGCCGCCTTGTCCCTTATTTTACTATCCTCCAATTAAGAGTATGTAATATTCTATTTTTCTTCAGGAAAAAATTGTGGCTAGTTCAACAGGAAGACCCTTCTATTCCTTACTGCACAAACCAGTGACAGACTAGCAGAATAATTCAAGCTTATTGAAAGGAAAGCCAATAGAAACTACTCTGGGAAAAAGAAAATCCCTTTCAGTTTTCTTAGAAAAAATCTCTGCAGTTTCTAAGATTGCCAGTCATCCACAGCCTTAAAATCTTGTATTATTGAAGAAGACTCTTTTTGTTTTATTCTTGGCAAATTCTGGATTTGGAGGTTAATTAATCTCTTGGGTTATTTGATCAACAAGTGAAGACAAAGTTTTCAATGTCTTTTCACAAGTGATTTGTGCTATTGACCCCCCAAACTGAATGGTTAATTATAATAGTGTTAAAATAGAAAATGATGCCTCTATCTGGTTTTAAAATTATATGAATTAGGTGACTTAAAAGTTGTGGGTTATCTAGGTTTACTTGTGTTACTTCTCAGATTTACTATTTTAATAATTTTGAGATAAACCAATCCTTAAACATTGCCATAAACAATGGAGACACAGGCATAAAATCATCAAAAAAATCAGTGGTCATCAAGAAAACATCTAAAATCGAAATAAATATTGAATTTTTTTTACAATGCATTTATTTTAATAATTTAGCAATACATATTTTATATATTTTATATACTTTGGGGATCTCACATTTCTTACTTGGCTTTAATGATCTGGACTGTCAACTCCTAATATTCTCATTATTTAATATGCTTGGCATAATGGTGATCAGAAGCTTATTAAGAAAAAAAAAGGCTAAGGAAATCTGGCAACTCTCAAAGCAAACAAACATGAAAAGCACTTTGATGCAGATGTCCTAATAGATGGTAAAACACTGACCATCACATCAGGTATAAATGGCAACTTTTTTTTAAACAACATTTCAAATACCATCTGTTGCGCAAAGTTGGAAGTAGTAAATTTCTGAATAAAGCTTGTGGATTCCTACTAAATTTTGACAGTCAATTTTATACAAACTTCCTTTAAAGTAAAGAGATTAGTGTTAAGCACAGGAAAAAAATGAAATATGTTTGTTTAAGAAAACTAGAAGGGAAACAATGGTGTTCAAAAATTAAAACAAGAAAAAAGAGAAGTTACAATATAAGTATTCTTTCTCTTCTCTGATAATATATATATATATATATATATATATATATATATATATATATATATATATATATATATATATATATATATATATATATATATCGTTTCGGCAAGATCTCACTTGCCGAAACGTTGCAATAACATCTCCATGCTATATACACGGGAAAATCCCCAAAGCCAGCAATGCCAGCATACCTACACACGTGAAAATCTACGAAAACAAATATATATATATATATATATCTTGGAATACATAAGTGATTTAATATATACATAATAATAGGCCTATATGTATTTAATTAATCTCAGATACTGAGTCTCAAATTTGTTTGCTGTTGTTGGCTTGAAAAAAGTCACTACAGATTTATGTATACCAGATACAGATAGCAGACACCTGTTTCATGAATTTCTATGATCTACTATTATGTACGTGGAAACATTTGATATTTCAGGGAATTGGAAAACCAAGTGGCGCTACCAAATGTGAGAGGCACGTACCAAGATGTCTCCAGCAGGCCTAGTTCTTCCTGGAAAGGCCCATGAAGTTGTTAGGAACGAGAGAAAGAGAATAGTAAAGAAATTTGCAACATCTAAAAACACCAAACTATCCTCCTATTTTTAACCTTTCATTAGTCAAATAATATTTTAGAGTATTTTAGATTCTATTGTATGATAATTACTGCACTTCATATTGTAAAATGAATGCTGCAGAGAATTCATTCAACACATCAATATCTTTGCCTAGTTTGAGCAAAAAAAAAACACATTTAATAAAGAGAAAACATGTATTTATTTATTAAATGTACATGCTGCCCATTTTACTCAGAGGCAATTCTAGGCAGCTTGCAAATAAGTAGAATAAACAGAGTTGGAAAGGACCAGATTTTGGGGTCTTCTAGTCCAATCCTCTGCTCAGGCAGGAAACCCTATACCATTTCAGACAAATGGTTGTTCATTCTCTTTTTAAAAATGTCCAGTATTGGAACATCCACAACTTCTGGAGACAAGTCATTCCACTTTTGATTAATTGTTCTCACTTTCAGGCAATTTCTCCTTAGTTCTAGCTTGCTTCTCTCCTTGATTAGTTTCCATGTATTGCTTATTGTCCTGCCTTCAGGTGCTTTGGAGAATAGGATGACTCCCTTTTCCTTGTGGCAGCCCCTTAGATATTGGAACACTGCTTATCATGTCACCCCCTAGTCCTTCTTTTCATTAAGCTACAATAAGTAAAGATAAAATAATAAATATTAACATTACAATTGATTTAAAAGGAATAAAGATGATAAGGAAGGGAGCAAGATACACATGGAGCAGATGTGAAGTCTTATCTCAGTTCTTTAACCACTTTCAGATCAAACAAGATGTTCCAGAAGGTAGGAGCCACAGCAGAAAATGTACTCCTCCTCCTAGCCAGAATTCCATGGTTGACAGGGTTCACAGCATGCTCCTTCTGCTGGCACAGGGAAAGAGGGGGGCAATGCCATGGGGTGATCCTAATACTTGATCTCCTATGTCACCATGTATGTAGATTCATGTATACAGGGACAGAGTGTCAGAATTTAAAAAAAAAAAGAATACTGAGAGAAAAACTTCAGCTTTTCCTTCTCTGTTGTTTTCTCAGTCTAATATATCTTCCCAGCTGTTATTTTTCTGATAAAGAAGGACCGTCTATCTGTCTATCCATCCATATGTCTGTCTGTCAGTTTCTCTGTCATATAAACTATCCATATAAAAGGAAAATGGGAAGGGGAAACAGTGAAGAGCTTCTATATCTACAGCACATTTTTAACTTGAGTCACACCTGGCTACTTTGGACTAAAAATACAAGTGGAAAAACTGGTCACAGAACATTTTAATTCTATAAGTCCTTTTGCTCTGAAGAGTGGCAAAAATCTTTATTTTATACATGTGGTTCCTTCACACTGTGCTTCAGGGATAGCTTATCAAGATATATATTCACTGTATACAAAGGGAAGTTCGAAGATAAATTTAAAAAAAGACTCTAATTTGACATCAGGAAAAGTTTGAGCAAAACTAGCTGGGGGAAAAAAAGTCTATACAGTCTATACATAGCTCTCCAACTCATAATAGATACTCAACTTGTCTTCAGGTACCTGTGCTACATATTACTACTTCCTTGAATACAGTAGTGACCAGAAGTTCCAATGCAGAATGCATGTCTCTCCCTCCCTCCCTCCTTCCCCCCCTCCCTCCCCCCTCCCCCCCCATATACACATATGAGGAGAGGAAGAGAGAACACAACAGCCCCATATTTATTTGTATTGGATTACAATTGGTTCATTGTAACCATTACGGTTGGGGATTGGATGATCACAGGAAGCTGTTCTGCATCTTAAATTAATCAGACACTACTGAATTTTGGTTCTGGGAAACCAGTGCAAAGTGTAGAGGACTGTTTGATAAAACAGCAGAAATACCTGCAGAAAAAAAAATTGTATATCTTATGATCATAGAGCTTCTTGGATTTGATTTGATTTGAAATGGTACTTTTAGTTGTAAGCCCATATCTGTACATATGTAGGTATAAGTACAAAGACTACTGTTCCAACAATAAAGGATGTATGATGATATATTTTCAAATGTTGGCTTTTTCTCCTTTTGGGTTTACTAAAATTCAGCCAAAATGATCAAATCACCAGAAGTAATAAATCTATTATGAGTGCTATAAACTTGGTTATGTTGAAACAACATAAAAACCCTGAAACCTGACAAAAATGAATCCACATTGGCAGGTTTTCTTTTTCTGATGAGCTATGGTTAACCATACAAAAACTGAGTTTGGTTTACGATAACCTTGGTAGTGTCAACTTGCGAAGTCGGACAGATAGTATGTAGCCTCAATTATGCATCTCACTGTGGTTTTTAAGGTGATTTGCTTTATTAAACTTGATCAAAACTTGATTGAAGAAACAAAAGCCCAGGACTTTCTTCAACTTTACAATGTACTTCAAGGGGGAGCATCAAACAATGCATTGAAAGGATGAGCAAGCTTTTTGGTTTTTTTTTGCAAAAGCTCTTTTGTTTGCAAACTCTTCATTGTGGACAAAGCGTTTGGAATTCCTACTCCATTGTATACTTACATTCCTGATAGGATTTCGCAGAGCAAGAGGACACGGTTTTATTTCTTTTGATTTGCAACACAAGGAAATAATTTAGGCATCAAATGTTTCTCATTGTATTCCCAAAAAATTTTAAGTAGTGCGCACTTGAAAGTATGCTGACCATAATGCTCTCAAACCATTTGGTTTCCAGTTTCCTTTTTACTCCCTTGTTGAGAATGACTCTTGTCTATGGAGATTCTCAATCATCCAGGTCATAGTTATTTCAAAGGTGCTTTTTCAAAAGGCAACTGGACTATGTCCCCCCCCCCTTGAGGAAGAGCGTGTTTCATTTCTCATCCAAGAAGTGATGGAGCTTCTTGGTTGAGAGGCAAAACACCTTCTTCAAGGAAAAAGCACCTTTGAGACAAGGTCCCTGTTGATTTTAGATGCAAGGAGGGGTCATTGGTATTCTTTGAAACATCTATACAATACAATACAATAGCAGAGTTGGAAGGGACCTTGTAGGTCTTCTAGTCCAATCCCCTGCATGGGCAGGAACCTTATACCATTTCAGACAAATGGCTATCTAACATCTTTTTAAAGACTTCCAGGGTTGGGGCATTCACAACTTCTGGAGGCAAGATTTCTTTCTACAAGAAAGAAATCAACTCTTCCAAACCTCGACTACAAATATTCTCATTTATTGGTCTAGTTGTGATTTATACATGAGTGACTGATTGGTGAATTCCAGGGTACATATCAAAGAAAAGTAAATGTTTTAAAACAGATGAATGCAATATAAAAACCTGTTTCATTTTGTCATTATTTTAACTTTCCTTGGGTGTAGTTTTCAACTTTTTGGTCTCTTTTGTTGATATCTGATTATTCAGTACTATCATAAATTTAACTTAGCACCATTTAATACAAAAGCATTTATTCAGAATAAATATGCATTATTTTGAAGATTCAGAATGTCATGATCTGAAGACCTTTGCTGCTGTTTGAATGCACGTTTATCCTGAGAATACCTGTGACCATGTATGTTCATTAGCTGGTGACTTTTGGAATATCCATTGATGGTTTCCATTTGTGCAACAGTAATCATTGATGCAGGGGGTTTCAGCAGGATGCAAAAGAGGATTTTTTTTATTTCAGCTACATCACTTTCCATGTGTGCAATTATCAGCTGTGACTCATCAAATCACCACCTCATTAAACCACCAAGCAATATACAGTACATGGGATTAACTGTTTATATGTAATGTACATCATTAGAACCTACTTAGAAAATAAAATGTTTTCAGAAAGCCAAACAGCTTGATGGCAGTTTAACCACACGAGATGCATTTTTAAAATATAACAATGTTGTTAGGAGATTTTCCAGAAATACAACATATATTTAAGAGATGGGGGGATTGAGCAATCAGAAGATTTATAATTCCAGGTGAGAAATGACTCAAAAGTTGCAAGGTTGCTCATAAGGAGGATTGGACATGGGAACAGATTTTTTTATTGATCTTTTTCACTTACTAGGTTGACCTAAGCTTCAGCTAGAACTTGAAAATAAATGACTTGATTAATAACATCAAATGATTAATTAATTTATGTGCTACTGTAATAACAGCAATAATAATTTTATGATTTTCTATTTTCTTCTTTTCATTTCCCCCTCCACACTTCTCCTATAGAGGTCCTTTTGTAGTGCCATGGTAGAGGAGCTGAGAATGTCCTTGAAATGTCAGCGTCGGTTAAAACACAAACCACAGGCTCCTGTAATTGTGAAGACAGAAGAGGTTATCAACATGCACACATTTAATGACAGAAGGTTGCCAGGAAAAGAAACTATGGCATAGAGCTGGGAGACCACCCAACCCCAAGCACAAACTGTTGTTTTTCCCCCCTTTCCTTTTCTTTCCTTCCCCCACCCCCCCAAAAAAAACCAACGTTTGCGAGAATGTTTCCTGTGGAAATATGCAACCTGTGCAAAATAAAATGAGTTACCTCATGCCGCTGTGTCTATGAACTAGAGACTCTGAGATCTAAGCAGTTGCAAAGGCCAGACTCGAATCACAAGCATCACAGAGCAACCATATTTGTCAGGGGAGGGAGGGGTCGGGGTGTTGGCATTCCACCGTTTGTCATGGGGTCCACCTTTCTGTAACAAGCAAAAGTTCTATGGGAATTTTCTGGAGTCGCAGTGAGAAATGGCAGGTTTCTTTTTGAAGTGCATCAGGGACTGGAGAAGCAATCAAACAGCTTCAAGAAAGTAACTACTGTACCAGAGGAGTTTCTGAAAAATAATAGCTCAAAACTCTATTCACAGGGGGGAAAAAACCTAACTCTGTTCTATACTCTTGAGCATAGAAGATCTTGTAATCGCTGACCAAAGTCAATATGGACCTGCCAGCTGATAGGAGCTAATTCAGAGGGAAAGTCATGAAAAAGGAAACCGTAAATAGAAGAATGAAAACAGAAGTGTTACTTGCAATTTTTGTTTCTCTCGCTGTGTCATTCACCTGAATAAAGATAAAAACCTATGCCAATAGAAAATCACATAATTCATCTGTGTTGGAGCTTGGAGAGAACCCAAAGGAGGTGGGCCATATTTTAAATAAGAAAAAAAAAGTTTTCCCTCAGTTTCTTTTCTTAAAGATGATGTTCCTTATGATGCCTAACTATAAGCAATTCTGTCATTGTTTAACTGTGAAGCAAAGTACACATTTGATATAGCAGAAGAGTGTAATTTGTAGCCCTGAAGGGGGTCTGGAAAACTCTTGTTCCTGCTTCAAAATGAACTCAAGGGAGCCTGTGGAGTTCTCACAAGTAGCTGAAGTATAGATGGGCCACCTAACCAGCAGGGAAAGTGGAGAACTTAAAAACTGGACTGCATTTCTCAACACAATCAATGGTGTTTAAATGAGCAACATTCTTGAGCCTTTTTTCCCCTCATCCAAAAACAAGAGGGAAAAGAATGTTCAGATTTATTTGTGGAAATGCAAGATTTCTATGAAAATAGTTTTTTGTATGGAAATTTTTTGTAATACTTTTTAAATCAACAATCTCAAGAACCTGCGTTTCAATCATGGTCAGGGGTGTGGTGCGAAGAGTGGCTGGTAGTGCGTGTGCACCACCAACGTTTGGTGAAAACTATTTTTATCATGGAAAAAAAAATGGGGAAATCTTAGAAATATTTTCAAGTTAGATAATATAATATCTAGGTGCACTACCAATACTGCTTATAATACCACACCCTTGGTTTTCACTAGCTTGATATTATGCTGTAATGAACCAATGTGTGTAAATTATGAAAGACACAGACCTCTTGACCACATTGTGATAACAGTTGAAGTACACACAGTTTGCTGTTTGAATCCAATGCACAAACATTAAAAAAGAAACAATGATCACGACACATATATAAAGAAAATTGTCCGTTTTCAGTTGTTTTCTGGGAAGGGTGGGTTGGGAATTTCAATGTTATTTGAACAAGATGCGTGTAGGACTGTTAGAACTTCTAATATTAAGATCTAATTCTGCACTCATTGCCCTCCTGAGTTTGCAAGAACATCAGCATCTGAAATGTATTTCAAGACTAGGCCCACTCCACCTCACTGGCTACTATTCCTTTCAGTTAGTTGTTAATTGTTGGGCATTGTCTAAAGGGGATCCCTTCTGTGCCAGATCTCTGGGAATGGATAACAGTTGCAGAATGTGTTCATGTGCAACTTTTATTATTTTCAGCAAAATCGATACAGAAGAACCATCTGCTGATTGCTCCTTCCTGCCTTCTGAGGCCCTGGGTAAGGAGCCCCTGTGTGAGTGATATATAAAAAAACTGGTGTTTCAAATACCTTTCTGGTGCTCAAAACAGATGTGATACCATCTTAATGATTTTAACATAGTCTTACTGTAAATTTGTATCCTGAAAATGTATAATGTAGGGACACTTGACTATAGCCACAGTTTATAAATATAGCTTTTTATGCCAAACAAATCACTTATTTCTTTTCTTCTTTTATTTTTAATAAACAGAATCCAAACATTATTTTGTAGAAACAATGAGTCATCTGTAGATAATGAACATACTATTTGTATATTCAAGGCACAAATGTTCATTAAAAAAACTGCACTTTTTTTTAAAAAAGTCCCTTATAAAGTGTTGCATGTGTCTATAGACAAACCAACTTTTGCAATGCATGAGAACAATTTCTCCTTCCATTATGATGGTTGTTGCTTGTATGGACCTCAGAGCACATGGAGAGGCCTATACTCCAATATTCCCTAGTTCCTCCCTATTCTTTCTGAAAACAAAGCAAGGTGTGACTCATTGTGAGATGACACAAATGGTGCGTCCCATTTCCACTGGGATTTGGATGTGGGCTGTGGCTGTAATTCCCAGATATTACAGTAAGTATTTACTTATTGTAAATGTTAGACGTTCTGCTTGGGTGGGTAAATGGTTAAATGAGTTCAGTCCATGGCTTGACTCACTGATGCCTCAAACAGGTTAAAGTTCCTCTTTGTTTCAGCAAAAGACTGATATTCTCAGTGTCCCAAGTGCCATAGGAGCAATGTCATCATAGAAGGTCACTTGTCAATATCATATAGGGAATAGTAACTGCACTTTTACTGACATGTGAGAATCCCTGATTTCTTCTAGTTCTCAAAAAAATCCTCTTGCATAATAGAGCTTGTCTACAATTGCAATATGTTTCATGCATGCAACTGCTTTGCTAAAGTGACGTTCGATATGGATAAATTACATTGTGCAAAAGTCATACTATTTATTTTGAAACACTTGGGAAACAAAAGCTTGTTATGAATTGGAACCTATGTGCCTTGTTCTGCATGTTTACTTTGATAAAAAGAAAGACTTTGCTGTATAATGAAATTCAGGAAAATTGTTCTCACCCTTGACTCTTTTTACTCCTTACTCAATTTAGTTTGGATTTGCTTTCATGGCATTGTAATACAATGTATTTCAAACTGAATTAGATCTTGCCATCAACATCATAGCGCAGATCAAGGAGTGTTTAAGTATAAGATCAAGTGCACCTGAGCTATTGCTAAGTATATCAGTTCACATAAAACAATTGGCACTGTGTGCTAGTTATTCACTAATAAATAATTTGCAACTAATACCACCATTCAGAAACAACCAGAGTGCTGTTGTAGTTAAGCTATTGAACTAAGGTTCTAGGACTCTCTTGGCATGTAAGCCAACTAGTGTTCTTGCACCAATCCAACTCAATCCATCCATTATCCAGCTTTGCAACATACTGGATGGGGGAAAAAAACCTCATTGTATCATGTACTAATACCGGGTTTCCCCGAAAATATGATCTACTCAGAAGGTAAGTCCTAGCTTGATTTTTACATGTATGTCCAATATAAGCCATATCTCCAAAATAAGCTCCAATTAAGACCCCACCCATTCCAGGGTGCACAGGTAAAAATTAAGCTAGGCTGGGGATGGGAGGTAGAGCTGCCCTACTACTTACCTTTGGATAGTTGCAAACAAGCCTTGCACACCTTGGCCAATTTCTTCTGCCAGCAAGGCTTTCCTGAAGACCTCTGAAACTGATAACAGAGCTTTGGATAGAACTGAAGCTCTGTTATAGGCTGCACAGAAGCCTTGCTGGTTTTGCCAGATGAAAAAGTTCCTGAAGGCCTCTGACAGCAAAAAAAGAGGCCCCGGGGGGGGGGGAGCATTTGCAAGTGAGACGACTCAGTGGATGACATACCCCCCTCAAAAATAAGACCTGGTGCCTTTTTTGGTGGCAAAAAATAATAAGATGGGGTCTAATTTTCGGGGAAACACAGTAAGCATTGTTATAGGGATTAAGTGAAGAAAATGCAAAAAAGCAAATTCTGCAACTAAACAAGGAAAATGTCGAGAATAATAGCAATCCCTTTCTCTATGATGAAGATCATAGGCCAGGTGTCTCCAACCTTTGCAACTTTAAGTCTGAAGGACTTCAACTCCCAGAATTCTCCAGCCAGCTTTGCTGGCTGGAGAATTCTGGGAGCTGAAGTCCTTCAGACTTAAAGTTGCAAAGGTTGGAGACACCTGTCATAGGGCATCTGCAGGCCAACCAGTTGTTAAAGTCTAAATTTTAAAATCTAAGACACTGGTTTGATTATCTTCTATTGCTTGCATTTTGTTGAATTCTAATATGACATGGTCACTTTCACCCAAACCTCTGGCAACTTCAGCTCCCTCTATCATTTCTTCTCTATTTGTAAGAATTAGCACCAGTATTATTGTCCCTCAAGTTCTCTCTATCTTTTGGATAGTGATTAATTGCTCCTTGGTTCTGTTACTATATTATTTTGGGAATCCCACTGTATAATATGTGGACAATGGGGCAGGAGCAAAGAGTCCAAACTTGCAAAGATGAAGTCAGGAAAGCTAACGCTCAGAATGAAGTCAAGTAAATAATCTGTCCACTAATATGAGAATGTGACAAGGAATAATGGGCAGTAAAGAGCTGTTGAATGTATTCTTTGTATCTAACTTCACACAAAAAGAAAATATAGCCCAATCTACCAAAAACATAATCACAAAAGACAAACTAGGAATACAAATAAGCAAGTAAATGGTAAGAGAATACCTGTCCACTCTATATGCATTTAAATATGGGAGCTGATGGATTACATCCCAGAGTTCTGAAGGAACTGGCAGATCTGATCTTGGAACCATTGTATCATATCTTTCAAAGATTCAGGAATAATGAGGACTGGAAAAGAGCTGATGTGCTTCCCATCTTTAAAAAATGGAAAAAGGATCCATGAATCTATAGACCAATGAGCCTGACATCAATACCTGGGAAGATCCTGGAGCAGATAATCAAGCAGCAGATCTCCAAACACCTAGAAGCAAGCAAAGTTATAACTAGAAGCCAATATGGATTTGTCAAAAACAAATCTTATTTCATTCTTTGACAATGTGATTAAATTAGTGGACCAGCAAAATGCTATGGAGATAGTATACTGGGATTTCAGTAAGGCATTTGACAAAGTAGACTACAGTGTACTTTTTCATAAGCTAGAAAAATGTGGGACAGACAGCACCACCATGAGATGCTGGAACTGGCTGACAAACTATACTCACAATATAGTCCTTAATGGAACTACATCTACCCAGTGGGGTATCCATAACTTCCCCTTTAGGCCTAGTACTCTTCAATAGCCTCATAAACAATTTAGATGAATGAATAGAAGGGGAATATCCAATTTTCAGATAACACTAAACTTGCAGATGACACTAAACTGGCAGGAATAGCGAAAACCTAGAAAATAGTCTCAAGATCCAGAACAGACTTCAGCATTGGGCCCTATCTAACCAAATGAAATTCAATGTAGAAAAAAGTAAGGTTTACACTTAGGCAAGAAAAACCAAATGTACAGATATAGTTTAGCTGAAACCTGGCTCAATAGCAATAACTGTGAGAGAAATCTTGCAGTCCTAGGGGACAATGACATAAATAAGAACCAATTGGGTGTGGCAGGCAAAAAAGCCAATACAATCCTAGGTTGCATTAACAAAGGATAAAATCAAAATCACATGGGAAGTATTAATAGTGCCACTTTATAAAGCCTTAGTAAAACCATACCTGAAATACTGTGATCATTAGCACTGATGATGCTACCTGGTTTGGGTAATAAAATATTTGCAAGAAAACAATGAAGATCAGAAAGAACGAAGGACCCCTCATTTCAATCCTGAGCCACAAATATTCTCATTGAAATGAAATTTTCTTTGCGTCCATTGCATAGTTCCTCTATAGATCAAATTTGTTCCAGGGAGGTTGTTTATTAAACAAATTTATATAGCTTCCCAATTCACACATAGGGGAGTTGGAGAGCCCACATAGTATTATCTTCTGACTTTCAACCACATATGCAGTTCCATCACTGAGAAAACTTGATTATGACCCCTTTCTTACAAAATTACCTGTATTTGTACATACTTGAAGAAGAAAAGGATGTCTGAAACTTTTGTTTTACATCACACCATTATGCACAAATGCTCTCCTGTTCACCTGAGATATGAGGGGCAGAATTACATTTGAGCAAATTAACCAACTTGTAAGTATCTTGAGGCATTTTTAAATATCATGTATCCAAAGATCCACAATCTTATTAGAATACTTTTTACTTTTATAAATGAGTATGACCCTTGTGATATGAAATACAACGTAGTATTATAATCACATTAATATTTTAATACAAAAGATAAAATAATAAGTGCTAGTAGCTTACATCTCTGGAGTGATGTTCCTAGATAATCATCTTCTCCATTATTGGGTAACTTTGATTATACTGACTTGGAAATCTAGGAGGAATTAGAGCCTCTATATTGGAACAGCAAGAAAAAAAAGGAAGACCATTTCAAATACGATTAACCATAATGGAAATATATGCATGTAAAACCTATTATGAAATACAGCCTTATGGTGAATTTATACAACCTCAAATGAATATTTAGAAGTTCTCCAATATAGGACTAAGTTTGCTATCTAACATCCCAGATCTATATTCAGATTATGACTGTTGCCGAAGCTTTGTCAATTTTAAAATAAGATGAAATGTGCTCCCTTTAGAAGTGAAATTTATTTGACTTTCTACAGTATAAAATTCTAGCAACCAGTTGGTTTTTGTCAAAAGGGCCAACCTGCTCTACAGCCTACAAAATCTAAGTAAAATTCAGCTAAAAGCCAATTATGTAGCACCATCTGGATAATAAGTCTAGAGTTTAAAAACTGTCTAGTCATCATTCCTCCCATTCATTTGTATGAATAGGAAAATTTTGTTTGATCACCACTATAGTTGATATGTGTAAGAGTTTTCAATAACTAAAGTAGTAGAGTCTGCTTTTTTTTTGGTCCTTTGAAAGCTGGAAGAACACCTGCACAAGAAACTCTTAAACATATAAAGTGGCCGCATGGTTAAGTGCGGCCATGGGGGCCTTGGACCGAGTCGCGCCCTTGCGGCCTCTCTTGCGGCAACGAACCATCTGGGCTCCTTGGTTTACCGAGGGGCTTAGGGAGATGAAGCGCCACAAGAGACGCCTAGAGAGCAGATGGAGATCTTCTCGCTCCGAAGCCGACCGAACACTAGTGAGAGACCATATTAGGACTTACTTAGTGGCGATAAGAGTGGCCAAACGTGAGTATTGTGCCACTCTTATTGCATCCGCAGATAACCGCCCTGCCGCCCTGTTTGGGGTGACCCGCTCCCTCCTTCAACAGAGGCCGCGGGAAGCCCCTTTACAGGGTCGAGCAGAGGAATTTGGGATTTATCTGCAGGAGAAAATCACTCGGATTCAGAACGAGCTACCCTCCATCGACAGTGGCCCAGTCGAGCGGGCCGAGGCTGTTCTTGTGACACCATCTTGGGAGGAGTTTGATTTTGTTACCACCGAGGATATGGACAAGTTGTCAAAGAGACGTAGGGCTACCACATGTTTATTGGACCCGTGACCCTCCTGGCTTGTACTGGCATTCTGGGAGACGACACGAGGCTGGCTCCAGGGCATTGTCAACGCATCTTTGAGTGAGGGGTCCTTGCCTGCCGTCTTGAAAGAGGCGGTAGTAAGGCCCCTCCTCAAGAAGCCGTCCCTGGATCCAGCATTATTAGAGAACTATCGTCCCGTCTCCAACCTCCACTTTCTAGTGAAGGTTGTTGAGAGTGTGGTGCCTCAACAGTTTCCGCGACACTTGGAGGAAGTTGATTATCTAGACCCGCGCCAGTCCAGCTTCCGACCCGGGCACAGCACCGAGACGGCATTGGTCGCGTTGGTTGATGAACTCTGGAGGGCGCGGGATAGAGGATATTCCTCTATCCTAGTCCTATTAGACCTCTCAGCGGCTTTTGATACTATCGACCATGGTATCCTATTGCGCCGACTGGGGGGGTTGGGGCTGGGAGGCACCGTTTTGCGGTGGTTCTCATCCTACCTCTCTGGTCGGTCGCAATATGTGTTGACAGGGGGGCAGAGGTCGGCCTTGAGACCCCTCATATGTGGGGTTCCTCAGGGGTCAGTCCTCTCGCCCCTCCTATTCAACACATATATGAAGCCGCTGGGTGAGATCATCCGTGGTTTTGGGGTGGGATATCATCTGTACGCTGATGATACTCAGTTGTACTTATCCACCCCAGACCACCCCAACGATGCCGTCGAGGTTATGTCCCGGTGCTTGGAAGCCGTACGGATCTGGATGGGTGGTAACAAACTCAGGCTCAACCCGTCCAAGACTGAGTGGCTGTGGCTTCCGGCGCCCCGGTTCAGCCAGATTATTCCAACTCTGGCCATTGGGGGCGAAACACCGGCCCCCGTGGAGAGGGCGCGCAATTTGGGTGTCTCCTGGATTCCCGGCTGTCTATGGAAGATCATGTGGCAGCCGTGGCCAGGGGGGCGTTTCATCAGGTTCGCCTGATGCGCCAATTGCACCCCTTACTGGACCGGGGTGCCTTACGCACAGTCATTCAAGCACTCGTCACCTCTCGACTCGACTACTGTAATGCTCTCTACATGGGGCTTCCCTTGAGGTGCACCCGAAAGCTGCAGCTAGTCCAGAACGCAGCTGCGCAGGTGATTACGGAAGCGCCTAGACACTCCCACATAACACCTATCCTGCGCGAGCTGCACTGGCTTCCTGTGGTCTTTCGGGTGCGCTTCAAGGTTTTAACGGCCATCTTTAAAGCGCTCCATGGCTCGGGGCCTAGTTATACGCGAGACCGCCTCCTGCCCCATACATCCCTCAGACCGATACGCTCCCACAGAGAGGGCCTCCTCAGGGTGCCGTCGGCTGGACAATGCTGACTGGCGACACCCAGGGAGAGAGCCTTCTCTGTGGCAGGCCCAGCCCTCTGGAACGACTTACCCCCTGAACTCCGCACCATCTCCGACCTCCGCCTCTTCCGCAAGTGTCTGAAGACACACCTATTTCATCTAGCCAGCCTAGCGTAACCTCCATACTGACTATTAGATAGTTTTTAAACTTGGGATTTTAATTCGGTTTTTAGCGCAGGGTTTATTTATTAGAATAAGTATTTTAAATTTCATATATTTTATATATTTTGTATGTATTTTAACATCCCTGTGCGCCGCCCTGGGTCCTAACAAGGAGAAGGGCGGGGTATAAATTTAATAAATAAATAAATAAATAAAATAAATAAAGCAATACAAGGACAAGGGATGTAGAATGAGGAATATACCACTGTTAGCAGGGGACTTCTTTCCTTAAACTTGACTCTGTCTCCAGTTGTATGAGGTATTACCTGTTTGTGTATAAGATTACCTTAATGGTGGTTTCTTCCCAGCATTGGAATTTCAGCAATATATTCTAAAATTAAGAATGTTCCATCCAATGTTGTACCAATTAGAGAAAAATCTCAGTTTTCCCTCACTGGTTCTTATTCAATTGGACGAAATGCATTTTGCATTTGTGATTTCTTTCAAAGAAAAGGAAGAGAGTCGTGAAGAAAGATTTGTGGACTAGGTGTGTGGTATTCTTCATTACTTGCAGTCACTAGCACTTCCCAATCTGCTACACACAAAATGAGGGCAAAAAAGCCTGATGCTATTTACTCTCTACAGGGCATTTTAAGAGAAAGATTATAGACTTTGGGGGCTTTGTTTCCCTTTCTTCTTCACCCTTCCCTTCCCTTTTGCCCACAACAGCAAACAAGAAAATATCCCCAACCACTCCTTAATATGGCAGGGAATGAAGTGGATGGAACTTCTGACTGATCACTCAAATGTCAGATAAAATCATCTGTCAAAAGCTGTTCTGATTATATTAATCTAAATCAGTGGTTCCCAACCTTTTTTGGCTATGCCCCATCTAAGCATCTCTAAAATCCTGATGCCCCCCCATGACATATAATTCTTGCTTTACTCAAAAAGTGAAGTCTACTCAAGCAGAGGAAGCCTAAAAGGCCATTAACTTGGTTTAAACGAGGTTCAAATTGCCCCCATTAAAAATCAAATTTCCCCTCTGTGGGGCGTGGGCTCTAAATTCTCCAAAGTTGACTCGGATACATGGTGGACGAATGGGAAGAATCTGGTTTGGATGGAGTACACCAGTGATGGTGAACCTTTTATGCCTTGGGTGCCCAAAACACATATGTGTAATATTGAACGCACTTGGGTGCCCACCTCCATAATTTAATCCCCCCATGCCATGCCCCCTGTGCATGTGTGCGTGACACCCTGCCCTGCTGCCCCACACATACACACACAACTTCCTTGGAGCCTGGGGAGGGTGAAAACGCCTTCCTCCCAGAGGACATCTGGAGGCTGGAAATAGCCCATTTTCCAACTTCCAGTGTGCCCGGTAAGCCCATTTTTCGCTTTCTGGAGGCTTTCCTGAAGCCTCCAGAGGACAAAAAACTCTGAAAATCAAGGTCGAAAATCAGCTGGCCAGCATGTGCATGTGTGCTGGAGCTGACAGAGCAACATCTCATGTGCCCTCAGAAATGGCTCCGCATGCCACCTGTGGCACAAGTACCATAGGTTCGCCATCATGGGAGTACACTTTCCTATCATACAATACAGAACTTCCCTGGGCCAAGATGTTCAAGAGCCAAAGAAGAGAGTAGTGCCCACACCAAACTGACCTGGCCAGTAGCTATAAGGCTGAGATGTCATTAATCAACTAGTGAAGAATGTCAGTTTACACCTACAACTTTCATGGCTTGTCATGCCAAATTCCCTAATTGAGGGAGAAACACATCAACTTAACATTTGAACAGTTCAGAATATATTTAACTTGCTCATGTATGAGATGTAAAAATGATGAAGGGAATCTCATGAAGATATAGCAGAAGAAAAAGAGATTGTCCGAGCACTTTTATGCCATGGTTAAGTACAAGTGAGGAAAGGCCCATTTGCAGAGGAACACAAATCTCGTTTTGAATCTTCACTGCAATAAGAGACTAATACTAATAAGAGATTTTGTCATTTAGCCATTTAACCATTTATTGTTAGAAATCTTCACAATTATAACCATTTTCTTAACAGTTTTTGCTTTCATGATAACATCTTTCTCCAGCACTATGTCAATCTATTTCTTTCCTGCTAATCACATTAACATAGTTATATGCCAGTTTTTAGACAAAATTAGAGATAAATTTGCTTGTGATTTAAAAATAATAACTATATCATTTGATATATACTTCAGTATAAAAAAATTCTCTTCTCATCCTTGTGAGTGATATGTATCTTCTTCAATCTTGGCTCTTCTATAAGAGACCTGAGAGTTTTAGGGTTCTGCGTAGGATTTCAGCTGTTTCTATTATTGCACTTTTCTGGACTAAGATCTCTGATGTTCCTAGTATTGGTTGGCGTTACTCTTAAGAGTCAGAGCTCCAAGTGCCCCTACTAATAATAATAATTTAATAATAATTTATTAAATTTCTAAACCGCCCTTCTCCCCGAAGAGGACTACCATTCCTCTTTCATGGTTTGGTTCCAAGACAATAACCCAAGTCTGACAGATGTAGGTAGAAACTTATGAGAAGTGCCATAAAAAAATTCCATATCAATGTAAACTATCCAATAATAGTTTATGACAGAAGTGAGATAAAAGAAACGCTGCCAGAAAGCTTTTCCATTCCCCCCCAAATATTAGTATTTAGTGGTTGATATCAGATAGTGTTCATAAACCCTTATTTATGATAGGAGAATATTCAGGTGTACTTGGCATATTCTTGTACAATCAAGACCAGAAATGAATTGATCTGAGGCATTATGCTCGAATAGTGCCTCAGATGAATTGTGTATGAAACCAAGAATGTGTTCTATGCTCCTTTGTGTATGACCACTTTTTCACAATTGTTTTGGACTTTACCAACAGAGAATGCTTAATGAGCTGCTAATGAATGCTTAATAAGATTCTAATGAAATCCATAGTTCATACAGTTTGAAAATTAACTATCATTTGCCATCATATATTAGCCACTGAATATGCTTTATTGAATATTCCATGACAAGTTACCCAATAATTATATCTGACTCAACATCTCATTTCCTCCCCTCCCAAACTTTTATTAAAACAAGATTAAGATTTTTTAGAAGCTACAGATATATCTTTTGCCAGCTGTTTTATTCTAGAGATCAGTTCGTGATGCTGAACTTGCATTTCTGTCTTTTTATTTTCTTGGCAAGTTTTTCAAATTTGAAAGCTGTAGGCTGTAGGTACAACGTGATCCCTTTCATTCTTGACATCAATTGATTTTGGGTGACAGAAGTATGTGCGAATAATATACAGCATCTCTAGAACAATTCCTGGGATTCACAATAGAAATCAAAATATTGCCATACACCATGAAAAATCCTGAATCAAGGGTTGGTCACTTTAATTTCTCAAAGCAAACTTTTATTTGGGAAGTATTGAGATTATGGTGTACAAAATTAGTCATGGTATGGACAAATTGGATAAAGATAAGTTATTTTCCCCTTCCCAAATTCTAAAACCAGAGGTCATTCAATGAAATTGAATCCTAGAACAATCCTGAAAGACAAAAAAAAATACAATTTATAGCATACATAATTAATCTTTTGAATTTGCCATCAGAGGATGTGGTGCTGGCTACCACCATGACAGGTTCCAAAGAAGGATTAGGTCAATTCATGGAAGTCATAAGGATCAACGGCTATTAGACTTGATAGCAATGTTCCTGCCTTTGAAGGCCATCTGCTGGGACTAGTTGGCCACTGTTGGAAGAGGTGGAACAAGAATCTGTCCAGCAGGATCTGCTTATGTTTTTAGGAGTAATTAAGTAGCAGGAAAAGTAAATTTCTGAGTTATCTCTACTTATTTATTTATACTGCATATTTAATTTCTTCAATAATTTTCATTAAACATCCTCTATTAATGGATAACTGAGCATCACCATTATAACTTTCACAGGATTTTTAAAAAAAAATTATGTAATGTTTTGATCTGTGTACTTGTTAAGTCATTTTCCATACTGCTGAAGCTAAAGGTTCCCCTCACACACATGTGCTAGTCATTCTCAACTCTAGGGGGCGGTGCTCATCTCCATTTCAAAGTCGAAGACCCAGGTGCATGGAACACTGTTACCTTTCCACCAAAGGTGGTTCCTATTTTTCTACTTGCATTTTTATATGCTTTTGAACTGCTAGGGTTAGCAGAAGCTGGGACAAGTAACAGGAGCTCACTCTGTTACTAGGGATTCGAACCGCTGAACTGATGACCTTTCTGATCGGCAAGTTCAGTGTCTTAGCCCCTGAGCCACCACTTCCCTTTTTCCATACTGCTTACACAGAGGCAATTAGCTGAGTCACATTTCTATAAGCCTTTCCATATTAAATATAATTTAAAATGTACCTGAGATTGAACCAAGATGTTTTGAAGAATTTCTTACTCAATCAAATATCAGGACAGTGTGAGTTTAGGCAGCATTTTATTTTTGTAAATCTTATAAAGCTCTTGCATAGAACTGTTAGTCAATCAGCTTGTTAGCTACTTTCCTTTATTTGGGTATTGGCTACTGTCAACTAACCTCTTTTTTTTCTGGCAATCCAATAGCTGAGGGCTTCCTTCTGCCTCCTTCAGAAAAATAAAAAGGAATAAATTACTTATGCTTCCCATGCTTTTGTTCTCACCTGAGAGACAAACCTCTGTTGCCTTCAAAGCACTTAAAGTTGACATGTTGATAGATCTGCATGAGGGTTCTTTTATCTAATAATGCAAGGACAGTTTTGTGATGGAATCTCAAGTGAGGTGAGCTAAGACTCCTTTTCAATGAAATACTACAAACTGTCCTCTGAGGCACAATGCAGTGACAATTTTCTTTTTTGAAACAGCGTTACCTGCCTTGAAACATTTCCCTATCTACAGATGAAATATTGTTTGTTCAGGAATATTCCCAAATGGCTTTCAAATGTCCAAGTCCCTAGTTATGATCTCATGTGATCCACAGGGAGCTCATCTTAAGCAAGCATGGAGAACGGCATCTTCCCTTGAAAGTTCTCATGATTTTCACTTATTAGTTCATATTCCATAATTTATTTATTTTATATTTTACCTTCATTTATAAATAATTCAAGATGACAACACCTACCTAACTACTCCTAGTTTCTCCACATTGACAATACTGTGAGGTGGTTGGAGAAAGAACTACTGACTCAAAGTCACCCAGCTGGTTTTCATGGCAGGATTATAATTGACTGTCTTCTGCTTTTCTAAACCAGCACTTTAACCACTTTTCTTTGGACAAAGTACACTAAATACAACATATATTGCAACCATCTCTATTTTCAAAATAGAGAATTCAAATTTGAATGCACAGTAGGTATTCAGGGATGAAGAGACTGTTTTGTTGTATTTTTAGATAAAGTGGTAAACTATTGGGTTAAAAGTTATTGTTGTCTGCTTAAAAAAACAGATATCACCACCTCTGGTAAATTTGTGAAGGAATTTCTAAGAAGAGACACAGATAATGATAAGAAATCAACTTGTAAGATGCTGTTTAAATGTGTTAAGATTAAAATTCTTAATATGTTGTTATTTCTGATAGTACTTAATGGATTTTTCTTGACTAGGCCTGAATGACAAGGCTTTAAAATTGTTTTTAGATAATATATGGGAAGAACATTTTTGTTAGTTTTTTTTTAAAAAAAATAGTAAGTTATTGTGTTAAAAATAAAGGAAAGTTATTTTGAACTGATTTATTTGATTAAGGTTAAAACATATATGTTGCTATTTTGGTAACTCTTAATGGACTTTTTGCTCTTTAGGTTTGAATGACATGGCTTTATAATTTATTTATAGATGAGAGATGTGGTATGAGAAGACAAGCTCTTTTGTTGAAATATTAGAGAGGGTGATTAGTTATGAATTTTATTTATACTGTATCTTCAGTAGGTGTTAGTTTTATATCTTTGCAAACCAAAGCAATAGTAACAACAACAACAACAATAACAAATTGCAGCTTCCTGCAATAACACCAGCGGAACTGCAAAAAACTGTGCTATTCGGAACATCTTATATTTTAAGAAGGTACTTGGTTGATACCTAGGACGCTGGCAGCAAACTGTATCCACCATTAGCACCAGTCAATGGTATTTGTAATGCACTTTTCAATGTTCAGTTGGCTCATCCCAGCATTAACTTAAATCTTGCTCTAACTGGATGAGAGTCATCTCTCCGTTCCTCCTTGAATTGAAAATTCAAGCTGCTGGAAAAGGAAAGTTCTCCCTTCCCATATGCTCCCTTCTCTTCTCTTCTCTTCCCTTTCTTTTTTACTTTTAAAAGCAGAAATGGAAGTTGCAAAGGCAACAAGAGGAACTTCTTTTTCCTCCTTACACAGCCGTCTCCTGATTTTGTTATCCAGTTCACATATTGTCCTAAGTCATCATGTGCCTTTTTGATTCCAAAGTGTTGTATGAACCAAGGCATACTTAATGCTTGCTCTGATGTGTGACCCAGACAATATGGTTGCCTCCAATGGGCAAAAAAACCCACTCTATGCAATACCATCTCACACAGTGCTGCTGCTTCTGCAACAATCAATTGTTTGCAGCAAATCTCACAACTGCAGCACTAATGAGCTGGGACAAATGCAAGGGTAAGTGTCCTGCCCTTCTGAGCTGAGGCAGCACAGAAGTCAGAACTGCTGTGCGGGTCAAAACAGTCAACCTGCTTATGTAAGCATCTATAACTAGCGATCTATGTGGAAATAAATTTGCAAGCCCAGCAGTCTTGTTTCCTTTTAATGCTTTACTTTATATAATCCTTCAAAACTTTCCCCCACATTCTAAAGTTCACTTTATTTGAAAGATTGTATAACGTGTTAAGATTACAGAGAAAAGAATTTCAGACCCACTCCAAGAACAGAATCCCTTTGAAGAACTGGTATTCCTTGCATGAAAAAAGAATAGTCAACTCTATAAAGAAAATCTAGCCATATTCTATCATAATATTTACCAAGGTTTGGGCAGCATACAAGAAATAAAACAAGAGCATAGCGTAGCGGTGATGTGCCAGTGCCTGGAAGCCGTGCGGGCCTGGATGGGAAGTAACAGACTCAGACTCAACCCGTCCAAGACCGAGTGGCTGTGGTTCCCGGCATCCCGGTACAACCAGTTGACTCCATCACTGGCCATAGGAGATGAACATCTAACCCCTGTGGATGGGGCACGCAACTTGGGCGTCCTCCTTGATGCACGGCTGTCCATGGAAGATCAAGGGACAGCCGTGGCCAGGAGGGCGTTTTACCAGGTTCGCCTGGTCCGCCAGTTGTGTCCCCTATTGGATCGGGGTGCCCTTTGCACAGTCACTCATGCCCTCGTGACATCCCGACTGGACTACTGCAATGCTCTCTACATGGGGCTCCCCTTGAGGTGCACCCGAAGGCTTCAGCTTGTCCAGAATGCAGCCGCGCGGGTAGTTATGGGAACCTCCAGGTTCTCCCATGTAACACCGCTCCGGCGCGAGCTGCATTGGTTGCCTGTCGTCTATCGGGTGCGCTTCAAGGTGTTGGTCATCATCTTCAAAGCGCTCCATGGCACGGGACCTAGCTATCTGCGGGATCGCATTCTGCCCCATACATCCCTGCGGCCGATTCGCTCCCACAGAGAGGGACTTCTCTGGGTGCCGTCCACTAAGCTGTGCCAGCGGGTGATGCCCAGGGGAAGGGCCTTCTCTGTGGTGGGCCCGACCCTCTGGAATGACCTTCTCCCCGAAATCAGAACAACCATGGACCTCCGCTCCTTCCGACAGAAACTAAAAACACACTTTTTCTGCTTGGCTGGACTAGGGTAATTTAAATTTTTAAATTGTTTTAGGGGTTTTAGGGATAGTTTTTAGTTTTATAGGAGTTTTTAGCGCAGGGCCAGTTTAATTTGTTTTTAACTCTGTATTCTGTCTGTTTTAATTGTTTTTTAATTCCCTGTGCCCCGCCTCGAGTCCCTTTGGGGAGAGAGAGTGGATTATAAATTAAAATTATTATTATTATTATTATTATTATTATTATTATTATTATTATTATTATTATTATTATTATTATTATTATTATTATTATTATTATTATTATAAAAGCTCATACAATAAAAAATAAATTTCCAATTTTCTCAATTTAAACATTGCGGTGACAATTAACAACCCCCAAAATGTATTACAAGATGCAGAGTTTCAAATATTTAGTGAAATCATGCTATGTAGCCCTTCCCTAAAGTTAGGCAGTGTGGAAGTCCACAAACTGCTTGTCACTCAAGGGGAGGGAATAGGAAACATCTCATCTTGGCTGAAATCTATAGGAAAGTCTAAAAGGAGGTGGTCCTAAGGGGTCTCTCTCTCTCTCTCTCTCTCTCTCTCTCTCTCTCTCTCTCTCTCTCTCTCTCTCTCTCTATGTGTCACCTGTCTATCTCTATCAAAGTTCTTAACCATCCATTTCCCTTGTAGAGGGTTATAATTGTAAACCAAGCCATTTAAAGCCATTTATAATTGAGATTATATTTGAAAGTTTATTGGCAACCAATGTGACTTCTGCAGAATAGGTGCTATGTTGCTATGGCAGTTCTCTAACCCTCACCAAGAGGGCAACTTCATTCTGAATCAATGATAGTTTTTGGGCAATTGTCAGAGGCAGCTCCAAGTAGAGCATGATTCCGTGGTATAAGCCTGAGGGGATGAGCATGGAATCACTGTCACAAGAGCTTTAAGAACAGCTAAAGCTGGCACACTAGCTGCAACTGGGGGAAAAACCTTGCTACGTCTTCCACTGCTAATTCAGCAATAATCATGAGTCCAGAAGATTTCCCAAGCTACATATGTTCTTCAGAGTCCATGAAAGAACAGGTACAAAGCCAGATGCTTACTTTGAGTTAGTTGTTATCTTCTTTTTTTTAAGTTTCAGTAAAAATCTTGCAAAGCTATTTTTCCCCCCACCACTGCCATTACTTGCTGAATGAGGCAGTCAGCAAGTGGGGTCTACCTGCAGCATTGGGAGAATTCAGCATTGCTGAATTGAAGGAGTCAAAAATCATGACCATTCTTCCCCTGTAACTACCAAATGAAACTGCTTACTTAAGAAGAAGGGGAACCCCTACAAACAATGCCACCTGCTCACGTCCTTGTAGGTGATCCAGAAAGTTTTTATTATAATTAATATTGAATGCAATTAAGTGGACTAATGGGAGTAGATGGCTTCCATCCAGGTTTGATGAAGGCCATTCACCAGAGTGCTCAGTGTAGTATTTATTTCATGCCCGGCCCTGAAAAATCAAAACAATGTTATGTGCTCTCAAAAGTTCTAGTTGGAGTTTACTGAAAGCATTGTATCAATTGTTCTCTGTGAGGCAGAAGCAATGGGGGGAACCGTTGCTTGAATGCCACATGAGTTGTCTCAGCATCAAAATCAAACCAAAATGGGTCAGGGTGAAATTACATACATGCTACTTTATTGCATACATGCATACATATAAGCATGTTCCTTTGTAGGCGAAACAATTATGTAATGGAAAATAAGAAATAATAAGCAAAAAAAATTAAGTGACGTGGTTAATGCTAAGAACACTATGTATTATCCATATCTATCTTGTTTCCACAATGTTAATAACTATTTATGAAGAGCCATGGTGGCACAGTGGTTAGAATGCAGTATTGCAGACTAATTCTGCTTACTGCCAGGAGTTTGATTCTGATCAGCTCAAGATTGACTCAGCCTTTTATCCTTCCAAGGTCAGTAAAATGAGGACCCAGGTCGTTGGGGGTAGTATGCTGACTCTGTATACCACTTAGCGGTGTAAAGCACTATGAAGCGGTATATGATTCTAAGTTTATTACTATTTCATACATTGGCATTTATTCTTTAAACTTCTGGTCTCTTTCTTTTCAGAATCTCATTAACTTCATTATTCATTGTCCATGATAAAAGTACTTCAGTCTGTGTCTTTCATACACTTTCTCATTTAATCCATGGCCATTGGGTACTCATTCGCTCTTGAACACATCTCTTCTTATTTCTCCATAAATACTGCTTTAGTAAACTATTCCTACCATTTTAAGCTTATTTTATCTTGTCCTCATATGTTTGACATTTCCAAGTAATAAAGTGGGCAGAAAAACACTCTTATACAGAACCATTTTTGCTTCTTTCCATGAGCACTTTCTTCACCATAGATCGCACACTCCTACTTCTGCAACCTTTTTATCAGCACTAGCACTACTTAGCATTCATCCATTTATTCCCTATCTTTAGTAAACATTCTATTAAGGTACATGGATTTATTTTCTTGCTCTCCCTTCTCATGACATACATACAACTTTCAATTATTCACTCCATTTTCTCCCTCAAACACAACTGTCCTGATATATTAATAAACAGACTAGATTCCTTATTTGCTTGTTTACATCCATAATTTATATCCTGCCAGATTCCATGGGAAAAAAATCATTAAAAATAACTCATTTAAAAGGCAGCATTATTAAAACAGCACCACTTAACAAATATCTAAGACCTGGAAAAAGAACAGCATCTTTGCCCTTTTCTTAAATTCCAAAACTGTGGAAACTATCTAGGTTAGCAAATTCCAGAGTGATGGGCTAGGGAAAGGGTAGAAAATTCAGAGTGATGGGCCACCATAGAAAAAGTCTGGTTCCAAGAACCCAACCCTCTAACAGAGAGGACCTAAGACATAGCTTTTCCCTAAAATATATAGGGTTTTACAGGTCAAAGCTAGCACTTTGAATTGTACTCAACATACACTGGCCACCAATATTATTATATTGCTGAAAAGGCTAACACCCATCAGCCTATATTCTATTATAATGGCTACATTCTATTATAATAGCAGTTTTCAGGGTCTTCAGATGACACCAGATATGGTATATAGCAGGGGTCTGCAAAGTTGGCTCTTTGAAGACTGGTGGACTTCAACTCCCAGAATTCCCCAACCAGCTATGCTGGCTGGGGAATTCTGGGAGTTGAAGTCCACCAGTCTTCAAAGAGCCAACTTTGCAGACCCCTGGTATATAGCATGAACCTTATATACACATAAGCACTTGATGCCAATCAGGCAACTTGTTAGCCAATAACAAGATCTGCTGCTGTGGCCTAGAGGTGAAGCTCTCGCCTCCCAATCAGGAGGTTGTAAATTCAATCCTAGGTAGAGGCAGATGTAGGGCCTCCTGCTTGGGCAGGGGGTTGGATTAGATGACCTGCAAAGTCCCTTCCAACTCTGTTAATTTGTTATCTGTAACATTTATCATCTGCATACAGATGATATAGCATACAGAATTGCACACACATACATGTCTGTAGACAACACATTTCTAACAGCATCACAAGGATTCTTTCATCCATAAATACATTGAATGACATCATACTCATTTATCTCACTTCCTCCTTGAATCATTCACCAAACATGCCACTACTTCTTTACATGTTTTACTTGTATCATTTCCCAGCTCTATTTTCAGTCCTGCAGATAAGGGGCAACCTCACAAGAAAAGGGTAGGAAAAAACAGAATACAATTTGATTGGACTGGAATACAGGAAAATAAAGAAGAGGAGTATACTTCAGAATCTGTTTAACTGTTAAGATAGCAGTGCAACAATACATTAAAAGTATCACCCCTTGTTTATATGTGGGCATGTGCATCAGAAGAAGAAAAAAAGGAGCAGGCCTTCAATTGCAGAGTTCTGATCACCATTCTGATTTTTTAATCATTCCTGCAGATGATAAATGGTGGGGAATGGTGGAGATGAATTCTGGTATTAAAGCCAAAGAAAAACCAAGAGAAGCAGCTATTTGTTTGCTTTTGTTTCTTGCTTATACCACCAGATTTAACAAAAAAATGACTCCTGGCAGTTTATAACTGATCAACTGATCAAACCAAAATAAAAACATAAAGCAAGAGGTTTAATGGTGACCATTCGTTTCCCAAAGGCCCTCCAGACACATTTTGTGCTGAACACATCTGGAAGGCCAACAATGTGAGGGCCCATGTAATCTCTAGGGGAGAGGCTGTCATAACAGGATGGCTGAAATAGAGCAACATTGTTTATGGGTACGGGTCTTCTGGCCTCCATTATACTTTCTGTGGGGTGAGTAACACAGCTAAATTCTTGATTGTTAAATATGTCTGTCTGTTTGCCTTTCTCTCTCTCTCTCTCTCTCTTTCTTTCACTCTTTCTTTTGCTCTATATCTATTAGCTACCTTGTTTCCCTGAAAATAAGACCTCCCCGGATAATAAGCCCAATCAGGCTTTTGAGCACATGTGGTAAAATAAGCCCTCCCCAAACACTGCAGCAGCCATGAGGTGACCATGCTCACTGCCTCCTACACCTCAAAAATAATAAGATCTTCCCAAAAATAAGGCCAAGTGCTTATTTTGGGGGTCAAAAGAAAATAAGATCATATCTTATTTTTGAGGAAACATGGTCAGTCGGTCGGTCGGTCGGTCGGTCGGTCGGTCGGTCTGTCTGTCTGTCTGTCTGTCTGTCTGTCTGTCTATCTATCTATCTATCTATCTATCTATCTCTATCATCTCTTTATCTATTATCTATCATATGTTTCCATCCATCCATCCTGTCCATCCATCCATCCATCCATCCATCCATCCATCCATCCATCCATCCATCGTAATGCCTCTAGCGTTTCAGAGAACAGTTCTAAAGCATCCCTGCTTTTTTCTTGTTCTGCTAGGGAGTAAATTATTTCTCACCACTTCATGGATCACATAATCCATCTGGACAGTTAGCAGGTTACTCTGGCAAGAGAAAATTAAGGTTCCTGTCAGTCCCTGTTTCTCCTTGCCATTTTGCACAACCAGAATGAACAAATGAATTCTTCTGCTTCTCTGGAGATCTGAAGGAAAGCAAAAATAAACCAGACCAAACCAAACTTGTTCCTTCTGATGGTTGGAGTCAACCCTAAAGCAGATGAAGCAAAGCTCTCTTTTATTTTATAGCACTGTAATAGCTGTGGCAAAGTACCTTTAATTTTTCTGTCTTACACTTTTATGGCCTCTAAAAGTATAAAGTAGACTATTGGGTACCCTAACTAGCTTCCTTGTTTCAGTCTAAGAGAAGTACTTCCTTCTCCTTCCAATGTCAATGCTGGCAGCTTTGAATGTCAGAGAAAAAAACAATAATACGATTTTATGCAAATTGTTCAATTTCCTAGAAATCTAAACATTATTTTGAAGTTGACTTTGGGGAGAAAAACATGCTCTGCAGGATTCTGATCAAGAAAAGACCCAGAAAAGAATTAAACCCTCAATACAAGGCATGTGACAACCTACTACAAAAATGTTGATATAAAAGTTTATGTTGACAATACCGACTCAACCTAGAGGCTATTCTAGAGGAAAAGAGAAAATGCTCCTCAATGGAGCAGAAAAGCACATGAGTTTA
Source organism: Rhabdophis nuchalis (assembly GCA_039707465.1). Classification (NCBI taxonomy): domain Eukaryota; kingdom Metazoa; phylum Chordata; class Lepidosauria; order Squamata; family Natricidae; genus Rhabdophis; species Rhabdophis nuchalis. Next base: position 287,634,882 of record CM077643.1, read on the forward strand.
TGATGCCTTTAAAGGTAACCTTTAAAAAGACAAACTAGGAATCTTGCCAGGGTGTTCAAATTACCAGAAATGTCCATAATGTCAGGGAAATTACAAAGGGAAAAAAAAGACAACAATCATCTTAATAGTGAGGGCATTATTGCTTTTTTATTTTCTTGGTTCAGTACTTCAGTGATAGAAGAGAGACCAAAATGCATTTTAAAAATCCCAACCTGTGTTGTTTATTTTGTCTAAACAAAGGATGCCTCTTGATGCTGCTTGAAATATTGCTTTGTTACATGTAAATCAGCAGGGGTGGGATTCAGCCAGTTCGCACTGGTTCAGATGAACTGGATATTAATTGTACATCTGGTTCACTGAACTGGCAGTTGCAAAGAGTAGCTGGCCCCATACACCCCCCCCCAGGAGTCTCCACACAGCCCATTCATCATGCCAGGTAAGGTAAAGGCACACACGGAGGCTCTAGGAGGGCAAAAATCAAGGCCTTCTTGAAGTCCAGAAATGAGCCTGTTTCCCACCTCTGGAGCCCAGGGGAGGCTGTTTTCGCCGTCCCAGAGGCTCAAGGAAAGCTTTGGAGCCCTGGGAGGGCGAAAAATGGGCCTACTGGAACAGGGGTGGGTTTCAGGAGGTACGCCCCGGTACGTGTATACCTGCTGGTCAAATTTAGTGTGTCTTCTTGTATCTGTTCTTCCGAAGGCCACGTACTGGAACGCTCCCTTCCCCGCCTGCCCAGTCGCTGCTCACTTGCCCCACCTGTCCGCACCAGGTTTGCCCCACCAACAGCCACCTCGTTACCAATAGAGGGTGGAAAATCCATGCAGAGGAAGGAAAACGCATGCATTCCCCACCCCCTCCATTGGAAACGAGATGGCTGTCAGAGAGAAGAGGGCAGTGCATACCACGTGGGCTTGTGCAACAGCCGAAGAATGAACAGGACACCAGGATTCAGCTGTTGCACAAGCCCACAGGCGCATGCTGCCCTCTTCTCTATGACAGCCACCTGGTTAAAAAGCTGTCCCCCACTACGTTTTTCCCTGTGGGGCTCCACAGAAAATCCCAAGACCAAAGCCACCACATCTGCTCTCTTTGGGGACAGATCATCTTCAGAAGGACGAGGCCTCTGTGGTCCCTCTTCCAGCCACAGCCCCACACCGTGGGAAACATAGGCACATGCACACCTGCAGAATTACAGCCTGGAGCAGGACCAAAGCCCCTCTCCCAACTGGCCCTTTCTCCCTCAGAGGGCTTCGGAGGGAAGCTTCTGCAGAAGCCTGGGTGAGTGACAAGAAGTTCCCACCATTACAAAGTCTGTGAGGCTGTAATTGTATGGTATGTGCGTGCGCCCCTATGTTTTTCATGTCGTGGAGAAACAGTGAGGCTCTGCATTTCTTGTCTTCCCAGATGGGCTCTGGAGTCATCGCCAGCTGTGCAGAGTCTCCACGCAGTGGAAAACATTGGCACACGCACACACCTTGTACAATTACAGCCTCGGAGACTTCATAACAGCAGGGAATTGTTCTCACTCACCCGGGCTTCTGCAGAAGCTTCCCTCTAAAGCCCTCTGTGGGAGGAAGGACCAATTGGGAGAGGGTCTTTAGTCCTGCTCTGGGCTGTAATTCTCCGGGTGTGCATGCACCTATATTTTGCATGGCTTGTGGCTGCAGCCGGAAGACGAGAAACGTAAGGGGGACCATGGAGGCCTCATTCTTCTGAAGAGGACCTGTCCCTGAAGAAGTCAGATATGGTGCCATCGGTCTTGGGATGTTCTGCAGGGAAAAATGTCACTGCCATATATTAACCATATATTTTGGTCCTATGATTGCAGAATGCTGCAAAAAATCATAACTGCAGGCCAGTTGTTGAATGTTTCAAATGTGATTGGAACACTCAAAAAGGTAACCACAGTATGTGTGTGTGTCTGTTTCTGTGTCTGCGTGTCTCTATGTGTGTGTGAGTGAGAGAGATAGACAGACAGACAGACAGACAGAAAGAGGCACAGAGAGAGTGGGGGGAGGGAATCAGAGATAGATGGACAGACACAGAAAGAGAGATAGAGAGAGAGACAGAGAGAAAGAAGGAGGGACATAAGGAGGAAGGAAGGAAGGGAGGGAAGGAGAGACAGACAGACAGACAGACAGAGAGACACAGAGAGTGACACACACAGAGTGTGTGATTAAGTGAGTGAGTGAGAGACAGACAGATACACACACACACACATATACAGAGTGACAGAGAGAGAGGAAGGGAGGGGAGAGAGACAAAGAGACACACACAGAGAGAGGGAGGGAGAGGGAGAGGAAGGGAGAGAACAGAGACAGACAGACAGAGACACACACACGCACACAGAGTGAGTGAGAGACAGACAGACAGACACAGAGTGACAGATGAGGTGAGGGAGGAGAGAGAGACAGAGACAAATAGACAGACACAGAGAGAATGATAAAGAGACAGAGACAGACAGAGAGGGAGGGAGACACACACACATACATACATACACACACACACACAGAGAGAGAGAGAGACAGACAGACAGACACACACACACACACACACACACAGACAGAAAGAAAAAGAAAGAAGGAAAGAAAGAGAACTTATGACTACAATTGAGCCCAGAATTTTGGTTGCTAATCAAGAGTGTTGTTAAGCAAGTTTCACCACATTTTCCAAGATGGCCACACCCACCTGGTCACATGACCGCTGAGCCACTCCCACAAAACAGGCCATGCCTACAGAATAGGTTCTAAAAAAATTTGAAACCCACCACTGTACTGGAAATACCAGTAGTCCAAAAACGAGTCTGTTTTCCACCATGGAGGGTCTCAGGAGCCAGGGGAGGCTGTTTTCATCTTCCTGGAGGCTCGAGGAAAGCCCCCCCCCCCACCATGCTGCAGGAAGCCAAGTAGGCAATTCCCACCTTGGCCATGCCCACCCAGCAACCAGGCAGATAACCAGTTGCTAACATTTTTCAATCCATTCCTGTATATCAATATATATTAATGAGGTACAACATAACATTAACTACAGGCACAATAAAAATGGCAGAAGAAGAGGAGAACGACAGTCTATTTCACTTAGAAATTTGTTTGGTAACCATTCTAACTCATATGAGAGGTATCATTTACGTGTACCTCACTAGACTCCCAAACTGCTCTGATTATCATATTTTGGGCCAACTGCAGCTATTGAATGGCCTTCAAGGGGATCCCATTGGAACAGAATGAATTGTGCAAATAAAGTTCAATTTTAAGAATGGATTGTAAGAGTTCACATGTGAGATGACTAAAGCATGAATTTCTAATTTAGGAAAAGACACGATTGGTACACCCAACAAATCTGGGCAATGATCCTGTAACCCACAATTGACACCTACTTTTTGAGCAGAAGCTGTGGGGCCAAAAGGTTTTCCCCCCACAAACTCTGCAACAGTTTTATCCAGGGGAGCGCTTCACTATTCATATCTAAATATAGAAAATGATGAAAACAACTTTCACACAACTATTTGTGATAGAGTGACACTACCGAGTTTGGCTTATGTGGCTGTTCTTAAAAGCAGTCAGCGACAATGTTGTGGTCCATAGATGAGGGTAGATTTCAGCACTCCTGTTATTCCAAAGCTCGTGGTACAAACTGATCTAAAGTAAAAAAAAAGAAAAAAAATAATAAAGAAAAGAAGATGAGAAATAGAAAATAAAATAAAAAAATATTTAAAGAAGTGGCTTCTTTATGGCAATTGTAAGTACAATTGTAGATTTGTCTCTTTAAAGTTACATCACAATTTTTCTACAATCTATCTTATCTAATTGTGAAAACCATAGATAATGCTCATTTTTTTATTTCCACAATTCTCTTATCCTTATCTCTTATCTCTTATATCTGTTTCATGAACTAAATATTATTGAATCCTTAGATACTCTTGTATCTCTATTAAATCCCTTCAGGGAGAGGGGGCGGTTTATAAATGTAATAAATTATTATTATTATTATTATTATTATTATTATTATTATTATTATTATTATTATTATTATTATTAAATATTTTAAGAATTAAAATAACAAGAACTTTAGCTTTCTTTTTTGTTTCTTCCTTTTCTCCCTTTCCTTCTTTATTTTAGTTTGTATTAATTATTACTCTTTTGAAAACTTTCATTAAAATATATATCTTTTAAAAATACTGATCTGCGTTGGAGGTAAAACAAATGAGTAAATTGATTATAGCAACATGACATAATACAGAGTACAAATACTATAATATTTTGTGAACAGATTAACCTCATTGATCGCAAAGGAGTATATTTTTGAAAATATTATTTATATATTTATTCATTCATTCATTCATTCATTCATTTTTACACCACCCAAAGGTGACCCTAGGGGATGTATATGTGCCTAGAATAATGACATAAAGGAAATAGCAATTGCAATAGCACGTAGACATATATACTGCCTCATAGTGCTTTTCAACCCTCTTTAAGTGATTTGCAGAATCAGTATATTGTCCTCAACATTCTGGGCCCTCATTTTACCAACCTCGGAAAGGTGGAAGGCTAAGTCAACCTAGAGCCGGTGAGACTCGAACTGCTGAACTGCTGGCAATTGGCAGTCAGCAGAATTAGCCTGCAATACTGCATTCTAACCACTATGCCACCATTGCTCTTTGAGTTCTGCTAGTTACAAAGCTAACTAGAAAACAGCTTCGTGTTTCACAGTTAACTACAGATTAAGATGCTTAATTTAAAATAAAATCAGGAAGCATAATAAAGAATTGGAACCTTTTGGAACACCATGCCAAGCAACTAGTATTTTGTTACAAGCTGGCATAAGTCACACGGGAATTTATGCTTCCTTCATAAATTTATAATCCTGCTGAATCTGAAACCCTGAATAACTTCTGCCAGCTTGATCATGAATTAAATTCATATGTTGTTAAACAAAGGACTTGACAGAACATATGGGATGGTCCTCATTTCAATTTCCCCAGATAATGGTGAAAAAAGGCATAAAGTACAGTAAAAGAGAAATAAACTCCCCAAATCATAGATCTACAAGCTTTCATTCCTTCTGCAAAACTTAATGAAATCATTCCATGGGGCCCCTGCTCTGGGAAATTTACTGCTCATTAGATCATATTCAATTTTTTTAAAAAATATATTCTTTTATTACATTAAAATTATGACCAAACTGCACCAAACAAAAACAAAGATAAAAAATGCATGCATGGTTAAAAAAAGAGGGAAAAAATACATAGAAAGTGTTTTTAAAGGAAAAATATACAAGAAACAAAACTGACATATCATTTTAGCTTAAATAGTTAGAATTCTACAAATAGTAATCTAAGTCAATTGATGTGTGTGTTTGTGTTGTGTATATGTTTTAACCTACTGTATTCTGTATAAATAAGTCCCATATTTCATTATATTTGTGCATGCTAGGTCTGAAGAAAAAGAGAAGCAGCAGAATTGCACAACAGAACTCATGACACATGTTCCTTGTTCATGGTTATTCATGAGGTAACCATTTCAATCTGGTTCTATGTATAATCTCCAAATAAGATTGTGAATGCTTGTTTCTCATGGTAGCCTATTTGGCCGCACAAGAAACAAAGCATTAAAATATCTCATTCGGCTACCTTGTTATATTGAAGTGTGGGACATCCATCGTGGCTGACCTATTCAATGATCCCTCAATTGGAATTGATCACGTAAATATTGTATGATGCAAGAAACTGTCTTCCTGGAAGTGATTGCAGTTATAGTACCTGTGGGTTAGCAAGGGAATAGAAACTGTATGTACCGATAAATTGAGAAATGCAGCAGATGCAAACAAAGGGTGGAAAAAATTAGAAACTGAACAGACGGCGAAGCACCAGATACTTTTATAACATGTTTATTCTCCTCAGAGTGATTTCTGAATAGTTTATTGAATTCTCGATTACCATTCAGTGAATCCTGAACTGGACTGGTACTTTTCAGCCTGCTTTTATTCACATATTCAAAATATGATTAAAATATTGTGAGTATCCAAATGGAACAAAAGGAGCAAAGGAATGAAAAGATGGGGACTGAAGTATCCTATATAAACTAATATGATTAAAAGATTTGAGAAATTAAAATTAGATATAGTTTTTTTTGCAACAAAGTATTAGGCAGTTTTAAAATACAATTCCTGAGGTAATATTCAGAGTGAGTTTGCATAGATGGCCTCTAAATTTTAATAATTTACTTTACTTTACTTTAATCGGATTTTTATACCGCCCTAACTCCCGAAAGGGACTCAGGGCGGTGCACAGAAAGAATAAAAAGTAATAAATACAATGATAATATAAAAGTTAAAAATTCATTAAATGCAATGGGTCTATGCTAAAAGTTATATTTAAAACAATTAAAATTATATTTATAATTGGGACTATCATAAAAGCTATGCTAGGCCAGCAACATGGGAAAGGTGTGTTTTTAAGGTTCGACGGAAGAGGAGAAGGTCCATGATAGTGCGGAGGTCAGGGGGCAGGTCATTCCAGAGGGCAGGGCCTGCCACAGAGAAGGCTCTCCCCCTGGGGGTTGCCAGCCGGCATTGTCTGGCAGACAGCACCCTGAGGAGGCCCTCTCTGTGGGAGCGTCTCCTTCCACATACCTCCCTTCGACCTGTCCGCTCCCACAGAGAGGGCCTCCTCAGGGTGCTGTCTGCCAGACAATGCCGGCAGATAGCCAGGTCCTGAGCCATGGAGCGCTTTAAAGATAGTTACTAGCACCTTGAAGTGCACCTGGAGGGCCACAGGCAGCCTGTGCAGCTCGCGCAGGAGAGGTGTTACATGGGAGTATCTAGAGACTCCCATAATCCTCCACGCAGCCGCATTATGTACTAGCTGGAGCCTCCGGGTGCACCTCAAGGGGAGCCCCACGTAGAGAGCATTACAGTAGTCCAGTACAGTAGTCCAGGAGGACACCCAAGTTGCGAACCCTTTCCGCGGGGGCTAATGACTCGCCCCCGATAGCCAGAGATGGAACCAGCTGGCTATATCGTGACGCCGGAAACCACAGCCACTCGGTCTTGGATGGGTTGAGTTGAAGCTTGTTACTCGGCTGTCCTTGGATTGTTGGGGTGGTCTGGGGTAGAGATGTACAGCTGAGTATCATCAGCGTGATTATATAGAATTTAATTTGATTATATAGCATTTAAATTATTTATATAGAATTTGCATCCTGTTGGTTAAACACAGATCACTGTAAGCTACAGAGTTTCCCTAGACAGATCTCTTATGTGTTGCATTTACTTTAAAATTTCCCATACTGCAACTTAAAATTTATATCTTTGTGACAAAGCAGCACTCCAAGTTGTTTTAGCAATTTATTATGAAAACCTTCATCTATTTCAAGAGATAGATGCCATTATGACGTGTGTTATATGTGTTCAAATGTGTAAGTATTCAGAAATAAAATATGCTATATGGAATTCTAAATTATGACAATTTGCTCCAACAATGGCTCAAGGCTACAGAGTTTTGCATGCTATGAAATATATACATTACATTAATGTTACCTTTTGTTGTTATATCAATCTACAGTTAAGAATTCTATATATATCATAAGTATCTAATATAAAGATCATTCATATTATATATTTCTAATACACTTATATGACAATAATGTTTTTATGTATTGCACTGTAGTTGGAATAATTAAATTCTTTATTTCCTTATATTTATTCATACAAAGTCTATATGTATAGGCAATCTACTATCAGCATTCTGATTGCTTCCAGAAAGACTAGAATTCTATTGTATTTAGATCCTAAAACTGTTCATTCAACCAAAGGTGCTATATGTGAGTATTCCAAAGTTTTCTACATCAGAAAATTAACCTCAACTGTGGACTTCCAGGATTACTATATTTGACAATAGGTAAGCATGATAGCATAGCTCCAGATTCTGAAAGCTGAATCCTCCCTCAATAATTGCTAATTGCATTTTCTGTACAGATATTCTCCGAATTGAAGAACCCCATACATTTTTTCTAAACAAAGAATTTATTTTTTGAAAATATTTTCCAGGTATATAAATTGGAATTCCTCTAAGAATATTAATTAATCTGAGAATAATATTCATTTTGTGACTATTTACCTTTCCACAAAATTTATGTTTCTTAATTATTAATTATGTAACCCTATTTGTACCAGTTGATGAATATTACATTTTAATAGCATCTATTAAATGCTATGGTCAATACGATATAAACTGACTGCAACTCTGGCCTCACATATTGGTTACTTATCTTTCATCAAGTTCTGATATTAGACTCTGATGTTGGAAGAAAAAAAATCACCCTTATTGTTATGTTACCATGACCACGGCCGGCATGTCAATCAAGTCTCCTAATTGTCTCCTAATTTACCTCAGGGCTTAGTTCACAATGCTTATCTTGACCTCTTTTATTAGGTTGTAAAGACATCAGCCTTGAACAATGGGAATAATACATTGATAACTTATTAGAGTTAACTTTTAATTCTAGATGAATTTAGAAATGTGTACCTCTGTTATTTGAGTCAATTTTTCAGTACAGAAGTGACACGGATTGATAATTATGTAATACATTAATTATGATATGTTGCAACTGACATAAATTACATTAACTGTGCAGGCTGATTCAGAAGAATAGAAGTTTTTTTACTATTTAAGGATGAACTAAAATGTTGATAATTGCACCCAAAATCCATTGAGTATAGTTTGGAAAATGAAGATTCTTATCTATGAGTCTCCAGATTTGGGTGTAAAGGTACATGTAATCATTAGACGGACAATAAAGAAATGGTTTTCTATTTCCCTTTGCTCTGTTCTAGTTGTTGTCTGTATTTTTGTAATCCGGATCTGGTTAGATCTCCTTGAAATAAAAACAGAGTGTCAGCTGTCCACTGTCCACCATTCACTTTTTCTGGTGAATCCAGAAAAAGAAACTCCTGGGACATTATTTTACCAAGAGTATAAACTTTACTGAATAAATCCACATTGGCACAGAAGAACGGAAACCAGTGCTGAGCTTCCTGCACAAATGCACACATAGTTCATTCCCCCTTTCCCCATTTTGATTTTGGGAACCAGTTCTTGGCATCCTTGGGGAAGGGGAGCAAGGTCTCATGGGAACCAACAATGTTTGGAGGCCATTCCCCCTATCCTTGATTTCCAATCTAATCCCCCCCCCCTCCATTCTTTATGAAGCTGGGAGCAAATCGGAATAGAGGTGAAAGTTCAAGTCAATCTTGACATAGAGACTGTTTGGATTCATACATCACAGTAAACCAATATTTACTTACCATAGCTTTATTGTTTATAAATATGGTTGACATATTGCAATCTCTACATTCATGAAAGAAACCAAAGCAAAAAGAAACTATGGTTTATTATGTTGTACAAATGTAGTCACTGTAGATAGTTTCTGTCAGCTTTCAGTGAAGTGAAGTGAAGATGCCTTCCAAGATGTTCTGAACTTTGGAGACTGCCAAAGAAGGCCTGTGAGCACCAAAAGGCCTCCTTCAGCCAATTTTTCTCCACCTGGAAAGAAAGAGAAGATGGCGTGCCCTTTTTTGAACTGTCTTCCCAGCCATGCCAATACCAGCAAGGGTCCAGAAATGTAGCCTGTGTAATCTGAAGAGACGGAAAATGAAATGAAATGAAATGAAACGAATAGAATAGAATAGAATAGAATAGAATAGAATTCTTCATTGGCCAATGTGTGCATATGCTCTCAGGGTACATAAAAAGACAAGATACATTTGTCAAGAATCATAAGTTACAACATTTAATGATAGTCATAGGATACAAATAAGCAATCAGGAAACAATATCAGTATAAATCATAAGGATACAAGTAACAAAGTTACAGTCATGCAGTCTTAAGTGGGAGGAGATGGGTGATAGAAACGATGAGAAGACTAATATTAATGCAGGCTTAGTGAATAGTTTGACAGTGGTGAGGGAATTATTTATTTAGCAGTGATGGCATTCAGGAAAAAAAAACCTGTTCTTGTGTCTAGTTGTCTTGGTGTGCAGTACTTGGTGTGCAGTTGTTTTGAAGGTAGGAGTTGAAACAATTTATGTCCAGGATGCGAGGGGATATAGTAAATCCTGCGCATGCGCAGCTCTAAGGTTACAGTTAGTCCAGAATGTGGCCGCGCGGGTGATTATGGGTGCCTCAAGGCAATCCCACATAACACCTCTCCTGCGCGAGCTGCACTGGCTACCTGTGGCCTTTCGGGTGCGCTTCAAGCTGCTGACGACCATCTTTAAATCGCTCCATGGCTCGGGGCCTAGCTACATACGAGACCGCCTCCTGCCCCATACACCCCTTCGACCGATCCGCTCCCACAGAGAGGGCCTTCTCCGGGTACCGTCGGCCGGGCAATGCCGATTGGCGATGCCCAGGGGAAGGGCCTTCTCTGTGGCGGGCCCAGCCCTCTGGAACGACCTACCCCCCAATTTACGCACTACCTCGGACCTCGGCCTCTTCCGCCAGCATCTTAAAACGTATTTATTCCAACAAGCCGGCCTAGCATAGCCCCCCGTTTCTGACTTTTATTTGGATAATTTTAATTCATAGGGTTTTATAAGGGTTTTTAGCACGGGATATAATTTAATAGTTTTTAATAATGTATTTTTGTATTTATGTATGGTTTTTTAACATTGCCTGTGTGCCGCCCTGGGTCCTTGTTAGGAGAAGGGCGGGGTATAAATTTGAAAAATAAAATAAAATATCCTGCCCTTCCTATATTCTTCTTCCTTTTGACTCTAATCAGCAGATAACTGTTGGATTGATGTGAACAGATCTTTGGAAAGAGGATATGGATAAAATACATTTCTCCTTGATACTAATGCCTAAAAGATATATTCTTCAAAGTACCTATTGCAAATTAAATAAGCTACTTAATTGTACTAAGCTCTGAGTTTACTTCTGGCTGAAAGATTTTTATGGACAGGTTTCTATTTTAATTTGGAAATTTATGAAACAGAAATCTTGCACAGTCTTTTGCTTTGTGAATTTCTATATACATAAACACAAGGATTACATAGGATCTGAAACTAAAACTTGTTTTAGTTTTTAAAGAACAGTAAAATGCAATGTGGAATTCTAACTATTAAAATAATTTTAAAGTCATAAAATAAAAGAAAGGAATTGACTAGTAATTTTGTGAATGCAGCATGAAATAATTATACAAAGTTTTGCTAAACTAGCTACCGCACAACAAATTCAGTGTAGTCTCCACTGGTTTATAGTTTGGAATGAAGGAAGACCTGAGGACAGTGAATTACAGCTGAACAAATTTGGAAGTATGTAGGAAATGATGGGTGAAATTGAATGAGCTTGAGTAATGGAGAGAAATTTAAAGTGTTCCAAGATAAATTTCTCTATGCCCGGTGATTATGCATGCCATCTACCAATAAATAGAGTGAAAGTGAAAGAGAAAGCCAATGAAGATGAACAGTGAAGTGAAAAAAATAACTACAGGCAAAAAAGGTGAATGTAATGTGCAGGCATATGATTTATATGACAGTATAAAGAGATAGTAAAGGTGCCTCTATTAGAAATTAACACAAAATAAGCTAAAATAAGCATATACCTGGAAATTGCAATCCTGATATATTTAGAGAAAACCAGAGCACTACTTGCATTTAAACAATTAAAGGAATTAAGTAAAATGTAACTTAAATTATTAGGATCCCTTGTTTTCAATGGGTTAATCATTCTTAAAATAGTAATACTTCAAACAGGCATGCTGAAATTGTCAGGACCTATATTGTCATGCCTTAATTTAATGCTATTCATGACTGAGTTTGAAATTAAACTTATTTATTATTTTATTTAATTAAAATTAAAATCGATTTAACATTTGAAACAGAAGAACAAGCAAAAGAATGTATGATAGGCTAAATATTTTGGTAATGATATACAAATAGAACAATGGGAAATATGGTCAATAGAACAGAAATTTACAATATACTATAATCAATTAAAACCTATTGAAATCTCTCAAAAGGTTATTTTTTAATAAATTGATGTGTTGTTGGTAAATCTCACCAGCTAAATTGTCTAGAAGGTATAAAAACATTTCAAATTGAACTGTTCTTTATGAAATTGACAAATGGCTGCAATAGTTAATGGAGTTAGCAGAGATGGCTAAATGATTGTTTTGATTAAAGAAAAGAACACAATTAATTTTGTTTCTACCTGGAAACCACTTTTGAACTTTATGCTTGGGGTGGGGAAAAAATAAAACTTTGATTTTGATTTGATTTTGATGATTAGATATGTTGATGTTATAGAAATGACTAACATACATTATTATATAAAAGTAATGTACTGCTTGTACTGGCATCCTGGGAGGTTACACGAGGCTGGCTCCAGGAGGTGGTCAACGCTTCTCTTAGTGAGGGTTTCTTGCCTGCCTCCCTTAAAGAGGCGATGGTGAGACCCCTCCTGAAGAAGCCCTCTCTGGACCCAGCATTGTTGGTTAATTACCGTCCGGTCTCCAACCTTCACTTTCTGGCGAAGGTTGTAGAGAGTGTGGTGGCACAATAGTTTCCCCGTCATCTGGAGGAAGTTGATTATCTGAACCCGCGCCAGTCCGGCTTCCGGCCCAGGCACAGCACCGAGACGGCATTGGTTGCGTTGGTGGATGATCTCTGGAGGGCCAAAGATGGGGGTTGTTCCTCCATCCTGGTCCTATTAGACCTCTCAGCGGCTTTTGATACCATCGACCATGGTATCCTATTGCATCGGCTGGAGGGGTTGGGGGTGAGGGGCACCGTACTACGGTGGTTCTCCTCCTACCTCTCCTGTCGATCACAATTTGTGTTGGCAGGAGAGCAGAGGTCGACCTCGAGACGCCTCACTTGTGGGGTGCCTCAGGGGTCTGTCCTCTCGCCTCTCCTGTTCAACACATATATGAAGCCACTGGGCGAGATCATCCATGGTTTTGGGGTAGAGTACCATCTCTACGCTGATGATACACAGCTGTATATATCTACCCCAAACCACCCCAACGATGCCGTAGTGGTGATGTGCCAGTGCCTGGAAGCCATGCGGGCCTGGATAGGAAGTAACAGACTCAGACTCAACCCGTCCAAGACCGAGTGGCTCTGGTTTCCGGCATCCCGGTACAACCAGTTGACTCCATCACTGGCCATAGGGGACGAACATCTTACCCTGTGGATGGGGCATGCAACTTGGGTGTCCTCCTGGATACCTGGCTGTCCATGGAAGATCAAGTGACAGCCGTGGCCAGGAGGGCATTTTACCAGGTTCGCCTGGTACGCCAGTTGCGTCCCCTATTGGATCCGGATGCCCTATGGACAGTCACTCATGCCCTCGTGACATCCCGACTGGACTACTGCAATTCTCTCTACGTGGGGCTCCCCTTGAGGTGCACCCGAAGACTTCAGCTTGTCCAGAATGCAGCCGCGCGAGCAATTTTGGGAACCTCGAGGTTCGCCCACGTAACACTGCTCTTGCGCGAGCTGCATTGGCTGCCTGTCGTCTTTCGGGTGCGCTTCAAGGTGTTAGTCATCATCTTTAAAGCGCTCCATGGCACGGGACCTAGCTATCTGCGGGATCGGATTCTGCCCCATACATCCCTGCGGCCGATTCGCTCCCACAGAGAGGGACTTCTCCGGGTGCCGTCCACTAGGCTATGCCAGTGGGCGACGCCCAGGGGAAGGGCCTTCTCTGTGGCAGGCACAGCCCTCTGGAACGACCTTCCCCCTGAAATTAGAACAACGACGGACCTTCGCTCCTTCCGTCAAAAACTGAAAACATACTTTTTCTGCTTGGCCGACCTAGGTTAGTCTTCCGTTTTTTAATTGGGTTTTTACGGGGGCTTAGTTTTAGTATAGTGGGTTTTAGCACAGGGATATTCTGTTTAATTTTCGATTTTAGCTATCTATGTATTTTATATTTGTATTTTTTATCTCCCTGTGCACCGCTCCGAGTCCCTCTGGGGAGAGGAGGCGGTCTATAAAATAAAATTATTATTATTATTATTATTAAAAAAAATGAGGCTTTATGTTATAATCTTATTCTACTGTACCAAAACAACTTGTAAGTTAATGCTTTTGGTGTCCCCCCTACACTTTTCTCCCTTAGCCTTTCTTTTCCTTCTTTTCCCCTTATTTACTTTCTTCTTCTTTGTATTTTTGTATTTTATATTATACTTTGATAAACTAATAAAAAAGTTTAAACTAAAAAAAGATCTATTTTTATGTCTAGTGCATTGGCAACATGGGAGTTGGAAGTTATGTCTTCCATCTATTTTTCTTGCTTTGTTGATATTAGATAATCAGCTCCAGAGAACAGGTGATGGCCATGGGAAACTGAACAAGTCCTTTAATGATTCATGTACAAATACATACATTACCTTATTTTGCCTTCCCCCTCCTCTATTTCTATGATGATAAGGTAAAGGTAAAGGTTCCCCCACACATGCGTGCTAGTTGTTTCCAGCTGTAAGGGGTGCTGCTCTTCTCCATTTCAAAGCCGAAAAGTCCGCACTGTTTGAAGACATCTCTGTGGTCATGTGGCCGGCATGACTAGATGCCAAAGGCGCAGAGAACACTGTTACCTTCCCATCAAAGGTGGTCCCTATTTTTCTACTTGCATTTTTACATGCTTTCTAACTGCTAGATTGGCAGAAGGTGGGACATGTAACGGGAGCTCACTCCATTATGCAGCGCTAGGGATTCGAACTACCAAACTGCCGACCTTTCTGATCAATAAGCTCAGTATCTTAGCACTGAACCACCGCATCCCTCTCTATGCTGGTACAGTTGTGCATTTTTTTAGACCTAAAAATGTCAGCTGACATCAAATTGCACTAAAACATATAACAAAATTTACTGGGGGCAGAGCCAACTAGCCTTCCCAAACTTGATGATGCAAAATTGCACTACGTGTTGAAAAACTAAAAGTGCATTTGTTATTTTCCATTTAAAAACTTCATGGCTTCATCTAGGCACTCTGTCTGCTTCACCAGCATGTGAAGATTTACATAGTGAATTAAAATGAAGCAAAACAAAAAGGCTGAAGTAATAGAGATGTAATTTTCTGAACACAGTATGCTAATCCATCACAGTTAAATAACTATTACATAAACTTCCGTGGAGTTTTCTTACTGTTCAGTTCTCTTAACCAGCTGCAGTTTTTATTGTGTATTTTCTAAGGGACCTAGATATCTATAATGTAGACTTTATAGCCCATTTAGTTAGAACTGTAACACATTATTTCAAGTTTTATAGAATCTCAGATGCCCCATTTACTAAGAGATATTTTTTTTTACATCTGAGGATCTTTTGTTTGTTTTATAATTTTATTGTATTATTGAGTTTTGGAGAAGCAAAGAATGTGGCAGTAATATTTTCCAATTGAAATAAGGAATCCAAATTTCTGTCTAGTCAAATCCAGACTTCACTGTTTTATTTAACACACATGCTTTGTATGCCATCTATTTGATGCTTTTCAGTGGCTGGGTCGGTAAGCTACTCATAATCAGCCTTTCCAAGATATGATACAATATCCTTTTCCTTATTATTCTGTCTGCTTATCACAGATACTGCTTGAGTAGACATAATAACATTGTTCTTGAATATGAGCGGAAAAATAAAAATTGAGTCAGCAACTATCATTGTGGCTACCTGACCTTTTCTTTCTTCATTTTAATTAAGAAGAGGAGTGTGGGTACATGTGTCAGAATAATAATTTGTACAACAATGTTCTTCCAACTATAATGGCTATGATTTTATTGGATTGAATTATTCACAACTGGAACTATGTTTCTTGTTTTTTGCAATCACATTTGATTTAATTAAACCTACATTTGGGTGGGTGGGGAACCTAGCATGGTACAATGCAAAAAATGATAGCACAATGTACAAAATCATAGCATCATACAGTATACACCTTGGAAGAGTTTTTAGAGATCATCTTTTCTATCTATTGCCCAGGGCAGGATTCAAAACAAATATGTGACTAAAGCAACATTAGCATCATGCTGTAAGCCCCCACCCTCAATGTGGAATGTGTATGCCTAGTCATTGGGTTTGTATCAGTATGGTAGGATTCATTTTTTTTTACTACCAGTTCTGTGGGCGTGGCTTTATGGGCATGGTATAGCTTTGTGGGCGTGGCTTTGTGGGCATGGCAGGGGAAGGATCAGGAGTGGGTTCCAGCAGTCACCACTGCCGGTTTGCTTGTGGCTGCGCCATGCACTCATGCTTGATGTGCGCTGTGCGTGCATACACAGTTCAATTAAAATTGTTCTGTGCATGAGCCAAAGCAAAAAACAAGATGGCGATTCGGGAGGGTGGCAGGCCTGCGTCACTGTCAGTTCCAGTGACCCAGGCCGCCAAACCACTATCGATTCAATCATACTGATCCAAACCAGTAGGAATCCGGCACTGAAAACAATACTGCAAAATCCCCATTCCCTCCCCACTCCTAGAGGAAGGTTACTGCAAAATCCCCATTCCCTCCCCACCCTACTAACCTGCATCCCAGCTCTGTTCTCCTGTTCAGAGCAACAAAAGAAGATCAGCTGGGAGGCAGGGAAGCAGAAGGGGGCCAGTCTATTTGCCACCTCTCTGAACTACTCAAACTTTCTGCTAACGGTTCCCCAAAACCTGTCAGAACTGGCTGAATAGCACCTTTAGGCTTGACATTGTAGCTGGTTTGTTTTTCCCAGTTTTCATCCCATCTCAGACACTGCCATGCACAAATATGAAAAATCTTGTGCAACAAGATCCTAAAAACTTTAGTAGACAGTGTCTGTGGAGGTTTTCAGTCATCCAGGCCATGTCGTCCCAAGGGTGCTATTTCAAAAGACAACTGGACTTTCGTTTTGCTTGAAGATGTTTCACTTCTGATCCAAGAAGCTTCTTCAGTTCTGGTAGACAGTGCTAATGCTCCGAGCCACCAAATTTTGACTTATAGATAGGGCAGAATGAAGAGAGCGAAACTGAACAAGGATGAGATGGAGTATTGTAGAAGACGACATGGATGGCTAGATAAATATTCTTGGGTAACCATATCAATTGATCAAATACATTGATTTGCATGATTCACAAGCTCAACAAAAGCAGCTTTAGAGTTGTTGAGAAACTTACCTCCCTTCCTCCTGCTTCACCATTATTTGCTGTATGAATATCTCTGGGCCCTCCAGAGCACCATACCGGAATGGTACCCAGTGCTCTGGGCAGGCTCCGGTGCACCCATACTGGGGCATACCGCCTGCAACCCACCACTGATACAAAGGCATCAATAGGAAATGTAACTTTTCTTGTCTGAATGGAAATCATTGGCATTTAAATAAATTTTTCCCCATCCCTCTTGACTGGAAACATTTGAATGTCTCCCTGAGATCGATAATGTAGAGCAGCTCATGTACTAATGAGATGGCTTCAAGACTGACCAGCCGATCCCGAGTCGCTGAGCAGCGCACACATTTTTATTCACTTCAGGTTGGAGAAGCTACGTTCAACCCAGGTCTTTCCTTCTTGAAATCTCATAGCTCATGTGGAGTTTCCCCTTTTCATGCGTCTTCAAAATGTCAGCAAAAATTTTCTACAGAGCAGTTTCAACTCAGTCTTAATGTAAATGCTCAAGAAAATATATTTAACTCTGTTAAGACATTTGATAGGGTCGGGGATGATAAAGGGTCCCTCAGCATTTTCAAAGTAATTTCTTTGCAATTCATACAAGGCTTACCTGCCACAATTCTGCCTAATTTGTTTTTTTACTTTTCTCGTCTGAAGGCTTACGTTTCTTGATTGATGCTCATGATGATATATTTCTACATCAACGTCTCACCTGTTCTAAATTTATCATTTCACATCTAATGTTGAGGGGGGACACACTCATCACACCCCCATAGATTCATGAACATTTAATGGTAATGTAGCACTGCAGGCTGCATATTAATACGGCTGGAATTGATATGCAACTTAAGTAAATGTATTTAAAAGAACAGGCAGACTTGTGAAGAAGGCATTATGATTAGCAAATGACGTACAAAGACCTTAAACCCAGAGCATGCTGACATCTTCAAGGAGCAGGTAATTTAATCTCTACAGGGGCCATCGATCCCTTTTGACAACCAGCAGCGATATGCAGATCAATGTTAATGTTATTAGTCTGTTTGGTATTGCTGACAGAATGGAAGGCTGCAGATTTATGAGAGAGAAGTACTTTCTTAAGAGATCAAGTGGATTATGTGCCGCATTGGCTTTAAAAGGAAACAAAATGTGCTATTTTTCACCATGCAGTAAAATCATTTTGGTACCTGATTTTCTTTTCTTTTCTTTTAAACCCATCATGGACATTCACATGCTTAAAGAAACACAAAGGTTGATTCTTTTTTTGTTCCCTAAAAGTGCAACTCTAATTAAAAGGAAAGAGCCATAGCACCCAATCATCTGCTTTGGATTCATTTAAACAATGATTCAACCAGCTGATTCCATCGCTGGCCATTGGGGGCGAACATCTTGCCCCAGTGGATGGGGCGCACAACTTGGGTGTCCTCCTGGATGCCCGGCTGTCCATGGAAGATCAAGTGACAGCCGTGGCCAGGAGGGCGTTCTACCAGGTTCGCCTGGTTCGCCAGTTGCGCCCCCTATTGGATCGGGACGCCCTTTGCACAGTCACTCATGCGCTCGTGACATCCCGACTGGACTATTGTAACTCTCTCTACATGGGGCTCCCCTTGAGGTGCACTCGGAGATTTCAGCTAGTCCAGAATGCAGCCGCGCGAGCAATTATGGGAACCTTAAGGTTTACCCATGTAACACCGCTCTTGCGCGAGCTGCACTGGCTGCCTGTCGTCTTCCGGGTGCGCTTCAAGGTTTTAGTTATCATCTTCAAAGCGCTCCATGGCTCGGGACCTAGCTATTTGCAGGATCGGATCCTGCCTCATACATCCACACGGCCAATTCGCTCCCACAGAGAGGGACTTCTCCGGGTGCCGTCCACTAGACTTTGTCAGCGGGCGACGCCCAGGGGAAGGGCTCTCTCTGTGGCGGGCCCAGCCCTCTGGAACAACCTTCCCCCCGACATTAGAACAACTACGGACCTCCGCTCCTTCCGTCTAAAATTAAAAACATATTTGTTCTGCTTGGCCGGCCTAGGGTAGTCTCTCGTCTATGGGATTGTTAATAATTTTAGATAGGGATTTTAGTATTTTAATTGGTAATTTTTAGCGCAGGGATATATTTAATTTGTTTTTATTATGTGTATGTGTATTTATTGTTTTATTTGCCCTGTGCACCGCTCCGAGTCCCTTTGGGGAGAGGGAGCGGTCAACAAATTAAATTATTGATTGATTATTGATTGATTGATAGGCAGCCCAAGCATATAGTCCCACTTAAAAAAAATACCGACCAATTCCATCCAAATATTTTAATAATACAAGCATTTTTTTAAAAAAAGAACATATATATGGTCCACTACAGCAAAGCTTTATACTTTAAAACCATTTCCCTTCAAGCCCCAAATACAGAAAACACTTGTTATAGGGATGTATCTTGCTCTTTGGTGGCCACAGTCATAACATTTTATCAAAAACAGTTGTCCATTCTGGATTTAATGTATTACTTTTTCTTCCCCCTATAAAAAAAATCCACACATCTTTTCAAGTTATAACATGCATCGAAAGTGACTCTTTTTTATTTTTTAGAGTTCACTAACAAATTTTGTTATATTGGGCTAAAATGAAAGTTGGTAGTTTGTGGTATGGCCTATTATTGAATCAAACCATCATGTGAATCATAATATGGTTGATCTGTCTAAGCAAAGCCTGTTAAGGAAGCCAGTAACTGTGTCTCCTTTACCCAGGTTTAGTGTGTAGTTTTAATTCATCCAGATTTTTGCAGTTGGAAATGGCAATTAATACCTAGGTGTCCATAAATGAAGAAAAAAAATGTTTAACATGCTGCTTTAAAAAAAAAAGAAAGGAAATGCATAAGGGTCCCTTAAAGTCTCTATTGTGTTGTTCAGCAGCTTCACATTTTCAGGTAGGGATCACTGATGGGGAAGAAGGCCTGACTTTTCACTTACCTAAAATCTACAGTGACAAGCAAACAGAGACTGATTGCCCTGCATATTGTCATCAAGGGAAAATGGTAACATTTTTAGTGCTGTAATCTTTGGACTTTGGCAAATGCCCAACATAATTACCATTCCCTGGAGCTATACCTGAATATGTTAAATTTGTTCGTGTCTCTCCTTTGTATCTAACTGCTTATAGAATCTGTAATATCAGATGAAGTCAGTAGATTGCTAATTGCTTTCCCATAGCCCTAAGCTTACACAAGCAAATGTCCTCTGTTATGACTTGGTCTAGGTTAATGATTCTTCTGAGGTGAGGGCGGTTGAAAAAGGAACTTTTCATGCTCTGGCTACTTTATTGTATTAATCCAGACCTTATTTCTCCCATCTCAATTCAAATCTGCAAGAACCTGTTTATTATTTGTATCCTACCTCTACCCAAGTCTCTGTGTGGCTTACAGCAATAATAAAAACGTAATCATCACAATCCATTAAAACAACAATAAGGAAAATCCAATAAAACATGCAATAAAATTAACAATTTAAATGACTTTAAAATCAATACTAAAAATGACCTGAGACAGGAAAAACTGCATTCTAAAAGTTCAGTGAAAAAGTCTTAGCAACTTCCTGAAGATTAGTAGTGTGGGATCATTCTGAACCTCATAAGACCTGAACTCTAACTCTCTCATATCTAATTCCCTCATGTCCAAACCACCCAGAATCAGAAATTTCTAAATTCTAATAGAAACAATGCGTCCTTTGTAACAATGTCTCAGGTCTTAAAGGTTTTATGGAGCATAATCTCAGAAATCTAGCAGTAGCGCTAATCTAACAATAAGACAAATAGATGTTGCTCTCATCCATCAGTAAGTAGACTTTGCATTCTCCCAACTGTAGAATGAAGGTTGACTTCAAACCATTCCCAAGCAGAGTGCATTGCAGTAATCCAACCTTCAGGTAATGGGTTCATGAGTAACTGTTTTGGATATTCTACTTTGAAAAGGGCTGTAACTGCAAGTGGTGTGCCAGTCAAAGGGGAAACAGTCTCCCTAGATACAATCTCCATCTACTGTTCAAGCAGGCATGAATCCATTAGAGAAACCTCGAGTTACATAATTGTTCCTTCAGGGATAGTTTGACTCTCTCAAGAGTTACTTTTAGAGCCAACATGGAGCTAGAATTCAGTTTCAATCTGTTTTATCCCAACCTCACAGCCTCCAAATGCCAGATGACATTCACTGCCATAGTATGCTTAGCCTGGAAGGCACATTTATAGCTCGATATCATAAATTCATTATATATCATCCCAAAACCTTAGGTTCTCCCAGTAGGTTCCTACAAAATAAAACAAAGCTAGACAAACACAAACACACAAACAAACACAAAGGGTACAATCACTCATTTATCAACCCAGAAACGGGTACAAGAAGAGAATGGAATTGCTGCCTAGAAAAAAAAATGGGACCACTGTAGAACAGTCCTGCTAATCCAAACTCTCATGTTTGATCCAGAAGATGTATGATATCAAAAGCAACTGAGAGGACTAATAAAATCAGAAGGGCTGTCCGCTCTTTATTTAGGTCCTGACTGAGGTCATCCACAAGAGTGACACATGCAGTTTTTGTTATGGAACTCAAATAATAGTGATCCAGATATTTTGCTTCATAAAGGGTTTACTGCTATTAATAGCTCATCATCTTCCACAAAAGCTTCCCTAAAAAGACTGTGTAAAACTTGTCCAATGTGGTTGAATTGAGCTGAAGCAACACATTCCCACAGTTGGTTACCTTTGCTCAGATTTTCTAATGTGGTGTATTGTTGTTGTTAGTTGCAAAGTAATGTCTGACCCATTGTGACCTCGTGTACAATGTTCCTCCAGACCCTCCTGTCCTCTACCATCCTCTGGAGTCCATTTAAGCTCATGCCTACTGCTTCAGTGACTTCACCCAGCCACCTCATTCTCTATCATCCCCTTCTTCTTTTGCCCTCAGACTTTCCTAGCATTAGGCTCTTCTCCAGGGAGTCCCTCCTTCTCATTTGGTGGCCAAAGTATTTGAGTCTCATCTTCAGGATCTGGCCTTCTAAAGAGCAGTCAGGTTGATCTCCTCTAGAGCTGACCAGTTTGATTGCCTTGCAGCCCAAGGGACTTGCAGGAGTCTTCTCCAGCACCATAGTTCAAAGTGTTTTCCCTGAGACAGTTGAGGATGACATAGTATGGCTCCCTCAAATAGATCCATGTGCTGA
Organism: Rhabdophis nuchalis; assembly: GCA_039707465.1. Taxonomy (NCBI): domain Eukaryota; kingdom Metazoa; phylum Chordata; class Lepidosauria; order Squamata; family Natricidae; genus Rhabdophis; species Rhabdophis nuchalis. Next base: position 287,657,200 of record CM077643.1, read on the forward strand.
TCCAGTTCATCTACCTAAATTTTGAACCTCTTCTATCTCCCCTTAGGTATAGATGAAGATTCAGAAAAGGTGAGGTGACCAGGATTTCATACACACAAAAATATCTTGCATCTGTGAGCCTATAGCATCAAGCATACCTTGTAGTTTTTATAAATGCAGTGATTTATGTTTCTTGCTGCTTCTCTTGCAAAAAGACCTGGAATAAGTCTTCTGTGTGGGCTTGGCTATACTTTCCCCTCAGAATGACTATTTTTTATCCAAGAGTGGTGATGACAAATACTCATGAATTAGTGTTGCTTAAATTTCTTCATGTCAAGCTTCTTTTTCTGCTCTTTTGGTCTGCTGCCACTATTAAATTATTTTTAGGGTTCACAAATACTTCAAGAAAACATAGTTGGGTGGAGCATCAAAGAGCTATAGCATGGTGCAGATATACTTGGAATCTAGAAGTACCTTTTCCAACTTAAACTTTAAAGAAGGCAGTATCAAGAAGAACAAGAAGCCACATTGCTACAAAACATCTTGTCTTTTAACAGAAGATTCTCTGTTTTCTAAACAGTGACTAAAGGAAACACCTAGCAATGACTTAATCCCTGTTCCTTCTCTTCTTGTTCTAGAATAGCAGAAGTAAATGAATGTCTTATCAAATAGATGCTGTCAGTTTGTCATGCCCAGTGGAGCACCCAATCATTTATGAAGATCCTGAAGGTACTGATGTAGTTCTGATTGCTTCAGAGGAAATCCCATTTCACCTGAACAGCCAGAGTTTCTCAACAAAACCATCTATTTGGCTTAGGATTTGGGTTCTCAGGAGACCAGGCAGATGTTGCAGTGGGTTCCTTACTGAAGTTAATACCATCTTTTTCTGTTTAAAATAGTTATATTTTAAATTGTGATTGTTTTAATGTATTTTGTTGCTTAATTAAGTGATGTATGCTGCCTAGAGTCACTTTCATATGAGATAGACAGCTGTACAAATATGACTAATGGCTCCAAAACATCTTGTCCCCATTCACACCAATGCCTGATGCAACAAGGTTTTTACTTTCTGGTTTTTCAGAGAAGGTGAAGAAGGTCACACAGGAAGTACTAGAATCTGGGTTTCCTGTTCTAGTTCTCTTCTGTTCTGTTCTTAACTGCTACACCTTATGGCCTCTCAGAATAGCCCTTTTCAATCAGAAGAAATAAATGTACTCTGTTTAATACAACCTGAAAAACTATTTAAGGCAATCCAAAGGGTTTGGATGTACCCAGTAAAGCTTTTGGCTTTATTCCCTTTGAACAGCAGTTGCCTTGGCATGTCATATCAGAAACTGCATTAAAAATTCTTAATTCAAAAGTGTTTGACTGTGTGACAAGTAGACTTCTGTTTAAGAAATATCAACATCTGATTTTTTTTCAAAAAAATATTATGTTTAGATATAAAATCAAACTTTGTTGATACATACGCCTTTTTTTCCTCAGCCATGTCTTATATTTAATTTGCAGTTAATTATGGTTCCAAAATCTTTTTCACAAGTATTACCAAGTCAAGTATCTTGTATCCCTTAACTATCTAGGATTTTTGTGTCAAGTGAAGAAATTCATAGTTGTTTCTAATCCATTTAGTTAGTTTCATCCCATTTCTCCAACCTATTGAGATCAATCTTTCAACTTTTCATTTAAGTCATTAGTAAAAATATTTAAGAGTAGGGGACCAAGAAATGAATTTTTCAGCATAGCGCTTGACATACATTTCTCCAGTTTTGATAAGTGTCCACTGATGCACTTTTTTTGAGCACATTTTCAAGCTAGCTCTCCCTTGAGGAACCAATAATCAAGTTCACATTATCGTATTCTGGACAAATTATACAAAGACTAATTCTCTGGAGAACTTCAGAATGTTGGGAAAACATTAAGGAAAACGAAGAGGATAACCAGAACAAGGAGGATGAACTCAGTTACAGTAGAGAGGAGTGCAAGCTAAAGGACCAGATCAGGGATGAATCCTCCAGGAAAAAATCTATTTCTGTGTCACTAAGAGTCAACACTGAAGTGACGGCACATAATCAATCAGTCACTCAATCAGGACTTCAGTCTTCCAATCCTCACTAATTAAGAGAAATCTGAAGCTACTGAAAAGTCCAATAGAGCCATTAGCGAACATCTGGTCACTGAATTTTTGTCCATTAGCCAAACAACTCACATTGCTGCAGACTGTTCAGTAACATCTGGAGAGGCACAAGTTATCTTCTTTCCCTGGTTCAAGATTTGTTTGTTAGTTAATACCCTGACTTTTAAAAAAAACCTTGCTAATATATTTTAAGACATCAATTTGCTCTAAAGATTCTGTGTGGCATTTTCAATATTGACATCCACAGTATTCCTGGGAGGGTGCAAGGCAGGTCAGATTGATGTTAGCAGAGATACCTTAACCCTTTTCTAATATATTGTGTTATACAGATCCCAAAGAAATGATACTTGTGTTACAATGCTATTTTTGTCATTCTTATGGAAATAGCAATTTTCTATTGATTCATTTGATTGGCTTGATTCTAAACTTGCTTGTCTGTCCATGATTCATTTGGCTTGCTCATACCATAACCCTTCACTTAATATGCTGCCAGCTAAAGCAGGCGATAAAATCTCCAAAGAGCAAGGCAAACTCAAGCTGTTGAGACCAAGAATAAAACATTCAAAAAGAAGGACTACTGAATGAATACAGTTTAATTTGATTCTGAAAAGGTGCTTCAGAGCATATATGAGACTATGGTATCTACTGGCAGCTCATTAAAGCAGCCACAACTTTTTTCAGGACCATGCAGCTGCTATAGGGAACCTTCTAATATATTTGGATGATCCTGATGCAGCTCCACTAATGACTTAGAAACAATTACATGGTTTGCAGAAAAGTCCCAAAGATTTACAAATACCTTCATAAGGTGTGAAAGGCAGATCTTTATAAAATACTAGATAACCACAAATTATTAAATTGAAAAAAATCACTTTCCTCACCTTCTGAAAAGGGTTTAAGACATGGCTCTGCAGCCTTGTGTGGGGAGCCCAAATGAGCAGGAAGTTGTGGGGCTGGTTGGTGTCATGGCAGCCCTCTCTTTGACTTTGTCAATTACTTTTTAACCAGGTTTAATTATTCTTACCTCCTGAATTTTTTTAAAAAAAATCTAACATTGTAATATACTGTTTTTATATTTTGAAGTTTTATTGTACCACCCAGAATCTCTCTTTGAGGGAGATGGGTGGCTCAGAAATGGGAAAAATAAATTAATTACCCCTGACCCACTAGGTCATCATTCCAATGTTATTCCTTACCTAAATAGAGAACAGAATGAACACAGGAAAGCAAAAAACAAACAAAGAACAAACAAAGAAACCATAGAGTGGGAGCTTTGTCTTCCTGCTGGTTTCCTTATTGGCAAGATCACATCTTACTTGGCTACTTCTCTCCCACTTGGGCACCTTCCCTCACTTGTTGTTCACTTGCCACTCACATACCCTTGCATATTCTCTCTGATCCTCACCACCCCTATTGGGCATGACTTGCTCCTTCCTCTCACCAGCACAAGCAACTTACTTCCTGCTGGCTTTGGGCTTCCAACTTCCTGTCAGCATCTCCATTGACATTGCTTCTGAGAAGCTGCAAAGAGCAGCTTTAGTTTAGAGTTCCTGCTGACTTGCTTACTGATTTGTGGGAAGCTTTCAGGGAGCATTGCAAATGACAATCACATTTCTGTGACTGATCACAGAAGTACAGTGGCATTGAAGTAGCCAGAACTTTGTCAAAGATCAATCCCATGGGAATGGTGCATTCTTGATTTTGGAAGCGTTTTGTCAATTAACCTATTTGATGTACCTTGGTTCAAAAATAGTTGTCGCGTGATGAAGCATTTCATCCAATTGAAAGTTACAAGCAGACACAAAAGGCTTTGTAGTATAAAGATCCTAGATGCAATAAAATGTGTGAAGATCCATGAATTCTTGTATCAATTCACATTATCATAAAACTCTGAAATCATACTATGCATGTCCTATCAGACAAATTAGGGAAACTTAATTAGGACCCTCACCTGATGTGACTTCCCCATCATGTCCATCGACTTCCCCGGCTGTCCATGGAGGACCATGTGGCGGCCGTGGCCAGGGGGGCGTTTCATCAGGTACGCCTGATGCGCCAATTGCGCCCCTTACTGGACCTGGCTGCCCTTCGCACAGTCACTCAAGTTCTCGTGACGTCCCGACTCGACTACTGTAATGCTCTCTACATGGGGCTTCCCTTGAGGTGCACTCGAAAGCTACAGCTAGTCCAAAACGCAGCCGCGCGGGTGATTATGGGAGCCACTAGATGCTCCCACATAACACCGATCCTGCGCGAGCTGCATTGGCTTCCTGTGGTTTTTTGAGTGCGCTTCAAGGTTCTGACAACTATCTTTAAAGCGCTCCATGGCTCGGGGCCTAGTTATATGCGAGACCGCCTCCTGCCCCATACATCCCTTAGACCGATACGCTCCCACAGAGAGGGCCTTCTCAGGGTGCCGTCGGCCGGACAATGCCGACTGGCGACACCCAGGGGAAGAGCCTTCTCTGTGGCGGGCCCAGCCCTTTGGAATGACCTACCCCCTGAATTACGTACCATCACCGACCTCCGCCTCTTCCGCCAATGTCTTAAGACATATTTGTTTCAACAAGCCGGCCTAGCCTAACCTCCCATGGGGACTTTTAGATAGTTTTAAATTGGGTTTTTAAAATTTGGTTTTAGCGCAGGATAGGTTATTTAATAGTTTTTTAAATTATATTTATTGTATTTTGTATGTTTTTAAATTTTCCTGTGCGCCACCCTGGGTCCTTCGGGAGAAGGGCGGGATATAAATTTAAATAAAATAAATAAATAAATAAATAAATAAAAACAAGACCTATTGAACACACAAAGCTTTTATAAGCAGAAGAACACTGACACTAACATCCCCTAAATTTCACTGAAGATGTTACCTAGCTTGGAAACCCATCTCACAAGCTTGGAGAATAAATCTCCACCCTCAAATTAGGGTAGGTCTATCAATTACTATTAAGCACAATAGCAATAGCACTGAGAATTATATACCACTTCACAGTGCTTACAGCCCTCTCTACCTGGTTTACAGATCCAGCCTATTGCCCCCAACAAACTACATTCCCATTTTACTAACCTCAGAAGGATGGAAGGCTGAACCAACCTTGAACTGGTGAGACTTGAACTGCTGAACTGCTGACAACTGACAGTCAACAAAGTAACCTGCAGTACTATATTGTAATATATTGTAACCACTGCACCACCATGGGTCTTAATCATCATTAGAATATTTAGGTTCTGTGATAATGGAAAAATACAACTACACTTTTTCAAAGTTTCTAGCTTTCTTAGAGGTGTTTAAAAATTGAGAGAAGCTGAATGCTGAACTAGCAAGGATTTTAGCTGCACACCTCATGGCTTTTCTTATTTTTACTTTCAAATAGGTGTAAGAAATCTAGAAAAAAAAACAGATTGGCATTTTCATGCAGCTTGTTTCAAGAAAAACAAACTATCAGGTTCTATTATAAGGTTGGCCAGACATCAAGTTATCTTCAAGGTTGTGAATTAGTATCCCTATAGTTATTTCTGTTGCCTTTCCCATGCAAAAAGTGCTACTGGTCTGCCTCCATAGCATCAGTCTGATGGAAAATGTATGCAGATAATGTTTTTAAAGATCCCATGCACCCTTGCAACTCTTCTTGTCTTAGTTCATGGCAAGAAAGCTTAACAGTTGTAAAAATGAAGGAAAAAATACAGAACATGAGAATAAAGCATGCTAAGAATAACAACATGCAGAAGTAGAGAAATATCTTAAAGTGTGTGGTGGGGCAGTGTGTTAAGAGCCAGAGTTTTTCAGAGGATAAGGAAATGTAAACAACCAATTGCCACTTAACACTGAGTGTGAAAAAAGTAAAGCAAGATTTCCATTAAGTCAGAGAAAGCATGGGAAGAGTGCATACCAAGCTGAACCTCTTGAGGATATGCATTGATGGCAAGACACTTCTTGAAGTGTCTAGTTCTGCGTGCAATAAATATTCCTCACTAGCCATGCCTTGTTGAATGTCTAGGAAGCTTCAGCTTGGCTGAAGCTTCCTAGACATTCAACAAGGCATGGCTAGTGCCTAGACATTCAACAAGGCATGGCTAGTGCCTAGACATTCAACAAGGCATGGCTAGTGCCTAGACATTCAACAAGGCATGGCTAGTGCCTAGACATTCAACAAGGCATGGCTAGTTCTACATGACTCAGTCTCAGTTGTAAACTAAAATTCTTCTCTCACTATAAACCCATGAAGAATCTCAAGCCATACCCTTGAGATTCAAGACATTCAATGCCTTGTTGAATGTCTAGGCACTAGCCATGCCTTGTTGAATTTCATAACTTCTGTAATGAGGAACACATATTAGACTACTTAACTTATTTCAGATTATCATTGCACACTTGCTGAATTATTTTATAAAGTAAGAATAAGCATTAAGACTGGCTCAAAGTAGGGTGATTTTTTTTTAACCTCTGATGTTTTATTTAACATTATGACTAAATCCCCTGGTTCATGTGTAAAAGAAATCTACACGAATGACAAGGTAAAAAGAATAAGACAGGAATACATACGGATGGTGTTGCTTGGGACAATTGTTTGAAATCTCTTTTGAGATTCATACAGAGTCACTGGTCTCAGGTACTCATGTACAAAACCAAACAAACCAAAACCAAAACCAAACTTCTGGTCTCAGGTCTTTGTTAGAATAATATTGTGTTTGTTGAGCACTACCACAGATACAACATGTTAAACCTGAGATTTTTGCATCTAAAACAAGGGCTTATACATTTCCAGTCACAAGAGTATACAAGCCAAAAAGGCGAGAGAGAGGGAGGGGGATGGAGGAAGGGAAGGAGGAGTGTTGAAATCAAGTTTAAGTTTAAGTTTATTACATTTGTATACCGCCCTATCTCCCTGACGGGACTCAGGGTGGTGCACAGGAATAATAAAAACACAACAATAAATACAATAGAAATATTAAAAATAGATTAAATTTAGAACCCGTGCTAAAATTATCATTAAGAACCCTACTAAAATCCCATTTAAAACTATACCAGGTCGGCCGCATGAAATAAGTGTGTTTTTAATGCCCGACGGAAGAGGCGCAGGTGTGTGATAGTACAAAGGTCAGGGGGCAGGTCATTCCAGAGGGCGGTGGCTGCCACAGAGAAGGCTCTCACTCAATACCTTATGTGCATTTTTAAGTGTATGGGGTTTTTATGTAAACTCAATCCTATAAATTGAACATCTAAGGCATTTTTGTATAAAATGATCATGATAAATGATCTTATTTTGCAACTGAAGCCAAACAGAAAATGCTTTAAGATGCATAAAATGTATGCTGTCTCAATGAGCTACAGTTTGTGTCATAACACTGACCTAATTTTCAGGATTGGTATAAAGATAACAAAAGCCATGGAAACCGAACAAAGAATAACGAAAAAGAAAAAAAATGTTAAAAGAAGATTTTAGCTCAGCCTCACTTAGTTAGCTATAGCTGACTTCGAAAATCAAATTCTAGTTATTAAATGTTAGATCGATGTTCTCCCTGTTAATTAGGCAGACAATGTCCTTGACTATCTGCTCAAGTATGGGGAGGAAATGCTTTCTTAATCCATAAATTCAATGAAGTATGTGCCTTTATTTTTACCTTGTTTGTGTGATCCTCCAAACACATTTAGTGAATATAGAAATTATCCCGTGATATGTAGAAAACTTGTGAATATGAAGACCTGTGGAAATTTTCAGTATTTAAGCAATTATTAAGCTTCTTTGCGGCAATGTGTTCTTACCAAGAACAGTTGGTATTTCATTCTTTTCAAGAAAGGAAAAGAGCTCGAAGCAATGAAAAAGTTTTGTTTTTTTATTGGATTCAGCTATACGAGCAGAATGAAAGGAAGATTCTAAGGAAAATAAGTTGCTGAGTTTGTAGCTTCCAGACGCATGAGTGTCCTGCAGCCTTGCTAATAATTTATTTGACCGCTTTATAAGTAACTTTTCCTGTACTAGAGAAAACTAGCAAACTGTGGCCCTGTGGGCAATTTTGATAGGAAGACAAATCCTTATCTAGTTTGCAAGCCTCAGAATCTCTCCAGCCGAGTATGTCTTCTCCAGAGACTTCAAACATGCTCCCATTTCCTGTCATTTTTTTTCCCAACCACTGAAATGTCCTTGAGCTGTTCCTTTTGCTTTTTACTGATATTGCTTCTTCTGTGTATTTGTGTTTGTTTTAATTGCTTTATTTCCATTGAAATGGAGTTTATAACATTACCAAGCGCTCGAAATTCAGCTTGTCAGAATTATTTTCCCTTCTCTTCCTCTTCTTTTCTTTATCAAGTTATTCTGCCCATGATCCATAGGCATGATTATATATTGGGCAAATAGATTCAGTACAATTGCTGCCTGGGGAAGCCCAACAAATTGTGTTATTATAACCCCACCTGATTTGTATTCTGACTGTCCTAAAATGAAGGAAATAGCAGTGTCAGAGTAGATTTCTGGTCCTGGTAGGTTTAGATTTGCCTGAATGCAGACGAGGGCAACTGCAAAAAAAAAAAAAAAAAAAAAGCCAACCTCACAGCACAAGAAGCACAACAAACTTATCTAACCAACACTTTACATATCAAGAAAAGTTCTGATCAATCTCCTTTAACTTTTTTGATTCAAATTCCCTTCAAGGACCAATAAAACTATAGGAAAAGGATGATGGAATGTTTGTAAAATCCCAGATGTCCAATTTCAATGCCACAGGGAGAACATGAATAAAATTATGAATCATATGCTTGCCTTTTAATGTCTAAGTGACAACCAAAATTTGGAGAAATTGAAATTTTTTAAATGCATTCGATAGGCCGATAGAGTTCAACATAGGGATATGAGTCAAAAAGATTATTCAGGTCCCAATACAGGTTTTGTATTTGTCTACAAATTTTGTCTACAAATTTTGAGAAAGTATCAACTATGGAGATAAAATGTGTTAATTTTACATATTTTGAGTAGATGAATTAGAAAACAGGTGATAAAGGTGCTCATTGGCTATTGTTTTCAAGTTATTTCACAATAAAGATTTATACACAAGTGAGTATATTTGCCTACAAGGGAGGGAGATGTTTAATGATCATGATGCCTTGTAACCTCTTGGCCAAGTATGGTAGAACAATTAAATTGGTACCACATGGAAGTGTATACATTTATCTTCACTTTGAGAACAGCAAGGCAGATGACTATGAAAAACATGTGGAAAATTTGCTTAGGTCCAAGTATGGTAGAACAATTAAATTGGTACCACATGGAAGTGTATACATTTATCTTCACTTTGAGAACAGCAAGGCAGATGACTATGAAAAACATGTGGAAAATTTGCTTAGGTCCCACAAAGTGCTTGATATAAACATGTCACTGAAAATTCACTCCTTAGACTATTTCACTTTGAACTGTGAGGTAGGAAGTGGTGAGCATGGAGAGAGAGAGATTTCACCAGGATATCGCAGGCACAGAGAAAAGATACCAAGAGAAATGGAATCTATCCATGATTGCTAATTATTGTTAGAATATCCCCATGGATGAGTCAATTATAATTCACGAGAGAAAACGAATGGCTAACTCTGACATTCAGATGGGCCTGCCCTTGCGCTATATTTACCATATTTTTGGGAATATAAGACACAACTTTTTCCCTCAAAAAAGAGGCTGAAAATCTGGGTGCATCTTATACATCGAATACAGCATTTTTTGCCTTGTGAAACCCTGCCCCCTTCACCAAAATGGCCATGCATAGTCTCTACTGGGGACTGGGGGTGGCAGAAATGAGCAAAAAATACTCCATTTTTTGCTCAATTTTACCCCCCCCCCAGTCCCCAGGAGCACTTTATAAACTTCCTAAAGGCTATCTATGCCCCCACTTTTTTTTTATACAAAAAACGAACCCATTTTCACGAAAAAAACGGGCCATTTTTTGCTCATTCCCCCCAACAAGGGCACTCTGCTCCCTAAAAGCTATTCATGCCTTTGGGGGGGGGGAGGATGGGCCCATTTTCGTAAAAAACGGGACATTTTTGGGAGGTTTGCAGAGTGCAAAAACCTTTTTTAAAATTTTTCTTTTCGAAACCTTGCTGCGTCTTATATCCCGGTGCGTCTTATACTCTGAAAAATGCTGTACCTATATTCCCTTTTCTGAAGCCCGGCTGATAGGCCCAGCAGAGTGATTGCCATGCCTCAGCTGTTTTGCACCGGGACTACAGTAGAAGGTAAGTTTTCAAACGCACTGCACTTGCATGCGTGTAGAAAGTGTGCACTCAGAAAACCGGTTGTTACCCCGGTTGAATCCCATTACTATTTTGTAGACCAGTGTAGTTTACCATACAGTAACAAAGTTCCATGAAATGTAACTATCTGCTGATGGCCTCTCAGTAAATAAGTTATCCCAGATCATAATGGAAGCAGAAAAAAACGTAATAAAACATAACACAATTCCTGATTTTGTTCTATGCTTGTGATAAACCCAGTGTGTATGTCTGTAGGTACATGTTTGTATTTGAATGGAATTTAAACAGCTGTTACACATGTTGGTAAAATACAGTTAATGTGGACCAGAGTTCTAGATAACCTTTGTTGAAGTCACTGACTGGCATTACACAGCATTGATAAAACCACACAATCTCTACCTTTATTGCTTTCATGAAGACAGAGACCTCAAGGTTGAAAGGTCTGAGCAGAGATGCTAGTAATCAAACCGACTATCTCCTCTGTCTCTCTTCCTTGAGGAAAACAGCAACTTCAAGGAGAAATTGCAAAGTCATCTGACCCATAGGTGGATGTTTGGAAAATTTTCTTCCAAACATTCAATTGTTGAACCAGTCAATTGTTCTGGTTTTTCACTTTGACAGTTCTGATTTTGAAAAAAAAAAAAATCTACTGAGCAAAAAATGTATAATTTACCAAATAAGTTATCTTTGGGCTTTTTTCCAAGGGAGGGAGGGAGAGGGATGAGGGAATTGGAGGGTGGGAAGAGAGAGGGGGAGAGGGAGAGAGAATGAATATACAGGTTAATTAGTTTTCTTCTTTCTCAAAAACCTCTATTGAGAGTATCATCTTGCTGAAATTCTGCACAACTGACTTTAATAATATACTGTAGCCTCATTTTCAAGGAGTGGGAATAAAAGCAGAGTTGTGAAAAATCCAAACAAAAATACATGCTAGATAAAATGATTTCATATGTTCCATCTTTTGAGGGCATAATCATTAAATAGACTTGTTAGTCAGGCTTGCAGCAAAGGATGTTCTCCTGAATTATCTGTGTGTGTGCATGCGTGTGTGTGCACGCGTGCATATGTTTGTGAGTATAAACATGACCTTTAAAACTCTGGGTTTTTTTAGTGTAGCTACTTGCAGGTTGCAACTTTTACAGTACATATTGACTGTGGTCCTTATGGTATATATTTGTTACAGAAAAGTCAGCCAATTAAAAAACATATTCTATTTCTCATTTTAGATTGCTATCAGAAATAGATTAAAATTCACATTCAGAATAGTGTTCTTTACAAAAAAGTAAGATACATTCTTTCTTCTCACCCTTCGTCCCCAATAGCAAACAGTCTCTAAAGGGCAACCAGTCAAATTACAGCCAGAGGCTGGACTTAGCCCTGGAACCCTGGGGTGGCCTTGGTTCCCAGGCTGAGCAGACAAAGGAATCATTTTAATTCCATAAACTACTTGGGAGATGTAATTATACCTTACATAATGAGCTACTTTGTTCTTTTTGCAAACAATTTCTACCGCAGTCTTTTACTATTGTTTAAATGGAAAATCATGCAGGTTAATAGCTGATCCCCCACCTGGAACACTTTTACAGTCTTCACCCTTTATTTTTCAGAAAGTCTATAAAAGATTTGAAGCCCTGCGGCTTATAAAATAGTGGTCTTGGAATTATTTTTCTTCAGCTAGTGCTAGTCTACCATTCAGCCATTCCTTTAGGAAGTGTAATAGTTGTTAAATCACTTAAATGGTTTGGGAAGTGGAAGTGTCCTTTAAAAGAATCTGGGAATGAAAGTTCTATAGATAACTGCTAGCCTCCAGAAACTAGGAGTTTATTTTATTTGATGTTGTTATATAATAATAATAATAATAATAATAATAATAATAATAATAATAATAATAATAATAATAATAATAATAATAATAATAATAATAATAATAATAAATTTTATTTATAACCCGCTCTCTCTCCCCAAAGGGACTCGATATGGTTTCTTATCAATGAGCAGACATAGTGCAAATGGCAGAATCTTATCTATATCATTAATCTATGAAATGTTTGACTTCATGGATCCTAGGAAACAAATGGAGATTTTTACTATACAATGAGTATATTTCTATGACAATTCTTAGGAAAGATTTTCTTGTGTACTATAATTTCTTAGAAAGGAAAGAAGAAGGAGGGAAGGAAGGAAGGAAGGAGTGAAAGAGAAAGAAGGAGAAGAGATAGAGAAAAAAGAAAGAAAAAGAGAGAGAGAGAGAGAAAGAAAGAAAAAAAGAAGCTTAATTTAAACTTTAGTGAAAGAGAGTAGTTGCAAATATTAAAGACCTAATGAAGTAATGTTTTAAACATATAAGAATTAATATATAATGGCATAGCAAGAATATGTCATGTTGAATTGAACTGAACAGAAAAAGAAAAAGAAGAAAGGACTTTTAGTTATCTGTCTCTAGAATAGCATATAGGCAGGTCTTGATTTATGACCACAATTTATATGGCTAAACAATGCAGACATAAAGTAAGATGTCATTCCCAGTTGCCATCATTAACCAAGAATCATGTGTCATTAAGAGAAGGAAGTCCCAGGTAAACAGCATGGAATGCTCCAGTGAGGTGGGAGTGGCCCTGAGAGGCCAGTATAGATTGCACATGAAATTGGAGTGTCTGTGGGAATCCTGCAGTGCAGCATAAAGCTACAGCTGCCCTGGAGACATGCCCTTCCCAGCCCAGCCCAGTAAAACATACAAATCTGCTGTGCCCTTGCAAGTCTCAGTCGTCTCACCCTACCCAGCACCACTTATGACTGTAGGGACACTGCTACTGCCCCCACCTATATCTATTCCATTTTGGCTGCCCTCACACAATCAGGGCCGGATTGCAATATTCCCATCTGCCTATTCACCCTTTCAATTGCTCCTTTATATTAGCAGCAGTTGTCCAGGAATTAAATATCTAGTGACTAAAAATGTTTGCTATTGTCGCCTTCAAACTAGTACCCCTGCAGCACTGAGAACAAATTGAGATTTAGATGCAGCTACCCTATTTCCCCCAAAATAAGTCCTCCCTGGATAATAAGCCCTCCCTGAAAATATTACAACACAGCAGCAGTCATGAGGTGACCATGCTTGCCGCCTCCTGCACCTCAAAAATAATAAGACCTCCCCGAAAATAAGGCCAAGTGCTTTTTTTGGGGGGGGGGAGAAAATAAGACCCTGTCTTATTTTTTGGGGAAACACAGTATACAGAGGAGAGCTTATTATCTACAGTTTAGCACAGAAAGAAAAAGGAACCTTCTCTGCTCTGGAACCATCTGGAACTCTCTGAACCTAATATTTCTAAGACTTCCATCAGAAGACAGAGACATTTCTAAAGAAAAAGTCATGTGACATGAAAAGGACATGCTAATTTCAATCATAAAAAAGGAGATAGAATAGTGGCACGAAGGTAGGTGAGGCTCAGAGTAGTTTTAAGTAATTTCCACCACACAAATAATTAAAAAAACAAAGCTACATCTCCTTCCCCTCCTTCTATCAGGGAAGTTTTAAATTCAACCGAATTACAGTCAGCTTTATGTCAGCCCTGTGCTTTGGCTATTTATGATTAGCTTTATTATGATTTATTATGAAGTTGCTTTGGCTGGACTGCTTTATAAAACCTGTCTAGTTGTTTCTAAGTGTGGCTACAACCATTGTTTTATGGTTTCTATTTGTAGCTTCAGCCTTTAATAAATAGATTTATATAACAGAAAATAAGGGAATGAAGCAGTAAAACATTAATAAACAATAACTAAATTTAAGAGTAGGAATAGTTAGCTGGCTAGTCATGGATGTCTATTATATACCTCCCAGATACAGTAGGTCCCAATAAATGGATATTTTAAGCCAGTTGAAATCCCTAAATATGAGACAGTGTTGTGGGTTGGGGTTTTTATTTGGAATGCAGAAATGTATGGTAATCTTTGGTAGCACAGGAACTAAACTACTCTGAACATAATTCTTATACATTTTCTAGCCTTGCATTCTAGTGTTCTTTTTAATGTATCTCCTTTTTCCAAACCAAACTAAAAGCTGAAATCTTAACCTGGACTGTACCTTTTAGATCTAAACAATTGTTTATGAGCATCACTTAAAAAACATAAAAACCAAACGTTTCTGCTGAACCAAGTCTTTTCTTTAAAAACTGGGAGGAAAAATAATTTCCATTACGGGGATCTTGTCAATAAAGATATATCAAGCTTTTAGCTGCATTTTAAACTTGGATACACATCTGCTTGAGGTTAGGAACATTATATCTCCCTACTTTGCAAAACAATTCTGCAACAACAATCATTTTCTTTAGAATTTTCTCCTGCAGGACAAATCTCCTGATATTGAGCTTCCATCCTAACCTTGGGTTTAACTAATTAATATATTATATGATATATTACATTTAATTTTTACTTAGCAAAGCAAATGACAGTCTGATTTTTTAACCCACCTAAGCAATACACAGGGTCAGATGTAAGCAATAAGATGCTGGAAGAAATGTCCATCTGGATTGTTTCAAGTGGGAAGGAAGACAATGGAAACATGAAGACTGCTTGGAAGGATGGCTTAATGGTGAAGCAGAACCACCAAGCACATGTGATTCTGGATAACTGACCACATGGAGTGGAGAGAAATATATGTATACCCTCTCTTGGGCTCTATCCTAGAGCTTCCTGTTCCTGTGCAAGGGTAGGTATTCCATTGGTTGCTGTAGGGGTCATGTGCAAATCCTAGGAGTTTGTCTGAGATAGGTCTGGTTGAACTGCGGGCTGATGTAATGTCCCTAGGTGATTTTGCAATGCAGTGAGGCCTGTTGCTAGATGGCTAGAAGGCTAATTCTATCATGTCCTCAGGGCATGTCTTAATCTCATCACCCTGGAGCTGAAGTGGGGGGCAGGGCCCTGCGGACAACTCCTTTCTCTTTAAAATCATGTTTCTCCTTTTCTCATCCTGGGAAATATAATATTCTGCCTCTTTAATATTTCGTAGAATATTTCATTCTTCTAAAAGGGGTGTTTCTAACTTCCTTCACAGATTTGGTCCCATTGTGTAAACAAGTGGCTGCATTTGGAATTTGTTTATTTAGCTTAGTCAACCTTATATGGCCATGCTTCTCTCATAAAACAAGCGACTCTGGGCATGGCATAGAATTTATTCAGGACACCAGCACTCAGGATGATTTTTACTGTATCTTGCGGCTGGAAGAAGCTATAGTTGGAAATTTTATGCTTAAAGGAAAAAAAAATAGGGCTATGAAACTTAATCTGTTTTAGACAAACACTACCATTTCTATTGTGCTTACAGTTATATTCAGTTGTCTTTACAGTCTATCATCTGCAATTACAAAAGACAATAGAAACCCATCACCAGTTTTTGTTTGTTTGTGAGGCATCTAAAAGCATTTCACCATAACTTTTGTAACAGATTATTGCTACTTACAGTTACTAATGTTTAATAATTAGCCAAGGAAATTTCAAATCAAAACCCTCAGGCTATTCCCCTGATTTCAGGAAGAAGTAATACTTTAACAAAATTCAATACATTTAAAATGGGTTGTTTAGAATAAAAAGGCTGCTTTACAGGTTTGATCGTAGATAAGCTATGTTTGATCAGTATTAGTTAAAATATCTGGCCTTCATCTTTTTAAGCTGCAAAAATCTAGATAACCAGTTGTTGTTAGTTGTGAAGTTGTGTCTGGCCCATCGCCACCCCTTAGACGACATTCCTCTAGGCTTTTCCGTCCTCTACCATGCTCTGGATACCATTTAAGCTCATGCCTACTGCTTTGGTGATTTCCATCAGCCACTTCATTCTCTGTTGCCCTCTTCCTGTTTTGCCCTCAATCTTTCCCAGCATTAGGCTCTTCTCCAGTGAGTCCTTCCTTCTCATTGGGTGGCCAAAGTATTTGAGTCTCATCTTCAGGATCTGGCCTTCTAAAGAGCAGTCAGGGTTGATCTCCTTTAGGACTGACTGGTTTGATCGCCTTGCAGTCCAAGGGACTCATAGAAGTTCTCCAGCACCATAGTTCAAAGGCCTCAATTCTTTGGCGCTCAGCCTTTCTTAATGGTCCAACTTTCCCAGCCATACATTGCAACTGGGAAAACCATAGCCTTGACTATGCACACTTTTGTTGGCAGGGTGACAGATACAAAACACTTTCTTGGCTGCCATCTAATCCTTTGAATTTTTGCAGCCTAGTTCTGTAAGCCTTTTACATTCTCAGTATTTTCCCCCTTTCCTTTTCAGACTTCAGTTGTTCTAAATACTTCAAAGTACTTCTTCTGTGGCTGTTTTAAACATCCATGTGTACAGACACATTTTAATTTTACTTTATTGAGCTTTGTAAAAATATTAACATACAATACAAAGCCATCTGCGTCAATGATCTCTGGCTTTCAAAATGGCAGCTGTGACATGATTGATCTGGCGCCTTTTATATCCAGACTCCTGTTCAAAAGAGGTGGGACTTTGATTGTCAGGTCCGACCAGTGGTGGGTTCCTAAAGGTTCAGATGTACCTTCCCATAGTGAAGTGCTAGTCTAAGTAATAGAAAAGAATATTGCAACCATGTCCTGTGGTACATAGTGAAGGCTTATTTCTAACAAAATCCATGACAATATGAATTCTATTAACAAGTAGAATTTACCTAGTATTCAGGGACATGATCTAGGCCCTGTTTTGCGGAGGGAGGACTTTCCCCTTCTCAGCGCTGCCTTGCAATCGGAGGCTTCTCAAAACAGTGCTGTTGGGTTGTTTTTCGCTCTCCGGAGGCTTCAGGAAGACCTCCAGAGGACAAAAAGCAGCCAAAAATGAAAGCCAAAATCAACTGGCCAGCACGCACATGCACGCTGGAGCTATCAGGACAACGTCTCACATGCCCTATGAAATGGCTCCGCGTGCCACCTGTAGCACATGTGTCATAGGTTCTCCATCACGGATCTAGGCCATCAAAGGAGGGATCAAAATGGTGGAAGCCACTAGGGAGTTGAAACCTCATTCCTGTTTAAAGTGTGTTTAGTATTGCATGCATATACTAATGTATCTACCATTTTGACATCATTGATATCCTTTCCATATTCTCTTTTTCATATTCATTGCTTTGTGCAATAAACAAATAAAACCTCTGTTAAGAAGTTAGGAGATTGCGCTTAGTTTTTATTTTTTAATGCAAAAGCATGTTAAGAAATGCCTTAATATTGGCCTTCTTACAGCATACTGGGCTCTTCACAGAGAGATGTTTCTCTGTTTTGCACTTCCAAGAATGTTTACATGCCAAGGAACTCTCACTCCAATTTGCTTTGAATAATGCTATAATACATTTTTCTCCTCAATTTCACACTTTCCAAAGCACCGCTCAAGCTGGGAGATCTATTTTGATTTGCCTCTTGGTTTCAGTGTGGATGAAAAAATATATGCATGTACAATTTGAATAAATAGGACTCACAATTTTCTTATTCCATGGTTTTTGTCCCTGGAGTTTATTATTATTTTTAAATGAAATTAATTTCTGTCTCCTAATGCCCACATGCAAATATACACATATAAATATGCAAACATTTCTTCATGTACTTATAGCAGTTAATTCTCCATATAAAATATATTAAACAAAGGAGGTTTGGGGCAGTTTTAATTTTTCTTTTTGATTCTTTTGCATTTTAATATTTAGTATCAGATAAACATATTTAAAAGAATAGGTCAGCTAGAAAACATTTCCTAGCTTTATAATTTTTTAAAAAACTACACTATTAAAACAAATCAACACTCAGCTCCAAGCGCAGATGATATCTTATTTTTAAAAACAGCTACATCAAACAGATAGACAGTGTCTATTTGCATAAATCAGTCCTGTCAGATGGTGTGTTTTTAGTTCAAGGAGAGGAAATTAATTGCAAATGCCATGTAGATAATTTGTGCTATAGGGCCAGACACTTAGGATTAGGATTTTGGTTAAAAGGACAAATCTTAAATTAATGCATTTTCTTCCCATTAGGGTTAAGTATGGAGCTACTTCTCAGTGGGGTATTAATTGCTTCTCTTTGGCAAAACTCTTTCTAATAAGGATGCACTGGAAGGGGTATACCATCAGCACAGTGTAGAGAGAATTAGATATTCAGCACCTGGTTGGTACCAAAGCAGATTCCATGGTGGGGTATTTTGTGTGCCACTTTGAAATCTGAAGAAGGGGGGAAAGTATTATAATAATCCATCCCATCCTATGAAAGACCCCAAACACTCCCTGCATTTATTTCAACAGCCAACACATCTAGAAATTGTTATTACTTTCACAGTGCCATAAAGTATCAAATATGGGTTTGCATATTTATTTTAAATTTCAGACTCATTCACTAAGCTAAAACAGGACCTTGATGTGATTAACTAGAAATATTGGCGATGTAAAGTAAAGGTAAAGGTTCCCCTCACACATATGTGCTAGTCCTTCCCAACTCTAGGGTGGTGGTGCTCATCTCCATTTCAAAGCCAAAGAGCCAGCGCTGTCCAAAGACATCTCTGAGGTCATGTGGCCGGCATGACTAAATGCCGAAGGCATACAAAACACTGTTATCTTCCCACCAAAGGTGATTCCTATTCTTCTACTTGCATTTTTACATGCTTTCAAACTGCTAGGTTGGCAGAAGCTGGGACAAGTAGTGGGAGCTCACTCTGTTAAACGGCGCTAGGGATTCGAACCGCTGAACTGCTGACCTTTCTGATACACAAGCTCAGCATCTTAGCCTCTGAGCTACCATGTTCCAATTGACAATGTACCTTACTGTTAAACATAAATAAGGCAGTTTAACCATTCAGGTAAACATTAAAGAGAAAAAGAAGGTGAAAAAAAGCACCAAAACAGATTTGGTGTTCTCCTTTCTCCTTCCTTATACTCAACAAGGTCTAGGAAGAATCAAACACTTCGGTTCTTATAAACTTAGTTACCATAAATTAGCTTCAGGGAGACTCTTACAATGGACTTCCCTGGAAAGTCTGGTGAAATGGATGAGATCAATAAATAGAACAGATATCATATATCTTAAAATTGAAATGTTGTGGAAGGGATTGTGCCATCTATAAAGATAGCATTTAAAAAAAGGATTTTTATGTAGAAAACTTTCTTATACTGTCCAAACATGGACATGATGGGAAGTGTGCCCAGATAGTGGCAGATGTTTCTGATTAATATTAAAATTAACCACAGCAGTGGGACAGAATACCCTTCATCAATCTGAATCTTTTCAACATGAATATGCTGAATAAGTGGGAATAAGTGTGATGAGTGACCAAACATGTCACACTTTGGGTCAGTATTCTTCAGGACCTTATCCCCGTATTGAAGACTTGGCTTTTCACAAAAATCTCACATCTTTTAATTGCAGTCAAAAGTTAAGGCACGTGCACCCCAAAGGTTTGCCTGTTGCAGTAAACAGGTATCAAACCTATATCTAGGCCAGTGCTCTAGAGTAGGGGTCGCCAATCCTCAGGCCATGAACCAGCACTGGGCGACAGCATGCCAGCAACTGGGTCACACAAGCAAATGAAGTCCCATCTGCAAGATATAGGCAGCATGCAAAACCACGCCCCCTCTGCTCCACAGAAAAACCTCTTTCCACGGAACCGGTCCCTGGTAGCCAAAAGGTTGAGGGCCACTGCTTTAGTTTAAATTCTGGGCTTTTTCTCCCACTGCTCCTTGTCAGCTGTTCTCTTCAAGGCCATGGCAGAAACTGAGATTTGTTGACTTAATAGTCTGGGGACTATTGATTTATGTCTTAGCAACCTTTCTTGTAAGAGTATGAAGTTCACTGTTTTTGTGGTAAGCAGTGCAGAAGACTTGATGGGATCTGAATGACCAATTCTTTCATCACTGAAACTCCTCTTGCAGTGGTGGGATTCAAGTAATTTAACGACCAGTTCTCTGCCCTAATGACCAGCTGGCTAGGCATGGCTTGGTGGTCATGTGACCGTGTGGGCATGGCCAACTCAATGCCACTTCGGTTGATGGGTGCTTAGCCTTAGCTGTTACAATATAATAAGGGTTAACAGAGAGGCAGTTTCTGTAAGCATGGCAATAAAGATTAGGCTAGAAACAACACCAGAATGTTTCCTTCCTGCCTTCCTTACAGGATTAGCCCTGTAAAGTGGATAAAACAAAATCAGATTTCTTCCAACAACTGGTTCTCCGAACTGCTTAGAAAGTTAACAACCGGTTCTCCCGAATAGGTGCAAACTGGCACAATCTCACTACTGTCCTCTTGGAAGACTCTCAGATACTGTACTTCTTTGTCTGAGTTGTTATTTTAAAGGTTAAAACACTTTCACTTAAAATTATCCCTAAATAACACCAGGGAAAAAAGCTCATAAGTTTCTGTAAAAATTATTGCATACCAGAAAACTGATTAGAATATGGCCTCAGCAATCAACAAATACTCACCAGATGTTTTGGATGCCAAATTCAAGAATTTTCAGCTGTCATGGCAAAAAGACTAGGATCCCTAGAAACTCTACAGTGAGGAATAAAAAAGAGGCAAAGCTTTTTAGGATTTGGATTCAGAAAGGAATAGAAATGTCAAGGTGGAGCTAAAAGACTCCAATATGCAAGAGAAACAGCTGCTTGGAAAGGTCTGGCTTCTGCATAACCTTTATACAATTTTAGGCCCTTTTGGGTAATTAGTTTTTTTGTCATCCAATCCAGGTTTAAAGCACAGCAAAAAATTCCTTGGGCTATCTTTGGATTTATTTCAAATATCTGGTTTAGTAGGCCTGAGGAAAGTGACCCTGAAGGAGAAGGATAGAAAGCTTGTTTGGATTTGGTTTAGAAAATGAGAAGAGGAGAGGAGAAATTGGATGCCATCTTCTGCCTGTTTCCCATGCTACAAACAGGTAAAGAAAGAAAGAAAAAAGAATATCCGAAAGCCATGTTTTCTTTCTGTCTTCCTGTCTCCTCCCCAAAACCCTCTAATGTCCCAGCTGTTTTGGGAACATCCCTAGGAACAAACCATCTGGCTGTAGGGCCATCTGAATCTTTAAAATCTCTTTACTGTCCTGAAATTACATTTCCTAGAAAGGAAACAACTGAAATGTATTTGAATTGCTTGCGGTGGCAAGACCCTGGATACAATGTGATTTGATTATGAAGGGGTTCATCTCACACTAGATCCAGGACTGCACCTTCATGTCATAAGCCCCTTAGAATAAAGAGCAAAACTTAATTATCAATCATTTGAGATGCAGCAGCTATAGAATTTACTCCCCCAAAATGCTGCAGGCGAGGAATGTTTTATATAGGTACATTTCTCCTTTTTTTTTTTCCTTTTTAAAGACTGAAGTGGAAATGGTGGATAATATACAACAGTGGCCACAATTGTGGAAAGTGTAATTTTTGAGGTTTGATAGATAATAACATCACTTAATTAGTATCATAAAATTATGTATCAATGGAAAGATAATTTAATCACAATTTTAATGCAATAATTTTCATGAAGGATTTGCTATTAGAATAAAGAAGTTATAAAGAAGAAAATGGAATATGTAGAAAAAGAGATATACAAAAATTATATCAGACAAATGTCCTCCTCTCAGCTTCAATACATGACATCAATAACTGAATGCTACTGCGATCTGACTGGCTCATTGCCAAAACAAGATGACACCTGATTGGCTCTCTAAACAGTTATGCTCATAAGTGTTTAGAGAGCCAATCAGATGAAGGAAAACTTCCTGATATCAACCTAAGCAAGTTGTGTTTCCATTTTCTGGTTATTTGGCTAAAACCTTTCATAGAATACAGATAATTGAACAAACTTTGTTGCATTACATTTTTTGGTCAAATTATCTTTTCATTGATATATATTTTTATGGTACAACTCCAAAAAAGTGGTATTATTATCCACCAATCCTCAAAAATACTGTACACTTTTTCCAAAAAGTTTCCACAATTTGGCCAATACTGTATATTGTACTGGAATATAGCAAAGACATTCTGGATAAGACTGCAGGATGGCCACTCAGCTCAGGTCAAATGTGTATTTGGTTTTTTAAGAAAGTTTCAGTATGACACTTTTAATTATTCAGTTTTTACACATTGCTTTGGAGTTGTTTTGTGATATATATGACAGACACCATTTGTCAATTTTGTTGAACATAGGGTGAATGATGTGCAAGGAATGAACTTGTCTTGGGCATAATTAGCAACCCTGGATACTATTTCTGGATTTGTTAGATCATCATTTCTCTGGCGTGTTGACTCTATTGAGAAAAAGAGAATACAAGACTCTAATTACCAAAGAAAATAGGTGGGTGGAGAATGTTGCAAGTATACAAGACAGTTGAAAAACCTAAAAGGACACTAGAAGTATATCTGAAAGGCAATGAAGAAGAGGATGCAGTAAAACTGGTATACCATGAAGGTTTACTGAATACCAAAGAGACCAAATGGCCTACAAGAATAGACTAAAGAATAGAAAAGAGACACAGCAAGGCAAAGTATTATATGGCCAGTACATTTAAAAAACAGTAAGTCAAGCAGATAACAACAAGATATGGCAATAGCTATGATCAGAAAAGTTGTAAGCTGGCTACACAAGAAAAAAAAAACATAGAAAGTCAGAATTAACAGCAAAAGATGGCAGATGTCACCACTGCAAAGAAGCTGAAGAAATAATGGATTACCTAGTCACCTGCTGCAAGAAGATTGCACAGACTGACTACAAAGAGTGGTATGATAAAATTGTGAAAATGGTGCATTGCAATATCTGAAAGACATATTGTTTGGCTGCAAGCAAGAACTGGTGGGACGACAAAGTAGAAAAAGTAACAGAAAATAAAGAACCTAAAGTGCTGTGGGACTTCAGAATTCAAACAACCAAATGCTTGCCATATAACACCCCAGACTTAACAACTCTTGATTTAAAAAAGACACAAAAAAGTCTAGATAGTGGATATGGCAGTACTTGGAGACCACAGAATAGAAATAACTGGGGGGAAATCACAAAATCCAAATACTTGCAAATACAAGTAGAATAACTGTGTCAGAAGAAAGCAAAGATAGTACCAACAGGTAAAGGCAATCCCAAAACATCACTTGAATACCATTGGCATTGACAAAATCCTCATCAGTCAATTGCAAAAGGCAGCTTTATTGGAAAAACATACATCCTACGATGTTAGTTTTAACATCATTAAAGAACAACATTTGCCTATCTCATATCATTGGGAAGGACTCAATAGGTGGATAAAATACCAAATCTAGTCTAAACATTTGACCATTTGGTATTTGGCATGTAAACTGTGTGACCAAACACAGTGAATCATTTTGTGTGAGAAGTTATCTTCTAAAGGCTGTTCAAGATCAGCCCTGTGTCCAGGGCATTGCATTTATCTAGTCATGAAACAACCAGACTGAGCAACCATCAGAAGGGTCTCTTGATGTGTTGCAGAACAGCTTTGTTTTGATTTCAAATAAAGAAAAAAAAATAAAGTTCAGTTGTTGAAATGAGCAAGTATAATATTATCAGAGATGACAACAGGCAATTATAGAATGGCCCATAGTCACAAAATATAATTGTATATTCTGCACTATAGCATAATTTGAATTAGAAAAACAGCCCTGGCTAACCACACAAATGAGACAATGAATTAGAGAATGTTATTATTTTGAGTTTAACGTCTTCCTTTTGGAGAAAGTTTCTGATGGTAGAAAAAAGGAAATTTTAGAGATATGCTGTTCATATTTTTGTATTCTATTCCTCCAAAATGCCAAATTACTTTAAAAACTGGAAGGCCATTTTTTCTTTTTGAATATTTGGAGGCTCTTTGCTTTTATTACTTTATATTTTATTTGGGGTTTTCCTAAATTTTAGAGATAGTCCTAAAAATAAACCATGTATCATTTTTTTACTAAGCCGTGTATACTTTTAGAACATTATGCTCTTATTACTACTATTTTCCTTGAAAACACCAATATTTTAGCTTACAACCTTTGAGTGTTTGATGTGATTTTCTTGAATACTTTTTTCCCCCAGATCTCTTACACCATTTATTTAGAAGGGATAATCCAAATGTCATAAATTCAGTCATGTTTTATGATGTTTAATTCTTATTTTCTTTCAGTCATTTGAGTCACTCTTAAAATGTTTGGAATAGTGACTGATTCCGTTTCTCCCTTCCAATGTTTTATGTTTAAACACATGTTGATAGATATTTATTTCTTCTTAATAATAAATGCAATTAGAGCTCCAGCTCCAGTTGGCAATTAATATCCTTAGTGCACTTCCCTTCAGCTATCAGCAGAGGAAGCACTGCCATGCTATTAATAAGATGCCAAAGAAAGGGGATTTTAAAAAGAATTTTCTTTCTCCAACAACAATGTCCCCATTTTTAATGGTCCCTTGAGAAGAACACAGTCTACTAAGCGAATTGATGGGTACTTACTTAGCAACTTATTTATGCAACAAAAGCATTAACTAGGGCCTCATCCAAGTATCCCCACTGCTGTTTGTTCATTTGATTAGTTGTTCTTACAATAGCTGCAAGCATAAGCTTATATCAGGTTTTTCTCAGACATAAATCAGAACAAATTCCCAAATGTTAAGTTTCTTTCCCTCTGGGTTTGTAAGGCTAAAGGGAGTTCAGTTGTCTTTTTCTCCTTTGCAACAAGGCCATGATTTAAATCAAAAGTTCATGGTAGGAGTCAAAGTAGAAGAAACCATTGATTGAGAAATCCTGGCCTGGCAGTGGACATGCCAAAGTAGTTATTTGTATAGAGCCTTTTAATCTCTTTCATCTCCATATATTTGCACACATTGCATTTGCCCCACTGTCAAACTCTAGATTAAACCTCTACCAACTCTTTAAATACACCCTCAATAACCAGAGGTAGATATGTACAGTGGTCCTGTCTCTTCTTGGACTCAAAGGTGGCACCTATGGTTCAGAAGGTCTTCTGAACTGGTGTACATCCATCTGGTGTACAAATTGTGCCATTACAAGGCAGCACTCATATTTTGGTCATCTCATATTTGGACTGTTGCAATGAACTCTGCGTGTAACTTTCCTTCAAAACTACTTGGAGGCAGAAATTGATCCAGCATGCAATGGTATAAGAAATATGGGCATGCCCATGTAATAGCTTTGCTTTGTGAACTATACTGAGTCACAGGAGGCTACCAGGTGCAATTCAAGGTACCCACTGTTACCTACAAAACCAAATGTCTATGAAGATTCTCACTCATCCAGGTCATGGTTACCCCAAAGGTGCTTTTTCAAGAGGCAACTGGACCTTCTTGTTTTTGTTTGAGAATGGATGAGAAGTGGAGGAGAAGTGAAACGTCTTCAAAGAAAAACAAGAAGGTCCAGTTGCCTCTTGAAAAAGCACCTTTGGGACTACCTTTAAAGTTCTTCTAGATATTGGTCTTGATTATCTAAGGCAGGGGTCTGCAAAGTCGGCTCTTTTAAGACTGGTGGACTTCAACTCCCAGAATTCCCCAGCCAGCTATGCTGGCTGGGGAACTCTGGGAGTTGAAGTCCACCAGTCTTAAAAGAGCCGACTTTGCAGACCCCTGATAAAGGGACCATCTTCCATGACTTTTTGCATCTTGTATGATTGTGGGCAGAGTTGGAGTGATCCATCCATCAAGCAATATCATATAAAGATCTCCTCTACTGCAATACTTGCCCTCTGGAACAAACATTACAACTGAGATGTAACTGGCACCCCTCCTGATCAGGCTTAAAAGAACTCTGAAATCTTGGGGGTTTACTACAGGGCTAGATTGAGTGGTGGGACCTGGTTTTATAATAGACATTGAGTGGTGGGCTGGTTTTATAATAGACATTTTTTTCTCCTCTGGATGCCTGTCATGTTTTTCTTATATTTTTTTTAAAAATATATAATGATGCTATTTCCATATACTGCCAAATTTTAAGGAGTTGGGTGACCAAATAAATTAATAAGAATAGGAAGTAAAAAAAAATAACGGTTAACCACTTCTTTATCCTTCCTATGACCTGTATAGAGCATATAACCCCTATGGTTATACAGAATACTAGTGACATCATCAATACTTGAGCTCAACTTGGAAAAAGTATTTGATTGTATATGTCTTAGACAATGAATCCACCTCAAACTAGATGTACTAGCATGTAAACCATGAAAGAAAGAAAAATCATTACTCTGACTGCATAGTTTTCTTTAAAACTTAAAAAAAACCTGTTGGCCCTTGTTCTATATTATTTGATATTGTCCAATCGACCATTCTGGAATATTTTGGCCTGTAAAGGTACAGGATTTATGTTCTGTGAATAAACTTTAACAAAAGCACAAAGCCAACTCCTTGTCCCAATAAAACCCCTTTGATTTAGTTTAAAGTGAATTCCTCCCCAGCAAAGTCCTAGCCAACAGTCTTTCAAGAGATTTCACAACTACAGACCTTTATTAGGCTTGATAAAGAGTTGCAGGAGAGCTGCCAGGCCAATATCTTCCAAACACCACTCTGTAGCAGACAATACTTGGCAAGAAGTTAGAAACAAATCCTCAGCCTAATGAATTGAACTAATTGTCTCCTGCAAACGCCACTCCCCTTTTGCTCCTCTTTATTCCATATGGGAGGGGCCATTCACTGTCCACCTCTGCCTTTACTCTTGAGTCAACCCTTTTTCCTCAGCTGTTCACTTCTCCTGGTAGCTCTGCACAGGCGCACACTGGGAACAGGCTCCAGCTGTTCTTCTGCCACATTCATGTCTGACTCCGAGGGCAGCTGATAACTGTCAGACAGCCCTGACCCCATCTCTGCCTCTGATGCAGAGTCCTCATCTGAGCCTTCCCCAGACTCCAGGACTGGCCCATGTTCCTCCCTAACGTCCTCACTGTCTGAGTCTGCCATCAGCTCCCTTGGGTGCTGGCGAGCCACAACAGCTGCATAGAGGTTGATGTAAGTGAGAAGAGAATAAAAACAGAGCTAATGATTATTTGAGCAAAACCAAAGGTATATCAGTAGACTCAGCACTTCAGATGTGTGTACACTCTTATAAATTAAGCCAAGGCTTTTAATCCAGGATGCACCTGTAACAATTATGCCCTTTATGTGGTTGATTTGTGCATGCCAGCAGGAAATCAGGATAGAAAGGAAAAAGAGAGATGGAAGCTTGTGGTCCTGGTTTCAAAGCTAAAAGGAATAAAGGAAACAAGTGGAGAGGGGGGGGGAACCTTATGGTACTGAACAGAATTCGCCTGGTATTACTGCAGAGATGGACTACCACAAAGCAAAGAATAAACAGCCAGGATCTGGTGCATGTGTTCATTAAGCAGAATTAGACTATAGTGTTATCCCCAGGCAGTGTTAAATTTCTTTGAGAAGAAGTTGCCAATATTCAGTAGAATCTTTAGTCTGCAGCTGTCCATGATGCCCTCCAGTGATAAATGAATAGTGGGGTGTTAAATTGAAAGTGCAGAAAACTGCATACTTCAAGAACAATAGATAGCCTGGGGAAAAAATCCTGTTACAATAAAAATATCTTGGAAGGATAGTGAAAAAGTTCTAGCTTTCCCCACACCCCAGCTTTAACAGACAGTTGAAAAATAACAACGCTAAATATTACTGCTGTTATGCATACTAATCTATAAATATTCTAGAGTTTGCACATTTATTTTGATTCCTATAGCAGCTGTAGTTTTTTATGTACTTATATGCTGGTTTTCTTTAACACTAAATTCTCTTATATCCTCTGCCATCGTGGATATTGCTTGCAGAGCCTAAAAAGTTGTTATCTATACGTTTACCATACTTCTATATAAGATTATATGGACATTTCTGCACTGACTGACATATTACATATGATATCACATTGATTACTGAGCACATTGAGATAACTTTCATTTCAGTTTTATTTTGCTTTTTTGTGTTTGTCTGAGACAAGAAGCTATCCAAACAGTGCTCATAAAGAGACCTCAGCAAGTAAATACTGCATTAGTGTATTGCATTCTGGGAATAATAATATATAGGATTGATTTGTTAAAGAGGACAGAGTTCTAATTATCAAAGAATCAGATGGATGAAATAATATAAAACAGCATCTTGTTGCCTACTGTAGCCAAACATGTGCTTGCAGGAAGTCTTAATCAAGGTTATTAAGAAGTAAACAGAAGCAGCAATTACTATCAAAGTCAGGTTGTCTCTGGTACTGAAAGCAATATATAGCTTTTTAAAGCCATTTAGGGACACAGTAGCTTAGTGGCTAAGACGCTGAGCTTGACAATCAGAAGATCGACATTTTGACAGTTTGAATCCCTAGTGCCGCATAATGGAGTGAGCTCCCATTACTTGTCCCAGCTTCTGCCAACATAGCATGTAAAACTGCAAGTAGAAAAATAAGAACCACCTTTGGTGGGAAGATAACAGCGTTTCATGTATCTTCGACTTTTTGTCATGCCAGCCATATTACTACAGAGATGTCTTCGGACAGCGCTGGCTCTTCGGCTTTAAAACAGAAATGAGCACTGCCCCCTAGATTCAGGAGTTACTAGCGCATATGTACCAGGGAAACCTTTACCTTTACCTAAAGCTATTTAGGGACAGTGGAATCACCATTGCATCACAGTCCTAAAGTGCAGTCATAATCTCTACTGGAAATTATAATGCTTTCAGTCAGAACTGAAGAAGCTTCTCAGATAAGAAGTGAAAAGGCTTCAAGGAAAAACAAAGTCCAATTGCCTTTTGAAAAAGCACTTTTGGGGCAAGCGTGACCTGGATGTCTAAGAATCTCCATAGACAATGCTTTCAGATATACATCTAAGAATGTCTCCATGTCTGTTATGGGAAGGAGCGGGAATCTTGGATCTTTCATTTTTAGATAGACAAAATCTAATTATTTCTTACAACTGACCCTCTCGATAATGAACAATTCTAAATATTCATATATTTTGTTTGATTCCACATTCACCACAGGAAGGTGATAATTCAGATTTGCTTCTTTTTATAGTTGGGATTTAATGGGATCGAGTTCATCTTGAAAACTTTGTTAATCATCATTTTTTAAAAGATAATGGAACTGTCATGAGAACTATGAAGGATGGAAACAAATCAAGGCCAGATGGCAATCCTATAGAGATTTACATAAAATAATTTGCAGTACTTTCAATGAATATATGTGCAAGATGCTAATTCTAGTCTGGAGAGAAAGGAGAAAATCTTAACAAGACTAAAAAAAAAACACCCTATGAAATTATTAAGATATAGGGAAGAGATGCTTGACAAAAGCAAATTAGAGAACATCTCAGTTCAAAATTACAAGGCAATTAGAGAACATCTCAGTTCAAAATTACAAGGCATTGATTAACTTTTTTTGTCTTTAGACATGTTATCTCTTAGCCCAATCTGCTTTCTAGGATGGCTGTTGTGGGAGAAAATGAAAAAAGGTTTCTCTTGAGCTCCTATATAGAAGCAAGGCAATATAGTTTGCCTAGCCCTTTCTAATTATTTTAGAATAGAATAGAATTCTTTATTGGCCAAGTGTGATTGGACACACAAGGAATTTGTCTTTGGTGCATATGCTCCATGTGTTCATGAAGAAAAATAAAATAGAACATTCATCAAAAATTATAAGATACAACCCTTAGTGACTGTCATAGGTTACTAATAAGCAATCAAATAAAAATAGGAAACAAATAAAAGAATATAAATTGTAAAGATAAAAGCAACATGGTTATATTCATAAGTGGGAAGAGATAGGTACTAGGAAGGATGAGAAGAACAATAGTAATACAATCTTAGTAAAATTTTGATAGTGTTGTAGGAACAGTGTTGGTTGTTTAGTAGAATGATGACGTTCGGGGGAAAAACTGTGTTTGTGTCTACCTTGTTTCCCTGAAAATAAGACTTCCCTGGATAATAAGCCCAATCAGGCTTTTTAGTGCATGTGCTTAAAAAAAAGCCTTCCTCCAAAAATAAGTCCTCCCCAAAAATATTGCTACACAGCAGCAGCAATCAGGTGACCCCACTCGCCACCTCCTGCACCTCAAAAATAATAAGACCCCCACAAAAATAAGGCCAAACGCTTATTTCAGGGGGTTTCAAAAGAAAATAAGACCCTGTCTTATTTTCAGGGAAACATAGTAGTTGTTGTGGTGTGCAGTGCCCTATAACATCATTTTGAGGGTAGAAGATGAGACAATCAGCAAAGCACATCATCATCAGTGATCCCATCGAAACGTTGCAAAAACACCTTTAATTTTACACGGGAAAAGACCCGAATAAACCAGAACCTACATACCTATACCCGTGAAAATCTACGAAAACAAATATATAATTTATATAATTATATATATATACATATATGTATATGTGTGTGTGTGTGTGTGTGTGGTTTTTGAGCTGATAAATAAATAAATCAGGGAGACTAGAATTGTTGTGTTCTGAGCATGCGCAGTTCAAAGTTAATTTGGCGGGACTGGCGCTCACAGCTGATGGGCGGAGCCATCTGACAGCTCGCTATAAAAGCGAGCTGTCAGACGGCAGCCGCAAGCAGTTTTCCTGTCAGAAGCCGAAGTTCACAGTTGGCCGTTGCGTTACGAATAAAGTTGTTAGCCTTTATTCCTCGCCTGGACCTCAGTCATTCGAGCGCCCACGTATAGTTCTGAGTATAGAACACTGGCGACGAAGGTGGGATAGCCAAAACTGAGGCCAGGGCGCCGGTCATTGCTGAAGTCACTCTACAAGAGCTGATTTGAAAAGAGCTGATTATAACACGACGAGAGGTCGTGAGAGCGACTGACAGGAATGGCTTCTGTGCAGTTTCCCCCGTTTACTCCCGGCTCAGAGTCCTGGGACTCGTATGTCATCAGGTTCGATTGCTTCTTGGTGGCTCACAACCTGACTGAGGTAACCGATGAGCGAAAATGTGCACAATTCCTCTCAGTTTGCGGTGCAGAAGTATTCGAGACGGCCACAGCCCTCGCGGCCCCGTTGGCCATAAAGGCGATGCCTTGGGAGCAACTAATGGCGAAACTCAAGAACCATTACGCTCCGGCTCCCCCCAAAATTGCTCAGCGGCACGCTTTCTACCGAAGGCGCCAGGCAGAAGGGGAATCCGTGACCAAGTATGTGGCAGCCCTGAGAAAGGCAGCGTTACATTGCGAATTCAGAGACCTAAACGACGCCTTGCTCGACCAGCTGGTTTGTGGGGTAAGAGACCTCAAGTTACAGAGGCGGTTTTTGGCTAAGGCAGACATCACCCTCGAGTCGGCTCTGGCCGAAGCTAGGGCCGCGGAGCTGGCAAATCAATTCCTTGTTGCATCCCAAGCGGCCCAGGGTGTTGAGGGACTCTCCGTTCACCATGAGGAAGCCAGCACGGGGTCTGATTCAGATACGGGCCATGAAATTAACCGCCTTAAAGAGGCGAGGAAG
Organism: Rhabdophis nuchalis; assembly: GCA_039707465.1. Lineage (NCBI taxonomy): Eukaryota > Metazoa > Chordata > Lepidosauria > Squamata > Natricidae > Rhabdophis > Rhabdophis nuchalis. The sequence continues at coordinate 287,688,954 of CM077643.1, forward strand.
AAAAAGAGCTGGCCCCGGGGCAGCAGCGCTGACAGATCTGCCTGTTTGGGTTGCGGTGGCAGCCACACCAGAGCTGAGTGCAGATTTAGGCAGGCGCTCTGCCAGCATTGCGGCCACCGAGGGCACATCGCTAGAGTCTTCCGGGCGCCCCAACCTGCCAGCATACCAGCGGCTAAACCAATGGCCCGAAAGAAGGCGGCCCGAAAGGAAAATCATCTGGACGAGGAATTTCCTGAGGGGCCTCACGACTCCGACTTTTCTGACGTGCAGTCAGTCAGGTCCTGCCACTCGCTGAGAAAGAAGATCACCGTGATGATCCTAATCGAAGGCAAGCCATGTGAAATGGAAGTGGACACAGGTTCCGCCACTTCTATTGTATCCTGGAGCACAATCAAACGGTTACAGCCCCAGATTTCAAAACGGCGTCTCTCAAAGTAGAATATCACTTTGAGAGATTACCAGGGGAATATTATTCCCGTGATTGGCACCAGAACAGTAGCAGTCCAGTTCAAGGGTTTTAAGGGGCGGCTTCCGCTGGTCATAGTGGATGGCATCTTGCCTAGTCTCTTGGGGTTGGATTGGTTTGATGCTCTAGGGTTCCAACTAAGTGGCGTGAACTGCATCCAAGCCCCAGAGCTCGACACGCTGATTCAGGAATTCCCAGCTGTGTTTGACGGACAGCTGGGCACCTACACAGGATCACCTGTCTCCTTCAACATAGACCCGATGGTGCAACCTGTCCGGATGAAGCCCCGCAGGGTTCCCCTTGCACTCAAACCGAAGGTGGATGCCGAACTCGACCGCCTCATCGCCCAAGGAACCTGTGGATCACGCACGTTGGGAAACCCCCATTGTGGTGCCAGTCAAACCAGATGGCAGCGTAAGGATATGCGCGGACTATAAATGCTCACTCAACCGTGCGCTGCCATCCAACGCCTACCCGGTGCCAGTCGTTCATCATCTACTGCACACGTTGGGAGATGGATCACTCTTTGCGAAACTTGACCTGGCCCAGGCGTACCAGCAGCTGCTGGTCGACGATGAAGCTGCAGAAGCCCAGACAATTATCACGCACAGAGGGGCCTTCAAGTGCCGGCGCCTGCAGTTTGGGGTAAGCATTGCCCCAGGCTTGTTCCAAAGCCTGATGGAACGGCTACTACATGGAATAGAGAGCGTCGTGCCATATTTCGATGACGTCCTCGTATCGGCCAAGAACCACGCTGACCTGATGGCCCGGTTACGGGTGGTGCTAGGCCGTTTCAATTCCGTGGGACTCAAAGTCAAGCGGCAGAAATGCCAAGTTGCCGTTCCTCAGGTGGAGTTCTTGGGCTATTTGGTGGATGCCGAGGGCATACACCCCACCAAGGACAAAACCAAAGCCATTCTGGACGCCCCAGCGCCAAAATCAAAGACTGAGCTGTAGGCATTCCTAGGGCTGCTCAATTTTTATGCGTTGTTCCTGCCGCACAAGGCATCCGTGGCTGAACCTTTACATAGACTGTTAGACAAATCAGCTGCCTGGATATGGGGCAAGCGGGAAATCGCAGCTTTCCAAGCTGTCAAAAAACTTTTAGTCTCCAATCCGGTCCTCGCCCAGTACAACGACCGTTTGCCTCTCGTGCTCGCCTGTGATGCATCGCCCTACGGGGTAGGAGCAGTCCTCAGCCACCACCTACCCAACGGCTCCGAAGTGCCCATTGCCTACTTCTCTAAAACTCTCTTGGCAGCTGAAAGAAATTACGCCCAAATAGACAAAGAAGCTTTGGCCATTGTCGCAGGGGTGAAGCGGTTTCACCACTACCTCTATGGGCGGAATTTTGATATCGTTACCGATCACAAACCCTTGCTGGGGTTGCTGGCAGGAAACAAACAAACCCCGCAAGTCCTTTCCCCCAGGATGACCAGATGGACTGTGTTCCTGGCGGCTTATCACTACACCTTGACCCATCGACCAGGGAAGCAGATCGCCCATGCAGACGCCCTCAGCCGCTGTCCCCTGCCGGAGGAACTTGAAGACCCTGCCCCTGCCTCCTCTGTCTTCCTGATCTCTGATTTAGACTTGCCCGTGACCGCGTCTGACATTGCCCGGCACTCAGCACAGGACAAGGTAATTAGCAAGGTTTTAGACTGGGTCCAAAGAGGGTGGCCTCAAGGAGCCACTGCTCCGGAGTTCCTACCTTTCTTACATCGGCGGGCAGAACTTTCCACCCAAAGCGGGTGTTTGTTGTGGGGGCACAGAGTAGTCATTCCCAACCCCCTGCGCCCAGCAGTTCTACGGAAACTGCACTCGGGTCACCCTGGCATTGTCCGAATGAAAGCCTTGGGTCGCAGTTATCTCTGGTGGCCCAAGGTCGACCAGGAAATAGCGAACTGGGTGGCTCTTTGCCCCCAGTGCCAGGAATCGCGCCCCTTGCCGCCCAAATCCCCTCCCCGGGAATGGGACCGCCCCTCCGCCCCATGGGAACGCATCCATATTGACTTTGCTGGCCCGTTCCAGGGCCAGACGTTCTTAGTCGTTGTGGACGCATATTCCAAATGGCTAGAAGTTATTAGGATGACATCCACCACCTCTGAAGCAATTATCTCTGCGCTCAGACGGTTGTTCGCCACCCATGGCCTCCCCGACTTACTCGTCTCTGACAACGGCCCCCAATTAACTTCCGCCTCATTTGAAGGGTTTTTAGCATCCTTGGGGATTCGCCATGCCTTGATTGCCCCTTATCACGCGGCCAGTAATGGTTTGGCCGAACGAATGGTGCGCACGACCAAGGAAGCGTTGGCCAAAATGGGGCCTGCGAATTGGCAGGAGAGGATTGACACGTTCCTACTGGCCAACCATGCCACTCCATGCCCATCGTCCAACAGAAGCCCCGCAGAGTTACTCATGGGGCGTAGGCTTCGGACATGCCTAGATAGGTTGCACCCCGCATACGCCCCTGAGGTCCCCCTGGACTCCTCTGGAGCGGCCAGAGAATTTAGCCCGGGGCAGCTAGTCTACGTTAGGAACTATGATGGCCATCCCCTCTGGTTGCCGGGCTCTGTCATTGACCAAACGGGGCCCTGCTCTTTCAGGGTGAAGCTGGAGAATGGAAGAACAAGGCGGCGACACCGCGACCAGCTTCGGGCCAGGAAGGAGCAGGCCGGCTCGGGCTCCGCGGAATGCCCGCGGGGAGCAGAGGACGACCTCGCCACCGACAGACGCCCCGAAAGACCGAACGAGAACTTACCTGGGGAGTTGGGCCAACTCCAGCAGCAGCAGCAGCAGCAGCAGCAGCAGCAGCAGCAGCAGCAGCAGCAGAGTCCGGGTCATCCCAGCAAGCCACGGGAGCGAAGTACCACCTCCGATCCGGCACCGGCGGTGCGAGCCCGGGGCAGCGGCCCATCAACTCCAGGGAATGAAGCCTTGCCGGAATTGCGGCGGTCCTCGAGGAATAGACGAAAGCCGGCGTATTTGCAAGACTACGCTTGCGCAAACTCAGTGGGGAGGGGTGTTGTGTTCTGAGCATGCGCAGTTCAAAGTTAATTTGGCGGGACTGGCGCTCACAGCTGATGGGCGGAGCCATCTGACAGCTTGCTATAAAAGCGAGCTGTCAGACGGCAGCCGCAAGCAGTTTTCCTGTCAGAAGCCGAAGTTCACAGTTGGCCGTTGCGTTACGAATAAAGTTGTTAGCCTTTATTCCTCGCCTGGACCTCAGTCATTCGAGCGCCCACGTATAGTTCTGAGTATAGAACAAGAATAGATCTATTTTGAGCTATTTAGCTCTCATCAGCTAGCCATACCCTTACTGGTTCTATCCTGATCAGCTGAGACAGGAGGATAAGTATATGCTTGGGTCAAAACCAGTTGGTCTAGAGGCAATTACAACTGCCTCACATGTAATATTCCCTGAGCTGATCAATAAATAAATCAGAGAGACGAATCCCAGTAATGGTATGGCTAGCTGATGAGAGCTAAATAGCTCGAAATAGATCTATCCTAGTCTCCCTTGTTTATTTATTGATCAGCTCAAAAACCTAAAACACATATAAATAAAGTAAACAACGGAACTCATAGCTTTCTGACTAGGTGGTCTCTGGTGATGAGCCGAAGGCAGAAAAGGAAAGCAGTATGCTTCCTCCCTTAATTGGGGCTTAACAGGGTGTTGTGACACACACACACACACGCACAGGCATGTATATTTAGTATGTATGTATATATGTATGTATGTATGCATATGCATATTTATGTATATATTATTTTACAAGCTATGAAATATTGTAAAAAAGTAACAGAATGGATGGATATGGATGGATATGGATGAATGGATGGAGATAGATAGATAGATAGATAGATAGATAGATAGATAGATAGATAGATAGATAGATAGATAGATAGATAGATGATATAGGAAATGTTACATTATTTCATTTTGTATTAAGGTAAAGGTAAGGATGCTGTCATGTGAAGCTTATATCCTGCTGATTATATGACCACATCTATCCAGCTTTCTTGACACCAGTGTGGAAGAGATTTGCTATTTCCTTCTTACAGGATTTTTCAACCCTTTCCAATCTAGTCCACAGTCATGGTATTCCCAGGTGGTCTCCTACCTAAGTAATAACCAGACCTGGTCCTGCTTAGCTTCTAAACCTAGGCAAGGGAAACGGCCTGCTGAGCTACTACCCTCAATTACAGTATTGACAATTGTTTAAATTGGAGCAATCTCTTTTCCGAGATGAGCCCTGCCAACAGAAACACCATTCTTCCAGATCCCCTAAGTTACTCCAGTCTGGAACTGACATAGCAAATTCATCCATCTTGTCGTCTTCTAAAATTAAAAAAAAAACCATATCGAGGTTAAAAGAAATAGGAAAACTTTTATACAGATCTTTTGCTGTGGCTGCTCTGAGCAAATGGTTTTTGTAATGACAGTGTAATTTTCTCCACAATATCTTATTGTGTAGAAAACTTACCTAGGCTGGTATTCTAAACTGAATAATTCTTTAATGTGAACATTTCTATGACATATTTAAGCCAATGAGAAGATTATTTAAATGAGTAGGCAGTAGGGAGATCTTGTTACTTAATGATAGTCTATGCTCAGAATTTAATTAATATTCAGCAGTTGGCGTATTATGAACAATTAACTCTAGATCTTAAAAGCCACAATGAACCATTAAAATGAGTAACTGTAGTATATCATGGGTTGCAAAAGAACAATATTTCCCTTTTCCCCCCACAAGCTATTCATCTTCAATGGAATAAACTTCTCTCAATGTGTGATATTAATTCCTGCAATAGATTCAGTCATATCTCAGGCTGAATTATGGTGCTTTGGAAAGCTTATGCGGCACCCTCGGATAAAATGGGATTTCTCCTGAAATAAGTAAAATGAGTAATTTATAAGTAATTTGATCCTCCAGACGGCTACACATTCTCTATTTAAAAAAGAGTTAGGCTGAAGATACCAGCTGAAGGAAGAACAGCCGAATGACTAATGGGTTTACTTTTGAATGAAAGGAAATGGGCCCCCAATCATATTGCCTTGTGGCAAGAATGGGAGCATTGCATAATCTTTTATTTGGGTGGCTCTTTCCAACAATATGCTTTTACTTATTTCCAGCCTTCTGGAATGTTGGACAGAGATTATATAAATGTCTGTCTCAGTGAAATAACATTCTGAATACTAAACAGATTAAAACTGAATTTGGTGGTGGTTGGTGGAGAAGGTAGCAAAAGGAAAGTTGAGTTCCAAAAGAAACCCAATCTGGTTAGGAGCAGCACAGAAGAAAATCCTGAAAAATTGTCGTCAGGATGGGAGATACTGACTGATAGCTGCTCAAAATCTTAGCAACTGCTCCTTTCTAAGTCCCTCCTTCCTTCCTCCCTCCTAGTCACGTGATCCCGGATAGTGTGTATAAAACTGTATTTCCCAGTATGATATATTCATGAAAATATATCATTTCTCCTGGAAAAACTGATGGGTATAATTCCAGAATCTGAAATTTGCATTCTTTCCCTATGTTGTTCGAATTGTATTGCTACATAGGCAGAATTATTGGTTTACTTATATTTCACTTTCAATTTTACTTTGCTTCAATCAATTAGTTATTGGGGGGGTAAGTTCTATATTAACTCTTCATTTTTTAATTTTTGATTATTTTATGTATTAGCAATTTATAATGGTCATATTTATTTTATCATAAAGTTTGATTAATGTTTGTATGTGGGTATCATAAGGGTTTTACGGTACGTCCGTCTTGACGGAGATTGGTGCGGTTTATAAATCGAATAAATAAATAAATAAATAAATAAACAAATAAATAAATAAATAAATAAATAAATAAATAAATAATTTCATGTTTGATTAAATTATCGAAATAATTACACTATTTGTTTTAGTGACTTCAAAATAAAAAGATAATCTGATATGTTACTAAACTACCCTCCCCTTATAATTTGAGTGTTATTCCTTTTCTGAACATTAATTTATTATTGCTTACACTTGATCATGCGTATGTCTGCTTTAGCTTGGTCCAGGTCTCATTTCCTCTGTTTGAATCAACATAGTTTGTTGAGTTCACCCTCATGATTATTCCAGAGTTTAATAATTTATCTTTTTTATCTAAGATATCCTGGCTTGGGCTTCTACTGGACATGGCATCTCCAAAACAACTGAGCCTTTCAAATCGCATCTCTTGTTTTATTGTCAACCTTCCCAGGAAGCCAAGACAGGAACCACAGGAAGATAAGCTAATTCTACTTTATTGTAAAACTTTACATTAATAGAAAATTCCAAGTCTAAAGTACAAATCTCCTGCCATCTCCTTTACAGTCTGAGAAATTAGGGAGGGTCCCTTTTGAGCCTCTTTCTCTACCCATTATGCAACTGTGGGCTATACCAGTGATGGTGAACCTTTTCTGGACCGAGTGCCCAGAGTGCGCACACACATTCACATGTGCGAACCCCCAAAATGCAATGTGCATGTGGGCCCTGCACATGCTCCTGCCCCCAAGATGTGCATGCACCCCTCATATGTGCCCTCAACCCCCACATGCATCCAGCCCCCCTCCATGCATGGCAGAGACCTGAAGACCAGCTGGCAGATGGGAGGCGTGCACGTATGCATGGTGAAGCTGAGCTGGGGCAACGGCTTGCGTGCCCACAGAGAGGGTGCTGTGTGCCACCACTGGCACGCGTGCCATAGGTTTGCCATCACTGGGCTATACCCTCTCTTATCTGTTTCCTAGGCTGCCTCTCTCTTCCCCATTTTTCAAGGTCTTTCCTCTCATACCATTACAATTTTCACATTTCAGATACTGTATTCTTTCCCACTTTCAAATCCCACTTTCAAATCTGAGAGTTTCCTATCCTAATATCACTGCTGTTTTCTAAACCACGTGGTAGTTTTGAAGGCATGGAAAGATTTTTCATTGAGAATGTATTCAAGAATAAAAAGCAGCCATTATCAAAATATCAAAATCCATGACATGTAGGCCTTTGATAATGGCTGGCTTTTATTCTTGACCAAGCAGGTGGAAATAAATTTGGATACGTTTTGTGATTTGGAGTCCTTAGCATTTAGTCCTTACTCCATTTTGGGCCTAAATCCCTTTGTTGGAAAATTCCAGTGGGTAATTTCCATTCTAGTTTGTTCCCAGCACACTCCTGGTAAATCCCTATATCTAGATCAGAGGAAGCACACATGCCACTCAGTGTAGCTAGCAAAATATAGCTTTATTTATTAAACATCAGAAAACTTCAAAAAACACTCAACTGTCAAAAACAGGATAAACGTCACAGAAAAGCAGTGAGAGAAATTCAACAGTCATGAATTCACTGGAATGTGATTATTTCCATCTTAACCCTTTTATGTACACAATGGTAGCAGAATAAAGATGAAAAGTAGTGCAAAATAATAATAATAATAATAATAATAATAATAATTTTATTTTTAAACCGCACCCTCTCCCCACAGGGACCCGGGGCGGTGCACAGGCAGAATAAAAACAATCAAAAAATACATACATTTCATAAAAAACAATTAAACCCTGTGCTAAAAATTCGCTAAAAATGTGCTACCCCATTAAAAAACCCCAAAGACAGAGAGACTATCCTAGGCCGGCCAGACAGAAGAAGTGTGTTTTTAGCTTGAGACGGAAGGAGCGGAGGTCAGTGGTCATCCTGATATCGGGGGGAAGGTCGTTCCAGAGGGCCGGGCCCGCCACAGAGAGAGCCCTTCCCCGGGAGTCGCCCGCTGACAGAGTCTAGTGGACGGCACCCGGAGAAGTCCCTCTCTGTGGGAGCGGATCGGCCGTGAGGATGTATGGGGCAGGATCCGATCCCGCAGATAGCTAGGTCCTGAGCCATGGAGCACTTTGAAGATGATAACTAACACCTTGAAGCGCACCCGGAAGACGACAGGTAGCCAGTGCAGCTCGCGCAAGAGCGGTGTTATGTGGGTCGACCTAGTGGTCCCCATAATTGCTCGCGCGGCTGCATTCTGGACTAGCTGAAGCCTCCGGGTGCACCTGAAGGGGAGCCCCATGTAGAGAGAGTTGCAATAGTCCAGTCGGGATGTCACGAAAAAGAAATTGCTCTTTTCATTTTGTACCACAAATGCAACCATTTGGTGGATGGAGATAATGAGTCCAATCATTGACTTTGAAAGTGTTTCCATATAACATTTGGGAGCAGAATAAGTCTATCTGATCTCATGAGCTTAGCTGATTTATTACTGTCTCATTTTCAGTATAGGTAGTCCTCATTTGCAATTGGGGCCATCAATTTGGTTGCTAAGTGAAGCAAGCACTAAATGAAACTGATTATGCTTATGATCTTACTGCAGCTTTCCTTTACTCAACAGACCTATGAAGGTCATAAATATGAAGATTGGCAGTAAAACTTACTTTTTCAACAATATTGTAAATGCAAATGGCCATTAAATGAAGCAGCTGCTAAACAAGGATTACCTGTACATCTGAAATTCCAGGAGATGTATTTATTTTATTTATTTATTTTAATTTGAAGCATCTCAGTTGTATAGAACTTATGGATGGATGGTACTTCATTGGACTTTCCTTACCCAGATCAGAGATTACCTGTTACTCCCTATCCTGTTCCTTCACTGACATTTGAAGTTCAGCTACCACAGCATTTAGCTCAGCATTTTGAGAGCTTTGTGGCTTGGCCTCAAATTCAGGTTTTGGAGGATGAAGCATTGACCATTTGGAGGTATCCTCATTCTGCCATTATTGAAAATTAATATCTTTCTTTTGAAATAGGGGAACAGTATTAGATGTTGGAAGGAGAGGGGAGAACTTTTTGCTAAGTATAGATGTTTCTGAAGGCCTCTTGCATGAAGTGACCTTGGTGACACAAAAGGGACTCATCTTTCACGATGTTAGTCATGCAAATTTGGCTGCTGAATGATAGAGAGTAAGAAGCAGAGACCCTCTTGAGTTATGGTCTTTCAGATTCTTTGGCTCTTTCTCTCTAATGGTAGAATAAAGGGTTTTTTGACATTTCTGGCCAATGAGAAGAGGCATAGTCTGCTGTGGAAATGCTATGTATCGTGCTATGTATCTGCCTGCACTACAGCTCCAGTGGTTGGATCCCTCCTGGCTGGGTATTTTTTTCCTTCAAAGTTAAGAAAAAGTCCAATAAATTCTGTAAGTTGATATGTTTGTTTTGCTGACCACTAAAGCCATTTAAAAAAAAAATTATTCAGCAAATATATTTCATTTTTCCTTTATTTCATTATGCCTTTAGAATGTGACAAAGATGTAGGACAAAACCATTCTATAACAATAAACAAAGAAACAAATTTATTTTTGTTACATAATTTAAAATGCTTTATAAATGGCTTCACTTAATTTCACAGGAAATCTATAACTAAGTCAATACTTGTCTAGTCTAGCACTAAATATATTCCTAACTCTCTGATGGATAGAAGATTTTGTAAGCGAAGACTCTGAGCCACTTTCAGATCTGTCCTTCCATTTACTTTCTCAAAATCATTTTTCTTTCAATTCCATCCTTCTTCTGGAATATAAACTAGGAGGAGATGCCCTATGTTGCTATGCTTTGATTGGAAGCCCCACCATCCTGTCATCACAGAGCTGGAGGGGGGGGGAAACCCCTCAAAATAACATCAGGGTGAATGTGACTGACATCGTATGTCATAAAGATTTTGATTGACCAATAATACAAAGCAAGTTGTTTCATTTGGAGAAGCTTCTCACATCTTCTCTACTGTATATTCCTCCTCAGATTTCAATAATGCAAATTGTCCATTACTAGAAAGACAGCTTCTGGTCTCTTCTCCATCTTAAGGGAACTACCAATCTCTGGTCAGCACTACTGTTGCATGTCTCCACAATGTCATAGATCTTTTGACTCTGAGGATTAATTTATAAATTATTTAATTAAGCTTTTGCTCCAGAGAATAATGCAATGATTTGTTTAATATGTTCTCTTGAAGCCATATCAGGCAGTAGTTGCTATCAGCAGAAATTCCTGCCTCATCTCTTTTTCTTTCTTCATTTATTCACCTCTTTCTCTTTGTCCTTTTTTCTTTCCTAGTGACACTTTTTAAATGGCCTCTTTTTCCATCCTTGAGGTTACTGCAGGGCAATGACCACATCCTGAGGGATATTTGCGGGATCGGATCCTGCCTCATACATCCTCACGATCCGCTCCCACAGAGAGGGACTTCTCCGGGTGCCGTCCACTAGACTTTGTCAGCGGGCGACGCCCAGGGGAAGGGCTCTCTCTGTGGCGGGCCCAGCCCTCTGGAATGACCTTCCCCCCGACATTAGAACGACCACGGACCTCCGCTCCTTCCGTCTAAAATTAAAAACATATCTTTTCTGCTTGGCCGGCCTAGGGTAGTCTCTCTCTATGGGGTTTTAGTTGTTTAGTGGGAATTTTAGTCTAAAATGGGTATTTTAGCACAGGTATGGTTTAATTTGTTTTTAAGATGTTGTATATTGATTGCATATTTATGGTTTTTTAGTTTCCCTGTGCACCGCTCCGAGTCCCTACGGGGAGAGGGAGCGGTCAAGAAATTAAATTATTATTATTATTATTATTATTATTATTATTATTATTATTATTGTTGTTGTTGTTGTTGTTGTTGTTGTTGTTGTTATTGTTGTTGTTGTTATTATTATTATTATTATTATTATTATTATTATTATTATTATTATTATTATTATTATTATTATCCTGGTGTGGCATTGACTATTGACTGTTGGACAACTGACCACTGCAAGGAGGAAAACTTGTCAGCCATATGCAAGTGGTCACAATCTCATTTTGGAAATTACTTCAAAAATGTACTTCCAAAATTGTCCACAGTGTGAAAAAAAAGTTTATTTATAGTATATGTCATCTCTTTATAGCTGACTTCTTTCTCACTGGGGACTTTTCCATGCCTTCATTGCATTCCGCCTGTATCTCAAAGTTAATTGAGTTGTATAGAAAGAAAGAGTTGCATATTTACAGCATCTGAATTATAGATGCCATGTCTTCCTAAGTTCCTTAGGTTTTTTTACATCATCAGAATAAAAAATACCTATTGTATGTACAGTATAAATTTAGTGTCCACATGCATCCCCTTTCTTCCTTTTCCTTGGGAAAGAACATAAGATAACTTTGGCTCTGTAAATGTGTAACTCAACCAAAATTTGACTGTTCTTAAAACTTAGATCCTGTGAAGTGTCAAGACCACTTTATAATGCCTTGGTAAGGCTGCACTTGGAATACTGCATTCAGTTTTGGTTGCCACGATGTAAAAAGGATGTTGAGACTCTAGAAAGAGTGCAGAGAAAGGCAACAAATATGAGTAATTTTTCTTTCAACTCACTTTTAAGATTCCTTTAGTAATCAGCTTTTAAAAATTCCTTCTTTTCTGACTCAAAAATGAATGTTGAAAATGCCCTATGAAAACAGCCTCGTCAATAATTCTTCCATGTTTTTGGCAGGTTCTCTACCAACGTCTAGTTCTACAACTTCTCTAACTTCCATAAAGATTATCTAATAAAGAGTAGCAGATAGAAGGCCGCCCTGGGTCCTTCGTGGAGAAGGGTGGGATATAAATTTATTTATTTTATTTATTTTATTAAATTTATACCCCGCCCTTCTCCAAACGGACCCAGGGCGGCGCACAGGGATGTTAAAACACATATAAAACATATAAAATTTTAAAAAACTTATTCTAATAGACCCTGCGCTAAAAACCGAATTTAAAAAACCCAAATTTAAAACTATCTAAGAGTCAGTAAAGGGGGTTATGCTAGGCCGGCTAGATGGAATAGATGTGTCTTCAGACACTTGCGGAAGAGGCGGAGGTCAGAGATGGTGCGGAGTTCAGGGGGTAGGTCGTTCCAAAGGGAAGGGCCCGCCACAGAGAAGGCTCTTCCCCTGGGTGTCGCCAGTCGGCATTGTCCAGCCGACGGCACCCTGAGGAGGCCCTCTCTGTGGGAGCGTATCGGTCTGAGGGATGTATGGGGCAGGAGGCGGTCTCGCATATAACTAGGCCCCGAGCCATGGAGCGCTTTAAAGATGGTCGTTAAAACCTTGAAGCGCACCCGAAAGACCACAGGGAGCCAGTGCAGCTCGCGCAGGATAGGTGTTATGTGGGAGTGTCTAGGCGCTCCCATAATCACCCGCGCGGCTGCGTTCTGGACTAGCTGCAGCTTTCGGGTGCACCTCAAGGGGAGCCCCATGTAGAGAGCATTACAGTAGTCAAGTCGAGAGGTGACGAGTGCTTGAGTGACTGTGCGTAAGGCACCCCGGTCCAGTAAGGGGCGCAATTGGCGCATCAGGCGTACCTGATGGAATGCCCCCCTGGCCACGGCTGCCACATGATCTTCCATAGACAGCCGGGAATCCAGGAGGACACCCAAATTGCGCGCCCTCTCCACGGGGGCCGGTGTTTCGCCCCCAATGGCCAGAGTTGGAATAATCTGGCTGAACCGGGGCGCCGGAAGCCACAGCCACTCAGTCTTGGACGGGTTGAGCCTGAGTTTGTTACCACCCATCCAGATCCGTACGGCCTCCAAACACCGGGACATAACCTCGACGGCATCGTTGGGGTGGTCTGGGGTGGATATGTACAACTGAGTATCATCAGCGTACAGATGATATCCCACCCCAAAACCACAGATGATCTCACCCAGCGGCTTCATATATGTGTTGAACAGTAAGGGCGAGAGGACCGACCCCTGAGGAACCCCACTTATGAGGGACCTCGAGGCCGACCTCTGCCCCCCTGCCAACACATATTGCAACCGACCAGAGAGGTAGGATGAGAACCACCGCAGAACGGTGCCTCCCAACCCCAACCTCCCCAGTCGGTGCAATAGGATACCATGGTCGATGGTATCAAAAGCCGCTGAGAGGTCTAATAGGACTAGGATAGAGGAATATCCTCTATCCCGCGCCCTCCAGAGATCATCAACCAACGCGACCAATGCCGTCTCGGTGCTGTGCCCGGGTCGGAAGCCGGACTGGCGCGGGTCTAGATAATCAACTTCCTCCAAGTGTCGCGGAAACTGTTGAGCCACCACACTCTCAACAACCTTCACTAAAAAGTGGAGGTTGGAGACGGGACGATAGTTCTCTAATAATGCTGGATCCAGGGATGGCTTCTAGAGGAGGGGCCTCACCACCGCCTCTTTCAGAACGGCAGGCAAAGACCCCTCACTCAAAGATGCGTTGACAATGCCCTGGAGCCAGCCTCGTGTCGTCTCCCAGGATGCCAGTACAAGCCAGGAGGGACACGGGTCCAATAAACATGTGGTAGCCCTAAGTCTCTTTGACAGCTTGTCCATATCCTCGGTGGTAACAAAATCAAACTCCTCCCAAGATGGTGTCACAAGAACAGCCTCGACCTGCTCGCCTGGACCACTGTCGATGGAGGGTAGCTCGTTCCGAATCCGAGTGATTTTCTCCTGCAGATAAATCCCAAATTCCTCTGCTCGACCCTGTAAAGGGGCTTCCCGCGGCCTCTGTTGAAGGAGGGAGCGGGTCACCCCAAACAGGGCGGCAGGGCGGTTATCTGCGGATGCAATAAGAGTGGCACAATACTCACGTTTGGCCACTTTTATCGCCACTAAGTAAGTCCTAATATGGTCTCTCACTAGTGTTCGGTCGGCTTCGGAGTGAGAAGATCTCCATCTGCTCTCTAGGCGTCTCTTGTGGCGCTTCATCTCCCTAAGCCCCTCGGTAAACCAAGGAGCCCAGGTGGTTCGTCGCCGCAAGAGAGGCCGCAAGGGCGCAACTCGGTCCAAGGCCCCCGTGGCCGCACTTAACCATGCAGCCACTAGGTCCTCAGTCGAGTCGCGGGGCAAGTCCACAGGAATTGGCCCAAGCTCCCTCTGGAACCTTAGCGGGTCCATCAGGAGCCTGGGGCGGAACCATATAGGAATGTCCGGTTCCGCCTCCCCGCAGTGAGGTGCAGCGATCGGAAAGTCGAGCCGAAGGAGAGCGTGATCTGTCCATGACAGGGGTGTGATGACTAAATCCCCTATTCCCAGATCACTACTCCACTGTCCCGAGACGAAGATGAGATCCAGGGTGTGTCCGCCCTCGTGAGTAGGGCCTAAAACTACCTGGGTCAGGTCCATGGCTGTCATGGAAGCCATGAACTCCCGAGCTGCACCAGAGGTTTCGCCTGCCGACGGCAGGTTAAAGTCCCCCATGACTAAAAGTCTGGGGGTCTCAACCGCCGCCTCGGCTATCACCTCTAGGAGCTCAGGCAGGGCTGTTGTTGCATAGCGAGGAGCCAGGTATACAACTAACACGCCCAACTGCCTCCCAAGGCCCCACTTCACAAGGAGGGACTCGCACCCGGTCGTCTGAGGGATCGTGGTCTCCTTTGGCTCAAGACCTTCCCTAACCATAATCGCCACCCCCCACCCCTCCCTAGGGCCCTAGGCTGATGGAAGGCTCGGTATCCTGGTGGGCACATTTCTACTAGGGGATGTCCTCCCTCGTGGCCCAACCAGGTTTCCGTAATGCCTACCAGGTCCGGGTCCCCCTCTGACACAAGGTCATGGATGAGGGGGGCTTTTTGTACCACGGACCTGGCGTTGCATAGCATCAGCCTAGGGCCCCGGGTCTGTGGTTCTTGCCCACCTAGTCTGCGATGGGGACAGGGGGAGTTGGAGCACGTGACCACCCGTAACCAGCAGCCCCGGTCCTCCAACTGGTGATGTCCATCCCCCTTCCCACCGCCCCTGCCCCTCCCCAAGACCGTATTGATGGAAAATACCCCAGTGGAAACGACCCCCCCTCCCCCCTCCTCCGTTACTCTACTTCCGCTTCCTGCCGACCCTTTTTGGCATACCCCCACCTGACTCTCCCTCCCCCCCTCCCTAGAACCCCCTAAAAGTCGAATAAAATGTTTAAATAAAAAACCCCTTAGTCTGCGCTTCGCCCACCTCTCAGGAGCAATCAGTCCATCCTCGAGGTGGGCCCGTGTTAGATAAGGGGGCCAGGCCTGCGAGAGGGGAGACTCCCGCAGGCAAAGGAGATCACACCTAGAATACATTTGGAACCCCCGATAGTCGTCTAGGTCCGGGGGGATAATAGCAAGTCCACTAAGAGTCCAGAGGAGCAGCAATAAAGTGACAGGTGAATAAAGTGCAATAGATGACCTTAAGGGGGGGCAGGAGGGAAAAAGTCAGTTGGTCTTAGTCTATCAGTCTAGGGGTCCTGCATATGGGCAGATCGAAGGTTAGTCCCTGTACAAACCCCAGCCGACTGTTCTTCTCGGCCACACAGGCCCAAGTCCGCACCTAGTGCCACACGACTAGTTGGTCTGTCGTGTGGCCTGATGAAAGGTGCTGCCATGTGCCGGCCCGGCTCACTTCCTCCTGTCCAAGGCACTCACTTTGGATCTTCCTGAGCCCTTCTGCGCCGTTGTTCCACCGTTTCCGACCTGGCTGCTTGGCTTCTCTCTTTATTTTAATGTGATTAAAATAAAAAAATAAAAAGATATAGATAGATGATAGATAGATGACAGGTAGATACTGTAGATGACAGACAGACAGACAGACAGACAGACAGACAGACATAAGCACACACATATACACACAATTATGCTAAAGTACAGTCCTCCATCACAAATGTCATTTCCTTTCTATTTTTTCCCTACATTCAAAATGGAAGTTTCATTGGAATCTTCACACTTCTTCAGTTTTGTTAGTACTGTTGAAACTATTTCATAACTTACATGATCATGTTTTTAAAATAAAGTTTCCTTTGAGATTCCTCTTTGAAATTAATGGAACTAATGGTCCTCATATCTCCATAAGATCCAGCAGGCACTGCAGTCTCACATTTGCAACCAATGTGTGAAATCATAATTACGTTTACTAAGTAGAAAAGACACATTTTCTCTCTTTTCCAGCCAAGTTTATTTGCCTTGTGATTATTTCCAACTAATCTACACATGGCTTCTTCCTGTTGTGCCAGGAGGCTGGTTACACTAGGGTAAAATCCAGAAAGCCAACAAGTTGAGTAATAAACTTTGTCACATCCTTTCTTTCATTTTCTATATTTAGCTTGGATCTGTATGAAATTTCTGCCACAACCATTTGTCACAATAGCTCTGCTTCGCCAAAGATAAATCGATTCTAAGAAGGGCCTGGTTTCAACAGTACAGAATAAAACTAGATCCTGGCTAAGGATAGCTAGTTCTTCTAGTTTGAAAAGTGATTTGTTAATTTGCCTTTCTTCTGTTCATAAAATAGGCTACCTAAATCCATATAGTTAATGAAACCTTCTGTGATTAGGTGTCCACCTGATACCTTGGACTTCAATTATAAAATTTCTAGCTAGCATTGCCAAAGGTAATGCTGGCTGAAAATTGTAGGAGTTAAAGTCTAACTCATTTGGGGAGCACTAAATCAAGGGAGAAATACAGGGAGAGATCTAGCTGGCTTGGAGTGTGATTTCATAAAGGTAATTCATACTTTAAAGAGCAGTATCTTATTTTTGAAGTGTTAAGAAATGCACATTCTGTGTTTCTCTCTCTCTCTCTCTCTCTCTTTCTTCCATCCCTCTTTCTTTCTTTTTCTTCCTTTGTCTAACTTCCTTCCTTCCTTTCTTCCTTCCTTCCTCTCTCCCTCTCTCCCCCTTACTTCCCTCCATCCTTCCCTCAGAATGTTTAAAAGGGTGAACACTACAGTATGAATATCTGGCAATCTGCATGATCAGAGGCTTGAAGCTTGTCCAAAACTAAGAACATATGTTTCCTGACTCATACCAGTAGTAAGTGACCTAGTTATAAAACCCAAAGTCACATGACCATGGAGCTTAATAATTTTGGCATCTCCTGATGTGAATCACTACAGGTTACACGAGAATACCATTTAATTTCCATTTGTAACCTCCTGTCTACATCCCCATTGACTTTGGTTGTTGGTGATCATGTGATGGTCATCATGTGACTGGTGTAAGTATGAAGTTCGTTAAAGGTAACATCTGTTCAACACTGTCATAAAATCAAATGCTCATTAAAAGGGGTTATTAAGTGAAGACACCTTTAATCTGTGATCCTCCAATTTTTCTGAATAACAATTTACAAGTGCACTCAATCAGCATAACTAATAAGGATGTTAACCTGGAAGCCTATGGAGTGGCTTATTCCATAATTCAGGAATCCATACAATTCTGCTACTGTTGCTTTCATGATGAGAAAACTTTGCTTCATATATGTTACAGCACCTCTTATTTATCCTTGTATAATAATCACAAGTGTACGGGTCTTTTCCCATGTAAGAGTGAGATTGTCTTGGCAATGTTTCGTCAAGGTCCCATTCGCCATCTTCAGGCTTGCATTTTCAGCTATGGAACTGTAGTCTTTCTATAAATCTTGGTGGGGTGTGTGGAGTGCTGGCTTTGTTGCTGTGAGTGGATTGATTGGCTGTGTAGTTGTATCATGATTGGTAGATTGGTTCTGACTGGTGCTGGCTGTATGTTCGTTGTTCTTTTGTATTGCAATGGCCTGGGTGGTGGGTGGGACTCATTTGTTGGCTAGTATTGGTTTCCAGATGTCTGATAGGCAGGAGGTATTGTCATGTTTGTCCATGTTGTGGGGGTGTTTCTCTATTTCGATGGCTTCCCTGATTATTCTCTTGTTGAGCTGTTCAGTTTTGGAGATTAATTTGGTTCCTTCAAAATCAATTTCATGTCCTGCAGCTTTAAAGTGCTGGTAGAGAGATGAAGTTGTAAGTTGTTTTCGTACTGCGTTCTTATGTTCTGCGATGCATGCATTTATTGTCCTATTAGTTTGTCCTATGTAAGTTACAGGGCAGATTTTGCATATATATATATATGTGTGTGTGTGTGTGCTGGTATTGCCACACCTGAGGATGGCAATACCAGCACATATATGTGTGTGTGGGTGTGTGTGTGTGACATTTTTGAGCTGATCAATAACACAACCATATATATATATATATGGTTGTGTTATTGATTTTTTTATATGTGTGTTAGGTCAGCTATCCATACCCTTGTTTATTTATTTATCAGCACAAACTCAACCCAAATGTAAACAAAGGCAACGAAACAAACAGCTTTCTGTCTGCATGGTCTCTTGTGATGAGCCGAAAGATAGAAAAGGAAAGCAGCTTGCTTCCTCTCTTAATTGGGACTTACCAGGGTGTTGTGACACAAGTGTATACTTATTCCCCTGGCTCAGCTGATCAAGATGAGAACCAGTGGTCTAGTGGCAATTACAACTGCCTCACATGTAATACTGCCCTGGTTCGAATCCCAATAAGGGTATGGCTAGCTGATGAGAGCTAAAGAGCTCGAAATAGATCTATCCTAGTCTCCCTTATTTATTTATTTATCAGCACAATATATGTATGTATGTATGTATGTATGTATGTATATACAAGTATATGTATGTGTGTGTGTGTGTGTTCTGTCCTCCCCCCCCCCCGCCTGTGAATAGACCAGAACACAGGCTTGGCTGTTTGCCACTGTTTAGTTAATGATATAATGAATTATTTGGCTGAAAGCCCAGACCACTCATGTTAGCTCTGCAGTGACCTTTCAGACAGATATTCCCAAAGGAACAGACACAGCTAGAATGCACAGAGAGTCCAAACGAACACAACTAGAATACCCAGAGAGACTTCCTTGACTACTAAATTCCAAATGGTTGTTTCCTGCAAATGTCCCCTCCCAACGCCCCACCTATAAGCTCTCTTGGGAGTGGCAAATC
This sequence comes from Rhabdophis nuchalis, assembly GCA_039707465.1. Lineage (NCBI taxonomy): Eukaryota > Metazoa > Chordata > Lepidosauria > Squamata > Natricidae > Rhabdophis > Rhabdophis nuchalis. The sequence goes on from CM077643.1 coordinate 287,708,181, forward strand.
AACCTTACACCACCTGGTTCTTAATTATCTCCTGTGAGCCTGCCTACAACGTAATTGCTGCCTCCGCCTCTCAGCTCTGCTCACTCTTGCATCATGGACAAACTGCCTTTGATCCTCCCCTCTGCTTCATGACTCAGGCGCCTCCTGGTGGCCAACCAGCCTCTCTGGTTCCTGCTTTGACTCTGAACACCCTCCAGGGTCTTCCTCTTCTTCCAGCGTAGAATCATAGGGTTCCTCGCTCTCTGAGTCCTTCATCAGCTCAGCCGGATTCAGCTGGGCCACAACTATATACAGTATACACACACACACACACACACACACACACAGATACACATAGCCACAGACACACACACACACAGAGACACACAGAGACACACACACACACACATGCCATATTTTTCAGAGTATAAGATGCACCAGAGTATAAGATGCACCAAGGTTTTGAACAGGCAAATTAAAAAAAAAGTTTTTGCACTCTGCAAACCTCCCAAAAATGTTCCATTTTTAATTAAAACAGGCCCGGTTTCCCCCCCCCCCCAAAGGGAATGAATAGCCCTTAGGAGACTTGTAGAATGCTTCGGGGGGGGGGGGCAAAAACAAGCAAAAAATGGCCCATGTTTTGTGAAAATGGGCCAGGTTTTTTTGTCAAAAAAAGGGCATACATAGCCTTTAGGAGGCTTATAGAATGCTCCTGGGGGTTGTGGGAGGGACAAAATTGAGCAAAAAATGCCTCATTTTGTCACACATTTCTGCCCTCCCCAGCCTCCAGGAACTCTTTGAAAGCCTCCTAAAAGCTATGCACAGCCATTTTGGTGAAGGGACAAGGTTTTGGGAGGCAAAAAATGCTATATTCAGTGTATAAGACGCACCCAGATTTTCAGCCTCTTTTTTGAGGGAAAAAGGTATGTCTTATACTCCAAAAAATATGGTGTGTGTGTGTGTGTGTGTGTGTGTATACACTTGTGATTTTTTAAGGTTGATGGTGACATTAAGGGCTATTTCCAGATTTTCAAAGTAAAACTGGTTTGAGTTTAACGGATTTGCAGCGATGTAACTGAAGTACCTCAAGATTCCAGGAAAAAGAGAAAAAAAAGTTTTAATTCAGAACAAGTTCATGCTGTAAGTATGAATGTATATGGCTGTTTTCATGTTTCACCCTGATCTACATTCTTTTCCACATCTAGAAAGATGAGGATGAAACACAGCCAATGAAGAAAAACATGACTTATGAAAATATATTACAGCAAGAGATAGCAGAAGGGAGCCCAGCATTTGATAGTAGATTGCCTCCTAATTTGACATAAATCAGAAAAGATTTCAAACTCCCAGTGGTTTAACAATAGCAAAAAGAAAAATCTAAATCAAAGTTCCCTGGGAGAAAGGACAAAGGAAGAGATTTGTGGCTCTGAAAGGATTAATGTTCAGGTTCCAGTTCTGGTGCTGAAAATAAGTATTGCTACTTAGAGGCAGCTTGATTTACAATTCTATTTTCCTTTTCACTATGTTATACAAGGTTCCAGTAGATCAGAGGTTCCCAAACATGGCAACTTTAAGAATTGTGGACTTCAACTCCTAGAAATCTCCTAGAGATTTCTGGGAGTTGAAGTCCACAAGTCTTAAAGTTGCCACGTTTGGGAATCTCTGCAGTAGATGGACCATTAAAATTAGAATAGATCTCACAGGTCCATTCCTGATGACTGTCAAACAGTGGTCTTCCAGATTATTGGGCTGCAATCTCACTTCCTGGTAGGGGTTCACAGAATTGTGGACTAACAATATCTGAAAATGACCCAGGTAAGGCACATCAAGTAAATTCCTCTGATTTTGTTTTTTCCAACATCCTCCATTCTTATCATCAGTGGATAGGGAAATATAATGATTCATAGCTTTGTGCAGCTGTAGCTATATATTCAAGATGCATTCGGACTCAGAGTATATTTATTGAGATGGTTCAAACACTTTTTTTTGTCTTTCTGAATATACCAAACAGGTTGTCTTAAGAGTTGCATCTTAGCAACCGGAACAGCATATAGGTATATTGCCCCCAACAATATGGTCCCTTCCCAAGCAGGGTCAGGCAGCAGGCAGCTGGAGAGGCTTTCTTCCCCCTCAGGAGACAGGATCGAGCCCTTGGGGAGCCTGGTGTGAATCCTGCCTCTCCTGCTGGGCCTCCACAAAACCGACCTTCCTCTCCCACCACCTTGGGATCTTCCCCGGATCTCCGCCACCTTCCTGGCATCCCCACTTCTCCTGTTTCTCCCTGCAAGGGAAGAAGTTTAGAAAGCTGGAAGGCTGAATCAATCTTGAGCAACATCAGGATCGAATTCCAGGCTGTGGGCAGAGTTTGCCTGCAATACTACACCTTAAGTACTGCACTACCAGGGTTCATGATATCCTACTACCAGCTTTCTTCCCATACAGATATGACAGAGAAAGAGGTTTTATAGATGACACCCCAGGTTTGTATAGATTTATTAATTCTCTTCTCCCTGCCACCATTTCTTTTCCTCTCCCCCAAACACCAACCCACAGTAGTTAGCACATGTTCTAAATAGATGATAGTTTTCTGAACAGTATAACAAGTGACAGTTCTTTTAACTGAACTCTAATCAGCAGCTGATAGAAATGTCATTCCAGTTCTATTGTTTCCTTAAACATGTAGCCCTCCGGTGCTGAACAGCTGTATAGTCCTCAAAACAACCCTGCCAGCTTAGCTGATTGGAGGTCTGAGAGAGCTACACATTAGAGATGTATGGGTTTTCTTTCACAATTTCAGGTGAATTGGCTCCTACTTCATTTTAGTCAGCCCATGAACCAACAGCCCATGAACCAGCAGATAAAGCTGTATCTTGTGGCCAGCCCATATCCAAATGGCTCTATCTGGGGAAAGGCATTGTGAGTCTATAGTTCATGAGAACCTTTCCCAATCTGGTATTCTCCAGATGTAGTGGACTTCGATTCCAGAATGGTCAGTTCTACATAGCTCATAATCTTTGTAAAAGATTAGTTAGTTTTTTGCCTTTTCTGAATTTTTCATTTCTTTGTAACCTGTCTAGTATTTCATGATCTTTTGGTATTTTAAATTGTGATTTTTCCATCACACCTTTATCAACAACAAAGACAATATTACATATCCTGCTTGATCATAGGTTCCTTAGAGGTATTGGCTGTATTCACACAACACACTAAGCCATTATCCAAGGTTTATAAACTATAATGATGATTAAATTAACACTATTTTCTGGATTCAGACCAACAGAGGTATATCATGACATGACAGAGAGATACAAAACTTATTTCTCAGAATCAATAGGGGCAATTTTATTGGCTTTTTTCAACTTGGAAGTGTTTGTGTGTGTGAAAGAGGTAGACTGGATTAACTAAGCTTTGCATAGATGTGAAAAACAATGCTATCTCTTAAAACTCCTGACTTCAACCCCACACCCAAAGCTTCTGGATCTCATCCACTTTTAAGTGTGGCCAATGATGCAATCTGCAAACCAATGGAAATTACACTCTCTTGGATAGACAGCATGTGTAAAACTAGATATGTATTTTTTTTAAAAAAAATATGTACCATCAGTATTTCAATATAATGGGTTAAGAACAAGAACTGGATCAGTTATTATTGTTCCTCATACCAATCATCATTCTAACCCATTCCTATTCTGCAAGATAGTTGAATAAATAAACTAGAAGAAGGAGTGCTTTACTTGTTACATTGAGGTTCTGTTAATGAGAAGTAAACAAAAAGGATTAACATATTATGATGTATTGAATTCCTTCAAGGAAATATAGAATTACGTATATTAAGAGAGGTTTTGGTAATAGGATACTTTTGTCAATGATTTTCTTATGTATAGTTCACAGCAGGATTTAAATTGGATGAAAGATTTTACAGTTTTGAAGACAGTAAGATTGACTTTGAAACAGAATTATGTACTAATGATAAATATGTAATTGTTAAAACATATAAACTTTGGATGAAATGTAAGACCTAGGAACAATAAGTGAAAGATGTGCGTGTAACATAGATAATTGTGCAGGTAATATTATCAACACTGCTGTCAAGCAAAACCAAACAATTAACAGTGGGTGCCATACCATGTACATGAACCATACAAGTGGCAAAGAAATAGGGGCAAAGAGAACCATAGTCAGGCATAACACAGGTTTCGTAGACAGAAAACACAGGGTCAATCAAAATGGACTCAAATGTCTATACACCAATGCACAGAGTATGAGGAATAAACAGGGTGAATTAGAAATTCAAGTAAATGAGGGCAGATACGATATTGTTGCCATTACAGAAACTTGGTGGGATGAAACCCACAAATGGAACATACAGCTAGAAGGATTTAAATTATTTAAAAGAAATAGACAAAATAAAAGAGGAGGTGGAGTTGCACTATATATAAGAAATAATTACATCTCTACAGAAATAGAGCACAACAATGATGAGAACTATCTTGAATGTATTTGGGTCAATATTAAAGGATGGGGGGGGAATGATATTGTCATAGGTCTATACTACAGGCCACCCAACCAAGCAGAGGAAGTGGATGTACTTTTTGCTAACCAGCTAACTAAGATATGTAGGAAGCACACTGCAATAGTAATGGGAGATTTTAACTACCCTGACATCAATTGGGAAACAAACTCTGCACCAAGTGGAAGATCCAACAGGTTCCTAACAAACCTAGCAGACAACTTTGTTTCCCAAAAGGTAGAGAAGGGAACAAGGGGATCAGCAATATTGGACTTAATTCTCACTAACAGAGAGGAAATGATAGAAGGTGTAGAAGCTACAGGAACTTTGGGGGCAAGCAATCATGAAATACTGGAATTCAACATTATGCAAACAAAAGTAGTTGAACAAAGTCAAACTAGAGTCTTAGACTTCAAGAGAGCTAATTTCAATAAACTCAGAGAGAGCTTGGGAAGGATTCCATGGATGAGAATCCTCAAGGGGAAAACAACTCAAGAAGCTTGGGAAATTTTGAAAAATGAGATTATAAAAGCCCAGTCCAGCGCAATACCAATGAAGAAGAAAAATAACAGTTCCCAAAAGAAACCAGCATGGCTGCATAAAGAACTCTCTGACAAATTGAAAGACAAAAAGGATAAATATAAAAAGTGGAAAAAGGGGGACATAACCAAGGCAAAATATCAGCAAATAGCCCGAGCCTGTAAAGACGAAGTGAGGAAAGCTAAGGCTCACAATGAAGAAAGGCTTGCCAAAAAAGTAAAAAATAACAAAAAAAGCTTCTTCCAACATGTTAAAAATAAGAAAAAAGTTAAGGAAACAATTGGTCCACTGCTGGGAGAAAATGGCAAGAAGATGATAAGCAACAGGGAGAAAGCAGAACTATTTAACTCTTTTTTTGCATCTGTCTTTACACAAAGGGATAAAACAGTCCAATCAATCAAAAACAGCACCACAAATATCAGATTAGGAACACAAGTTGAAATAGGGAAGAAAATGGTAAGTGAGCACCTGTCTGCCCTGGACGAGTTCAAATCACCAGGACCGGATGGATTACACCCCAGGGTTCTGAAGGAGCTGGCAGACGAGATCTCAGAACCACTGAACTATATCTTTCAGAGATCCTGGAGCACCGGGGAACTGCCAGAAGACTGGAAAAGAGCAGATGTGGTTCCCATCTTCAAAAAAGGAAAAAAAAACAGATCCAGGAAACTATAGACCCATCAGCCTGACCTCAATACCAGGAAAGATTCTGGAAAAGATAATTAAACAACAAATAAGTGAACACCTAGAAGCAAACAAAGTAATAGCCAAAAGCCAACATGGGTTTGTCAAAAACAGATCATGCCAGACGAATCTAATTGCATTCTTTGACAAAGTAACAAAATCAGTGGACCAGAGGAATGCTGTTGATATAATTTACCTGGACTTCAGTAAGGCATTTGATAAAGTAGACCATAACCTACTATTAGATAAAGTAGAAAATTGTGGGTTAGACAGCAGCACCACCAAATGGATTCGCAACTGGCTGACCAACCGCACTCAACGTGTAGTCCTCAATGGAACTGCATCTACATGGAAGGAAGTATGCAGGGGAGTCCCCCAAGGCTCTGTTTTAGGCCCAGTACTCTTTAACATCTTCATCAACGATTTGGATGAGGGGATAAATGGGGAACTCATCAAATTCGCAGACGACACCAAGCTGGCAGGAATAGCCAACACTCCAGAAGATAGGCTTAAGATACAGAAGGATCTAGACAAACTTGAACATTGGGCACTGTCTAATAAAATGAAATTCAATTGTGAAAAAAGTAAGGTCCTACATATAGGCGGGAAAAACCAAATGCACAAGTACAGTATAGGTGGTACCTTGCTCGATAGTAGCAACTGTGAGAGGGATCTCGGAATCCTAGTGGACAACCATCTAAATATGAGCCAGCAGTGTGCAGCAGCTGCCAAAAAAGCCAACGCAGTTCTGGGCTGCATCAACAGAGGGATAGAATCTAGATCGCGTGAAGTGTTAATGCCACTGTATGGTGCCTTGGTAAGGCCACACTTGGAATACTGCATACAGTTTTGGTCGCCACGATGTAGAAAAGACGTGGAGACTCTGGAAAGAGTGCAGAGAAGAGCAACCAAGATGATTAGAGGACTGGAGACTAAGACATATGAAGAACGGCTGCAGGAGCTGGGTATGTCTAGTTTGGTGAAGAGAAGGACCCGGGGAGACATGATAGCAGTGTTCCGATATCTCAGAGGGTGCCACAAAGAAGAGGGAGTCAAACTTTTCTCCAAGGCACCTGGGGGCAGGACAAGGAGCAATGGGTGGAAACTAACCAAGGAGAGAAGCAACTTAGAACTAAGGAGAAATTTCCTAACAGTAAGAACAATTAACCTCTGGAACAGCTTGCCTCCAGCAGTTGTGAATGCCCCAACCCTGGAAGTCTTTAAAAAGATGTTAGACAGCCATTTGTCTGAAATGGTATAAGGTTCCTGCCCATGCAGGGGGTTGGACTAGAAGACCTACAAGGTCCCTTCCAACTCTGCTATTGTATTATTATTGTATTATTATTGTATTATTATTGTATTATTATTATTATTGTATTATTATTGTATTATTATTGTATGTATGTATGATAAAATGGACTAAAATTTTGACTTTAATATACAAATGGCCCAGGGAGAAAATATGAAGTTGAAAGGATTGAAATTTACCATGTCCTCTATTCTTAAAAATATTTTTTTAATAAAATGATGTATCATTAATATGTATTATCAGAGAAATTGAATGTACAAGGACAGGTTGAATCTTTGCTGCAAAAGTGAAGAACATGAATGGACATTTTATCATTTTAGGTGGACATTTTAAAAAGTTTCTTTTTAAGAAAAGATATAAATACACACATTAATTCAGAAGATTTTAAAGTTTCAAGTGTAATTGAAACCAGAGATTCCTTTTGCGAATAATGGCAAGGAACTGGAAAAAGGTCATGGAACTTTTTATATATGATAACTGCAGCAAGATTATTATATGTTCAAAAGTGGAAAGGGTTAACTTTATCTAGAATGAAGGAGTTGGCTAACACAGTGGAACTTACGGACATGGCTAAACAGACCTTTTCGATTAGAGGAAAAAAAACCCAGAATTTACATTTATGGTTGACTAGAAACCCTTTATAAACTTTTTCCATATAATTGGGGGGGGGAGCATTTATGATTTTTGTTTTTGATGATTAGGAGGGGGGGAAAACCTTGGGGAACAGAAAAGAGCAAGAGTAAGAGATAATGTTGTAATTGTGCTTATATTTGCTGTAAAGGAAATCAGAAACCTCTTTCTATTTTTTTCTTATTCTTTCTTTCTGCACTTTTTCATTTTTATTCTTCCTTTCTTTACTGTATGTACCCTTTATTAATTTGTGATACTTGTATTTTTTAAAAAGGAGAGGAATATAAAGCCCTCCTCCCATACTGCGCATGCGCAAGATGGCGGGCTAGCTCCGGAGCTCCGTGTGGGCTATGGAGGTCGTGGGCCTTTTGTGCCCCCAGCCCCTTTTTTCCAGCACTTGTGGGCTGGGGTTTCTGTGAGGGATCCATCCTGGCTTCTCAGGATGAGGTTCGTGACATTCTTGGAGGCGCTGGGAGCGGAGGCGGCCCCGGGGACGCGGAGGACGGTGAGAGCGTCGGGGCGTTCCCGGAATGGAGGCCGGTGTCGGAGCGGAGGCCGGCGTCCCCGGTGAAACAAAACGGGGGTACTGGCCGCGCGCAGGGGGCTCCCAACGCTGCTATGGTGGAGCTCACCATGGGGCCAATACGGCGGTGAGAGCGCTGCGAGGTCAGCAGCGTCGGACTGGTGGCGTGAACGATAAAGAAAGAACGAAGACGGTTGGTGAGAGAAAGAAAGAGTTTTGAATGGGGGCAGCCGCCGAGTGGCGAGGCGGCTGCCGGAGATGGCGGCGGTGGGAGCGCCGGATAGGGGAGAGTACCGGAGGATGGAGGGTAAAGGAAGAAGATATCGGCGGTGAGAGCGCCGTGAGGTTTGAGAAAAAGGAACGGATGGAGCAGCCGCTGGAGGCCGGGCCGACGGTGGTGGGAGCGCCGGGAGGCCAGCGGCCAAGGCGGGTGCGTAGGAGAGGGCGGCGGTGTGAGCGCCGAATGTGAGTTTGAATAACCAGGCTAACTATGCGGATTCTGCTGACCAAATTTGGACTTTGATTTTGACCATCTTTAATAACTTTAACATCTTCCCCGTGGCTTCCTAAGACCATGATGTAAGATCTAGAGAGCTGAACCACGTGCTCCTGAAAGATGTGAACTTTGTCTAAAAGATCTTAGACCGGAAGAACCAATGTAACTGACATTACGAACTTATATGAACTTTCACCTCACAGATGCACTTTACTGCACTTTATTTCACTTATGGTGCACTTTATTATTGCACTTTATTTTTAACATCTTTGAAATAACATCTATGAAATGAATTGTATCTTAATATCTTTGCTAACGACTTTTTTAAAATTTTTGTATTTTAAACCCACATCCCACCATTAACTCCATCAGATATGTACTCCAGAGTTGCCTTTTATTGCTGCGAGAGTCCCCGCTCTCGCAGGTTTGGCCCTCCGAACTATCGAGGGCCCGTCTTGAGGAAGGATTCATTAATCCGGAGAGACGGGCGAAGAGCGGGCTTAGGGGTTTTTTAATTAGGAAATTTTTATCTATTTTAGGGGGCACTAGGGAGGGGGGTGGGCATAGACAGATTGAGGCAAAAGAATCACATGAAAGAAAGGGCCGGACCAGTAGCCGACGGGAGGAGACGGAAGGTACCGATTTGAGGGTGGAACCACGAGTCGTGCCATTAGAGGGCATTCCAATCCAGAGGGTCGTGGGGAGGGGCAGGGCTGAGGGGAGACCATCCTCCCGGTTGTTGGCTCGCAGCCGTTGGTTACGAATGGTCGAGTGCCACAACCCCCGCAGGCTAGGTGGTCAGGGAATACAGAGCCTGGGCCTGCCCCTCCTTAAGAAGCCCTCTTTGGATCCAGCTCTTTTAACCAACTATCGTCCCGTCTCCAACCTTCCCTTTTTGGCGAAGGTTGTTGAGAGTGTGGTGGCACAACAGTTTCCCCGTCACCTGGAGGAAGTTGATTATCTAGACCCACGCCAGTCCGGCTTTCGGCCCGGGCATAGCACCGAGACGGCATTGGTCGCGTTGGTAGATGATCTCTGGAGGGCCAGAGATGGGGGTTGTTCCTCCATCCTGGTCCTATTAGACCTCTCGGTGGCTTTCGATACCATCGACCATGGTATCCTATTGCATCGGCTGGGGGGGTTGGGGGTGGGAGGCACCGTTTTATGGTGGTTCTCCTCCTACCTCTCTGGCCGATCGCAATTTGTGTTGGCAGGAGAGCAGAGGTCGACCCCGAGACCCCTCACATGTGGGGTGCCTCAGGGGTTGGTCCTCTCGCCTCTCCTGTTTAATGCATACATGAAGCCGCTGGGTGAGATCATCCGTGGCTTTGGGGTAGAGTACCATCTATACGCTGATGATACTCAGCTGTATATATCTACCCCAAACCACCCCAACGATGCCGTAGCGGTGATGTGCCAGTGCCTGGAAGCCGTGCGGATCTGGATGGGAAGTAACCGACTCAGGCTCAACCCGACCAAGACCGAGTGGCTGTGGTTTCCGGCTGCCCGATTCAACCAGCTCTCTCCAACGCTGGCCATAGGGGGCGAACATCTTGCCCCTGTGGATGGGGCGCGCAATTTGGGTGTCCTCCTGGATACCCGGCTGTCTATGGAAGAGCAAGTGACAGCCGTGGCCAGGAGGGCGTTTTACCAGGTTCGCCTGGTCCGCCAATTGCGCCCGCTATTGGATCGGGACGCCCTTCGCACAGTCACTCATGCCCTCGTGACATCCCAACTGGACTATTGTAACTCTCTCTACATGGGGCTCCCTTTGAGGTGCACCCGGAGGCTTCAGTTAGTTCAGAATGCAGCCGCGCGAGCAATCATGGGAACCACTAGGTTTACCCACATTACACCGCTCTTGCGCGAGCTGCACTGGCTGCCTGTCATCTTCCGGGTGCGCTTCAAGGTGTTAATTATCATCTTTAAAGTGCTCCATGGCTTGGGACCTAGCTACCTGTGGGATCGGATCCTGCCTCACACATCCTCACGGCCGATTCGCTCCCACAGAGAGGGACTTCTCCGGGTGCCGTCCACTAGACTTTGTCAGCGGGCGACGCACAGGGGAAGGGCTCTCTCTGTGGCGGGCCCGGCCCTCTGGAACGACCTACCCCCCGATATTAGAACGACCACGGACCTCCACTCCTTCCGCTTGAAATTGAAGACTCATCTTTTCCGCCTGGCCGGCCTACGGTAGTCTCTCTCTCTATGGGCTTTTTAAATGTATATCAATATTTAGTGGGGATTTTTAGTTAATGGGATTTTAGCACAGGAATTAATTTAATCTGTTTTAAATTGGTATGTATTTTGTATATTTATTGTTTTTATTCTCCCTGTGCACCGCCCCGAGTCCCTGTGGGGAGAGGGAGCGGTCAATAAATTCAACTATTATTATTATTATTATTATAACAATACATATATTATTAATATATACACCCTTTATAATTGCCAGAGGATTATAATTTTATTTGTATGTGTAAAAAAATGAGAGTAGGGTAGGAAGCTGAGGAGGCCTCAATGAATTTTAAATGTAACTAGTACTTCTTAAACAAAAGGACGCAGGGGCTCAGTGGCTAAGAGACTGAGCTTGTCGATCAGATAGGTCAGCAGTTTGGCAGTTCAAATCCCAAGCGCTGCATAATGGAGTGAGCTCCTGTTATTTGTCCCAGCTTCTGCCAACCTAGCGGTTTAAAAGCACGTAAAAAGTGCAAGTAAAAAAATAGGAACCACCTTTGGTGGGAAGATAACAGTGTTCCTTGTGTTTTCGGCATGTAGTCATGCCAACCACATGACCACAGAGACATCTTCAGACAGCACTGGCTCTTTGGCTTTGAAACGGAAAGTACCACTCCCTAGAATCAGGAACGACTAGCACATATGTGTGAGGGGAACCTTTACCTTTACTTCTTAAACAGAAAGTATTCTTCTAAAACTAAGGTCACTTCCACACTACTACTATTTCCACCTCACCTGAGTAATAAAATTACTCTCGTCTACACAAATAGTGAAACCCCAAAATAAATAATTCAAGCAGCCTTGATTTTTAGACATCTGCTGTTCCAAAGAGAATGGAGAATCAGGACAAGTCTGATTTAATCCACCCCACCCCCCCCAAATCAAAGTAACATTTTGCTTTAAAAACCTGCTATGGCAGCCTTTGCTTGGGAGCTGAGCTGAGAAAAGAGGCCTGTGTGTAGGAGTGCACTGTGCATATTGTGATATGCTGTTATAAGTTGAAATTCAGAATGCTGCTAAAAATGAAGTGAATCTTCACCTTCAACAATTCTCTGAAATATCTACTGTCAATAGGCTGAAAGAACACGACAGCAATGTAATAACTTTTCAAAAACTTCTCTAAGTTGTTTGGGTGAACTCCAGCTAAACATTCCTATTTAACTGAACTGTTGACAGCGAAACTTAGAAGTTCAGCAATAAAATAGAAAACGCATACTTTAATAAATATAGAAATTTAAAAAATGAAGTAAATAGGTATATCAAGCTTCCACAAGGCTTAATGCACTGCTTTCCTCCATTTCTTAACCCCTAGCACCATGTTGTATAAATATGTCATGTCCACTCCCTGTGAAAAATGCAGGTATGTTTTTAATTTCTACAGAGACTGGAGGGAAAGAAAAAATAAAGGAGATTCTATAGTTTCAAATCCTTGCCCTAAACTATAGTTTTGATTCAGACATTTTGCAAAACCAGTCAAGCCACATATTATAGCTTCTTGCTTATTCCATCTATAATTGTCTCATCTTAGAACTTTGCCAGAGACAACTACCATATATCTGAAACATAAATAGATCCTGTATTTTTTTCTTTTGGTATTCCTGTATTCTGGGCATTCAAGAAGCTTCCAGTTTACAACCATTCACAGAGTATTAAATGTGAATGAAATATGAATGGGGTACTTGTCCAATGCTATGTCATAAACCATGCCTAACAAACCACACGGTGGCCAGCATATTAGACATGCAATGTTTTGGCATGTTGTGTGTTATGTATCATGTTATTCAACTATTCAAATAATCTAGTTAGTTAATCATAGTTTATGGTGTAATATTGCACAAGCACAGCCAAAGACTGGCAACTATGTTTTGTTTTATAAAAGTCTGTTTCCTAATCTGTAGTTTTCTAGCACTAGAAGTAAGTTTTATAAAGGAAATGAATATAGGAGATTTGTTCTCATCTTTCCCACTCTTCCTTTCCATGATTTTGGCTGTGTGCAAACTGTTTATTTACAAGTTTATTTAATTCACCCAACAAATTCATTTACAACTTTTAAAATACTGTGATCGCCTCTGCAAATTCTACTATCTGTTAACAGGATTCTTCAATGGTAATTCACATTTTAATTAATGTATAACTAGCTAGTGTATAATAACTGAAATCCAGATGCACACTTATGCTTTTAGGCAACTGATCATGGTCAAGACTTGCCGCCTCCTGCACTTCAAAAATAATAAGACCTCCTCAAAAATAAGGCCATTTGCTTCTTTCGGGGGTCAAAAGACAATAAGACCTTGTTTTATTTTTGGGGAAACACAGTATATGTCTATGGAGATTCTCAGTCATCCAGGTCATGGTTGTCCCAAAGGTACTTTTTTGATGTGGCAACTGTACTTTCTGTTTTTCCTTTGAAGACGTTTCCCTTCTCATTGAAGAAACTTCTTCAGAGGTGAAGAAGCTTCTTGAATGAGAAGTGAAATGTCTTCAAAGAAAAACCAGAAAGTCCAGTTGCCTCTTGAAAAAAGCACCTTTGGGACAAAAAAAAATCTTATAGTTTTTCAAAATTAAAGAGCGAACTATAAAATGACATTGAAGTAATTATGAGGAAATAAATTATACAATTCTACCATTGCAACAAAATAGAGATGAAAGGGATACAGAATAACAGGTGGGTGTTCACATTATCAGATGCTGGGGCTTCCAGTAACAAGCAGCATCAGACCAGGACTGAATATCAGGAGCAGGTAGAGAAAGCATCTGTTATCTCAAGTATATGCTACAATCCACTGTTGCTGGGTTTCCAAAATCACTGTTTATCCGCATGCCTTTCTTTACCAGGTAATCTGTTATGGCAGCAATTAAGGAAGCAAGCAGGTGATGGTTCAATGCAAAAGCTGAATCAGCATGCCAAATGCCCACTAAGGTATCCTGAGAAAATGTAAATATTTCAAACATAAATACCGAGGAAAGAATATTTTAATAATGCCTCCCTCTGATTTTCCATGATGATAGTCAAATTAATATTACTATACTAGGCATGGTTAAGGGCTCAGGGACCTTATTTTCCTCTTAATTCAAACTCCCATTGATAGAAAATCCTTCACACAGTTCCATTTTGTATACCTGTCAGGACGACTTCTGGATTGGGATGTATGTTCACTGTCATTCACTCCTTAGTCACTAACAGCTTAAAGCCCTACAATACAGTCTACATCAGGCTGCTCATGAATAAGCATTCAGAAATTCAACGGCTCCAAAATACAATGATATACACAATATTGGGTGCACTTAGGTTTGTCCATGTGCCATCACTTTTGTGCAAGCTGCACTGGCTTCAAGTAGGCTTCCCAGGTGCTGGTTATTATCTTTAAAGCCACCCATGTTAGCTGGAAGACTGCTAGGCTCCACTAGTTTCCTCAGATTCTACCAGATCCAACAGTATGGACATGAGTCTGTTTTGTTAAATAGGGCCATCTTGTGGGATCCTGAAGATGTCTGAAGAAACAGCATTCCCTCCTACCCTGTTTCTCTGAAAATAAGACCTCCCCAGATAATAAGACCAATTGGGCTTTTGAGCGCATGCACTGAAATAATCCTTCCCCTGAAAATAAGCCCTCCCTGAAAATATTGCAACACAGCAGCAGTCATGAGGTGACCATGCTCGCCACCTCCTGTATCTCAAAAATAATAAGACCTCCCTGAAAATAAGGCCAAGCGCTTATTTCGGGGGTCAAAAGAAAATAAGACCCAGTCTTATTTTCAGGGAAACACGGTAAGATCTGACTAGTCCCAACCTTGTTAGCTTTCCAGGATGTCATGGAAACCTGCCCCCCCCCACTTTTCAGCTAGTAAAGACTGACAGTTGAGTCTGAGGGTCTATGAGTTACTTTGGAGATGACTCATACTATAATTTAATTGCATTTTTCTGTTCTGTTTTTCTATTGGCTTTTGTACATACCTTTTCTGAATAATGAAACAAAACCATGTGTAAGAGGAGCACTTCAGGAGAGGCTTGTATGTAAGCGATTCCTTGACTTTTGTAGACGCCTTATGCTAAATAAAATAAATTCAGGAAAGGTCCTGGAGTAAAAGAATAAGGACAAAGAATATCTCTTGGGAGGGGCATTCCAAATCTGAAGCCCACCACTGAGAAAAGCTGTTCCTATGCGTGGCCCATGGCATCATAATGTTGTTCTGCCAGAGTAAGAAGAGACTAAAGGGCCTGAGCAGGAATAAGTAAGAAGAATGTTATTCTATATATCAATGGTAGGATTCAAATTTTTTTACTACCGGTTCTGTGGACGTGGCATGGTGGGTGTGACTTGGCGGGCATGGCAGGGGAAGGATACTGTAAAATCCTCATTTCCTCCCAATCAGCTGGGACTTGGGAGGCAGAGAATAGATGGGGGCAGGGCCAGTCAGAGGTGGTATTTGCCGGTTCTCCGAACTACTCAAAATTTCCGCTACCAGTTTTCCAGAACTGTTCAGAACCTACTGAATACCACCTCTGCTATAAATCCATGGTAACAACAATTTTCCTTAAATTCTAGAAGACACATAATACTTGATAGAAAATGCTATTTTAATTATTATTTCGTGTTAATGAAAATACCTGGGGGATGAAATGGGACAAAGTTTTCACACTACCAATGGTTACATTTATGTCATTTGTTGGAGGCTATGCTAACTATGATCATAAGAACCAATATATAGTGATGGCATCCATATAGCTGCTTAGAAAGAAGATGGAAACTTTTCTAGAGGAAACGGCTAAGAGACAGGATAGAAGTATTTTTCTTAGTACAAGATGCAGGCATTGTGATAGGCAGCCAAAGTACATTACATGCTTTTTGAATAATGTTAAGCGTAAGTAATGATATTACCAATTTTACTGAAGTTCAGTAAACAGCTATTGAAGCATACACCAGTAATAATTATGCAGTCACTCAAGCTTTATTTTCAACTTTTGAGAACTCTTTCTCAATGATAACAAATCTTCAGGACCAAACATTGTCTGGTGTTTGGTATGGATCCCCATTCAGACAAAACAAACAAGCCCAGCAAAATCTAATAGCCTGAAATTATCCTCATTATAAAGTTAAGCAGTTGCTGAGTATAATATGAGCAGCATTTCTTGATAATAGAGCTTTAAACTATGAAGGAATGCAAGCCCTGTAAGAGAATGTAAAATATGGAAGTACTTAAAATGAATTTAAAATCACTGGGGACACATTAAAAACGTTTGAGCCAACTGGCAAAGGACGAAACACATTTAGAAACCAATCTATTCCATGATGTTGAATTTTGATTTTACGTTCAACAGTCTAATTTATTCTAATTTCTAATACTGTGGAATAATATTGGTGATTTGCCTTTCTCTAAAGAGGAATCATGTAAATAATCATCAGCATTATTTCCCTTCACCAAATGGTGTTTCCTTCTTCAACGTGCTTCCATTGGCCAGCATTAAAAAAAGGAAATTAAGCAGGCACTTGCCTTGGATATCAGGCAAATGTTTTAATACCTCATTCATGATATTAATCCAATGGGGCTGATTTTAGTTTGCTCCTTGAATGCACCGGTTCCAAAAATAAATTGCACCTGCAGGAACTCTGCTTGGATCTGTAGGCCTTCCAGTGCTACAGGAGCATCGAAGTTCAAAGTGAGTTCTTCTGTACAATTAACCTCTGCTGTTGCTGCAATTAGTTACTAGTGTTCGATAAATGCAGAAATGCTCGACAGTTACTGATTCACAGGCTTCGTGCAGTTTACTGGTGATATCTTTATGCCCTGAAAACAAAAAGAAATTAATGATCTCCAAAACCTACAATTATTTTAGCAAAAAAAAAAAGTTAAAGGAGAGGTTCAAGAGGGAGGGAGAAGCAGAGGCGTAGCATGGGGGGTGCAGGGGGGCCGGCCACACTGGGCGCAACATCTGGGGGGGGCGCGCTCGCACTCGCAGCTCTCTGCCCCTGCCTGGCTCACTCACTCTCTCTGCAGTGCTGGCTGTGCGAATCCGATCCGAGCCGCCAGGTCGCCGCCCACTGTGGAGGGGGGGGGGTGCCAGGCGTGCGGTGCGGTGGGTGCGAAGAGAGAGCGAGGGACTATCTGGGGGAGGGACAGTGCAGCGGCCGCCCAGCGCCGCTGCACTGTCCACGGGTTAGGGGGGCGCAAATTAAATCCACGGGTTAGGGGGCGCAAATTACTTGCCTTGCCCCGGGTGCTGACAACCCACGCTACGCCACTGGGGAGAAGCAACATTACAAATGTACAAGATGTATCGCCCTCTGTGTTATGTATATAGCTTACTTAGCATCCTTCTGAAAGATAGGGCAAGTAGTACACTGGTTGTTTGGAGAAAAAACATACTTGTATTTCAGAATAAAGCTTTAAATGATCTGGAGTAAAACAGCTGCTTTGGTAATCTATTTCAATTCTGATCCATGATAGCTCATTTTTATATTTCCTATTTTTGAAGAAATGAATTAGCCGTAAAGTTCATGAGTGTACATTTGTATACATGTAAATATTATTTTTGTTTAGTTTTTGTAATCCATAATTTGTCTGGAATTTCATGGGCATTTGAGAAGGTTGCTGTGGACTATAATGAGTTTTAGAGTTATATATTTTCCTTGCCTTTCTGAGACCTCATTTATCCTGTCATTCTAGGAAGCCTACTATCAGATTGTCCCCACTGCCATTTGGAATTGGATATTTAACTCCAAGGGGTGGCATTTGCCATAATCAATATCACCTCTACTTTTATGCCACTACAGATAGCTTCCTTTTTGACATAAGGGATCTTCAGACACATCTGTCTTAATATCTTTAGCCTGTCCCCAGCTAACTAGTCACAAAGGAGAAATGAAGGTGAGGAACAAAAATATATATATTTTAAAAGTTTCTGCACTTCTTACAGGCATCTTCGCTTTCTTCTTTTCTAACAGTATATAATGCTATAAGGTTAACAATATTTCCATTCAGTCAGCCTTGTACCTGTTAGGATCAGAATTTCCTTCCTATAATCCACTACTTATTTTGTGATGAAAGTTCCACGACATCCTTATCATTGTTTTCCTTTTTTTGTGTTTTTAGATTCAGTTTTAGAGCAAGAAAAACCATGTTTTAAATAATATAACATTACAACATACAAATAATTTTAGTACTGATGCTGAAAAACAGTCACTAGTTCAAGATCAGGCCAAAAACCATCCAGATGTTTTGGGGGAACAGTTCTTGGAATTACCAAACCCTCTGTCATACAACTGTGATTTACAATAGTGTAGATAATGTGATATGATAATTTCTATGTACAGTGTAGATAGTTACATGCAGTGTACTAAACACAATTCACCAAGCTTCAATAAGACTTAGAGCAATATTTGAATCTTGAGTGAAATGTTTATAACCAGAATACACAGAAATTTACCAGTATTCGGATCAAGGAATAACAATATGTTTAAGGACAACTCTTGTTGTTGGAAATTCTAAGACTATGATAGATAAATATACATTTAGTGGAATTAGTAATACTGGGAAGATGGAGGAACCAGAAGTGAAACAGAGCTAAGTGCTGCTTGAGAAGCAAAAGGTATATGGTAGCATACCTCACAAAATGTCTTGTCTCCTGAAAGCACATTGCTCAGCAGCAACATGATAAAATATCTTTTGGAGGTGTATATTCCACCTTGACTCTTCATCAAATTATGGCTAATCAGTTTCACTTGGCAGATGCATCTCCCAGCAATGGCTGGCTCAGAAGACACCGATATTAATCAAAGCAGCGTGGCTGCTCTATTAAATAGTTCTGAAATACTGTTGCATTTCACAGACACGCTTTGCTTGGCGAAGGCCCCTTTGAAAATTGCACTGTTGGTGAAAAAAATCCCAAAGTATATTATTAATGTCAGTAATTCTTTTACTGTTGGCATTAAATTAGTGGTTTAATTTAATTTCTGCTTTGAATAGTACATAGCTAAGTTGATCAGCCTGGTTGCTATGAAACTCTTCTCTCTGCTGTCCTCTCCTGTTCTCTCTGTGACTTTACCTTCAAAACCTGAGATGCAGCTTTTAAATAGCCAATGACCATTGACTTATTTATTACTTAAGTTTTACTTAAGTTTACTTAAGTTTTCGCTGGCTATGGGGGAAGGGTTTGCAACTTGGGTGTCCTCCTGGATCCACAGCTGTCCTTGGAAGATCATATGATGGCTGTCGCCAGGGGGGCTTTTTATCTGGTTTGCCTGATCTACCAGTTGCGCCCCTTTCTGGATCGGGATGCCCTGCGCACAGTCACTTTTCTCTTCCCGTCTGGACTACTGTAATGCTCTCTACATGGGGCTCCCCTTGAAGAGCACCCGAAGGCTCCAACTGGTCCAGAATGCGGCCATGCGGGTAATTAAGGGGGAACGCAACGCTCCCATGTAACACCCCTCCTGCGCGAGCTACACTGGCTTCCGGTGGTTTTCCGGGTGCGATTCAAGGTGTTGGTTACTATCTTTAAAGCGCTCCATGGCTTAGGACTTCTGCCACCGAGAGCCTCCCACCAGCCCGTACGCTCCCTTAGAGAGGGTCTCCTCATGGTGCCGTCAGCTAAACAATGTCGACTGGCGACACCCAGGGGAAGACCTTTCTCCGTGGGAGCACCTGTCCTCTGGAACGAATTGCCCCCGGAATTAAGAACTATCCCTGACTTCCGCACCTTCCGCCGTGGTCTCAAAACCTTTTTTTCCCAACAAGCCAGGCTGGCATAAATTTTTAAATATGAATTTTTATTAATTTTAATCGGGGTTTGTTTGGTTTTTTAATTTTAAGAGAGGTCAAATTGTTTAATATGCTTTTAAAACTGTTTTTTAACTTTTATATATCTGTTTTACTTTGGCTGTACACCACCCTGAGTCCTTCGGGAGTAGGGCGGTATAAAAAACTAATAAACCTAAACTTAAACCTAAGTTTTAATGCTGCTGGATCAAGACTTTGAGTTGGGCATCCAAAGGGATAATGGGTGAAAAAGTAAAGAAGGTGATTGTGAGCATGGCATTATAGCCTTTTCCTTTTGTACATGCGTTGCCTAATGTACATTCAAAAGGGATGGGACTTTGGTCAATGGTTATGACGGCCATCTCTACTTCTTCATTCTCCTTCTAGATCAGTGATGGCCAACCTTTTTGTCCTCACATGCTGCAATCACATGCATGCGTGCCCACACCCATAATTCAATGTGCCCCACCCCCTGCACATGCTTGCATGACCTCCCCATGCTCCCATCCCCCCATGCATGCACGCAACCGCCCCATTTTGGGTCCCGCAGGCCTTCCTGAAGCCTCCTGGAACTAAAAACAGACTGCGAGAGCTGCTCCCCCTGCCCCCCCCCACATGTGTGCATGAGACCCTGCCCTCCATGCATGCACAGATGTCTCCCGCATGCATGCAACAAAGATCTGAAAATCAGATGGCCGGCGGGAGGCGCAAGTGCATGCATGGTGGAGCTGAGCTGGGTGATGGCTTGCGTGTTCACAGAAAGGGCTCCACATGCCACCTGTGGTATGTGTGCCACAGGTTCGCCATCACGGTTCTAGATGTTTCTGTTCAAAACAGCTTACAATTTCTATTGCATTGCTGTGCTTCAGTCCAGTCTACGCAGATGATATAACTCACCTTTAGAGCCCTGATGGGCAATCTTTTTATGCGCCAACCATAAAAACAATCCTTCAATCCTCCAATGTCCCAGGGCACATTGCTGCTGATTCCTTGAAATAACAAGAAGGTGGATTGGTGGGTGCCATTCAGCTAAGCTTAACTGCCAGATGTTTTTGCTTCAAAGCTTAATAATGTTCCTACCCAACTCTGACCTTGTGAAATAGGGTGTTAAGCAGTGGTGGGATTCCAAATATTTTCCTACTGGTTTGATCAGAGTGTGCTTTGCGCGCACAGCACCAAAAAACTTCCCTCAGTGTCAGCGCTGTTGAGCTGAACTGTTTTTTAGCTCAGCTAAGGCGTGGCAATGCGCTCTGCCATGTGAATCAACTGAGCTGAAAAAACAAGGGAATCTAGGCAGGGAACAATGGGGGCGGGAGGGCGGGGCCAAACAGAGATGTATTTGCCTGGTCTCAGAAGTACTCAAAATTTCTGCTACCGGTTGACCCGAACTGGTCCGAACCGGCTGAATACCACCTCTGGTGTTAAGGGAGGAGAAAGGAGGGTAAAGCGAAATGCACATATGCTGCAGCTTCAGATATTCTAACCCTTGTTGAAAGAAGGGTTTATTGGACACTTTATTTTTTTTGCTCCCAAGGGTAGATGAAATTAGGATACCCAAATGCTTCTTAATTAATTAATTCTATATCTTTATATTCTACTTAGAATTTAGCAAACGTTTGGCATCCTTTCGCATCTTTTTGTGCATGCTTAGTCACAGGTAAATATTCACTTGAATAATGGAAGCATGCTGCTTGGATAATGGATTTAAGTTTTTAACCTTAATGTTTTGGTTGGTTTTTAGTCTTATATTGGGATGGGATCATGCTGATATGAAACATGCAATATCATCCCTTCCTATGAACCTCCATGTACTAGTAAATATTGACTGATGGGTTTAGAAACCAGGTATAGCAGGGTTCATTCCAAATGTCTGTCTGCCTCTGCAGAGTTTCTTACTTTTTATATAGTTTTAACAAGCAAAGCAAAGAGCATATAGCAATAGCATTGTTATTGGTATATTCTCCTTGTCATTCAGTAAGAGCATCGCAGCCAGGGTAGAGTCTCACATATCTTGATAGTTCCTGGCGGTGCCTGGTGAGTTCATCGGCATCTGAGGTAAACAGTTACTGAGTCATAACAATGTACTGTGTATGGCCTCTTCATAACCTTTCCTCTATCCCTACAATTGACAGAATTTATGTATTTATGAAGGCTTTCACTGAAGTCCCTAGGTCCGTGATGGCGAACCTATGGCACGGGTGCCACAGGTGGCACACGGAGCCATATCTGCTGGCACCCAAGCCGTGAGCTCCAGTGTAGATGTGCGTGCCAGCCAGTTGATTTTCAGCCTTCCAGAGGACCATTGGAGGCTGTTTTTGCCTTCCCCAGTCTTCAAGAAAGCCTCTGGAGCCTGGGGAGGGCAAAAACACCTACCAGAAGTTCATTTCTGGAGGCTTTCCTGGAGTCTGAGGAAGCTGAAAATGGCCTCTCCCAGTCCCCTGGAGGAAATACCAAGCTTAGCTTGGAGGAGAGCAGTGTGGCATGTTTTGGGGGGGGGATTGTGTGGGAGGTTGTGCACACATGTGAATGTGGGGGGGGGGCTCTTTGCATTATGAGTGCTGGCACACACATGCACTATTACGCATGCGCCCTCGCATTTTTGGCACCACCAACAAAAAGGTTCGCCATCACTGCCCTAGGTGCACAATTGTGTGAATGCTATCTCACCATAATGTTCATACTATGTGTGTTGTTGACACTATTTGACACTCAAATGCCCTGAAGAGTAGGCAATTTTAGAGCTTTCCTAAAAATTGTATGCCCAGGAAAATCTTGCAAAGTACTGGAACAGCTCTTAAGAAAGTGTATTGGGCTCCCAATTTCTCCACCTCAGCCTACCTTTTTTACAAGAATGCATTGAACAGGCTGAATTTAGCAAGCAGAGGTAGTTCAGAAGAACCTGAGACCTGGGCCAAGAAAGTCTTTTAAGGAAAACCAACATTATGAATTAGATTCAGAAGCAAAGAGGTAACCAAAAGAGCTAGTGCATCTTTGGTATCAAAGAACAGAATACGTTATGCTATACCTGATTATCAGCTTTCAAGTTGTTTTCAAAAACAATATTAAACGGGTTCAATAATCTAAACCTGAGGTGATGAGTCACTGTCATCAGAGTCTTTTTCTTCAGGAAGGCTTACAATTGGTGCATCACCAGACTCTCCTGGCCACAGGAGACATTTATCACTAATGAGCAGTGGTGGGTTTCAAATTTTTTTAGAACCTACTCTGTAGGTGTGGCCTATTTTGTGGGCGTGGCTTGGCAGTCATGTGACAGGGTGGGAGTGGCCACCATTTAAAATGTGGTGAAACTCATTTAACAACGCTCTTGCTTAGCAACCAAAATTTGGGACTTAATTGTGATGATAAATTCTTTCTCTCTTTCTTTCTTTCTTTCTTTCTTTCTTTCTTTCTTTCTTTCTTTCTTTCTTTCTTTCTTCTTTCTTTC
Organism: Rhabdophis nuchalis; assembly: GCA_039707465.1. Taxonomy (NCBI): domain Eukaryota; kingdom Metazoa; phylum Chordata; class Lepidosauria; order Squamata; family Natricidae; genus Rhabdophis; species Rhabdophis nuchalis. The sequence goes on from CM077643.1 coordinate 287,731,289, forward strand.
TTTCTTTCTTTCTTTCTTTCTTTCTTTCTTTCTTTCTTTCTTTCTTTCTTTCTTTCTTTCTTCCTTCCTTTCCTTTCTTCCTTTCCTTTCCTTTCCTTCCCGTTGGGTCACTGGCAGCGGCGGGCAAGATTTACTTCCAGGTACGCCGGTGGAACCCCCTCTCACCGGTTCTCTAAATTTCACCAACCGGCTCTCGCGAGTAGGTGTGAGCCTGCAGAAACCCACCACTGCTAATGAGTATCAACTTCATCTTGCAGGGATTAAGTCTGAACATCGTTCTCATCCAAGCAGTCACAGATTTTATGCCTCTCTCAATATCTCTGGTAATGGGTATCTGCACAGCATTTACTTTGTATTACAGCATTGGATAGAAAACAAAAGTGAAAAAACACCCCAAAGTATAGTTTTTTGAGGATTATTTAAAATGAAATTGATACGGTACCTTGGAATGTCCTGATTTAAACTTTAAGAGGTTTTTGAGAAGACCCAGATAGTCTTTCAGTGTTACTCTTTTGCTAAAGGAAAACTTTAGATTTACTTTAAATTTCAGTTAAAGTAGAATTGTTTTTACCTAGCAATGGCACTTAGACTTATATACCGCTTCAGAATGCTTTACAACCCTCTCTAAGCAGTTTACAGAGTCAGCATATTGCCCCCAAAAATCTGGGTCCACATTTTGCTGACCTTGGAAGGATGGAAGGCTGAGCCAACCTTGAGCCTGGTGAGAATCAATCTGCCAAACTGATGACAGCCAGTGATCAGCAGAGTAGCCTGCAGCACTACACGCTAACCACTGTGCCACTGTACCTAACCCACAATGCAAGACCAAAATGAGACAGCAGCCTACCTTAGGAAAAAAACTAGCATAATTTTTTAATATTTTTCTTTGAAACCGCTGGTCCATGCACCATATTATAAAAAGTCCTTGGAAGCTTTCAGCAATTTAAAGCAAAGCTTTGATGCTACTTAGCATTGCAACAGGGGTGGGGGGGGGGTGATCTAGGAAAGATATAAGTCCAAACCTTATATGGATTGTCATTTTTGACTCTTGATTTTCAGACATTTCAGCCTAAGATTTTGACACAACTACATTGTGGATCTGTTGCATTTAATGTCCTTCATTCAGTTCCTTCCCCCATGACCAAAATATTTTTCTCCAGAAAGCAAATAAATAATCCTGGAAATATCAAAGTGTTACTTACCAAGATTTCCCATCCTTTATGGTTTTGCCATCAGCTGATCTTAACGTGATCTCATAGAGCCCTTTGACTCTGCCTGGATCACGGTATAATTGCCAAGAGTCTCAAAAAGAAAATGGTGAATTATTTCTGCCCGAACACAGCTGAAATTTGCCTGTTGTAACATGATCTGACTCACTCATTTCCCTCCAGGAATAATGAGTGGGAATAGTAGAAGCAAAGTTGCCACATTTAGTGTGTAAAATATAGAAGCTATTAACTTTTTGACATTTTTTTCCTTCCGGATTCTTATTACTGTTGACTTCAGATCAGAGTATGATATCACATGTAGCTTGTTGATATGTGACCAGAAGCCCTTTGAAACACCACTTTTTTTTTTGCTTTGGGAATGGAGGCGGCAGGGAGGTTTACAAGTCAAGCTTTTTGTACCCCTTTCTTTCAGAAATGCAGAAATTAAGGTAAACTAGTCATTTTGTGATCTCATTTCACTGCAAATAACATGGTAGAACAAAAAAATAGGATTTTCTCAGCATATGGGGGGGGGGGGGGGAAGCCTTACTGAAAAGCCTTACTAAGCACCATGGTCATTCAATGAATGTGTGGCAGTTGTTAAATGAATGCATTTTATCCAATGGGTGGTAAATGCCACATAAATTATTAACCTGGACATCTGTATAGGACACATTCTCTTGCCTATCAACTGCTTTTATGAAAGTTTGTAGTGAAGAAGACCTGGTGCCGCTACTGAAAATAAAGGTGCAGAATTCTTTCTGGCCTTTGTATTCTAGTATAGGTAACATTGCATTGTTGTACCCATGCCAACACAATTACCAGATTCCTGGGTCTGATGATGCTACATGGATATATGAGAAACTCTCAACCATGGATACCCAACTATGGACATGTGAAATTATGCCTATTAAATCATACCATATTTTCCCCAAAATATGACCTATCCCAAAAGCGGGGGTGAAATTCAGCAGGTTCTGGAGAACTGGTAGTGGACATTTTGAGTAGTTCAGAGAACCAGCAAATACCTCTGGCTGGCCCCAGAGTGGGGTGGGAATGGATATTTTGCAATCTCCTTCCCTCAGGAGTGGGTGGGAATGGGGATTTTGAAGTATCCTTCCCCTACCATGGCCACCAAGCCATGCCCACAGAACTGGGAGTAAAGTATTTGAATTTCACCACTGCCCAAAAGTAAGTCGTAGCTTGATTTTTAAACATGTTCCCAATATAAGTCCTACCCCCCAAATAATCTCTAATTAAGACCCCACCTACTCCAGGGTGCACGGGTAAAATGCGGTGGGGATGGGGTGTGTGGAGCCGCCCCACTACTTACTTTTGGAGTTGCAGCCAGGCCTCACACATCCTGACACCTGCCTTGCTGGTCCATTTCTGCAGCCAGCAAGGCCTGTAAGGCTTTCCTGAAGGCCTCTGCAGCCAATAACAGAGCTGAGAGGAAACCCTTGCTGGCCTCAGAAGTAGTTCCTGAAGGCCTCTGACAGAAAAGGAGGTGAGGTGAGTCAGTGTATGACCCCTCCCCCCACTGGTGACTTTTTTAGTGGAGAAAAATATAAGACAGGGTCTTATTTTTGGAGGAACACATGTAGTTAACAGCAGTAGATGAAAATTGAAGGTTCCAATTTCGTTCAGTCTAATCTCAAAATATATTTGATTGAAGGACAATTTGATTGATTCAATAGAAGTTTTGGAGTTTGCCTAAGACATGTTTCTTCTGCTTTTGTTCTTCGATGTATTCTTCCTCTTTAAAAGTGGATTTCCCCCCCCCCCCCACTTCCCACCACCTATAGTTTTAAACTTTTGTCAGCCATGTGTGAGCGTTAGCCATTTATAAATGCTAGTGGGTATTTTCTTCTGAAACGCTCCAGCAAATGCATTTGGAGGATTTTAAAATACATTTGGATGACCGCAGTCTCCCCAGTGATTTTCATCGCTTTTTTTTTTAAAGCAAACTGCCTAAGAGCATGGTAAAATACAATGTTTAGTCTTTGAACTTAAAAGCGTCTGGAGAGTGGCTTAGCACTCCATATACTAGGTTTTCTTCTTCTTTTTAATAAGTCGAGGCTTTGGAATATAACAGCTCTATTTTGATAGAATGAAAGTGCCTCACAATGTGTGCAAAAGTGGGGGGGGGGAAGCATTGTAAGCCAAGAGAGAAAGAGAACTAAAACATCCTTTCGGGTTCACAATTGACATCAATATTTTAAAAAGCTCAGCACTGGTATGCTTACTGCTGGAGCCACTACGCAACACTGAAAGAATACGTACAATATTAAGTATTAATTGGGTGGATGGCATCTAGCTCACTTTTACACTATTTCATTTCTGGAATTGTTCCATGATACAATGGACAAATATTAAGTGAAGACTATTCTGCAATTGCAAGTAAGGACAAAGAACTGGAGATAGAAAGGAGAACAGCTATAGTGAGAAAGATGATCCAATCTGTGATAGATGTTGTATGATATGCTTAAGTAATGTTATCCATGCCAAGTAGCCCTCTTTCCTTTAATTTCTTTTGTTCCAAAATACCCCCCCCCTTTTTTTTTTGAAGCTGGGAATTAAATCTGCCGTTTTCCAATCCTCTGGTAGTTAGCCAATGCGCCAGGATATTTGAAAGGTATGGTTCAGTGGTTCTGAGATCACATCTAACAGATACTTCAGAATCTTGGGATATAATTCATCTTGTCCTGGTGATCTGAACTCAACTAGAGTGGACAGATGCTCTCTTATGGCTCAGGGCCTAGTTACTTGCGGCTCGGGGCCTAGTTACTTGCGGGACCACCTCCTGCCACACACCTCCCTCCGACCGATTCGCTCCCACAGGGAGGGCCTTCTCAGGGTGCCGACCGCCGGTCAATGCCAGCTGGCGAAGTCCAGGAGTAGGGCCTTCTCTGTGGCAGGGCCCGCCCTCTGGAACGACCTGCCCCCCGAACTTCTCACCATCACGGACCTTCCCCTCTTCCGCTGCTCACTCAAGACATACTTCTTCCAGCAAGCTGGACTAGCTTAGAATTCTGACCTAGGTACGATAGAGCTTCAGCTAAATTAGAAAATGGTTGACAGGTTTTTAATGGGAATTTTAGCACAGGTTTGCAATTTAATTTCTTTTTAACTTATTGTATTTGTTGTTATCTATTTATTGTGGTCTTAATTTCCTGTGCACCGCCCAGAGTCCGTCTCGACAGAGCTTGGTGCGGTTTACAAATCGAGTAAAATTCAAATTCAAAATTACCCTTTTCTTGCCTATTTTAAGTTGGGTTCCAAATCTGTTTTTTACAGTACTGTTTTTGATAAGTTTGACTGTTTGTGTAGCCCTGCCCACCCATCGCCCCCCATCCTTTGGCCTCTGCCTCCCAGCAATTTATCTACTTGCAGCAAATGGGAAAAATGGGGCTTGCAGAGGCGGCAATAGGCAATGGCAATCCCAGCAGCCTGAAAAAGTTGGTCATCAGGAAGCTCATGTTGAAACTAAAATTGAAAGTGAAACAGGCTGTTTTCTGTTTGCTGCAAGGAGGCAAATTGCTGGGAGGCAGAGGCAGATTTTTTTCCCCTTGTACTTATCAGGCTAAACTAAAACAGGCTGTTTTCTGTTTGCTGCAAGGAGGTAAGTCAATAGCTATAAATGCCTATAGGATGTTCAAATTATTAGATATATTTTTAAAGACTGTTTTTTATTATTGTTCTAGACAACTTAACAAAATAAAGAAGCTTTTTAAAATAAATGCTTGATCTGAAGAGGTCCAGTGCTATTGCATCTTTTTTTAAATAACACAAAATAATGATGATCCCAGAAGGCCACATCAATTTTAACAGCATCTGTACAAGTATAGTCTGAAATGTAATACCACAAATGTATATAGTCTGTACTGTTTGCTGATTGCTGCAAGGAGGCAAATTGCTGGGAAGCAGAGGCAAATTTTCCCCCCCTTGTTTTCCTCCCCAAAAGCTAGGTTATACTTTGGAGGATCTTATACTCCGAAAAATACGGTACCTAGAAGAAATACCTGCCTGACAGATTTGCAATAGTTCTTTACCAGGATACAACTAAACTGGGAAAACAAAGTAAGTACAAGCAATCTATTTTTCAGAAAGTCTTTTAGGTCCTCAGGTACAGAAAGTTTATTTTGGATGTATGTGTGAGTCAAAGAACTGATGAAAAATAGTATCAAAATACTGCCAAGGGGACAGCCAAGTCTGTTTGATATTTCTTTGAGCTCATGAAGTCTCTTTGGCTTGAAACATTAGCGAAAATATTAATTCTTCATCTTCCTACAGGTTCTCTAGAAACATTTAGAGATAAACATGCCATTAACCCAAGTCATAAACTCTTTATCTACAGTGTCAGTTCCCAGGAAGATTCATGTCTCATGCATTACTAATCCAGTTTTACACAGCTCAGTATACTCAGTATATTCCACCATCAAGACATGTATCAGTGCTAGAGTTGTATATGTCTGGATCGTGTTTTGTGAAACAGCTTTTGTGAAACTCTTAGTGGAAGAGTTGGAATTCATGCCAAATGCAATTTCTGGTATTCAAGGTTTGTAATATTAAACAATCTTTTGTTTTGATTAGCTCCTTTTACAAAGCTATTTCTACAATTTTGGAAGTTCCATGATTTTTAATTTCCTTCCAGAGAATGTCCATGAAGTTCTGAATGATTAATATAGACGAAAAAAAGTATGGCTATGTTAATCAGCCTTGATCATATTACAATTAAGATTTGATGGTGGCATGATTCAGTTTAGATGACGCACGATTACATCTTCGTGCTTCTAGGTTCAATTGGAAAAAATGCTTCAACAATAGATTGTAAAAGAAAACATCAAAATGCCTAAGGATCTTATGGTTTTTTGTTTTGCAGAGTGGGAGGAAAATATCAGCATTAATTAACTTTTAAAGGATACTAACCCAGTAAATGTTCAGCCACACAATTTAAGTTTAAATATAATGGAGTTTTAAAGTATTCCTCGTAACTATTACAGTATATGGCAGGGATGAAAAGAAAATGACACAACAGCTAAATAGCCACCAAAGTTTCCTTGAGATCATTCTCTTCTGGAGCAAAGAGGCTTGCAGGCATGGTTCATAAGAGAGTCAAGCATCTGGGAAATCAGGCAACATCAATAGGTAAATGGTGGCATGATGTACAGTAAGTAATTAACAGAATTTGCCTCCTGAGATTACTGGCTACTATGGGCTGGGAAGTTGGCTAATCTAGAAGTGGAATCTCTCCTAGGACTGATCAGCAATATTCCAATTCACAAAGTGATACATAAACAGCAATGCACAAACAACAGAAAACATCCATCGCATAGTCAAAGCAGTTCAAAGCCCTCCAAACACCTGGGCAGCAACCATTTCAGTTGGATGTCGTGAATCACCTCTTTGATTCAGTTTTATTATTTATTTATTTATTTATTTATTTATTTATTTATTTATTTATTTATTTATTTATTTATTTATTTATTTATTTATTTATTTATTTATTTATTTATTTATTTATTTATTTATTTATTTATTTATTTATTTATTTATTTATTTATTTATTTATTATTTCGATTTATATACTGCCCTATTTTCCCTAGAAGGGACTCAGGGCGGTGCACAGAAAGATAAAAACCCAACAACACATACAAAATATAAAAGACAATTAAATTATTAAAACTGTGCTAAAATTTGGATAATGTAAAAATTAAAACCAATAAATATCAAAATTTAAAATTATACCCTTAGTCTATGTCAGGCCAGCTAAATGAAAGAAATGTGCTTTTAACATCCAACGGAAGAGGCGTAGGTCCGTGATGGTACGGATATCAGGGGGCAGGTCATTCCAGAGGGCCAGACTCGCCACAGAGAAGGACCTTCCCCTGGGAGTCGCCAGCCAGCATTGACCGGCTGACAGCATCCTGAGGAGGCCCACTCTGTGGGAGCGGACAGGTCGAAGGGAGGTATGTGGCAGGAGGCGGTCTCTCAAGTAACCAGGACCCGTGCCATGGAGCGCTTTAAAGATGGCGACTAACACCTTGAAGCGCACCCGGAAGACCACAGGCAGCCAGTGCAGCTCGCGCAGGAGAGGTGTTTGATTCCAAAGGAGGGGAGTGTAAATAGCTCTGGAAAAAAAAATCTTCAAACAGAATCAAAATTGCACATTTTCTTTGTCTCATTTTCAAAACAGCAACAACATAGAACCAAACACAGGACTGAAAAAGATTGTAACATATTAAGTAAATGAAACCTTTCTGATGCCACTTTCAAAAAAGGTTATTTTCCCCCCAATTTCTCTATGCCTGCTTCTGCATAACGACAATATTTTTCTTACCCCCCTGATGAATTCAATACTCCATACTAACTTGAATATAGTCCAACATAGAGTGATCCTTGAACCAGGTTCTTCTCAATAAGGGTGGAGATAGCATCCATGTATGGGTAGATTTATCCACGCTCTGATTGGACTGAGTCTTGAATATTAATTAAGCAGACCAGTATATATACCCCCTCAGGAGCCACCATACCCAGTTCCGACTCAGTCCAGCTCTTGGACATTTGGCATCCAACTGCTTGGATTCCTGAGTTATTTGAATGAGGATTTCTGAATATTTCTGGCTTGTGAGTAGACCAGTCCCCCCTCGACAGCAGCTGATTTAGCTCAGGCATTCACTTACCAGTCACGGGCCTTGGCCTCCGACTGCTGATCTCATAAAGACCTCCCTGCTGAGCTGTTGTTGGGCCCCCTGGGGTCCTGCGCTCTCACTGCTGTCCTCAAGTGAGGGGGGGGGGAGAAGAAGCCTGGTCCAGGGAGGTGGCCTGCGGGGCAACTTTGGCTGTGAGGCCTAGCATTTCCCAAAGGAGGAGGGAACGTGCCTGAAAGCCAGCAACGAGGGATCTGCCTAGGGGGAGCTTGCCACAAGGCTTCTCACTACCCCCAGAGGCTCCTGGGTGCCCCTCCGGGCCGCAGCCCTGCCTTCCACACGGTTTTCGTGCCGCACGGGCATCCCATCGGCTGCCTGAGGCTTAGGAGCATTGGAAAAGCTTCGCACGGAGCTCGTCCCTCCAGCGGCCGCCATTTTGAGCCGCATAGCCTCCAGGCAATCACCAGACCAGGCTGAGGCAGACAGGGCCGCAACCGACGGCCTCCTCACAGTGAGTCCTGGGCCTTCTACCAGACAGGGTGCGCAAAGTAAGCCAAAGGCCCGCTCCTCTTCCAGGCCCTCTTCCTCCTCTGCCCCGAAGGGCTCAAAGAGCAAGGCCCCGGCTAGGGCTTCCTCGGCCTTGCCACCCCGAGGGCTCCCAGCATGCAGGCCCAAGCCACCACCAGGCCTGTGGGCGACCATTCTGCCCCCATCCAGCAGGCCCCAACCCTGGGACCCCTCCAGGTCGACCTCAACCCGGGGCCCTTCAGCCCAATTTTGCCAATAAACACCTCGGGCCTTTGGGGCCCAGCTACTACCAGGCCTGCCTCCCACATGGCTGAGGCCACCTTCAGGCCCAATGTGGCTGGCCTCAGGCCCGAGGCCTCCTGGATGGCAGGGATTCCAACACCGGCCCCTCAGGCTTCGGCCTTTCAGCAGCCTCTCACAATGCCGGGCATGCAAGACTTTTTTGCAGAACTAATGAGGCAGAGCTTCACAGCAGGAATGCGGGAAAGGGCCCAGATCCCATCCTCGGCTCCAGTCGCCCTGGCTGCCCCGCCTGTACCACCAGCACCCCTGGTCCACCTGTTACCAGCTGAGGCTGATGCAAGCCCCTCGCCTTCCTCCGAGGATGCTGAGTTCCGCGAGGCAGACCTGTCGGGGGATGAGGGGCAGACGGCGGAGAAGCCCGGCTCCACGGGGCTTTTCCCCCCAGCTTTGTTCGGGCCACTCTTAGCCAAAGCTAAGGCCACGTCCGAGTTCACAGCTGCCGCGGCCACAGCACAGACCCCAAGATCGTGGTACACCGAGCTGACAATTCACACTGAAGCCATACCGACCCACCAGGGGTTTGTGGACGTGATCCGGCGCCAGTGGTCCACTCCAACATCTGGTCCGGGACCTACTGCCACCGAGGAGCGGTTTTTCACCGTGGAGCCCCTGCTCGAGTCTGCTCTGGCCTGGCCTTCTGTGGATATGCCCGTGGCCGGCCTCTACTCGACCACCACTCTGCCGGGCAGCCAAGAGGACTTACTCAGGCCTGAGGACCGCCGCTCCGACCAGGTCCTCCACAAATGCCACCAGACCGCTGCGTGGTCCATCTGCGCATCTACAGCAGCATCATTTTTCACCCGGTCAAGCCTGTTCTGGTTGCAGCAGTTACAGGACCGCATCCCGATTTCAGACACCAGGGCGCACCAGGACCTGAACAAAATCGTGGAGTCCGTGCAATTCACCGCCAACACCACCCTGAGTGCGGCCAGATTCTCCTCCCGAGCCGTCGCTTCTACCGTGGGGGCTAGATGACTGCTTTGGCTCTGACAGTGGCAGTCGGAGCTAAAGCATAAGTGGAAGTTGGCTTCGGAACCTTATGCCGGGGAGACCCTCTTTGGAGAGGCCCTGAACCCTCTGTTGATAGAGGGTAAAGATAAACAGAAAACCCTTTCCCCCAGCTCCAAACGGGGCTCCTCCAGACCAGCCCCTTACCCGAGGCGGCAGAATTTCAGAGTGCCAGACTATGGGGGTTCCTTCCGCTCGGAGGTCCAAAATCGGGGGTATCGCCCTCAGGGAGGGTACGGGCAGAGCAACCACCAGAACCAGCCCTGTTATCGACCGCCCCGCGGGGGAGGGTCCAAACGGCCCTTTCGGGGCAGCGGATGCCATCCCTACCGCCGCTATTGACCGGGCTTGGGCCGATCCCCCCATTGGGGGAAGGCTCCGCCTGTACATTGCCCAATGGGAGGTCACAACCTCTGACTCCTGGGTTCTTGACACAGTCAGGGATGGCCTGACCTTGGAGTTCGTGGCTCCCCCTCCTAGTTTGTTTGTCACTTGCCCTGTTCCGGGCAGCCCGGGAGGGGGGTTGTTAATGTCTACGGCTATTTTGCATTTATTGGACATTGGGGCTATCCAAACTGTTCCCTCGGACCAAGTTGGTCAAGGTTTTTATTCCCGGTTATTTGTAATCCCCAAACCCTCAGGTGGTTGGCGCACCATTTTAGACTTGAAACGTTTGAATGTTTTTATTAAATATAGGCACTTTAAAATGCAGTCTCTTTCTTCCATCCTGGAGGGAGTTCGGGCCGGGGATTTTCTTGCCTCCATTGATCTCATGGAAGCCTACCTCCATGTCCCTATCCATGCTGACCACCAGCAGTATTTGCGATTCTGTTACGGGTCCTCCCACTACCAATACACCACACTCCCCTTTGGCCTCTCTTCGGCTCCCAGGGTATTCACCAAGATCATGGCCGCTCTGGCGGCTCACCTCCACTCGTTGCCCATCCGAGCACAATTTTATTTAGATGACATCTTGGTGCTCTCCCGGTCTTATGAGACCTCCCTGAGGGACCTCTCTACTACCATCGAGGTCCTAGAATCCCATGGGTTCTCAGTCAACGAGGCCTAGAGTTGCATGGTACCATCCACCAGGCTCCTGCATCTTGGGGCGTGGATCGACTCCATGGCTGGCCAGGTTTTTCTTTCCGAGGACAGGGTCTCGAGCATAGCCCAGTCAGTGCAGCTGGTAGAGGGGTCGCACAAGCCCACCTTGGCCTCCCTCTCACAGCTTTTGGGTAAGATGATTTCGGCCATCTCAATTGTCCCCTGGGCCAGACTCCACTCGAGGGATCTGCTGTGGTTTCTCCTCCCATTCCAGAAGAGGAGGGTGAGCCACTCCACGATGCGGGCACGGCTTTCCGCCAGACATCAGAAGGTCCCTGCAGTGGTGGACGTCTGCGGCCATTACCAAGGGCTGCCATTTCTGGGCCTCTGACAGCATCGTTGTGACCACTGATGCCAGCCTCCAGGGTTGGGGGGCGCATATGGGGGACAGGGTGGCCCAAGGACTGTGGTCCCTGGAGGAGGCTTCCCTCCCTATCAACCTTCTGGAGCTTAGGGCCATTAGGCTGAGCCTCTGGGAATTCGGGGATGCCTTGGTGGACCGTCACGTCCTGGTCCTGACGGACAACATGATGGCCAAGGCACACATCAATAGGCAGGGGGGCACTAAGTCCTGGCCTCTCATGGCTGAGGCGGATACGCTGTTGTCTTGGGCCGAAGCCAATGTGCTGTCCATCAGGGCAGAGCACATTTTGGGGGAGGATAACACACGGGCGGACTGGCTTAGTAGCGTGCACCTGGACCATTCTGAATGGTGTTTACTCCCTTGGACCCTTCCTTCCTGCCTAAGGTGGGTTCCCTTTTTCATCGGGCTCAAGAGGTCATGCTCCCCTCTTTTTGCCCGGACCCGGCCCAGACTTCAGGGGTAGCTTGGCATACTCTGGACGTGCGCCGGGCTCTGGAGGTTTACGTTACCCGGACGTCGGCCATCCATAGGTCGGAGTCCCTGTTTGTTTCGTTTCAGCCTGGTTCCCTTGGCAAGAAGGTCTCGGTGGCGTCTGTGGGCTGGTGGATTCGGCAGTGCATTGAAAGAGCCTATGCGTCGTGTGACGAGGCAGCACCTGGCGGCATTACAGCACATTCCACTCGCAGCGCCGCAACTACTTCTGCTTGGGCTATGCATGCGTCAATAGAGGAGGTCTGTAGGGCGGCTGCCTGGACTTCCCACTCACCTTTTGTTAGACATTACAAACTGGATAAGTTCACTTCGGCGGACGCTAATTTCGGGCACCACGTGCTGCAGGCGGTGTGTCCTACTATTCCTGAACAGGACTGAACTCGACCCGCCCTGCTGTGATGTTATGGGCTTGGGTATGTCCCATACATGGATGCTATCTCCACCCTTATTGAGAAAGGGCGTTGGTACTTACCTGATACGCCTCTTCTAATAAGGGAGGAGATAGCATCCGGCCCACCACTTTTCTCGTTCAGCCTCTGTTTGGCTCACGTGGTTTGTTTTCCACTTGACACCTGTTTTGTTTCCTAAATGCAGTTGGGGTTTGGTGCCATTGAGTCTGTGTTTTCTTTCCTTCGTCGTAACTGTGTATGGTGGCTCCTGAGGGGGTATATATACCGGTCTGCTTAATTAATATTCAAGACTCAGTCCAATCAGAGCGTGGATGAATCTACCCATACATGGATGCTATCTCCCCCCTTATTAGAAGAGGCGTATCAGGTAAGTACCAATGCCCTTTTCCTCCCCCTTGTTAATCTTCGAAAGTGCACTTATGACTACTTTAAGATGGAAAACACTTTCCTAAATGCTGACACATTCTTCTGAATGCTTCTATTCCACACTCAAAGATCACATCCTACAGCTAATGATCCTTATTCAATGTTGTTCTCAAATCAGTGCTATTTAGGTCCATCACTCACATTGCTTCTACCAGGCATTTTATGCAATGAATAGAAACCACTCTCGCTGCAAGTTTGACTACAGAATAACAGTTTGCCTATATTTATGGAATAGGTATTTTTTGAGGTTGCACACACTTCAAAGACATGTGGGAGGACAATTTTTGTAATGCTTCAACTAACAGCATCTTTATAGATTATTAAACAGTGCATGGAATGAATATTTGTTTTTCATCTGTTTTACAAAAGCCTGAGTATTTCCTCCCCCCCAATGCTTTGTTCATTGCAAAGCCATCCCATTAAAACAGATAGATATTATAGCTTATAATTAATCCTTCCTTTGGATTGAAACTTAGGCTACGTGACTGGGAGACTAAGTTTATCTCCCCGCAACCCAGTATTTAATTTGCTTTGTCTTGTTTTCACTTCATTAAAAATGGAAGGGAAAAACAAGCAGAGGGAATTTTGTGTGCATTTTTGGTGGACATTTATTCTAATTTTTGTTTCCTAACTCACAAACACTTGTATGGGTGTATCTTCCCAACAATTGTTCCTATTTTTAAAAATTCTTTACCCCGTAAAGAAGAGACTAGCCAGTCACTTATCTGAAATGGCGTAGGGTCTCCTGCTTGAGCAGGGAGCTGGACTAGACCTCCAGCTGTATTCTGATTGATTGATTGATTGATTTTCCAGAGAAGAATATCATCCTAAAGCTCAGATACTACATCTAGTCCAATCTTTTGGTTTGTACCAGAGGTGTCCAACTCACGCCCTGCATGCTGGATGCATCATGTGCTGGCCATGCCCATGTGATACATCACACGAGAACAATGTGACAACATGAGTTTGACATCCCTGGTTTACACAAAGATTCAGAATATGATAATTAAATAAAATTGAGTATATGTCTATGGGGATTCTCAGTCATCCATATCATGGTTGTCCCAAAGGTGCTTTTTCAAGAAGCAACTGGACTGTCTTATTTTCTTTGAAGACGTTTTGCTTCTAATCTAAGAAGCCTTTTCAGTTCTGTTGAAAGGTGTTGTAGAAGAGATAGATGATGTCACATCCCCACCTTCTGTTGAGACAGGGCTATTCAATGAGCTATTCAATTTTGACATAGATGGCCTCTTTGATCCCTCTTTCAAACCAATGTTCTTCTCTGTCCAAAATGTGGATTTTGCTGTCTTCAAAAAAGTGGCCTTTAGCTTTTAAATGCAGATGGACTACTGAATCTAGTCTAACATAGGAGGGGAACACCATCAGGACTAGAAGCAAAAAGTTTTCAAAGAAAAACCAGAAAGTCTAGTTGCCTCTTTAAAAAGCACTTTTGGGACCAAACTGAGTAATATTATTAAACCAACTTCTCCATTTATCTACAGTATATGAAAGAACTACCACCAGTGAAGTAATTGTTGACAAAATGACATAAATAAAGAGTGATTCATTAACCTATGAGATATAACACATATGAACAATGCTATCATCATGAGGAATTATATATCAACAATTTGGGGCATATAAAACCTATTTCCAATAGTTTCGATCTTCACAGGCAAAGCTGTGTTAGAATTGCCAAGGTTTGAAAAGACACTGTATACATTCCTTGTGTGAACTCTTAAAATATCTTGAACCTATGGACCTGGAATATAGGAAAATGAAGCTAACAACATGTTGATTGCAGTGGCATTCCTACCAAGTGAAAATGGATAGAGCTGGTTGTGTGAAGATTAAGAAAATGATGGGTAACCTTCATCCTCATTTGACATGGAATAAGTACTTAATCAGTAAATTGGAAGAATCTAAATCCTGAAACCTCTATAAAAAAGGAAAACTGAGCAGGATTACCATAGTAATTTGGTAAATAACTGAACTGAATAAATGCAACACATTGACTTTTATTTATTTCCAACAAACTCAAATATGTGCAGGAATAACAAATGTTATAAAACATTTTGTCTGGTGGCCTCTGGCAGACTTAATCATCTGGAAAATGAAAGCCACGTTATGCATCTTTGTAATTACTCTTTCTTACAGGCACAAAAAGAATGAAATGAACTGGCATCTGCTCTGGGGTTCAGAGTTACTAGTTTAGGATTTTGAAATGGATTCCATCTAAAATATGATCATTCATAATTCCTCACAATAGTTCAACTTTGGAGAGTTCAGTTACACCAATGCTTTATTAAAATTTCCAAGATAAAATGGTTTAGATGAAAAACAGTGGTTGGAAATTAAGCAACTTGGGTTAGTTTTCCATTTGGAAGTGGAGGCTCATAGTTTAAGGCCATTTTATTAAAATTGTATCACCAAATTTTGAGAACCAATAGGTTGTTCAATGTTTTTCCTGTTTCTTTATTGAGACTGTCCTTTGGCTAAGAATTAAGGTTCTGCAACATATTCCTAAGAATTCTGGATTTTGTCAATTAGGCAAAGTCCTTGATTTTTATAGGAAATAATTTTTCCAAATCCAAAGAGAGCATACAAGAAACTTTTTTTAAGAGTGCTAATTGCAAACAAGAAAGAAAGATGAATGAGCTTTTTTCACTGCCCAAAGTCATAATTGGCTTATGCTTTGGCCTCTTTGATGATTATGTGCTGTACAGCGGTCTTCCTGGAGTCTATTGAATTAGCAGGTTGCAATAAGTCAGTAAACAAATGGGTACATAAAGAAGCAGCTTCAAATGATGGCAACAATTTGGTGAACTGAGAAGATACACTATGTGAAAACAGGAATAACAGATTTAAATCCAAATCTGTGCACCACTTTTGAGGTTCAAAACCAAACCAAACATTTATAATGAACATAGCACCAGAGCTACTAGAACTAGAATTGATTTGTAGCACATGGAACTTATAGTCTATAAGCAAATGCACATGGATTGATTATTTGACATTAACTCACTGTCAAGTGTTTAGTGTCCATGTAGATAGATTTCATCCATGACCGTCTATCCCTAATCTTGTCCTTGAGGTCTTCCCATGGTGCACCCATTTACCACTGTAACTGAGTCAATCCATGTAGCTGTTTTCTTTTATTTCCTTTCTTCTTTCCCAGATTAGAGCCTTGCCAGAGAGCTAAGTCTTTCCAAAAAGTATCCAAAACAGGGCAATCTTGTTTATTTGTGCCTCAAGCAAGAACTCTGAGTTGATATGGTGTTTGATGATCCATCGGGTTCTTTTCTTCTTCTAGTGTAAGAGATTGCCAGTCCAAAACCCAGCACTGAGTTAATTTAATTCTGATAGTAAAAGGAAGTATTAAAAGTTGTTAGATATCGAGGCAAATATTGTACTAGATGAAGAAGTATTTCTTTCTCTATGAAGTAGCTAAGGAATGGCTAAGGTAACTTATGTAAGTAAACCACTCTTGTCAAAACAGACAAGAGCACTCGAGACAACACAAGAGGGAAAAAAATCATTTTGAAAACCAAAGTTTTCAACAACAAAAAAACCCTTTTGAAAATACAATAAAAAAAGGTTTGTGAGGAGAAGGAGCTAAATGAAGGATTGCTATTCCAGTCGAATGAGGCAATATGCAACACAGATAAGGATTAGTTTATAATCTTAGACATATCCATTTTGCAAGAAGAATTTCTTACCAAAGGTACAGATAACACTGGTCTGTTTGCCTGTAAATCACAGGTACAATCAAATCCCAAGCATACTCATGCTATTCTAATTAACTATCTTTCTTTCCTCCTAAAAGCTCTGCACTGTGAGATGGGTGGCCATATAAATTACTTAAGCCAACACACAATAAATGAATACATCCATTTACCCAGCTGTGAGAAATTGTGTTGTGCTTTTGAACCCATGAACCCTTTGATCCCTGTAGCAAATAGTGAGAGACAGGTAAGGGGGAAAAGTTTCAGGTGATGCCCTGTGTTTGTATCTCCCCTGCCTTATTGTTAATTCAATCAGTGTCTGGGTATAAGAGACAAAAGAAGAATCCTGTTTCTTTCTCTCCCTTGTGTTTCCCTTTCTTCAGAATGAAGGTTAGGTAGACATTGCATTTTTCTTTCCCCCTGGATTTCTTAATAGCAAGTAATAAGATTTTACTTCAGACATACTGACTATTAGTATTTGCTGGGGTAAACATAGCAAATATTTTGCCTGCAACAGACTATATTAGGAATATATGTGTGTGCTTCCCTAGCTTAATCAAATTATTCAGCATTATTTTGTAAGTCTATTTTTGTTTGAGAATTTAGCCTCTCACAAGATCTCCTGATGATTTCAAATCCAATACTAGCATACTGTTGCCCACCTCTCCACAACCAGGATGTATACACAGCTTACCCACATACCCTCAGGATTCATCTCGGCTACCAGTTTTTTCCCCAAGATTTAAATTTGTTCTGTTTTGTGCTAATGAAGTGTTGCCCTTGTTGGCTAGCCCTTCCAATATGACTGGGAATTCGATTCATGTCTTGACAGAATTCTGCATATGACCTTCCTTTGAAATTCTGCACAATTGGGGCAGGTTTAACGTCCTTGATAATGAATTAATGGGTGCTGACGTAACCTAGGCACTAGGTCACATTTTTACTGCTGTCATAATAAAAGAAGGTTGAAAATACCACACACACTCTCTGCTGTTTGCCCCTCCTTGTAGCACTGATTCTTCTGTTTTTGCTACCTACTGTAAGTAACTCCAACTTGATTCAGCCAGTTCCTGACAGTGATTGTATGGGTGTATCTTTCCACTGACATCAAGCGTTCAACCAGCTTCTCATACCTTAACTGTACCACTCGTATTACTTCCACTTAATACTAGAGTAATATCTTTATAATTACTGTTATTATACAATACCATCATCACAGATGGCACCTTAGAGCTTCACAAGAACACAGAGCTTTGTTCCAAAGAAACGTACAGTCTGAATTATAGATTATGTATATATTAATGCCAAACTAAATTATACATTACATATTGAAATCAAATGGGATGGTAAAAACATTAAAGCAAAGATGTTGCTCAACGATTTCCAGCAAAATTATAATTCAGCTCAAAGCCCCTCTCTCTTTTCTCTTCCCCCCAGACCAAAACATATCACCTTGGGAAAGAAAAATTTAGAGGAGACAGAATCTAAAAAAGACACCTTGGAAAATCTGTGGAAGCATCTGTTTCTTCTATTACCTCTGTCTTCCTATTCCTCAGTGTCATTTCTTGGGCTTTGGGGAAGGGAAGAAGAGGTAGCTTGTCAAAATATTTGTAAGGTCCCTTCAGGCTTCCTGAATGATGGATTGGCACACTGCAGATTGAGAAGGAGAGAATTCTCCCTAGGAGTAAATTGGCTCAGTGAATAAATGTAAAGTTTTACTTCCTTGTGTTACCCTTGGCTTCCCCATATTTTTCACTTTGAATTAGATGATCACTTTTTTTAACATTCACAAGTCTCACATCATTTCACTACTTAAATTGGTGCTGATCTGGTAAAAAAAAGCAACATCCTAGGACCTAGGAAAAATGGCTTTAAAAATAGCTGAACTCAGCTGGCCAGCACACGCATGCACACTGGCCAGCTGATAGGGCAATGCCTCGTGTGCCCTGAGAAATGGCTCCATGTGCCACCTGTGGCACACGTGCCATAGGTTCGCCATCCTGGTCCTAGGTTCAGCATATTGGAGACAAAAGGAGAATTGGATGTTATTTATTTATTTATTTATTGATTGATTGATTGATTGATTGATTGATTGATTGTTTAAATTTCTATACCGCCCTTCTCCCTTCTGGGACTCAGGGCAGTGTACAGGCAACAATAAAATCACAAGTGAAAAACATAGAAACCTTTAAAAATACATTAAATGATAAATAGCCTGTCTTAAAACCTTGTTAAAATGCCTGCTAAAAAACCATTCAAAACTATACCTTTTAAAACTATGCCAGTTAAAATCTATGCCAGGCCGGCCGCACGAAATAAATAAGTCATGGTAGAGCATGAGGTGGTTAGATAGTGTTGTTGACACAGTGAACATGGGTTTGGGCAGGCCCTGGGCTAGAAAAGAGGACAGGAGATGCTGGGGTCCATGAGGCTGCAGGAAATTGACTTAACAACTGAACAACAATAAAAGAAGTTTCAGAATAGGACTTTTTTTTTCTTTTTGTCTCTGGTATGTCATTCCAAGGGTTAGGAATTTACTGACTAAATGAAGCTATTATCTTTTTTATTTCAATAGAAATGGAGTAGGGATAATCTCTGCCTTCAAATTGATCACTTATGCATTTGTTGATCAAATATATATGGGTGGTGTACAATAAAACTATGAAATAGTTACATAAAAATATTCAGCTAAAATTAACTAAAATTAAAAATTGAAACCAAAGAATAAGAGGGCAGCAGATGTCAACAGCAATGGATCCAACTACATATCATGGTGTTCTCTTGGGGCTGCCCAGACTTAATGGCATAGACAAGTTTTGAGAGACTTTAGAAAATCAACAGGGATGGATCCAATCTCATTTAGTGAGGGGAGGACATTTCATAAGGTGGGTAACACAACAGAGGAGGCCCCACCTTCTGAGTTCCACCAAGTCTATCGCCCTAGCAGATGGGGATCTATAGCATGGCTCTTCTGTGAGATCACGAAGCCTATATGATGGAAATCTATCCAAAACACTCTATTAGGAAAGAGTAAACTACCCAAGCCTTATCCCAAGAGCAGGACTTTATTCTATGCTTAGTTCACTACCTGAAGCAATCAGAGAGTTTAGTATAAATTTTCAGTTAAAATATAACCTGAAAGTTATAGCACTATTTTGGTTTTTCCCATATAATTCTGTTTGATTTCAATGTCCATTAATTTTAACAGAGACGGAGCAAGAAATATATTAACTTAGGATGCAATGAAGATGAATTGTGAGGATTCAAATCCTCATTCTGTCTCCAGGCTTTCTGGACTGTTTAAAAGATACAGAGTAAATCTTATTATATACCTCTGTTACAAAAATATACCATGTCTAGAATAAAGACAATATTTTTTAGGTGAACAAAATCTTTAATATTTTTCTAGTCAGGAAAATGTCACAGTATCTTCATCTGTTGTTCCTTCTTTGAAAGGTTGATACTATATTTAATTTTGCCCATCTCTTTGCTCTTTGGGAGATGATTTCCAGATAATATTCTCATTTTTATGGAGTAGCCATAAGTCATCTTGCCAATTCAGTTGATTTATTATAGCATTTCTTAATGCATAAGCCAAATGTTTTGATTTAAAATGACTGTTGGTTTAAAACCTAAATCAGAGGAATCAAAGAAAGTTTGTTGTTGTTTTAATTAAACAATTTTGGACAGCCAATGCATCCCACCGGATAGCCTTTCTTTTCCTGTATAGAATGAGTGCAGGATCTTTCCAAGTGATTCTTTCCCTGCACCTACACCTACAACCAGTGTTTCCCAGGATAACTGAGTTAGAATTAATACATCAGTCCTAAGGATTGCGATAAAATACGTTTCCCATATGCAGAGATCTATATTGTTATTTTTAAGTACCAAACATTTTATTATGGGGAAAAATAGTCTTTGAGCTGGTGGAAGAAATTCTTTATGCTTTGAGTGGGTGAACACTGCATTTTCATTCCTATGATTATTCTACAGCTTCAGCTGCACCAGGGACTTCAAAAGCATTTCAGAATTCAAGTTCAGATAAACAACATTTTTTAACAGATGATAATAATGGAAAAAACACAGACTGAAGCACAGTAATAAAAAAAATCTCATAATAAATGATATTCTGGAAAAGATAGTAAAATGTGTTTTTTATCCATATTTCTTTAGTAATTTAACCAAGATGTACACCTTTGATGTTATATTTGTTTGTTTTATGTTAAAATATTTATATGGCCACTCAAGTCAAACAATACAAGTTGGGTGGCATACGGCAAACTAAAGAACAAACAAAGTGAAATAAACAGTACCAGCTTTAAAAAAAACATAACCAATTAAATGGAGATCAAATCCTCAGATTCCTTGTCCCCTTCTATAGAGAAATTCCAATCCTCTTGGTCAAATGGCCAAGGAATTTATATAATATTGCTAAGAAACTGTGTGTATTTGTCAATAATAAATGTATTACTTGACACTATGAGTACCTCTAGAAATTCATGTAGCTCCCAGAAGATAGTTTTCAAAAGGATCTCAAAAACATGAGTCTTCTCCCAAGCTTTGAGTTAGTGTAGTTGGAATCCTTTGTCAAGTATGTGATATGTTGTGTTGACTAGATCTTCAATCTGTTTATTGCTAGGATTTTATTTTTATTTTTGTAAAAAAATAATCTAGGTTATATACTTGTTCTATTTTTATGTTGTAAAATGACCAGAATAAATTTGAATTAGGTGACATCTAAGTTGACATAGTGGATAAAACTAATTACTCTTCATAGACATATGTGCCTAAAGAGTCACCTATACTTTTTAAATCGCATGTCCTGTTTAGCAATTCATTAAGGTAGGAATTCCCTTTCCCCCTCTAACATGGTGAAATTATACAGTAAATATATTCTTTAGAAATTGAAATGTTAAATCGATTCCAAGAACTAAGAGTAGCATAAATGGCAGCCTAAAAACTGGTTTCAAATATGCATCTATAAATGCTATTTTTTTTAAAGTAATGACAGTGATAATTAAACAATGAAGAAGCTGAACATTAATGACTCATTTAGAGCTGTGTTTACATTTCAGTCAAACTAGAAATGGGTTTCTTTCTTAAAAATCAAATATGTATGATATAGTTGTTGCTTCTCTATAAACAGGCAGGGACAGGTGACAATATTCAGGATGTCCTTTTTTTCAGTTGCTGTTTCACATTTTAGACCTGAAAGGTCAAAAATAAAGGTGAAAATAGAGTCATTTATTTCTCAGCTTTCCCACTGCCAGAGATGGAATCCATATGTGATTTATAGAATTAGTTGGTAGAAGAAGGCTGGTAATAGAAGGAGTATTACTTTACCACTTCAAGCAACAAAGATCAGTATACTGTTCTTTTCTATCAGGTTTAATTAAATTGAGGGGGTGTGATCCCATAGGAATGTTTTGCCCTAGACCTATGTTTTTTTTCTCTCCACTGCTGATGCTTTTCTTTCAAATCTCTTTGTCAACTAATAATGAAATGGAATATTCTGAAACAGACTTCTCTGGGTCTCACAGAATAACATGAAACAACCATGAGAGAATTGATTCTAATTCCAGTACATTCTAATTTCAGTGCACCTTCTCTGATGCTATTTGGCATCCCGAGAATACTCTGTCTTCTACTTTGCATTTTGATGTTGAGCACAAGCAGACATTCCCAGTTCTTAGTTATTTTCCTTGCCTTTAAAGAAAAGTATGGCTGTTTAATTAAAAACTATGCCCAACCCACTTTATCAGGCTCTTACCCTTTTTCTACATTGAATTTGGAAAACTGTTACTAATCGGCTCCAAAACCAAGAATGACACATGTTGATTATCCCATGCTGAGTTCTTTATTGTTTCATGCCTATAGACAAACTATTGCCATATTCAGAACTTTAATAGCTGCATCTACAATAGACTCTGTGAACTATTGGGGAGGGGATGTCTTCACCTTCTTTCTGTCACATGTAATATTTGTAATGAGTTGTGTCTTACTCCTCTGGAATGTATTCTGTCCCTCCTCGGAATCTACTGCTTTACTATGTTGTACCCAGTGGTGGGATTCAGCCATTTCACACCAGTTGGGATGAACTGGTTATTAAATTAACACACACACACTCCAATGTTATCATAGTAGATCCTGGGTGCTGTAGTGCCATGGAGAAATGGACAATGGAGTGGCTGGCATAAGGGAAAGAAGAGGGAAAATGGCTTTCTTCTTCCCTCATGCCAGCTACTCCATTGTCCATTTCTCCACTGCAGCACAACACCCAGGATCCACTTTGATAGAGGGGAAAGGTGTAATAATTTGTCTGGCCAAACTTTCCCCACAGCCCCCCTCCCTAACATTGGTCCCAACTTCGATCATGCAACTTAATTCCTAACCCCACTCACTTTTCCTGCAGATTGACTAACACCCTCAGCACACAGCTCCACGGGGAGGGGAGAATCCCTCTCTCCATTTCCCCCAATTTTTCACCTTCCCACATGAGCTCTTTGGAGCAGCAACTCCTTGTAACCCCCTCTCCTCATTCCTTGGAAACCTCGCCTCTTAAAGGAGCCACATCCAGAAGGCTGAAACAGCCGTGACAAGCACAGCTTGGAAAGAGCATTTTGGCAAAGGGTAGAAATTTAACAGCAAGTTTGCCAGTGTCAGGTTGGCCATCGTGGGAGGATTGTCCTGCATGTGTGGTAGAGCTGGAGGATGGGGATGGGCCACGCCTCTCACAGCAGCCAAGGCAAACTGGTTGTTAAATTCTTTGAAACCCACCACTGGTTCTATCACATCTTTATAAGTTATAGAATGGGGCGATTCTTGTCATTGTGTGATTGGGCAATTAAATCCAAGAAAATTTAAGCAGATTTTTGTTCTCTTACTAGTCTTTCAAATCAACTCAAATATGATTTAGATATCGTTTGCAGAGAAAATGTGTTTACATGTCAATATTTCATACTTGGATGTAGAATTTATTTCAGTTTGCCACATGAAATAGAAGTTGAGGATCCTGAAGATAGATGGATGGTAGAAAGGAAGCTGAACCAGAAAACATAAGTGAATGAATTCAGTTGGACTACAATTGTGTCTCATATATGCAGGATGTTTTTAGGTATTTCATACTGAAGACGACTATTGAGCAATGGTAATTTAAATTGTATCCACCTCACTTTAAAAAAAAGCCCTGTGACTAATCTGGATTTTGTCGATTTACATGGACAAATAAATATCATTATGCTAATATTCTGAAACCACAGTACATTTCTCTTTTCTGTTAAAGTGTTTGAGGACATACTTTGTTTCCACATAGTTCCCAAATTGCTTTTATGGCAAGATAACAAGGTAAAAAGAGGAACATTTTCTTTCATGTACTTTTTTTAAAAAGAAAAAAGTACATGATTTTGAAAAAGAAATAAAGAGGTAGAGCTGTTTGGGTGAAACTGGAGAGAAATCTGTGAACAAAACTGATTGTCTGAACAATCAAGAATTTATCTGGAATGCTACAGATTGTTCCTGGGTCCCTCATCCTAAAAAATTACAGTAAATGGGGAAAATCCCAGTGAGAAAAGTCAGGTTAATCACCTTCCTTGTGATTAGGGTTGTGAAGTAGAATGTTCCAAGTAAAAGTGGACCCGGCATTAGTACTACCCTATGAGATCAAGGTTCCCAACAATCTTGGTTTTGAAACAAGGGAAGAAGGTAGGCATGTAAACCAGGAGAGAACACCACCGAATTTCTAACTCCCCTGCCTGTCCAGCAGCAGGATCATGTAGAATCTAGAAAGAATTGAGAAGTTTTATTAGACAACATGGCACTGAGAAGTTGGTATTAAGACATGAAAAATTACACCCTCCTTTCATATTTCTAGCTAATTATATTGGGAGACGACGCTCCAGATATCTATGGAGCTTCAGTTAAAACATCTGTAAGGCACATAGTCAATGACATTCTCATCAATCCTAAAATCTTATAACATTAGTCAGTTTATGCTACTTCAGCATGACCTGGTAAAATACTAGAAGGTCTAACCCCTCTGTTTCACCTTTCTCTACCATTCTTAGCTTGTGCCACCTTATTCTACCTCTGGTGTGTCCCAGGAATTACACATGCAAACATCCGTCTATTTATTCTGATTAATGCCCATTGATGCACTGCCTGAAACAACCCACAAATCAGTATTTCTGAAGACTATAAACTGTTGGTCAACTGATATCTATGTTTCTCTTTGCCTCAAGACTTTTTCTCCTTTTTCCCTAAAAAAAAATAAGATTCGATTTACAGACCAGCAAACTGGCTTCAAGTGAAGATCAGCATAGGGTGGAGAAGATAAGTTGTGTGATCCATGCCATGCTATTCTCCACATATGTTATCATCCCTATCTCCCACCTTTTAATCGAAACCATCTCACTTTATCTATCACAGTTCAACCCAGATTAAGTGCAAATGCAGCATGCTCCTATAGAGAATGAAACTGCTACCAATTGTAACCAGTAGATTCCATCTGATAATTGAGAATGGAAACAGAACAAATGTTTCATACCTCAAAGGTATTGTTACAAATTAGGGCTGAGCCAAAGTGAATCCAGTGTGGAGAGAACACCTGTCTTCTGTCATTTACATTCTCTCAATTAAAAGTAATCTATCTTCTCTGAGCTATTGGCCCAATTTAGAGAGACGTGTAATGGAATAAAACACATTTCAAATGTTCACTTAAAAAAACTTGCAGCATGTAAGCAAGCTTCCTTCATTATCACTAATTTAGGTTTTCAATTATTTGCAAAGTTTCATTATATGTGTTCTCTAAAGAATTATAAGGTTATAAGTTAATTTAAAGATACGTTGGTGTTATTTGTGAAATATCACAATTTCTTCTCGTTTCACTCCACACCATTTTTCTATTGTGTCAACTAGTGACAAAATGCATCTGGATGGAGAGTGGGAAGTGGGAAGTTCTATTGTTTTATGCAAAATGATCTAAACATTACAAGTGCATTATTTTGCTCTGTGGTTTTGAATTACACAAAACTGGATTTTTAGGGTGATTGCATGCATTTCAAAAGCAAATATTTGGGTGGCCATAAAACTAATTAAAAATTAGGCAGAATGGATTTAAGAGTACACATCTGGAAAATTGACAAAAGAAGGAAGTAAATTACCAGCCGTCCCTACATAGGATTATCTCTAAGTGAAAGGACCCAAATAATAATTTCCATACAAATATATCATATAGTATTGTGGGGCAATATATAAGCCTAAATTTTATTGCTATGCTATAGCCAATGAACAATAGCTAAAATAAATAATCAAGCAATACTTCCTTAAAGATCTCTCTTCTGTTTTTCAACGATTTCTGCTAATGGTCCATTAAAAGAAAGAATTTGCATTTTGATATGGTCAGCTAAGGAGAAGAAATCAATGGGCAGCTATTTATTTGTCCTTGGTACTCTTTGTCTTTGGAGTATATTGCTGCTGCAAA
Organism: Rhabdophis nuchalis; assembly: GCA_039707465.1. Taxonomy (NCBI): domain Eukaryota; kingdom Metazoa; phylum Chordata; class Lepidosauria; order Squamata; family Natricidae; genus Rhabdophis; species Rhabdophis nuchalis. The sequence goes on from CM077643.1 coordinate 287,756,985, forward strand.
GGTAAGCTCATTAATAAAGCTGGCAAGAGTTATACAAATAATAATTGGAAAGTAAGAGATGGAAAGCCATTCTAAAAATGAAGCTATGCAAAGACATTTGCTGACCTCTTTGTGTGTGTGTGTGTGCATGTGTGTGTGTCTGCCTGCATGCATGCATGCACGCATGGATGCGCACATTTGTATCTCACAGTAGTTCATAGAATTCATTATGTAGGCAGTATTCCAGTATTTGAGAGGCTGCCACAGAGAAGAAGGGTCAAATTATTCCCCAAAACACCAGAGGGGAGACAAGAAACAATGATTGGAAACTAATTAAGGTGAGAAGCAACCTGGAATTAAGGAGAAGCTTCCTAACAGTGACGACCATTAACCAGTGGAACAACTTGCCTTCAGAAATCATGGGTATTCCATCACTGGAGGTTTTTAAGAAGAGACTAGACAGTCACTTATCTGAAATGATATAGATTCTCCTGCTTGTGCAGGGGGCTGGACTAGAAAACCTCCAAGGTCTCTTCCAGCTATATTCTATTCTATTCTTCTTCCTAGAATATTCTCCTTCTAGTGAAAAAAAATCCAGCAATTGCAAAGTGATTTTATTTATTTATTTATTATTAAATTTATACCCCGCCCTTCTCCTTGTTAGGACCCAGGGCGGCGCACAGGCATTATTTAAGAACACAAAATACAATAAATATCTATTAAAATGTATTAAATTAATAAACCCGTGCTAAAACCCAATATTAAAACCCTTGCCAATTATAAATTATTTTCTTAAAAAGTCAGAAATGGGGGCTATCCTAGGCCGGCTTGTTGGAATAAATACGTCTTAAGACGTTGGCGGAAGAGGCGGAGGTCCGAGATAGTACGGAGGTCGGGGGGTAGGTCGTTCCAGAGGGCCGGGCCCGCCACAGAGAAGGCCCTTCCCCTGGGTGTCGCCAACCGGCATTGCCCCGTCGACGGCACCCGAAGAAGACCCTCTCTGTGGGAGCGGATCGGACGAAGGGATGGGATTAATATGGTTGGGAGGTAGCTATTGGGTTTAGTTTCTTCTGGGACTATGCCACACTCTAATTCAGTTTTGATTTATTTGGGCAATTTGTAAACCACTCTTCAGCTACAGGATTTCCTGGGCAAAGGTACAGTTTTATAACAGAAGTACAATAGAATCATAAAAGCAAAATAGTAATATTATAGAAAGTAAAAAAGCTGGCTTCTCAAATCCAACAAAACTATAGATAGGCTCTGTTAAAAAAAAATAGCCCTGAAAAAATGTAAAACTCTGCTTAATGCTAGAGATAGGTTCTCTAGAGAGAAAATTCCATATCTGAAATGTCACTAATATTTTAAAACTATATATTTATACAGATACCATGATTAGCCACTGATGGTGGTGATAGTGGGAGACTCCGATTTTCTTGGATTTTTCAAGCAACCAGGCTGAAAACTATTCATAAATTTATAAGGAACTTCTCTTTCTTAATGATTAATGGATAACCTTTACCTAAAAGTAGCGATTCTCAGCCACTGTCATTGCATGTCTTTCCATATTAGTTTATTTCAGCTAGCAGTTATAGTAGAAATTAAGGTGTGCACTGATAATAACATTTGGTATGGCCATCGACTCAGTAGTTGGAAAAACAGTGTGATTTTATTTTGATTGAATCAGAAGGTACCTTGTTTGATTGTTTAGGTCACAAGAAAACTGCAAACTTCCTAGAAGTGTCTTCGAAATTGATGAAGAATATATCCAAGAAAGATCAACTATTTAAGTAGTTTTTGTATAAAAGGGAAGAGAACATTTAATAAATTCATTTTTTTCCTTCCTTCCTTCCTTCCTTCCTTCCTTCCTTCCTTCTTTCTTTCTTTCTTTCTTTTTTGATAGACAGCCTTTTGTTTGTCCTAAAGCAATATTTTGCCCCTCTCTAATTTAAAGGTTGCTCAGTGGCTAAGACGCTGAGATTGTCGATCAGAAAGGTCGGCAGTTTGGTGGTTAGTATCCCTAGTGCTGAGTAATAGAGTGAGCTCCTGTTACCTGTCCCAGCTTCTGCTAACCTAGCAGTTTGAAAGCATGTAAAGAATGCAAGTAGAAAAATAGGAACCACATTTGGTGGGAAGGGCGTTCCATGCACCTTCGGCATTGAGTCATGCTGGCCACTTCCGGTTCCAGCTCCAGCGGCGACGGGCGAACTTAGGGTTCGCTCGCCGCTTTGCTCCTTTTCCTGCCCCCCTGCGGGGGCGAGAAGCCCCTTGTTTGGGGCTTCTCCCGTAAAGCCAGCTCGACAGGGAAGCCCCCCCCCACGGCAGTGGGGAAAGCGACCCTGCTCCTCGGCTTAGGCGGAAGAGGACATGCTGCGGGGGGCTTTCCCTTCGCCAAAGGTTGGCAGCACCATTTAATTCCATGGAGAGAGATGATCGGAAGAGTCGGGAGGCTTTTCGGGACCTCAGCTGCGAGCGGAGAGTGAGCGATTAAAACTTTTTTTCTTGTACTGTCAGCCGGGCTGAAAGGGACTGGAGGGGGGTGTTTGTTTCTAAAAAACCCCCCTTGGACTAAAAGCGGCACTTGGAAATGCCTCGTTGCCAGGAATCGGAAACCTTTAATCCGGACTGTCTTTAACAAGGGAAAGTACTCTGCGGTCTGTTTGCAATTATGTTTCTAGGTCTGGCTGAAACAGTTTTTTTTCTTTTCTTTAACCACTCTCTCCCTCGGGCTCTGAGTTTGGGCGGTGGAGGATGGCTTCTCTTTGTCCCCGACTGACTATGACCTATGGAAAATTACCAGTGTCTCTTTGTGACTTGGACTTCCTCTAATTATTGATGAAGAATTTTTTTCTTTTGGATTTGTGTTTTCTTTTCTGGATTACCTTCGTTATTACACCTATGGAGTTGGAAAAGTGTTTCTCTTCTGGTTTCTGAATTCTGCAGCTCTACAACTCTGAGAACTTTGGACTCCTGATCTGCCTCACCAGCCCCACCCCAAAAACGCCATTTTATTGGCACGGATTTCAATAGCTAATCATGGCACAAGAAGCAACACTGGCAAGCCTTGAACAAAGAATGACTGCCCTTGAATCTGTTATACAAAATTTGGTATTAGAAATTAAGGCCCAGAGGGCAGAAAATATCAATTTTAAAAAGGAATTACTGGACACTCGAAAACAAGTGCTTGAGAACACACAGAAGAATGAAGAATTGAAAGGGGGGCTGGAGGGGGCTAAGGGAGAGATTAAAAATGTTTCTAATGAGGTTGTGGAAATAAATGGGCATGTGACTAGGATAGATATGGAAAGGATGACATATTTTTTGAGATTTCAGAATGTTTCTGAGATGGATGGTGAATGTCTCCCTGATCTTATGAGTACAATTATTGCAGACTATTTACATAAACCTAAAGATGAGATCAGAGGGGACATTGACCTAGTCTACAGAATAAATTCTGCATATGCCAGGATGAATGAAGTACCCAGAGAGATACATGTTAAATTTGTCAGAAGGTCAACCAGAGAGGAAATCTTGAAGGTGCAAAGAGGGAGTCCTATGATTTACCAACAAAAGGAGGTTACCATCTTGAGGCAGATCCCAAGAAAGATTAGAGAAGCGAGGAGGAAATTTTCCTTCTTGTCTAAAACATTGTTTGATCATGGGATCTGGTTCAGGTGGGTGATACCCGAAGGGATGCTGGTGTTCTGGGAAGGAGGAAGAGTGAAGATTAAAACAGTTGCTGAGGCGGAAGCCTTTCTTAAAAAACATTCCTCTGTCCTGGGAGAAGATCCAGGGGGGGCAGGGGGAGCCATGGCCCCGCCCGCTGGGGGCCCGGGGGAGAAGGTGGAAGATACAATTGCCAAAAGACTTAGATCTAAAAAATAACTTTGCCCTGTTTTTTTTTTTGAGTAATATTGTATGATATTTGTATCTGGATTTTTGTAATTGACTGACAGTATATAACTGAAAAATTTAGGAATATGTACTTGCTCCCAGCTTGTAGTGTTATGTGAAATGTTTCTTTTCTTTCTTTTTAATAATGTAACTTGAGGTCCCGGAGGAGCCGACGACTTTGACGTGACCACTCTCAAAATTTCTATGTATCCCTTACCCTACCCCACGAAAAAAAATGTAAACTCAATAAAACTTTTTTAATATAAAAAAAAAAGAATGCAAGTAGAAAAACAGGAACCACATTTGGTGGGAAGGGCGTTCCGTGCACCTTCGGCATTGAGTCATGCTGGCCACATGACCATGGAGATGTCTTCGGACAGCGCTGGCTCTTTGGTTTGAAATGGAGATGAGCATCCTCCCCTAGAGTTGGGAACAACTAGCACATATGTGAAGGGGAACCTTTACCTTTACCTTAATTTAAAGACTTTTGTGCTCTATATTTTAATGGAGGGCAGTTTGCTTAAAGCACCTAAGTATTTAAAAAAACATTTTTAATCTCAGCAGAGATTGTCTGTAAAATATGTCCCAAAGGTGCTTTTTGAAAAGACAACTGGACTTTTCTTTGCTTTTTTTCTTGAAGTCATTTTGCTTTGTATCTAAGAAGCTTCCTCAGTTCTGAATGGTGGGGCCACATGATAATGGATGAAAAAGCAAAGCATCTTCAAGGAAAAGCAACAAAGAAAAGTCCAGTTGCCTTTTGAAAAAGCACCTTTGGAACAACCATGACCTGGATAACTGAGAATCTCCATAGACATCTGTAAAATACGGTTTTAAAATTCTGTTTTGGCATTAGATTTTAGGCCCTAATTTAAAAAAACCAGCATCTACATGAATCCAAATATCTTCCATTTGCAAGCAAGAGCCATGATAAACTCTCAAACTTTAGGGATTAAAGGCCACTGTTTGGATTTCACAAAGACAGTTATATTTTTCATAGAACTCTTGCTCAAAACTGTGCTTCTCCCTTGTTACTTGACTATATATTAAATTTCCTCTACCTCTGTTGCAGTCAGTCTACACCCTTTAAAAAGTGTCATTCTGTCATTATTTCTTTGTGAACTTTTGGGATATGTTGAACACAACTTTACTGTTCACATAAACAAATACTAAATTAATTATTTTACTAAATAATTTATAATTTAGAGAAATTGTCAAGAATGCTTTGGAGATTATTGCAGCTGATAAATATATGAAATATGTATAATTATTCCAAATACAGAGATATCATCTACAAGATGAAAGTGACCAAAAGTGAAGACTCTTTTAGAATAAATAAAAGTGGGGAGGAAAACCTGAATAACACAATATGGGAAATTTCGGGCCTGTGGGCTTATTGTAGCCCAATAGTCTAGATGCTGCAATCTGCAGGTCTTTTAGTAATGATCCTTTCCTTCCTTTAAAGCCAATCTTTTCCGTAAGGGGACCATGACATCAGTTATTCACCTTCAGAAAGCATTTCTAAAACGAACTCTGTCCAAATAATATTTTTTTGGGGAGGGAGCAGGAGGGAGGGTTGGGTCAGATAAAGAAGGACAAGCACAGATAGAGCAAGAAGGTCAAATTAGAATGAAACAATTACCAGAATCAAGGTCCAAATTGGCTCTCCAGTTAATGTTCGCAAGTTCCTAAGTAGAAAAAATAAGGCAAGTAGGTACAATAATACATAGGTACCAAAACAAACAACAATCTAGAATTTAAAAAAGATTTAAGCATTTATTCAGCATTCTTCCTGCAGTTTTTTAGTCTTCTTATTATGAGCTTAAGCAAATTACATAGAGGGCTCCTCTCTTTTTAGTCCCACAAGAGCCATCTGAGGTGGATTGGGCTAAAACAGACTGCTGGACCAAAGTGCCTTATTTGTGCCCATAGGGGGACTAAAACCTGGATCTCCACAGTTAGAGCTAATACTTTAACTATTACCTCAAACCTAGAACTGGGGATCAATTTACTAAATCAGTTATGGCTCATTAGAAACACTGTTAACGATATTGTTCATGGAATAAGAAGCTAATCAGGGCTCCTATGAAGGCAGACCACAGGTGTTGAACTTTTCTTGGCTTGGGGATGTAGTCCTGAGCATAAAAGCTCAGTTTATGGGATTCTTTGTGATACTTTAATCAGAGTCTCAGGTTTCATAAAGAATAGAGATACTTTAAGTATAAAATAAGCATAAAACTGGAGAAGAGGTAAGGATTTTAGTAGGCAAAACAACCTAGATTCACTTCAGCAAAGAGATTGATATTGTGCTCATTGAATCAAATAATTTGCTTGATAAAATGTTTCCCGTTGCCTCAAAGCTCCTCCCCATCTCTTCTCTTTCACCTGCCAATGCGAAGTCTTTGGGCTTTGGTGAGAACATGCCAGTGAATGCATGTAGGCTTGTTGTCTGGCACACCTTGCCAAAATTTTGGACTTGCAAAAGCATTTTAAAACAGGGGCAACATAATCATTTTCCTTTTCACTGACCTGCCATAGTGTGATGAAAATTCCAACAGAGTGCTTCCCTGAACTGCTTGTTCAGAGAAAGTATCCTTTTAAAGATTTGCACAACCTTATTCTTTTACCTTCTCAAGGCCTTGTCGAGTTTACATAGGTATTGGAGCAACAAATTTTGTATTGAGCGGTAGTTCAGATGGTAGTTTTCTATATTGAGCTCTCCAAGGTCCTGAAGTTCTTACCTTTGCCAAAGACAAAAAAAACCTGCTTCATTTATCCACAGTGATGCAATGCATACTTAGCTTCTCTGAGGTATACAACCCAGCCAAGATAGGTAATAAAGTGAACTTTTAGTCATCATAAACTCAACTTTTTGCTCCCTGAATGGAACAATTATGAGCTAAATATTACCAATGAACTCCACTAGTTCTTTTAAAAAAAAGTCCAATCAATCTTTACTTCATTATCCAAGGTCAAAATCAGTGGTACATAATTTCACCTTATAGCATCTCTCTGTCACTTTTATAAAAATACTGTTACACATTCCACAAATTTTTCCAACCCATACAATTAGAGTTAAGCTTCATATGTAATTAATTATTGCTGTTGAAATGGTAGTGCTGGTGCTTTTTATCTCTGGGCAGGAATCCAACACTGCTGCAGTAATTCATTTCAGACTAATCTTTGAACAGGAATGGTCTTACCAAGGCTAATGTTCATGCCAGAAAGCTTTGGCTGGATTCTTTTTCTCTTAAAATTCTTAAATATTCCTTAAAAAATAGTAACATCTAACATTTTCCTCCAAGTTTAACACATAAAGATGCTAGAGCACTTTTTTTAATCACTCACTATGACTGCTCTCTGATAAGTGAATATGTTCCAGTTTATATGAACTTTGCAGCAAGTAACCTATTTTCCTTGCAGGATTATTGGCAGATATTAGTTGTATAAAATACATATAACTTTGACATACTTTTACCAAAGATGATAAATCGCTCTCCATGCAAAAGTGCCCCCCCCCATATATAACATGCAACTTAGTCTATAATAAACTCAGATTCAAGTATTGTGGCTTATGGCTTGTAATTGGATTGTGGTCGTATAAATGAAATATCTAAGGAAGATAACCTGAATATGTTCCTCTGTGGAATTGCTCTGTCAGATAACAATAGTAAAAGAACAAAGCATACCATTCAATTTCTGCAGAATTTTCAAACCATTGTCACAAAACTTTGCAGAGCCATGTAAAGCTATGCAAAACTGTAGACTTTGCAACCAAATTCTTTAAAAGGAAGAAAACTCAGTTCACTTTAAACATTGCTTTTGATTAAGAATGTCTATTTTTGTCTATTCAATTTCTCTTTCTGTTGCAGGAATTGGGTATGGCCAGACTAAAGAAAAGAAGGACTAGGTGTGACATGATAGCAGTATTCCAGTATTTTAAAGTTTGCCACAAAGAAGAGGGGGTCAACCTGCTTTCCAAAGCAACAGAAGGCAAGACAAGAAACAATGGATGAAAACTAATCAAGTAAAGAATCAACCTGGATTTTTTCCCGTGTATATAGCATGGAATTTTTTATTTTTTTTTGCAACGTTTCGACAAGATCTCATTTGTCATCCTCAGGCTTCGGTCTGTTACTGTGACTGCGAGGGCATCACCCTTCCTTAAATCTTGGGGGGTGGGTGGAGTGCTGACTATTGTTGTGAGTGGGTTGATTGGCTGTGCAGCTGTATCAGGATTGGTAGATTGATGCTGACTGGTCTGACCAACAGACGAGCCCCACCCTCCACCCAAGCCGTTGAAATTCAAAATAAGGAGAAACATACAAATAAGACCAATCAGCATCAATCTACCAACCAGGGCTGTGTTGCATTCTAGGCAAGGAGCCTAGCACTTTAGCCAAGCTGGTTCCCCTTATTGCATCAGCTGAGACAGGGTATATTAGTATAGGTAATTGTTTCACAACAATCTGTTATTAGGCCCCAATTAAGGGAGGAGACATACTGTTTCCTTTCGTGCCTTTCGGCTCATCACCAGAGACCATCTAGGCAGCAAGCCAAGAATTACGTTGTGTAAATTTATTTAGATATGTGTGTTAGTTTTTATGAGCTGATCAATAAATTTAAATTTGAGAGACCAAGATAGATCTATTTCGAGCTTATTAGCTCTCATCAGTTGGCCATACCCTTTACTGGGATTCGAACATGCATTACAGCCCTGGTTCGAATCCCAGTAAAGGGTATGGCCAACTGATGAGAGTTAATAAGCTTGAAATAGATCTATCTTGGTCTCTCAAATTTAAATTTATTGATCAGCTCATAAAAACTATATATATAACTATATATATCAAGGGAAGGGGATATCTCAGTGGCTAAGATGCTGAATTTGTCAATCAGAAAGGCTGCAGTTTGACGGTTCTTATCCCTAGTGCCACATAATGGAGTGAGCTCCAGTTACTTGTCCCTGCTTCTGCCCACCTAGCAGTTCAAAAGCATGTAAAAATGCAAGTAGAAAAATAGGGATCACCTTTCGTGGGAAGGTAACAGCGTTCCATGCACCTTTGGCATTTACTCATGCTGGCCACATCACTATGGAGTTGTCTTTGGACAGTGCTGGCTCTTTGACTTTGAAACAGAGATGAGCATCACCCCCCTAGAGTCAGGAATGTCTAGCACATATGTGTGAGGTGAACCTTTACCTTTACCTAGAGGAAAATCAAAAATATTATGTTAGTCACCATTCAGATGATATATGGGCAGTTCTGATCTAATTAAACACTGCAATATTTCAATGTTGAAGCTTCAAATATTATTGATTGATGGATTGGATTTGCAACAGGAAATAGCCCATGATTATTGCAATTCACAAACAATCATCTGTTCTGCTCTAAAAGCTATTTTTTTTGGTCTGATCTCAGTTTTTAAAATGGAAAACTATGATACCCTGAGATTGATTCCCATAACTACAAATCTGCAAATATCTTGCCCTTGCCCACTGGACATGTGAGCCTTGGCTATAAAATATTATTGAAAGGACAATAAAAAGGTAGAAGATTTCTAAAAAAACCACCCTGTGATGTTGAAACAGCTGCGTTCTCTGTTCCTTGGAATCAGATAGTTTCTAAAGTTTGCAGTTTGTTTTATTGATGCCCCTACAGATCTGTGATTTGACACGTTCTGTTTCACACATGGATATATTGGAAAGATAACTCTACCTCAATAAAGATATTCAACCATGTGTGAGCATTACTTTTCAGTTCCATTGATGTTGCCTCAACTAGTCACTTGGGTAATGTGCAGAACAAATGGGCCTTTGGCAGAAAAATAGCATGGCAGCTCATAAATAATGAAGCTACAGGCATTTTCCAGACATAGGATGGTGATAGACTCCCAGTCACCTGTATTAAAACATAAACCAACCAACCTAGGGAGAAAGAGAGCATAAATAGTTTGCATTTGAAGTGTGAGCTTTATTCGCATGGCAATATGCAGAAATGCATAGCTTGATGGAAAAGCTTTTGAAGCAGCCTTGGCAGGAAGCTCATTTTGATCCCTTGTCATCTATTCTTTTACCTTTCTAATTCAACCTCAGCCTGAAGTTACCAACTTCCTGTGATTTTCACTTCACAGTCACAGTCATAAAGGCGTAAGAGTTTCATCCTTCAAATTAAAAAAAAAAATTGCTCCAAGCAATTGCCTTTTTAGATGGGATTCTTGTACTTGGGAGTCCATTTCTGTGTTATTCATAATCTACCAGAGCGATGCTCTAATTCAAATTCTGCTCAGGAGAGGAGGACTGTCGGGAGATTACCATTTTTCATGCCGTCTAAAATGGCCTACTGTGATTTGACATCATTCCCAAGCTTTCTAGATTTAAAAAGATGTTCTTACTGACAACGTACAGTGAAATTTTAAACTGTGGCTGTTTAGGCATTATGCATCCTTCTCAAGCGGGTCACATTTCACCTGGGTGCATTTGTGTGTTTTCCCAAAAAGGGAAAGCTAAATAGAAATGGAAAACAAAGGACAATTGAATACCCCTAGATCAGGGGTGTCAAACTCAAGGCCCGCAGGCTGGATCTGGCACACTGGGTGCTTAGATCTAGCCTGCGAAGCCCCCCTGGAAATAGCAAAGGACTGGCCCACAGTGCTTCTGCCAGTGAAAATGGAGCTTGGGAAGGCTGCGCACAGTCTGCCCAAGCCCCATTTTTGATGGTAGAGGGCTGCAGAAAGAGCTCCCCATCCCCACCTGGGCCAATGCAGGTGCCCCCCCCCCCCACATGAGTGACATTGAGCTGGCCACCTACCCAGCCCCCTGAGGTCAAACGCAACCCTGATGTGGCCCTCAATGAAATCGAGTTTTCCACTCTACCCTAGATGAATACCAAAGAAGAATACATATGACAAAGATAAAAACATTTCATTTGGAAAGTTCAGCCTATAATCTGATTAATGCTTTCAGTTCTCAGCATTCAGGCTACGTATGTGCAACTCGGTGGTTGCAGTGAAAAGATGCAAAGCAGAAAAGGTTAAAGGTTAAGTTGCTAAGATGCAGAAGGTAAGAAATTGTAAGAGATGGGGAGTAAATTGAGGTAAAGATTGTGGAAAGAGAAAATAATCTCTTCCTAGACCTTCTGATGTCCAGCTATACTTTAATTAGCACTAGTCCCTATAATTGAGGACAGGGGGTAGAATGGAGCAAAAGAGGCTTGTTTGGGAAAATGGGCACAGACGTAACTGAGAAGCATATAAAAGGACTAACTGTTCAAGTGTGGCATGGGAGAAAAAGGAAGAAGGAGGGAGAAATAAAGGTTTGAAACCAGCAAAGGGAAAATCTTCCCTCTCTACTATTAGGAAGACTACTTTGAATAAGCAAAAGGCATGGAGTACAAAGAAAACAAGAGCACTGGTTCACAACTTGGCCTCTGTAGAGAGTGTAAAGTTTCACCCATAAGAGAACTCTGCAGTAGATTTGGCTGAAACCAACGTTTACCTGGAAACAGATTTGGATTCAGTTGAGCCAGATAGGTAGGAAGTCCAACCCATGAAAAAGGGACCAAGTTCCATTAACCCTTAAGCACAGACATATTATTTTGGCTACACTATTACAGACATGAGGTTATAATGACTGCTCATTCAATTTTCTCAATCTATGAAAATAATAGAGGAAAAGGAGAAGGATATAGCTACTAGACCTATATGTAGAAACTGTAGGCACTTGCAAAAGGTTGTTTGGGGGCGTAGGGGGGAGAGTAAATTTGTTTAGTATGCCCTGGGCTTTAGAAATACACTGCATCTTTATGGAGACTGTTTGATCCATTATGTGAGAAGACAACCACTAACTATGAGTAAGCTTCCCATAGTTCCCCATTAAATTTAAATAGCTGTTGGAGAGCAACTACCTCAGATGGGAGAAGAGCTTAAGCGAGGAATCAGCCTGGATTCATTACATAAACACAAGAGGACTAGATTTGAACTCTCTTGAATGCCTTAGAGTAGGGGTGTCAAACTCTACTCATCATGGCGGCATTACATGATGTATCGGGACTTCCCCCCCTTTGCTAAACTGGACATGAATGTGGCCAGTGTGTGGCGCATATGGCCCATGGTCAGGGAGTTTGACAGCCCTGCCTTAGAGCCTTATCGGATTTTCCCAGGTAAAAGCTGCCAGTCAGGGGAGAGTTCTGTATTATAAGCATAAACAATAAAGAAGCTTCTAGTTTGAAGTCTACATGTGTGGATCTGGTTGTTCATGCCTGGATACTGCTGAAATTGAGAAAATAAATTTTCAACATTTTCTTGTTGATGGAAGTGTTGGCAGGTGTCTTGTTTAAAGTTAGAGTCGAAAGAATCCATTTGGGCCAATTATGGGGAGAATTAGTTCAAACGTAAGACAAATTAATGTGCTCCAAAACACTTTTCACTCGAATTTTGTGGCAGGGGACAGTTTTACTTCACAACCCAGAAGAGTAAATTGGTTACCAAACCAAAGATTAAGGATAAATGCTGTTCTTTTTTAAAAAGTTTGATATATAAACATTTCAGCAGCCACTCACCTTATTTTTGATGAATTTCCTTCTGAGTCTTACTTACATAAACAAGCATGATAAATTCTTGCAATATTTCACGATTGTTTGCCCTGACTCATGTCTTTGCTTTTGCAAAATGGTGCAAATTCTTGTCCATGCTTCTTCTTCTTCTTCTTTTTTTTAAAGATATTTTTACACACATTTCATGTTGAAGTTTTGGGTGAAGAATAAAAGGTGCTAATAGTAGGCTGAAAAGGTGCTGGGAAATTGGATATGCTAGCAGAATGCTGGGGTACTACCAGTGGTGGGATTAAAAAATGTTACTACCAGTTCCAGTGTGGGTGTAGCTTTGTGGGCATGGCAGGGGAAGAATGCTGCAAAATCCCCATTCCCTCACCACCCCACTAACCTGCTTTCCAGCTCTGTTCTCCTGTTCAGGGCAACAAAAGAAGATGAGCTGGGAGGCAGCAGAGGTAGGGCCATCCTATTTGGCAGTTCTCTGAACCACTCAAAATTTCTGCTACTGGTTCTGCAGAACCTGTCAGAACTGTCTGAATATCATCTCTGGTACTAGCTAATGGGTATAGTCTGAATAACTTCTCTGGTACTAGCCAATGGGTAAATGGATGGTGGGTTTTTATTAATGGGAATTATTAGCACAGGTTTCTTAATTTAATTCTTATTAATTATTGTTATTGTATTTGCTGTTATTTATTGTGTTTTTAATTCCCCTGTGCACCACCCTGAGTCCATCTCGATGGAGATAGGCGTGGTATACAAATTGAAATAAATTGAAATTGAAATTAAATAGCTAACAATATCTGTATGCCAACCAATGCAGTTCTATGAAGGAGATGGGCAATTACTAAATATGATAAATTAATAAAGAAGGGAGAGGAAAATACTGGGAAGATGAATGAATCAGGTTGAGCAACAGCAGAAAGATGATCCCTCTCCAATCCTGGCTTCTGTCCTAATTATATTGCTTGATGCCAGAACAGTTTGGGGAAGGGGGAGAAATCAGGGGTTTTCAACCAGTCCTAAATTTTGCATAAACAATGAATCCCTTAAATAACTGTATTTGTATGTTCTTGTAGTTAATCTCTGGGAAGGGAAAGAGAAAAAAATGTCTCTGTTGGAAAAGTTTTCAGATGTAATGAAAATTCAGGTTTAACAAATAGTACTTCTTTCCGAATGATGAATTGAATTAAGATTCTTGCATAAGGTAAATGTAAAAGTTCCCCCATACATGCGTTCTAGTTGTTTCTGGCTTAGTGGGCGGTGTTCATCTCAGTTTCTAAGCCAAAGAGCCAGTGCTTCATGGTCATGTGGCTGGCATGACTAAATGCAGAAGGCACACAGAATACTGTTACCTTCCCGCCAAAAGTGGTTCCTATTTTTCTATTTGCATTTTTATGTGCTTTTGAACTGCTAGGTTGGCAGAAACTGGGACAATAATGGGAGATCACTCTGTTACACGGTGCTAGGATTTGAACTGCTGAACTGCTGACCTTCTGATTGATAAGCTCAGCATCTTAGCCACTGAGCCACCCTTCAGATTTTTTTCTAAAAAATTTTTATCAAAGATTTTTGTATATTTTCCTGTTATAATTTTGCATGAACCCCAAAACCTAAATACAAACATTGTAAAAAAAAAAACATTACTTTGGTGCTGGGTGACCATACAGGGTCTCACATGGGAACATACAGTGCCTTTACCCAATTGAGGGTTTGATAATATTGAATAAAATGACAGTTAATTGGGGGGGAGGGAGGGAGTCTGAATCCATAACTGGATTTTCAAATGTGAAACGTCATTTCTCAGTGGAATTTCTCCACTGATCTGTAAACATGAAGTCATAAATTTATATGCACTGATCTTCTTATACAAAACAGTGCTTGTATTTATTGTACATGTATATAGAAAAAAAGGACAACTAATAGACAGTGAGGTCAAGGGACTAAGAACCACCACAAATCATACTATACTATATTATGTCTGAAATATTAATGGGGAGGACTGTATTAATAAGGGCAAGTTCAAAACATATTCCCCTGCAACGGAAAATGTCTCAGTCCCTTTTAAAACAAGGCCATGTCCTTCTCCCAAAGGTGCTTTTTCAAGGGACAACTGGACTTTCTTTGTTTCTCCTTGAATATTCTGAAGAAACTTCTTGGATGGGAAGTGAAATATCTTCAAGGAAAAACAAAGAAAGTCCAATCAGCTCTTGAAATAACACCTGTGGGACAACCATGATAACTGGATAACTGAGACTTTCCATAGACATCAAATCCTTCTAAATTCAATTCTGCTTTATAATCAGCTTTGCTTCCTTTTTCCCCTTCCGGTTATATTGGAGAAGGGGAGAGACACAAGCAGGATTACTGAGTACTTGTTCAACCAGGAAAAATATTGTGCTTCTGATTGAATGTATGGGGTTTTCAAGTTTTCTCTGTTTTCTAGATCAATCCAAGGCTCCCTGCCTCAAAATGATGGAAAGTTCTAACCAGAACCTAATTAAGATGAGTTCTAAGATTCATCCAGTGATCTTCCCTGAATTGCTATCTGAGCCTGAGCTAAAAAAGAGATTCATGATTTTTTAGCCTGACAGTTGCTCTTTTCAAATGGGATACCAGAGGTTGCCTTTCCAAAATACACAGGTCAGGACAAAGAAGAGAGAGGATCCGGTCAAGTAATTATTGCAATCTGATGGATATTTTCATTTTCTAGATAGTTAATAAGAACCTCTGTTAGATGTTATTCTGTTAGATTTTTAGAACTTGGTTGCAACTTTGGAAAAAGATTTGGGACTGCAACAAAGACTTCAAGGGACTACTATATTAGATTTTGGGACCTAAAAATATTCATTTGGAACTAAAGGACTAAACCAGGATCTATTGGTTATAAACAGACTTTGCCCATTGTAGGAACTCTGGATGATTTTCAAATACTTGGTAATATTATTTTTTTTCTTTAAAAAAATCATAATTCAGACCCATAATTTTGTTACAGAAATTACGTGTTATTAGATGGCTTATTTTGTTTTATTCTCTAAAAAGCTGTTACAAAATTGTATATAGTCATTTTTTTAAGGAATTGCTGTTGTTTTTACAGGACAACACACTTCCTCTTTGCAATCCAATTAACCCCCATGTATAGCTAGTATCAAGCATAAAATTACTTCAGTTTTATTCCTCAAAGTGGGAAAGCACACCTGAACATTTTAGTGCAGTCAAGGTAAGAAGAGTGTTGTGCTCCAGTTGTTCATTACAGAGCATTTCTCAAAACCTTTTGTCAGGTCCTTAAATAGCAGGCTGTCAACCATGGCAATCTCTCTTCAACTCAAGTTAGCCAGCTAGCCCTAGAGAAACTCAATAGCTTTGAGTGGTCTGTTTTGACCATTTTGTTTTCTCCGATGTTAGTAAATTCTGATGATATCCATCAGTGTGTTCAGGGAATGAATAGTGCTTTTACTGCTGAATATAAGCACTAGTTCTAGAGTTAAATAACTTTTAAACAGCTGATGGAACAATAGCAGCAAGATAGATCAACCAACTGACAATATGTAGACAGACGGATAAATAGCTAGATCTAGATATGTTTATAGGGGGAAAAACTTGTTACAATGAAACTACAGTGATCTAACTTTAGTCTGTGAATGAACTTTCTCGGTTTTGCCCTTTTTCTACAAATTCACTGAACTAAATTTCTGGCTTACTTTATTATGAGATAATGAGAAAATGATTCATGGTAAAAGTACCAAGCCGCAAAGCCTTTATCAGCATAGACCTCCAATTATCTTGAAATGCCTTCAGTAACCAAAGACCAGAAGTGGGCTGCATTTACCTTAACAACGTACAGGTTTGCTGGTTGTGAACACACATTCTCTTTGGAGCTAATCAAACATGCAGCTAATCAACTTAGGCAGCACTGGTGAGTACAGCAGGTGTGGCACGGAACTCAGCTAAGCAGCATGGGGAACGAGCCAGAAAGTTAATTATAAATGGAAAGGATACTGCAGGGGCTTGTGGGTGGGCCTAGCAAGTGATCACAACTTCTGGTTTGCCTGAACCAGCCCAACCAGGCAGCAGTTCACCACTGCCAAATACTGATATCAAAGACCAGCAAGCAGTTGTACTCAAAACTGTTAGTTGATGATCAGGAATAAGACCTAGACCGTGTCTATGTGATAGAAAGGGTCTTTCAAACTCCTGGGTCCAAATATCCTACATCAGACCTTCTAGATTCTATCTACCTTGGCAGTAACAGGTTAAGACTGAAGATGAAGAAGGAATTAATTTAGATCCATTCTATCTCAGGTCAGGGATATGGCTGAGGATAGTTTAAAATCACCAGGAGGTTCCTGAAAAGCATATTGCCTTGCCACATCTCCCTTAGATGCTTTTTTATCCTGGAATCTCTCAACATTAATGATGATGATGATGCTATCCGTTCAATTGACTCTGACTCTTATTGATTCTATGGAACAAGTACCTCCATATCTTCTGATCTTGCACTATTTCTCTTGATGTTATGAAGATCCAACCCTGGAGATTGGGGAAAGAAAAAGGAGGAGAAATACTGATATATTGTCCAGTCCAAATTTGGACCCTTTATAACTTCAAAAGAAGAATTTTAGCAAATCCTATTAGTCTTCCAATACTATTCCAGGAATCTGAGACTTGTTCCTTAAGTTTATTGTTGCTGTTACTGGTATTTACACTTCATGATGCATGTACACAGATTGCAATCATGTGACCACATGCATGCTGGAGTGGCCAGAACTCTGAGGTCTGGCCATTGCCACAATTTGTTTAGCCTCATTATAACATGGAACAGTTGCTGATTGAATAGTTGTAGGTCAAGCACTACCTGTATTCTATTTTTCATTTTTATTTTTCACTATGGATGCTATTTCAGAAATGACTAGTGCAGTCTATTAGCCTTCTGAAACTAATCATTAGCTTAAGTGAGTGATGTGTATGCATATACACATTCAGTCACCCACCTCCAAACCCTCTGCTGACAGCATTTACTTCTTTCCAATTTCCAATTGTCTTCAAAGCTCAGCAAATTGGAAATTAAGCTCTTAATAACCATGAACAATAAGCTGTGAAGATTTTGTTTAGCTTAAAAGGCTAGAGTAACATGCAAATTATGCTTTATCCAGCCAAAGTTTCTGCTGACATTTCAGGTAAAACGTGGGTCAGAAATGTGGGTCAAGATGGTATCCAAATGAGATTCACTTATTTAAATCAATTCAGAGAGAGGCCCCATCCCTGAAATTATTGACAAGTTATATATTATTATGAAAGTGTATTTTAAAGAGCTTAAGGTAAGTCCAGACTTTATTAAAAACACAGATTCAAAAATAGTAGACAGATATACCATACTGCTGCTTTTGCGTGGATAATCGGACCAATATATATCGTGCTATTTAAAAATTGCTTTGTTAATTCTCTATTTCATAGAATCATAGACTTATTACAGAGGTAGTCACCAAATCTGCTAGTAAGAAGGATAAGCTTAAAACTGAGCACATTTTGACATAGCATTGTTTTCACTTCCCAATTTCTTCAAAACATTTGGAAATCAGCCTTATGATACCCTTCAGTCATGCTGATGTAGAGGTCAAAGAGAATCACCTTGAGGCAGACCTATTGCCAAGACAATAATTAGATAAAGAGGATAATTTTTGTCCAACGTCCAACCTTTCCTTGTTAGGGAAGATTGTAGGAAGGTTGTTGCACAATATCTTCAGAGGAACCTGGATGAAGCAGATTATCTAGACCCTTTATGTTACATTTTAGGCCTGGATGAGGGATGGAAATGCCATTGGTTGTGCCTTGATGGCCTCTGACAGAAGGCAGATGTGCATCCATCATTGCTCTCTTTGACCTCTTGATACTGTCAATCATGGTATTCTTTTGTGCTGGCTTTGGGTGTTGGGAGAAGGTGGCATTGTATTGTATTATGCTTGTTGTCTTGCTTTATCTGAAATTAATTCCAATCAGTGTTAATTAGGAGCAAGAAGTCCTGTTTTGGCCCCTTCTATGTGGGAAGCTGCAGGGCTCAGTGTTCTTTCTGCTCCTCTTTAATATAAATGTGAAACTATGTATCATCCATCACCAAAGGGTGACGTATTGTCAGATACCAGCAGATGATAACCACTTGTACATCTCTGCCCCAACTGGGCTAAGTGATGCCATTGATGTTCTCGTTGATTGATGTGCCTGAAAGCTATTGAGATCTGGATGGGGAACAACAGATTTCAGCTGAACACTAGTAAGACTAAGAGGCTTTGGTTTTTAGGGCCTACTGCATCTGGGGATTTGTCAGATTTGGTGTTGGATGGAGTTCCATTGCTCCAAGCAGATCTGGTGTACAATCCTCTGGGCTCACAACTCCTGCTTAAGTGCCAAGGGGCAGTCATGACCAAGAGGGCCTTTGCATGAAATCATGTTATACACCAGTTGCACCCATTCTTGGATCAAAGGTCATTATGCCCTAGTCATCTCCTAAGTTGACTATTATAATACCCTTTACTGGGGACAGGTCTTGAGGAGTTTCTGGAAGCTTCAGTTGGTGGTGCAAAATGCAGTGGCATGGGCAGTTATTTGGGCTTCACACTGACATTGAGTCTTTCTTGATTAGCTCTTGAGTCATATCAAGGTGCAAAGTTCCAGAAACAAACTATTACTAAAATTTGATAAAAGCTTAAAGATCTGCTTATGTTACACTTCTGTTTTGTGAACTGCATTGGTTGCCAAATTGTCTCATGGCCCAACTCAAGGTGCTGGTTATTATTTAAAGCTCTACATGGCATGGGACCAGGATATTTGAAGGTCTGCCTTTCTATCCATCCCATCAGGTCTGGCAAAAGAAACATATTGTGGGTCCTAGAGGCCAGGGTGTGTTGTCAAGTGGAACTTTTGGAGGCTTTTTCTGCCATACCCCATCCTGCCCATGAAACATCATTTGCACCAAGGCCAGACTGGCCTCAAACCTACTGGAATTCCAGAAGATCCTTAAAACATGGGTTGGTCAATTAGTTTAGTAGTTCCATGATAGAAACTACTAAATTAATGGGCAGTATTCTTTAGGTTTTGCAGTTATTTTAAATTTATGTTTAGCTTGGTTTTTAATTCAAATTGTTTGATTTAATGTTTTTATATATTTTGATTATCAGGTTATGTTATCCAGAATCACCATGTGATATAGGTGGCTATATAAATATGAATGAATGAATAAATAAATAAATGAATGAGTCTGGAAAAGAACATGTAAATATCTCAGATATGTCCTTAGATATAAGACGGGAGAACTGCATTAGACTTGCAAGGTTATGTGACTATAACTTCACAATAAAATGAGTACTAGTGTATATTTCATTGGTTTCCTAAACTGATCTACTTTGAAGGACTGATGTCAGGCCTTGGAATACTAGAAACAGCAGAGGCCAATCAGTTAGCTGACCAAAAGAAGAATGTACATATCACTGAGTCGTTACCTCACCATTTAAGCTATGACATATCCTGAACTGTTAATCCCCACAGCAACAACAACAAATATTTCAATGCCTATTGTGTTTATTTCACATAGGGCTGCCTTTGTTTTTGTTTTGGACTTATCCATGAAACAGAAGAATATCCCAGCTGACTTGAATAAATATCTTTGGCTTGATACAAATGCATTTTATCAGAGACTTTTCAATCGTAAGAGCAAGAGATAAAAACAGAAAAAGATTCAGCACCAACTTACCATAAATACTAAATATTCATTTTCATGAAAGTGAACGTTAGAGAATAATTCATACAGACTGTGAGTCTCAATTCTGAATAAAACCAAGATGAAATCTTTCAATACTCTTTCTTGGCATTGGTTAAAATCAGCTTATTTGTTATAATAGATTGAAATAAACAAAATGGTTTAAAAGGAATGACAAAAGCAGAGCAGAATAAAGACCCGTCTGTATTTTTAAAAAATCTATAACATAAAATTCAGAACATTTCTGGGGCTTTTTGAAATATGACTCAGAAACCAAACAAAATGGTTTAAAAAGAATGACAAAAGAAGAGCTGAATAAGGACCTGTCTATATTTTAAAAAATCTATAACATAAAATTAAGAATGTTTGTTGGGGCTTATTGAAATATGACTCAAGAAACATAACAAAAAAAAGTTAAAAATTGTATGATATATAAATATATATATATCAGCTCATAAAAACTAACACACACACACATATCTATCTATCTCTATCTCTATCTCTATCTCTATCTCTATCTATCTATCTATCTATCTATCTATCTATCTATCTATCTATCTATCTATCTATATATATATATATATATATATATATATATATATATATATATACACACTTTGTTCCACAACACCCTGTTAGGCCCCAATTAAGGGAGGAGACGTACTGTTTCCTTTTCTGCCTTTCGGCTCATCCCCAGAGACCATCTAGACAGAAAGTCATGAGTTCTGTTGTGTGATTTTTTTTATATGTGTGTTATGTTTTTGAGCTGATCAATAAATAAGTCAGGGAGACTAGTATAGATCTATTTCGAGCTTTTTAGCTCTCATCAGCTAGCCATACCCTTACTGGGATTCGAACCGGGGCTATATTAACTATTAGGCAGATGCCTTACCACTTTGAGCCACCAGGTTCTCTTCCTGCTCAGCTGAGACAGGAGGATAAGTATATACTTTGTTCCACAACTCCCTGTTAGGCCCCAATTAAGGGAGGAGACATACTGTTTCCTTTTCTGCCTTTCGGCTCATCACCAGAGACCATCTAGACAGAAAGCCATGAGTTCCGTTGTCTAATTTTTTAAATATGTTTGTTACGTTTTTGAGCTGATCAATAAATCAAAAACATAACACACATATAAAAAAAATCACACAACGGAACTCATGGCTTTCTGTCTAGACAGTCTCTGGTGATGAGCCGAAAGGCAGAAAAGGAAACAGTATGTCTCCTCCCTTAATTGGGGCCCTAACACGGTGTTGTAGAACAATTATAGATACTAATCCTCCTGTCTCAGCTGATGCAATTGGGAGAGCCTGGCTGCCTGAATGGTTACAGGCTCCTGCCTGATATGCAATACAGCCCTTGTTCAAATCCCAGTAAGAGTATGACTCGCTGATGAGAGCTAAAAAGCTCGAAATAGATCTATCCTAGTCTCTCTGATTTATTTATTGATCAGCTAATAAAACTAACACACACACACACACACACACACATATATAGTTGTTTCACAACACCCTGTAAAAGCCCCAATTAAGGAGGAAGCATACTGCTTTCCTTTTCTGCCTTTCGGCTCATCACCAGTGACCATCTAGACAGAAAGCTATGAGTTATTGATCAGCTCAAAAACCTAACATATTGTTGTGGCCCAGCTGGCTCAGGATGAGCTGCTGATGGATTCCTCTAGTGAGGAATCCTGAGTCAGCTCTAGAGGAGGAAACCCAGTTTGACCTGGATGTCAGGTTAAGGATTGAGAGGAGGCAATTAGCAGAATGACGCAGTCGGAGATAATTCAGTATCAGCTGCCTAATTGCCTGGCCCCTCCCAAGAGGCTTTAAAAGTAATCCTCTGTGCTTAGGGCAGTTTGCAGGAGACAACGCAAAGAGTTGAACAGTGTCAGAGAGTTTGGGTCATGTTATCTTAAGTCAGTCGAGTCCAGGTTAGTCCAGGCAAGCTACCAAGTAACTGTCATAACTCTTTGCGGTGTCGGGAGTGAGTCAGAACACACACACACACACACATACACACACATATATGGTTAAATTTTATTCCTGCCAACTGTTGGCAGAAACCATATTCCTACAAAAATACACACAAAACTCTTAAATCCTACAAAATATATTAAGTTAACCCTCTATAAAATAACAGTTTTGTTCATTTTATGTCTTTTATAAGAAACACATATAATTCCCTCTTTAGAAAAATGACAAATTAAATTGTGGGAGCATGCATCAATGCTAAAAATAATTCTGTATTTGGAAAACAACTCTGATACATAATTTAATTCAACCAGGGAATCATTTATGGAATACAGTTTTACAAATACTGTATTTGTATACTTGAATTTCTCTTAATATAATGCTACATTCAGCGGAATTCGTTAAATAAGGATAGAATTTTTAGACTATGCAGAAAACTTTTGTTAATAGTTCACTCTGATTCATATTATTTTGGCCACTTTAGTTTTGGCCTCTTCTTTCCCTTCTTTTTCTTCATTCTACCTTATTAGCATGCATTAAGCTTTTATAATATTTGAATTGACACATATTTTGGATTTTCTTTTTAATGTTCTAAAATTAAAAAAAAATTAACAGCAGCGAGCAGAGTTTCTGGTTTTCAAGATATATATATTTTAAAACTGATACTTTGGCCAATTATCATCAAAGACTTTCATGTGACCCATATTTTATTTTATATATGTGTTTATTTTATCTTATGCATATTCCAATATAGAAGAACACTCAGAAGAAAGAAAAAAATGAGTGGAACTTTTCTCCCATACTACAGAAGGGCACAAATGATACGTTGTGTAATAGAATTATAACCTGATGAATGATCATTGCTGAGATCTTATTAAATAGACTGGTTGATCAATTCTTCATTGAAAGAGTGTTGCATTATTGCCATTTCAATAATGGGTGGGGGGACGGAGGACGGTGTCTCAAGTGAGCTCACCTAAAAAGACAACTTTGGAGCAGTCTTATTGATGTCCGGAATGATACAGAAATAACCTTAATTTCACCTGTCTGAATTATTTTTGCAAGGAAGAAATTAAAATTATAGATCTTTGGCAGTGATGGAGAACTTCTGGGAATCATTTTCATCTAGATAATGATTATTAGAGGTATACATCTTCTGGCTTGAAAGATCCTCCTTTAACTTTGAGTTGAATTGTGGTAATTTTATTTGAAGGGTCCTGACTTTGCTGGAGCTAGAGAGACTCTTTTTAGGCTAGAAATTGTGACATTTTGTGGGAAGAATACTTTTAGTAAGAATGGGAACGCATCAGACTGGTGAGATTGTAGCAGTTCATTTCCCAGGTTGACACTGCTATTCCTAACTGAATGCTTTGTAGGGCATTTAATAATTATATGTTTTACCCCCCTGAGATACAAAAATAAGCCTGTTGACCTATAAGCAGTTATCAACTCTTTTTTTTGTAATTGATCTTATTAGCTTTTGACATTTAATTCCAATTCCAGATTTGGTCATCTGTGAAATTCTTTCTACAATAGGAAAGATCACCTGGTCAGCAACAAATCATGATCCATGATCATATTTTCAGATTCCATGATATCTTTGATAAGAGTAGATATTGATAAATCGGTACAAATTAGTCTGTTATGTGTAATTGCTGATTGCTATGCCAACAGTATTGAATCCAGGAATTGAAAACTTGTTCACTCTTACTATAAATACTGTATTGTTACAGTAGGTGAAATGATTCATAATGGTACCTTCAGAATGAAGCTCAAAGCTGTGAATTTTGAATGGAATATTTGATGGTTAGCAAATGACAAACCAGTCTCAGAAGTGCCTGGTAAAGCAAGGTACAAGTAGTCCTTGATTTACAATAGTTTGTTTAGTGACTGGTCAAAGTTACAACTGTCTTGAAAAAAGTGACTAATGACAATTTTTCACACTTATAACCATAGCAGCATCCCCATGATCATGTGATCAAAATACAGAGGCTTAGTAACTGACTCATATTTATTACAGTTGCAGTGTCCAGGGGTCATGTTATTACACAACCTTCTAGATTTTACAACCTTCTGAAAAGCAAAATCAAGGGGACACTAGATTCACTTAACAACCATGTTACTAACTTGACAACTGCAGGGAGTCACTTAAAATGTGGCAAAAAAATTCGTAAAATGGTGTAAAACTTGCTTAACAATTTTTTCACTTAGCAACATAACGTTTGGGCTCAATTGTGATCAAGTAAGTCAAGTACTATCTGTATTGAATAAATATCAGGGTAATTAATAGAAGCATGGAAATGGTTAAGACAGAAAACCTAGAAATCAAAGGTTAAATGTATGTCAGCTATGAAGACATGAGAAAGATGACGAAGGCATTAATGGATGTGCTAGTGTGGCTGCTGCGAGAGGCACTATGGCAAAATCTGGATTCAATAGCAGAGCATATGATTAAAATAGCATATTTTGTAACCACACAAGTCTGGGATAAGAGTCACATTTGGGTAAAATGCCACGATGTAGAAAAGACGTGGAGACTCTGGAAAGAGTGCAGAGAAGAGCAACCAAGATGATTAGGGGACTGGAGGCTAAAACATATGAAGAATGGTTGCAGGAGCTGGGTATGTCTAGTTTAATGAAAAGAAGGACCAGGGGAGACATGATAGCAGTGTTCCGATATCTCAGAGGGTGCCACAAAGAAGAGGGAGTCAAACTATTCTCCAAGGCACCTGGGGGCAGGACAAAAAGCAATGGGTGGAAAATAATCAAGGAGAGAAGCAACTTAGAACTAAGGAGAAATTTCCTGACAGTTAGAACAATTAACCTCTGGAACAGCTTGCCTCCAGAAGTTGTGAATGCCCCAACCCTGGAAGAAGATGTTAGATAGCTATTTGTCTGAAATGGTATAAGGTTCCTGCCCACGCAGGGGGTTGGACTAGAAGACCTACAATGTCCCTTCCAACTCTGCTATTGTATTGTATTGTATCAAAATGTTAATGCTACTTCCTTGAAGCCATTATAGGTACATAGGCCTTTGTTCAAGAGACAGCAAAAGACCAGGACTAACTCACAATAACTAAAATAGATGTTTCTGATTAGATTTTTATATCGGCGTCTAATAATGGAAATTATGAAGACTTTGATAATAACCCCCAAAAGGAATATCTAGCAAGAGAAGGATATGAATTTAAAAAAACCAGTACTCAGTTATGATTAATGTTATTGATTTTTACTGTGTAGGTTTAAATGCCTTTTATTGATCTAGAGCTTGTAGTTTGTCCTTTGCTATGTGAAAAATAATACATATCTTATAGAAGAAAAAGGAACAATAATAACAGAAATGGATAAAACATTGAACAAAACTGAAGTGTTAATGTTGAGCAAGAAGGAGGAAAAAAACTTGAAACCTATGAATAAAGAAAAAAGAAACAAACAAAAGAAAACTGTGAAAATACAGGCAAAATTATAATGTAGAATACTGTTGCTATTAAACTGCTAATGGATGACAAGGGAATATCTTGGATTATTGTTGGCATTCTTGATATTGTTTCAAATCTGTTTTATTCTTGCTTTTTTATTTTGTTTAAACCTTAGCCATTTTTAAATATTCAAAATCGTATTTGTTAGATAATCTCCCCCTGATCAGAATATGATAAGATTTTTTCCTTGAACTGTCATCCTCAGATATATATCAAAGTCTGCAAAGGAAATATCCCTTTTAGTGACAGCTTCCAATTTATCAGAATGTAGTAAAAAACGAAGTTCATCTGGTACCCATGGCTGTGTAATTTAAATTTCCAGATGAATATGTATTTATATTCACAGAAGTAATCTATTATTTATCTATCTATCTACAGTATCTATCTTTCATCTACCTTCCTATCTACTTATTTTTATGCATTTACTTTTTCTTTCTCTGTAACTACTATTGAAATATATTCATTCTGTCAGCCTTTATAATAATAATAATAATAATAATTTAATTTTATAACCCGCTCTCTCTCCCCAAGGGGACTCGAGGCGGGGCACAGGCAATTAAAAATACAAAGAACAAAATACAGAATACAAACTACAAAATTAAAAGTGAATTAAATTATCCCTGCGCTAAAACCCATATGCTAAACTAAAAATTACCCCTAAAAACCCCTAACCTAAAAAGAGACTACCCAAGGCCGGCCAGGCGAAAAAAGTGTGTCTTTAATTTTAAGCGGAAGGAGCGGAGGTCCGTGGTTGTCCTAATATCGGGGGGAAGGTCGTTCCAGAGGGCTGGGCCCGCCACAGAGAAGGCCCTTCCCCTGGGCGTCGCCCGCTGACAAAGTCTAGTGGACGGCACCCGGAGCAGTCCCTCTCTGTGGGAGCGTATCGGCCGTGAGGATGTATGAGGCAGGATCCGATCCCGCAGATAACTAGGTCCCGAGCCATGGAGCGCTTTGAAGATGATAATTAACACCTTGAAGCGCACCCGAAAGACGACAGGCAGCCAGTGCAGCTCGCGCAAGAGCGGTGTTACATGGGTAAACCTTGAGGTTCCCATTATTGCTCGCGCGGCTGCGTTCTGGACCAACTGAAGCCTCCGGGTGCACCTCAAGGGGAGCCCCATGTAGAGAGAGTTGCAATAATCCAGTCGGGATGTCACGAGAGCATGAGTGACTGTGCGAAGGGCGTCCCGATCCAATAGGGGGCGCAACTGGCGTACCAGGCGGACCTGGTAAAATGCCCTCCTGGCCACGGCTGTCACTTGATCTTCCATGGACAGCCGGGTATCCAGGAGGACACCCAAGTTGCGCGCCCCATCCACAGGGGCAAGATGTTCGCCCCCTATGGCCAGAGATGGAATCATCTGGTTGAATCGGGCAGCCGGAAACCACAGCCACTCGGTCTTGATCGGGTTGAGCCTGAGTCCGTTACTTCCCATCCAGGTCCGCACGGCTTCCAGGCACTGGCACATCACCGCTACGGCATCGTTGGGGTGGTTTGGGGTAGATATGTACAGCTGGGTGTCATCAGCGTACAGATGGTACTCTACCCCAAAACCACGGATGATCTCACCCAGCGGCTTCATATATGCATTAAACAGGAGAGGCGAGAGGACCGACCCCTGAGGCACCCCACATGTGAGGGGTCTCGAGGTCGACCTCTGCCCTCCTGCCAACACAAATTGCGATCGGCCAGAGAGGTAGGAGGAGAACCACCGTAACACGGTGCCTCCCACCCCCAACCCCCCCAGCCGATGCAATAGGATACCATGGTCGATGGTATCGAAAGCCGCCGAGAGGTCTAATAGGACCAGGATGGAGGAACAACCCCCATCTCTGGCCCTCCAGAGATCATCGACCAACGCGACCAATGCCGTCTCGGTGCTATGCCCGGGCCGAAAGCCGGACTGGCGCGGGTCTAGATAATCAACTTCCTCCAGGTGACGGGGAAACTGTTGTGCCACCACACTCTCAACAACCTTCGCCAAAAAGGGAAGGTTGGAGACTGGACGGTAGTTGTTTAAAAGAGCTGGATCCAAAGAGGGCTTCTTGAGGAGGGGCCTCACCATAGCCTCTTTTAGGGAAGCAGGCAAGGAACCCTCACTCAAGGATGCGTTGATAACCTCTTGGAGCCAGCCTCGTGTCACCTCCCAGGATGCCAGTACAAGCCAGGAGGGACACGGGTCCAATAAACATGTGGTGGCTCGCAGTCGCCCACGTAACCTGTCCATATCATCGGAAGCAACGGAGTCAAACTCCTCCCAAACAAGATCCGCCTCGCGGCACTCCACTGGACCAGCAATGGGGGCTAGCTCGTTCTGTATCTGAGCGATTTTCTCCTGCAGAAAAGTCACAAATTCCTCTGCTCTACCCTGTAGTGGGGCTTCCCGCACCCTCTGTTGAAGGAGGGAGCGGGTCACCCTAAACAGGGCGGCAGGGCGGTTTTCTGCGGATGCTATGAGAGTGGCACAATGATGACGTTTGGCCACTCTCAGCGCCACAATGTAAGTCCGTAAATGGGCTCTTACCTGTGTCCGGTCTTTGTCAATGAACTTTGCTTTGCTGCTTGCTTTGGCTGCCATTGGAACAGGGGGTGGGGCTTTGTATTTGGGAATGGGATTAACTGGTGCAGGAGAAATATTGCAAAAGGGAGTTATGTCCTCACCATCTACTGCTCATGCCGATGGCTGGTGCCTTGAGATGGTCAAGGCCAACTGTCTTGCATAGCAACCTGATGATGCTTCTGGAGATGCAACCCACGTGACACCTGAGCAGGGGTGGGTTTCAAAATTTTTGGAACAGGTTCTGTGGCTTGCTGGCCATGTGACCGGGTGGGAGTGGCTTGCCGGCCATGTGACCGGGTGGGAGTGGCTTGCCAGCCATGTGACCGGGTGGGAGTGGCCAATTTGGAAAATGTGAAACTCACTTAACAATGGTCTTGGTTAGCAACCAAACTTTTGGGCTTAATTGTGGTCATAAGTTCTCTCTCTCTCTCTCTTTCTTTTTCTTTCTTTCCTTCTGTCTTTCTTTCTCTCTTTCTCTGTCTCTCTTTCTTTCTCTGTCTCTTTCTTTCCTTCCCTCTTTCTTTCTCTCTCTCTCTTTATTTCTTTCTCTCTTTCTTTCTCTTTCTCTCTTTCTTTCTCTTTCCCTCTTTCTCTCTCTTTCTTTCTCTCTCATTTTTTCTTTCTTTCCCTCTTTCTCTCTCTCTTTATTTCTTTCTCTTTCTCTTTCTTTCTTTCCCTCTTTCTCTCTCCCTCTCTTTCTCTTTCTCTCTTTCTTTCTCTCTCTCCCACCTTCTTTTTTATCTTTCTCTCTCTCTTGTCTCTCTCTCCTTTGTTTGCCCATCTGTCACTCTGTGTGTGTGTGTGTGTGTGTCTGTCTCGCATTCAGGCACTTAAATCACTCATTCTGTGTCTCTATCTTTCTCTCCCTCCCTCCCACTCTCTGTCTCTCTGTGTGTGTCTGTCAGTCTCTGGTTCCCCCCTCCCTCCCTGTCTCTCTGTGTGTCTGTGCTTCTCTCTGTCTGTCTGTCTCCCCCCCCCACAAACCTCCTCAGCTCCAGGAAGTAGCCTGACCGGCCCGCCAGCCCGCTGGCTGTATTTACTCGCTCTCTCTCTCACCCATCCACCGGACGAAGGAACCTGGCGTCCGATGGGTGAGCAAGCGAGCGAGCGAGCAACCGCAACCAGCGGGCCAGAGGATTTTTGGGTGCTGCCGCAGCAACTTTCCTTACCCGACCGCCGGCCACAGTTACTTACTTCCCTCCCCAATCTCCCTCCTGGCTGCCCACGCCAAAGTCGGGGACCCCCTTCTGCACCCCTTCCCCCCCCACAAGGACAGACCCCCCTCCCTCCCCAGACCCCTCCTCTTCCCCTTCCCCCCCACTCCCCTTTGCCCGGGACTCTCCGGGCGCCGCTCACCTGCAGGGCGCGCATGTTCTCCTCGCCCAGGAGGCCGCTGGTGCCCTGGTAGAAGCCGCTGGCCGCCCTGCGGAGGCTGTTCTGCTTGTCGGCGCCCCGGGACCCCCGTGCCCCCGGCCCACACAGCAGCAGCGACAGCAGCAGCGCGCCCCGCGCCGGCTCGCCATGGCGCTCGCGGGTGGCTCGTGCGCTCCAGCCGGGCGCGCTTGCCTTGGCTCGGCGCGAAGGCCCCCCCCGAAGCCTCTGCATTCGCGCCAAGCGCGAAAGGCCCACCCCGGCCCTGGCAGCTTCAAAACTAAAGGACCCAGGCCGGGCCTTGAAACTCTTTCCCTGTTAGCGCGGCTGGGGAGGGCGGGGGGGCCTTCGCGCACCTAGCATGCCTTCCGCTGCCCCCCCTAGCCATGCTAAAAACGAAAGAGCTTCAAGGCCTGGCCCCCGCCCTTTAGTTTTGAAGCCTGGCAGGCTAGGGGCGGCGGAAGGCAGGCGCGCTAGCCTGCGCGAACCCCCCCCCCAGCCGCCCCAACAGAGAAAGAGGTTTTGACGGAGCGAGCCACATGTTCCGGAAGTAACTTCCGGGTCCATCGTCCAACGGGATCGGCCAGGATCTCTAAATTTTACCAACGGGCTCGCGCGATCCTGGCCGATCCCCCAGAAACCCACCCCTGCACCTGAGGGATTTGTGGATTGGACCATTGGGTAGGGAATGTTGGGGGGGGAGGTTATACATATATTGATATGTATGATTTTGTGTGCCTTGGCTTCAGACCTTGCTTTACCTCGCTGCTATCTTTTCATAACCAGTAAAAGTACTATT
Organism: Rhabdophis nuchalis; assembly: GCA_039707465.1. Lineage (NCBI taxonomy): Eukaryota > Metazoa > Chordata > Lepidosauria > Squamata > Natricidae > Rhabdophis > Rhabdophis nuchalis. The sequence goes on from CM077643.1 coordinate 287,787,331, forward strand.
AATTCTTCAAAATGGAGTTGAGTGGTTTCTTTCTTTGTTAATGAAGGAGGCTGGCCTGACACAGTCATTCATTCATTCTTTTTTCTTTCTTTATATTTATTAAGAAGTTTTCATATAATAGAAGAAACTGAAAGGAAAGGAGGAAAGAAAGAACAGGAAAACAAACTGAAAAGTACAAAAAAAGAAAAGGAACAAAGGTTTTAAAAAATGCTTCTTTTCACTGGCCACCAAACATAATAAATGCATGCATTGGTATTTTCCTTCTTATTTTTATATGATCTTTTATAGTCGACAGTTCGGTGGTTCAAATCCCTAGTGTCACCTAATGGAGTGAACTCCCGTTACTTGTCCCAGCTTCTGCCAACCTAGCAGTTTGAAAATATGTAAAAAGGCAAGTAGAAAAATAGGGACCGCCTTTGGTTGGAAGGTAACAGAATTCTGTGTGCCTTCAGCATTTAGTCATGCTGGCCACATGACCATGGAGATGTCTTCTGACAATGGTGGCTCTTCCACTTTGAAATGGAGATGAGCACCGCCCCCTAGAGTTGGGAATGACTAGCACATATGTGTGAGGGGAACCTTTACCTTGACCTTTTTATAGTCTCACTCATGGTAATATCAGCTCCTGCCCTGGGAATCCTGTTGACCAAAGGTCTGCCGTTTTCATTGAATAACAGGCAACTATAAATCCTCTGTGCAGAATTCTCTTTATATAAAAATAGTTCTGTAGAACAGTAATTTTGCATTTATAAAATCCTGAATTCAGTCCCTGGCATATAATAATAATAATAATAATAATAATAATAATAATAATAATAATAATAATAATAATAATAATAATAATAATAATAATAATAATAATAATAATAATAATAATAATAATAATAATAATAATAATAATAATAATAATAATAATAATAATAATAATAATTTGATTTGTAAACCGCTCTCTCTCCCAGAAGGGACTCGAGGTGGTGCACAGGGAATTAAAAATACATATACAAACAACAAACATTATAATACAATTTAAAATGAATTAAACCTAGACCCTGCGCTAAAATCCCAAACTAGCTAAAACTAATGCCCCTAATATATCTCTGATAGAGATGGGAAATATTCCTATCTGAATTGTCGATTTGGCAAGCCAGCTAGTAAGTATAGTGTAGCTAAAGGTTGATCGGGGAAGGGGAACCTGAGGCTACAAAACATCATCTCTCAATTGTTTTGCTTTGATGAGGGATGGTGGGAATTATAGCTCAGCACTATCTGGAGGTCCATAGTTTTATTTATTTATTCATTGGATTTCAATACTGCTTGACCTTGAAACCACTGGGTAAAGAATATAATATAAAGGGATACATAATATATTCTGGGTAAAGAATATTATTAAAAGGATACATAATTAAAAAGTGTATTAAAAGCAAACAGAACACACAAACAAGAGCCATATAAATAAAATCTTGGGCTCCAGAAACACACAAACGCAGAGATGGGAAGACAGTCTGGTCTTAGGAGTCATCCAAACCACTTCAGGATTATGGCTTGCATGGGTCTGCAAGGGGATGCTGTTCAGAGGGCAGAGGTCAGGGCAGAAAAGGCATACTTCTTTGGTCCCACAAGATGATGAATATTTAATTGAAGAGACACTGAATGCACCCAGTTTGCCTGATTGTACCAGGCAAATAACAGAAAGTTTCTCAGGTAACAGGCTCCACAAGATGAAGGGATTTATAGGTAACAATCTTCCTCTTGAATGTCCCAAAGATGCTTTTTCAAGAGGCAACTGGACTTTCTGGTTTTCTTTGAAGACATTTCGCTTCTCATCTAAGAAGCTTTTTCAGCTCTGAGTAGATGGTAGGGAATGGGAGGATTCATATTCCTTGCAGACAGCTGGTCCTTTGCATTGTTTTATAGAGTCATGGATGCCACTTGGAGGAGTTTTGTCTGTGTCCTCAGGGTCACCTGAGTAGTGCAAACAGGTGTGGAGCCTTCTTGGCTAAAGGGAGTGTGTTGTTGGGTTGTGCTTTCTGCAGGATGTTTTCTGCCGTCTCCCTTCGCTGTTGAATATAGATGCAGACTGTTTGGGGATGAGTCTGGGTTGTCTGCATCTCAAGGGGATGAGTCTGGGTTGTCTAAAGTGCACATGGTTTCTGTAGTGGGGAATTTGTCTGGATATCTGTTCATACTCCTGCACCAGGTGTTGAAGGGTGTTCATCCCATAGTACATAACTAAAAGTTTATAGACATTTTCAGTCATCCGGGTCATAGTTCTCTCAAAAGTGCTTTTTCAAAAGTCAACTGGACTTTCTTGTTTTCCTTTGAAAATGTTTTGCTTCTCATCCAAGAAGCTTCTTCTTCTCTGACTGGATGGTGGGGAATGAAAGACCAGTTGCCTCTTTCAAAAGCACCTTTAGAATAACCATCACCTGGATAACTGAGAATCTTCATTGACATCATCTTGAATTACACCTGGAAGCTGACTGATAACCAGTGTAGCTTGTAAAGCAGCAATAACACATGGGCATAATGAAAAGCACTATTACTGGCCATGTCATTGGATTTTGGACAACCTGTAGCTTCTGGGTAGTCTTCAGGGGCAGCCCCATGTAGAGCACATTATAAGACTACAACTGTGACATGAATGGTCATTTGAAAAGTCTCTTGGTTGAGGAAAGAGCACAGCTAGTGTATAAAGTGGAACTTTGTATAAGGTCAATTTGTGCAAAGGCCATACCAGCCCCCTACCTTTTGAACTGTAAATCTAAGAGTAAGTAAGTATAGTAAGCAAGCAAACAAGTAAGTTCTGTGCTAATCTCAAATGGAAAAATGCTATCTATATAAGACCAAAAGTGAAAATGTCCTAAGCCCAGGTACCCCAAATAACCAGAGAAACTTAGTCTTGTCAGGACTGTGGCTGAATCTATTGCTCCTCATTCAAATGAGGCCTGCCATCTGGTTCAGACACTGGTTCAGTACATTAATCACCTGTGCAGCCCAGGATTGAGATGTACAATAAAATATCTTTAGCACACTGATGATACTGGCTCCTGAACTGTTGTTTATCAAGAGAGGTGAGCCTGTGAGACCTTCAGGTATACTCCAGGTTAGAGGCTGTGCATGTGATCTATCCCTTCCTATCCACATGGGCTGGAACAGACTGCTGTCCACCTTTGAAGTAACACATAAGGCATCTTCCTCTATTCTAAATCATCATCATATATAAGAATGATATTAACTCACACCATTTTAGTGCACCTATAAAATGAACCTTTTGGTATATTTATATTGTGGAATTTAAAATCTGATCAGAAATAGATCAGACTCTTTTTGTTTATTTTGCCTGTCTGGTAAATATATTTTTATCAGAAAATGTAGGGGAAAAAAGCTGCTGATTGGGAGACATCAAGTCACTTCATTATCTCTTTAAAGTTTCCAATGATATAGTCAGGAGAGAATGCTGCATTGCACAGCTTCTCCATTGATGTCAATGTGATAAAAGATTTATGTTACAAAATGTGTGTATAAAGCATGGTCTCTAGTGAGAATGAAAAGCAGAATGATTTATTCTTTTGAATAATTTTAAGCATCACCAGTTTGGTTAACAGAACAAATTTGCCAATAGATGTTAACTCTTACATTCCTTACTACACCAAGAAGAATTGTCTAAAGTTACAAGATGATGAGTATAGCAAAGAGAAGAAGTAAACTTAATTTCTGGGGGGTGGGATTTTAAGGGAGAAAAAAAACCTAAGCAAAAATATACTTCAAACTGGTTTAGTCACCATGTAAAATATTGATGGTGCTGACTAATGTACATTTCCTAAATTAGAAATGACATCAATTCCCAGATGGATTGCAATGAAGTTTTAAGATTGAACATAAACTGTCAACTTCTGTTATCAATCCTGGAAATGACTGTAGAATTTTTCAGTGTTGTAGATTTGAAAACTGTAGTCAGAAATGATGGTTCTTGTGTTTGATGTATTTTTGTTTGTGCGTTTGTTTATTCTATGCCTTTCTGACCAGAAGTGATGGAAAGCTATTCCACTTCATATTTTGTCAGACTTCAGTATATTTGAAGCCAGCTAACTGTATCATACCACTGATTGTTTGTACAAATAACATTTAAAAAGTGCCTCACAGACATTTTTCTGAATGTTATTGTCTTGGGAAAGAATATGGCTGAGAGAGGGATTATAACTAAACTTTTTAGCTAATTTTGGATTTAGAGACTTGATGCAAGTTTCAATAATTAATATTATTGCTGAGGGAAAAATGAAAATAATAGCACAATTAGCTTTTCTGCATTTCAAGATGACTTCATGTTTGTGGCTCTTCCTGCTTAGTGCAGCCAGCTATTCTGAGCACACAGTGGCAGCAGTGGGAGGAAGAGTCGCTGTTGCCGCCCCATGATCCTGGCCCAGGAGAGTATCCTGCTTTTGTATGTGTGCACACACATGAAAGAAAAAGAGATGAGAGAAAGGGGAATTCTCCACGCCCCTTGTGCGGCAGGAAGCGAGGATTGCCTTGAGTGCAAATATGGCATGAATGCAAGTACAGGGCTGCTTTGCTCTTGCACTAAGCCACTGGCCATCACCTTGTCATGCCCCCCTCCCCCCTCCCACAGCTCTGTCTGGCAGGTGTAAGCTCCATCCCGAAGCGGCAGAAGGCGAGGGCTGCCTTGAGCACAAATGTAGTGCTTCACTTCTGCACTGAGGCTCCAGTGACCCTCCTCCTCCTTCTCACAACTCCCTGGCCAGCTGTGGCAAGGCCGGGAGGATGAGCATGAGTGGGCAGATCCTTCTCAAGTGAGCAGCCAGGCTCTGCCAAAGACGCCAGTTGTGGCAGGTTGAGCCAGTGTCTCTGGGTGGAGAATAAGTGGCCGAGGCATGCCCAGCATCAACAAGGGCTAGAAGAAGCCCCAGCAAGAGTGGAGAATCAACTCCAGCTGCTTCTCCATCTCCCATCATTGCCATTACCTTCTCAGGCCAGGCGAGACTGAGGGGGAGGTGAGAGTGAGGGGCAGGGCTAGCCAGTGTTGGGAACACCTGACAGGGAGCCACAGCAGAGGGCCCAGAGAGCCACATGGGGCTCCAGAGCTGCAGGTTGCTGACCCCCGTACTAGGTCAAAACTGCAGGAGGGAATGAACAAAAAGAATGGCCCTGTTCTAATTTTGAAAGCCACTGTCTTCTTCCAGTAAGAGACAGGAAGTGAATCTGGACTGTGAGAAGCAAATCAAAATCATACACACAGAGACCAAATGGGGTGGGCTGCACTGATTGTAGGAACAGTTAATGTCTGACACTAGGAATCAGGGTCCATATAGAAGAGAATTTTCTTGATTAGATTATACTTTAATGCCCTTGTCTAACCCTTTCTTATTGATGAATCTGCATATAGGTTAGTGATTGCTAGCTTTTGTGGTCAGCTGTCCAACTAGTGAACACAAAATAGGTAAGCACTCTTAGAAGCTTTGAATGCCCAAAACTAAAACTTGATTGGATACACCATTTTTTTTTACTGAATAATCAAAACCAGCTCTGGTTTTCCCACACGGATGCTTGCCTAGTTAAACAATAGCTTCCATTTCCCCTGGGTGATCATATTGTCCAATTATGACGATATGTTATATTTTGTTATGGGAACAATTCACCTCCTTCTCGAGTACCTACACTGGGGACCTTGATGGTTTCCCATGGTTTCTCATGATCTGTGCACAAAAGTTCAGCACTCTATTCCACCCTTTCCTCCCCCAGGTTGATTGGCAAGTTGAATAGTGATAAGGTTTGAAAAAAACAAAGGGGTTCGATCTTGACATTTGTATTCAGAATAATAATTTGGCACATCTATCTTATTCCCCCAAGACCTTATTCTTGTCTTTTATTAAACTAAAACAAATTGTTTTTTTATTCCAATAGTAACAATAGGTTTGTTTTAACATCATGCACTGCAAAATCACATGGGCATGGTAGCCCACTACAATGATAAAATCGGAGCTACTTATTTAAAATAATCTCCTTTTCTGAACTATGATTCTCAGCATCTTTCACTATTGGTTATGCTTAATGAAGTTGCTGTGCAAAATATCTAGTTAAAGATTATTCAGTCCTGCTGTACTTATAATAGCACTGGGGTAGATCATTGCAAAGAATCTACTGTAATCCAGAAATAAATCAATACATTAGACATAGCATACAATTACAGAAAAAAAGGAGAATGAGGGAGGAATATTGGTTCTTTACCCAGAGCCCTGACTTGGAATATGATTGTGTTCCTCCTCAATATAATTGAGGACAGCCTTAATATGATGCCACTGTAAAATATGGTGCTGAAACTTTTATCTGTGAAATCTATTTAGTAAATTTAGCTCAAGGGCAATCTTTGCTAACACTTCTATTTACAGTTGTTCGGGTGAATCTTCCACCTTTGTCCTATGCTTTTTATTTCTAAGCTGAAGACAAGTGCAGACATATGGGATCATCTAGGTCTATTTACTCAGCCTGTGGAAACATTGAGTCTATTCCTGTGAGCCATCAAGTAGTATCCATAACAATTTTAGTTTTCACTTGTCAGCCTACAGTTATGCTAAAGAGCACCTCTGCATCTTCATTTTCAAAAAATCATTCTCCCGACCTCCTGCTACATTCAATGGCTGATTTCATGCCAGTCAGCTTGATAATTTCACTGTGCAATGTAGGCATGCTTATTCATAGAGGTTAGTTTGGGGGCAACAAGGCAAAAAACAAAAAACAAACCTAGTTATGTGCTGTTGTGATGCTCCATCTTGCAAGATTTTTTTTTTGAAAAGCTTCCAGAAAACTGTCAGGAAGAAGGGCAAAAGTTTACACAAACTGTGACTACTCCACCAAGATAAAGTTTTTTTTTTAAAGGTAGATTAAAAACTTATCATGTGTAGGGTTTTCGCATTGTGGAAATATGTATTGTGAAGCTTCTCCCAGCGAATGATTGACTAACCCCGAGAAAGGACACAAATCTCACATTTGGAGTTCAGAAATGTGGATACACAAACTTTTCTGCTTTATATTCACACATAAATCAAGGTGGCATGATTCACTTTCCTTCCACATATCCCTGCTTCTGTGTGATGGTGTGGCCGATGACTTTCAGCACATTCATAAAGAAAGCCACCAGAAACCATATTCCTTATCTTTATAAAATTTAAATGATGTCCCCCAGAAATCTGGCTTGATTTAGTATACATCTTACTCCAGATCTCACAGCATATTTTACATTCACGCTTCAGTCTTAGAAGTGATTTGTGGATTCATATATGTGCAAATATTGCATGGCAGAAGAGGACAACAAGTCAAACTCCAGAATAATTTAAGTGATAATTCTGTGAGCACACCAAAGGCATAATTTATAGTGTCTTCGTAAAAAACCAGCTCATATTGTAAGAAGCTGTCATGGTCCGAGTCCATATATGACTTTCTGCAGATAGGAAGGACAAGGTGAGGATAAATTCTATCATTGGGATTTTTCTCACTCACTTTTCTTCCAACTTCTCATTTAAGTCTTCCATCCATGTTATGAACACGCTGTCTAGAGTGCAGTGTGAGACCATTTGATCAGCTTTTGTTTGATTCAGGTTTTCATGAGAACAGTAGATTGCCTACAGATAATACTTACAAGTAAATACTTAGATTTATTTCTCTGCCATGTGAGGCTTTAAAAGGAGAAAAGAAACCAGCTTGCCTGATGATCATTCTTGAAATATGAAAACTTGCAACCCTGAATTAACTTAATCAAGGTTGTGTTTGAACATGGAATTTGCATCTTAGATTTGACACCTGTATCCGGGTTAAGCGAAGAATGACAGAGAAGTTTAAGATCATGAAAATGAATTAAGTTATTTTATGAATAACATACCTGACGGTTAAATCTTGCTTTGATATTTATAATGAAAAGATGCTGCTTTAGTATATAGAAGTACACAAAGTCTTTAAAAAGAAATGATTTAGAGTTTAGAAGCCACCCAGATAAAGCTTTATTTTGAAAATTGGCATATGCATTTTAAAAATAAAGAAGACAAAAATAAATCTAGTTGGTGACTCCCAGCAGGCTAAGCTTATGGCAGCCTTTGAAAATAGTCTTATCTAGAAACTTATCCCATGGCAGAGATTCTCAGCATCTGTCAGCTTTGTAAGACATGTTTAGTGCTCTATGCCAAATATAGGGGCAGCTTTTTCCAGGTGTGTTAATGGGTCAAGATCTGCAAGACTCAATGCACACATTTCACATCTTAAAGCTACCTAATCTCCTTCAAAGTAATGCCCAACCCATCCGAGAGAGACTGGTAGGTTACATGTGGAGACTCCAGAGACCATTGGAGTTGGGCGGCTAATCAATTTTAATGAACCAATCAATTTTGCACCCCTCTTGAGACCATGCAATATTTAGGGGTGGACTTTGGAAGCCAAATGGAGGATTTGTCAGGCATATAAGAATAGGTAGAAATGGGATGTGGTTCCTTTAAGCTGTTATTCAAGAATAGCAGATGAAAAAAAATCAGGAAACACGCTTAGTATAATTCTTGGTTGACTTGTACAAGCAGAGCCCAATGAAAACAAAGTGAAATTCAGTTTCTTTTTAATATTTTTCTTTAAAACTCTCTCCTGCTCTCAATCATGGGGAGCCATATCAGCATGTAGGCAGTTGCAGCTGCCCAGGTTATTAAATTTTAAAAATACAGTCTTCTTTTCTACAACAAAATGATGCTTATTTCTAAGACTTTGTTAACCATTCAGAGGGAGCTTCCTACCTTCAGAGGACTAGTCATCTAAAGTTATCTAACTCCTAATGACATATGAAACAGTTACAATCCAATTTTAACCCGTACTTTAGGAGTCAGACTAGTTAAAATAATCTGGTTTTAGTGCAGTTCCCTTTGTTCAGTGGCTTTGATGCAGGAAAGTGGGGGGGGGGGGAGGCATTTGGGCCAAGTATCTAGGTGGAAATAACTGGTTAGAATGCAGTTTTGCAGGTTATCTCTGTCCACAATCTGGAGTTCGATCTTGATGATTAGGATCAGATCAGATAGAACAGAATAAAAGTGGAGTAGAGTAGAATTCTTCATTGGCCATGTGTAATTGAACACTCAAATAAAGACATCAGGATAGAGTGGAGTGGAGTGGAGTGGAGTGGAGTGGAGTGGAGTGGAGTGGAGTGGAATGGAATGGAATGGAATGGAATGGAATGGAATAGAATGGAATGGAATAGAATGGAATGGAATGGAATGGAATTTTTTATTGGCCAAGTGTGATTGGACACACAAGGAATTTGTCTCCAGTACATAAGCTCAATGCATATAAGCTCTTTTGACCTTGGCTGATCTTGGAATGCTAAACAAGGCTGGACATGGATGGAATTTCAATAAGAAACCTTCAGGAAATCTCCTAGTGGAGGCTAATCTTAAAGGTTCAAAAGCATCCCATAAAAAAGCAATGGAATACTGTTTCATTGCTCCCAAGAAAACAATATGAAGGCACCAGGAGTTGAGTTCTACTAGAGGAAATATTTACTTGATGTACAATAGCTATGATACTATTAATTCTTCTTCTACTACTAGTAATAGACATGTATGCCTTTCTGTACTAGAATTTTTAATCATCCTAATAATTATATCCATGAATTTTCTGCTTTTTCAATGCAGGTCAAACTTCAGGGTAGTATTACAAGTTCCAATTTGCTAGTATTATCAGTTCTGAATTGCCAACATTTATGTTATAAAGTTATGATTTCAGTTGCAACTTATTAGCTCTGCCTCTAGAATTATCTTTGCTTGCAGTTATATTTACTGAAGAATTAATCTGCATTGTCAGAATGATCTGGATGATTGCAATCCCCAAATGACATTCTCAAGATAAACTTGTTTTGTTGGTACTTGGCACTATAAAGAAAAGAGAACTATTGATTTTTTTTTTAAAGTGTGAACATTTCTTTGTTAGGTCTGCTAATAAACAAACCTTGAATAAGGACAAAAGATTGTTGTTTTAAATAAGAATTGTCAAGGAGTCTCTGAAAAGGAGCTTGCAATGAAATGATATTTAAATTTAGTTCCCAACAGATTTAGTTCCCCAACGCAACAAATGAACAAAAAAGTTTTAATGTTTTTTTTAAAAAAAACACTAACATCTATAACTATTCTTTTCTTGAATGTAGCATTATAAACTGAAACATATGACACATTCTGCTTTGAATTCATTCTTAAAAGCAAGGCATTATTTGCTATTCTTAAAAGTAAAAGCAAAGTAAATCTTTTTTTTTTTAAAGAGAGGCATATTTGAAAGACAAATACAACTGTCTTTACAGCATCAGTCTGCAACAGTTCCTTTCAATTTAGATCAGTCCCTCCTCTCCTTTTCCTCTACCTTGGTTGAAACACAGTGGGCAGAGCCACCTAATGCTTTTGGCTATTATTTGAAAATTAGTAAATCACATTTAGAATGACTATTTATAAAAGAATAATTTGACAGTGAGATGAGCGATGTATACATTTATTAAATAAACAAATAAAAATAGTATTGTCAGATGAAAATCTTATTTGTAAAAATTTAGACATCCAAAACCTTCCAAAGAACGAAAGGATGGTCAAGATTTTCCTTATAAATTCCATTTTTACCTTAAGATTATAGAAAATAAATTGGGAATTATCATCTATAAATTGCATATAGTTATACCATTAACAGCTCCAAACACCAAGCTGGAGTTCTTTGTATTATCTCTCTCATATGTGTTTTCCCAAAGAGGCATTTCTGTCTTACCCTAGTTTGATTTGTGTAGAAATTCTGGGTTGCTATACATAGTACAGTAAAGGCTGGGATAACAATCTGGAACAGGTTGATTTCAAATGTATAATTAAAAGACAGCCAGTAGTTAGTTATGGTATGTAACTTATTATTACAGCATTCTTTTACTCTCAGGGATAATTGCTTGCCATTTCGCTTGTATCTTGCTGGAAGTGTCAAAAGTAGCTAGGTCAGCTTCATGCCTTAATTTGCTGGAGTAGCAACAGAGTGGAGTGAACGACAGACTAAGAACTTTTGAAGTTTGAGGTAGAAAAAAGGGGGTGGGCTGCTTGGATCTTTCAGTGAAAAGATCTGTGAGAAGATAGAAAGGAATATAACAAAGTAGCCCGGATTCCAATTTAATTTTATTAACATGTCATTGCATTGTGCTTGCAAAGTGACCCAACCAGCTTGGTCATGGGCTTCCCAGTTCAGTTTCATGACCTGTAATCAGAATAAAATGGAGCACACTAATTCGCTGTAAAAGAAACCTGTCTAAATCATTTATTTCAAAGCCAAACTATTGCTGATTTTGATCTGACTGTATTTTTAGGCTCTTTATTTTGGTTACAAAAACAACACATCATTTTTTTTTAAAAAAAATACCATACATGATATTTTAGGAAATGGAAAGCGTAATGAATGCAGACCACTGGTACAACAGATTATTCTTTGACAGACCCAGAGGCATCTGCAAATGAAGCCTGCCAAAGAGGCAGATGCTGCTTGTATTTAAGTAGCTTCTATAGCCTGTCATTTGGGTCCAATCATTTGAATGCCAAAGGATGAAAGCTGTGCATTGCAATAAATAAAGCGCTAATAGCCAATGTGTTCCTAGCTTTTTAAAATAGCAGCATCTTTTACCATATGGGACTGAGAAATAGCTTATATGTGACAAATATAACAGAAAAGATACACTCTTTCAGGGAAGCATCTATGGTAGAGATCTGCAAAGAGAAAGATCACTTACAGGATCATTCTTCAACCCGTTACTTCATACTTCTGAAAAGATAGGAAAGTCATGTTATTGAAATTGCAAAATGAACCTGCAAACATCGTGCCTAAATTCCAATTTCTGATTTATTTATTTTTTGAATTATTCAGGATAGCAATATTTGGAAAAGCTCTGAATCTGTATATTTTCATTCGTCAATAACTTCTTAGAAGAGATGCTGTGGGAGAACAGATGCAAGTAGCACTCAGACATATATATCACTTCATAAAGCTTGACATCTCTTTTTAAGTGGCTTACAGAGTCAGCCTATGGCCCCCAATAAACTGGGTTCTCATTTTACTGACATCCATCGTATGTAAGATTGAGTTAACCTTTGAGCCAGTCAGCATCAAACTCCTGGCTGTGGGCAGAGTTAGCCTGCAATAGTGCATTCTAACCACTGTTACACTTTGTAAGCAATGGAATGGGACAACAACACCTTCGGACAACTTGCCACAGGACAAATTAAGAATTCAATTTAATTATTTAAAATAAATTTAAAAATATTTTAATTTTTGTCATTTGTATTCCATTCTATCCCTCTATTGCATCCTTTCTTTAATGATGTTATAGTTGTGGCCCACCAGCAGCCAGTAAAGCTAGCAGCAAATTAGGAGGTTGGGGAGGAGCAAATGAGCCAGTCCTGGAATCTGGAGAAGGCTCTGATGAGGGTTCTATGTCAGAGGCAGAGAGGGGGCCAGAATCATATGCCAGTTATCAGTTGCCTTCAGAGTCGGACATCAGTGATGCAGACGAACACCTGGAGCCTGTTCCCAGTGTGCACATGAGCAGAGTTGCCAGACGAAGGGAACAGCTAAAGAACAGGGGTCGACTTAAGAGTAAGGCCTCAGGTGGATGATGAATGAACCCTCCCAGAGGAAATAACAGAGGAACAAAAGGGGAGTGGAGTTTGCAGGAGACAATTAGTTTTCTTACTGTGTGTTTTGGACTGTAAGATGCACCAGAGTATAAAACCCATCATAGTTTGGAAAAGGCAATTTTTTTTTAAAAAAAAGAGTTTTTGCACTCTGCAAACCTCCCCAAAATAGCCCGATTTTCGTGCCCTTTTTTTTTTTAAAAAAAGGGCATGATTAGCCATTAGGAGGCTCGTAGAGTGCTCCTGGGAGGTGGGGTGGGCAGGATTGTTCATTTCTGTCCTCCCCGGCTCCCTGGAACTCTCTGAAAGCCTCCATAAAGCTATGCATGGCCATTTTGGTGAAGGGAGCAGGGTTTCGGGAGGCAGAAATGTTGTAATCAGTGTATAAGATGCACCCAGATTTTCAGCCTCTTTTTTTGAGGGAAAAAGGTACGTCTTATACTCCGAAAAATACAGTAATTGGTTTGCGACTCTCCGAGACTCCTTGACAAGTTTGGCACATATCGGCCTGGTAGCTCTCCCAGCCAGATAAGGTCTGTGACTGTAAATGCTCCCTTGAAAGACTGTTGGATGTGAATGAGCAGAATTCACAGTGAGTTAATAAAAGGAGTTTGCTTCCTGCTCTTGGGAAGCCTAGGTCAGAACAGCTATTTCAGCATTTCTTTTATGTAATGCTTGTTCTGCAGAGAGTTGGCCTACAATGAGTTGGTCATGGTGAGTTGTCCTGTAGCTAGTTCACCTATTGCCTTTTAAGTATAATGCTAAATAATATGATTATAATACTAAAATATTATTTCATTCAATTTATTAACGATGGGAAACAGATGTGCCAACAAGTGAAAGAATAAAATAGAATAGAAGGTACCTTAGAGGTCTTCTAGTCCAGCCCCCTACTCAAGCACAAGAACCTATACTATTTCAGATAAGTGACTATCTAGTTCAGGGGTCTGCAAAGTTGGCTCTTTTAAGACTGGTGGACTTCAACTCCCAGAGTTCCCCAGCCAGCTATGCTGGCTGGTGAACTCTGGGAGTTGAAATCCACCAGTCAGCCAACTTTGCAGACCCCTGGTCTAGTTTCTTAAAAACCTCCAGTGATGGAGCACCCATGTTTTCTGAAGGCAAGCTGTTCTACTGTTTAATTGTCTTCATTGTTAGGAAATGTCTCCTTCATGCCAGGTTTCTTCTCTCTTTGGTTAGTTTCCAACCATTGTTTCTTGTCCTGCCGTCTGATGCTTTGTAGAATAATTTGACCCCCTCTTCTTTGTGGCAACCCATCAAATACTGGAATACTGTTATCATGTCACCCCCAATTCTTCTTTTCTTTAGACTAGCCAAACCCAAATCCTGCAGGCATGTTCCTATGTTTTAGTCTCCAGGCCTTTGACCATCTTAGTTGCTCTTCTCTGAACTTTTTCCAAGGTATCCACGTTTTTTTTGTAGTATGGTGAACAAAACTGGTTGCAGTATTAAAGGTCTATTTCTTTCTTTCCAATCTCAAGGATATATTGTAGATACAAAGATGTCACCAGAACTTACAATACTCGATTGACCTTTAATTATATATTTACTTTTGGCTTTAAGTGTGGAAGGTTTTCCTGCATACATAGAGAAACTGTTTCTTTCTTATGGCTGTTTCTTCAGTTCTGTATTTGAGCTTCTTCAACAATTTTTTTAAAAAATTAATTTAGGCATATTTAAAGTTTTGTATGCAACTTATTTGCATCTTTCTTTTGGTTATGTAGATGAAGCATATTTATGATATTTATGTTTAATGCTTCATATGCAACACATCTGTGCATTTAAGGAAGGGGAGTATGGATTTAATTTGCAAAGCATTAACTCACCAAAAGATATGCAGTTCTGTCCTACAAAAACACAAATAAATAGGTTTATCTAAAGCAATGTTCTTCTCCTGTTTATATAATACAATCTGGGAATATTTAATAACATAATTATCAACACTTGCTATGTTACAGGGACTAGTCTACAGGAACTAGACTACAATGATAACAATTTGAATTATATATATAATTACACACACACACACACACACACACACACACACAGAGTGGCCCAATGGCTAAGACACTGAGCTTGTCTATCAGAAAGGTTGGCAGTTCGGCAGTTTGAATCCCTAGTGGTCCATAATGGAGTGAGCTCCTGTTACTTGTCCCAGCTTCTGCCAACCTAGCAGTTTGAAAGCATGTAAAAATGCAAGTAGAAACATAGGAACCACCTTTGGTGGGAAGGTAACAGTGTTCCATGCACATTCGGCGTTTAGTCAGGCGGTTACATGATCATGGAGACATCTTCGGCTTTGAAACAGAGATGAGCAGTGCCCCCTAGAGTCAGGAAAGATAGGCATATAAGTGCAAGGGCAACCTTTACTTTCTTTTATCAGATTTTTAATTATTTGTTTCCTTCTACAACACCTTACCGTTATTATATCAAGTATTATGTCATCATACCTCTACATGTATATATTATTTCGCTTTTATGTTTACACTCTTACACAAACACACACACACCTGTATGATATGGAAAATACCATGTGATGGTCATATTTGTTTACATAGATTACTCTGATAAATGAGATTATCATATTCCTATTAAACTTAATTGTGCTTACTTCTTTAAAAAAAGTCAAATACTGATGCTGCTGCATGTCTGCAGCCAGATATTGCACTGAATCTATTGCACATGAACTGTAAACCTTTGACAGATACTGAATGCTACTTTTCTGATAATATGAAATAAGAAGTGATGTCTGCCACAGCTGTCAAATATCATAATGTCAAGTGTTCACTATCAAATACAGACACTTGCTGCTGTCAAGATGTTAAGTGCTACTGGAAAGTCTTTCTTGGAGAACAATGCAGTTTGTAGAGCATATGTACACAGTCAGAGGACATTTGGATGAAAAAAAAACCATCATGCAATCACAAAGAAATTTTGGAGCAATTTTATGTAGCTGTAAGGATTGCACCATAGGGAAAATCCTGCTGGATTGTGGGGGAAACTTTAAGCCTAACTGTGAGTAAACAACACCCCGAATGTAAACTTGTTCTGTTCATTAAAAAGGGCTGCTTTATTTGTAGGTCTTGACCAAAACACACAAGCAATAGGAACTCTGCAAGCCAAATATATTTAGGAAACCACTTTAACAAGCAGTTTTTAAAGTGAGAAGGGCATTAATCTTGCAACAAGGATATAAAAGAAAGTTGCTACAATAATGAAATGATATACTGATGGGGGTTAATTTCTTAAAGGAAAAGGTAAGTAGCTTAGAAAAACTAACTAAAACAATTGGGGGGTCAAAATGGGGATGCTGTTTATGTCAAGCAATTTTCATACTCGGTAACCTGGAAACTACCAGTGATGTGCTGGAGCTACCTCGTACAGCTGACAAGACATAATTGTTAAATTTTCTGGATTTTTGTGAATTGGTTGAGAGCAGAGCTGAGTCACCTAGTGGGCCAATTAGCTGATGAACATCTTGATATGGTGGTAGCAATGGAGCCAGTAGTGCTGGTTGGTAAACATTTAGCAGCATTCCACTATTGAAAATAGAAGTTTAAGAAGGCCTTTTGAAGAAAATATGAAAAAAATGTGGCAAGAGAGCATTTTGCCTTAAGTTTGCTCATAACACATGGTCAAATTGTGAGAATTTCTTTTAGGAAACTAAAATGGCGAATCATAATCTCTATTTTCAACTTGAAGTAAGATAACATGGTAGAAGTTACATTTGTGGTAGGCTGGAAGTGAGTAGAAGATAATTTTTCCTGCCCTCCAGAAATTTTTGTTGGCCTTAATTGCAGTGAAGCATGTTGGCAGTGCATATTGCCCTAAGCTAGGACACAGCTATCAAAATTATTTCCTGAAACATAAATTTGCATATGAAAATTTATACACAAATCTACAGTACTTTATTAGCAAGCACAACTGGTTCCTTAAGCGATATGGTCACTAAGTGAACATGTGATTCAGAGAGAGAGATATGCTGTGAAGATCATTAATTTGTTGCCATCCTATTTATATAAATTTGTCTCATACATCAATGAGGAGGCATGAGGGTTCAGTGCCTTAAGGATACCAGAGATGGTCTCAATACCAGCGGTTCAAGCCCTAGCTCTATGTGGCAGGATAAGCTCTTGTCACTCCCTTCAGCTTCTGCCAAATG
Source organism: Rhabdophis nuchalis (assembly GCA_039707465.1). Lineage (NCBI taxonomy): Eukaryota > Metazoa > Chordata > Lepidosauria > Squamata > Natricidae > Rhabdophis > Rhabdophis nuchalis. Next base: position 287,804,191 of record CM077643.1, read on the forward strand.
GTTTAAAACCATGTTGTATACAAGTAGATAGATAGGTACCACTTTGGTGGGAAGACAAATTGGTGCTCTGTACAGGCAGTCAGAATCCTGATGGCTGTGAACATTCCAGGTTGTGGCACCCATTTACCAGGCAGGTCCAGGAAGAGAAGATGACTTAGTTGCTTCTGCAGGAAGATCCTCTCATCTTTTTCTCTGGTGCAATGCCACCTAACCCTCCTGTGGTATACCTTGAGAAGTGTGCAAGTGTGTCCTGTAAAAGGACTGAATGAAAGAAACTTCTTGTATGAGAAGCAAAACATTTTCAAGGAAAACAAAACAAAACAAAGTCCATTTGACTTTGTTGAAAAAACACCTTTGGGCATAACAGGCCTGGTGCCTTGGCAATGTGACTGGGCAATAATATTGGGTGTCCTGGCAACTGTAATAAAATCATACACTAATGATAATGTTACAAATTTCTTTTGACACAGAAGAATAATTTGGGAATAAATGAATGCATTGGATGTATTATATTTTACTACTTATTACCAGGGGTAGGTTGTTGCTGATTTTACTACTAGTTCACAACCCCTGCATGTGCCAGATTCATGCTGCGAATGCATGTGCTTTTCAATGTAAATTGTTCTTAATGCATGCGCAGAACAATTTACAGTGAACTGTGCATGCATAGTCACTAAAAACCAAAATGGCAGTGCCCCAGCAGTGGTGAGGGAACTGGTTCAGGGGAGTAGCAGGCCTGGGTTTTTATTGCAATGTGCATGCGTGTGCAACACACATCAAGTGTGTGTGCATGGGGCACGGGGCGTACCCACAAGAGAACCGGTAGTAGTGACTGTCAGAATTCACCCCTGCAATAGCCATAACCAAAGCTGAGCATTTGATGTTTCTATGGGTGGAACAGATGCAGATTGGATATTTTCCAAAGGATATCAGAAGTTATTTGTGATAGCATTCTGAAATAAAACCATGCCATAAATGTTCACAGTCTGATTTTTTCCCCTGTAGGAGTTTAACAGCAGCATAAAAACCAAATTTACATCATTCATGGATTAATGCATTCAGCTCATGTTCACATATTAGGACACATAATATGCTTTTGCACATGCTTGTTACTGCATAATTAATTGAAATAACATTTTATTTGGACACGACGTTGCATGTGCTGAAGTTTTTAAAACCACATCAAATCACTGAAAACACAACAACAACTGCTTTGAACACACTTAAAAGTGCACTTTTTATAGAGCTGGCACAACACAGTTGTGCAAATGCACAACATTTGAAATATACAGGTGTCTAACAAAGCTGATCACAAATAACTCCAGTACCCTAGAAACAAGAATGACATGTGGATATATGTTAAAGCTGATCTTCATAAAAATCATTTTATAAGCAAACATCTGTGCTGTTATAAAAGTTAATTGCTGGAGCATTCTCCCTACACCAACTCACCCAGAACAATGCTTGGAAGGTTAACCTCTTTGAACTGTAGAGCTTCTGGCATCATTCAGTAAAGCCAGCAGAGTTTTTAATGACTTTTATGAAGAGTGGTCATGCTATCATGTTTGATTTTTACAGGTCACTAGATATTGCTATTTGTATATCTCTGGAAATGATCCTGTATATGACTACATATAGCTATTATAATGGTGTGCAGAGGTGTGTGTGTGTGTGTGTGTAATGGCTCAGCAGTTAAAGATGCTGAGTTTGTCAGATAGAAAATAGACATCTGGGTTGGAGACCCGAGTGCCATGCAATGGGGTGAGCTCCCATCCTTGTCCCAACTCCTGCCCATCTAGCAGGAGTTTGAAAGCATGCAAATAGATAAATAGGTACCACTTTGGTGGGTAGCTAACAGCATTCCTTCTGCCTTGGTGTATAGTCATGTCGGCCACATGACCATGGAAATGTCTTTGGACAATGCTGGCTCTCTCCATTAAGAAACAAAGATGAGCAATGCCCCCTAGAGTTGGACATGACTGGACAAGGGAAACCTTACATATTATACTGTACATTAGGGTCCCCAACCCTCAAGGTACAGATGGATGCTAGTCCATAGCCTGTTAGGAACTGAGCTGTGCAAGCAGCAAGTGAGTGAAGCTTCATCTACGCATGCACAGGATGATATGCATGAAACCATTCCCAGGACCCCAGACTGTGGAAAAATTATTTCCCCTGAAAATGTCCCTAGTGCAGAAAAGTTGGGGGCCACTGTTCATACATACATACATACATACATACATACAATTACTAATATTACTACAGTATTATAATGAGCATATATATGATAATATAGTTAATTTAGTTTAATTATTAAGGTGCTGGCCTAGAAACCCGGGGACTGTGAGTTCTAGTCCTGCCTCATATGTGAAAGTTGACTGTATATACAGTATGTATGTATGAGAGAATGTTTTCACAACTCCTGTTATGGGCCCTTATTAAGGGAGGAGACAGACTGTTATCCTTCTCTGCCTGTCGGCTCAACCGACAGGCAGAGAAGGATGTATGTATGTATACATATGTATGTATGTATCAGGGGTGGGTTTCTGGGGGATCGGCCAGGATCGCGCGAGCCCGATGGTAAAATTGAGAGATCCTGGCCGATCCCGTTGGACGATGGACCCGGAAGTTACGGTACTTCCGGAACACGTGGCTCGCTCCGTCAAAACCTCCGGCGCGAATGCAGAGGCTTGGAGGGGCTTCGCGCCGAGCCGAGCCAAGCGCGCCCGGCTGGAGCCCACGAGCCACCCGCGAGCGCCATGGCGAGCCGGCGCGGGGCGCGCTGCTGCTGTCGCTGCTCCTGCTGCTGCTGTGCGGGCCAGGGGCGCGGGGGTCCCGGGGCGCCGACAAGCAGAACAGTCTCTGCAGGGCGGCCAGCGGCGTCTACCAGGGCGCCAGCGGCCTCCTGGGCAAGGAGAACATGCGCGCCCTGCAGAAGGTGAGCGGCGCCCGGAGGGTCCCGGGCAAAGGGAAGGGGGGGGAGGGGAAGAGGAGGGGTCTGGGGAGGGAGGGGGGTCTGGTCTTGTGGGGGGGGAAGGGGTGCAGAAGGGGGTCCCCGACTTTGGTGTGGGCGGCCAGGAGGGAGATTGGGGAGGTCCGAGTGAGTGGCCGACTGGCCGGCGGGCGGGTAAGGAAAGTTGCTGCGCGCCCCAAAAATCCTCTGGCCCGCTGGCCGCGGTTGCTCGCTCGCTCGCTTGCTCGCTCACCCATCGGACGCCAGGTTCCTTCGTCGGGTGGATGGGTGAGAGAGCGAGCGAATAAATACAGCCAGCGGGCTGGCGGGCCGGTCAGGCTACTTCCTGGAGCTGAGGAGGTTTGTGGGGGGGGGGAGACAGACACACAGAGAGACAGGGAGGGAGGGGGGAACCAGAGAGTGACAGACACACACAGAGAGACAGAGAGTGGGAGGGAGGGAGAGAAAGATAGACAGAGACACAGAATGAGTGATTTAAGTGCCTGAATGTGAGACAGACAGACAGACACACACACACACACACACACACACAGAGTGACAGATGGGCAAACAAAGGAGAGAGAGACACAGAGAGAGAAAGATAAAAAAGAAGGTGGGAGAGAGAGAAAGAAAGAGAAAGAAAGACAGACAGAGAGAAAGAGAGAAAAAAGAAAGAGAGACAGAAAGGAAAGAAAAAGAAAGAGAGAGAGAGAGAACCTATGACCACAATTAAGCCCAAAAGTTTGGTTGCTAACCAAGACCATTGTTAAGTGAGTTTCACATTTTCCAAATTGGCCACTCCCACCCGGTCACATGGCCGGCAAGCCACTCCCACCCGGTCACATGGCCGGCAAGCCACTCCCACCCAGTCACATGGCCAGCAAGCCACAGAATCTGTTCGAAAAATTTTGAAACCCATCCCTGGTATGTATACATTGTATGTATGTATGTATGTATGTATGTATGTATGTATACATTATATGTATACATACATACACAATATGTATGTATGTATACATATAAATGTGAATTGTCCTAAAAATATGAGTTCCAGGTATAGTTATAAAAGAAACCGACATAATGATCTCCAGAACTTTAAAATATATTACTCAATGAGTTTTCCTTAGCAACTGCTAACATCGGTAGAGTGTAAAAGCCATTAAAGGGATACTTTGTATAAAGGCAGGGATCCCTTTAAGGGCTTTTACGCTCTGACGATGTTAGCAGTTGCTAATGAAAGCTCAGTGAGCAATATATTTTAAAGTTCTGGAGATCATTATGTCGGTTTCTTTTACATATAAATGTATAATGTATAAATGTAAAAACACATTAGGAGACACTGCCTTTTCAAACATGTGCAAGTCTCAGTAGATTACAGTATATACTGTATTTTTCAGACTATAAAATGCACTGTAAGATGCATCATAATGCATCATGATTTCGAAGGTAAATAATAAAAAAAGGTTTTACACTCTGCAGGCCTCCCAAACTCTCTGCATGCCTTGTTTTTTGTTTTTTGTTTTGCAAGCCTTTTTTGGGAGGCTTGTAGAGTGCTCCTGGGGGCTGGGGGGCAAAAACAACCCAAAACGGCCCACTTTTTGCTTGATTTTTGCCTCCCCAGCCCCCAGGAGCACTTTGCAAGCCTCCCAAACCCTCTGCACTTCCACTTTTGCAAAGGGGCAGGGTTTTGTTATGCCAAAAATGCTGTATTCAGTGTATAAGATGCACCCAGATTTTCACCCTGGGTGCATCTTATACACTGGGAAAAAGGTGCGTCTTATACTCCGATAAATATGGTACCTCTCCTTTCTCTGTATCTTCTGAATTAGTTTCAGTGAAAGTGATGTTGACATCACTGAAGAAAGATTTTGGTGAGAAAATATATCTTAGGTGAACTCTGCAAATGTACATCTGATTTTTTTTTTTAAATTATCCACAATGTGGAACTTTTACAAGTATGCAGCATTGCACATTTTTATTCTTTGTTTAAAAGAAATCTTTAACCTCCTCTTTTCCAAGGAGTGAAAATTACTATGCTAAAATCAGCTGAATAATGCTTCAGTCATGGAAGACTCTTGTGACTTCCTGCTTGTGGGAACTTAATGTCAGAACAGGTTTCACATATCTGTCATGGGATATTTGAAAACAAACATGCCTCCTATGGATCATTTCAATATTCATGTATCCTGCCCTGCTGAGGAGATAATGGAAAAGGAAAGGAAGAGAAGAAATCCGGTGTTTCCCCCAATATAGAAAAGAGAGGCATAGTGGGTAGCCAACTATCCAAGTACAGGAACATGAAAAACAGACACTATCAGTTCCAGGTAGTTTGAGAGTGAATTTTTTTTGAGATTTTTGTGATTGAATCTGGGATAGCATGCATGCAAAAAAAAAAAAATGACCTTTATCGTTGGGCTACAGATGTCCCACTCCATGAATGCAAGCCAGAATTCTGCAGAATGTAACAGATCATGCAGAAATCTATTTGGCATGAAATAGGGAGCCAACTTCACAGTGACTGGATCATAGCCATGCATATCTGCAATTCCTCTGTGGCTACCTGACTTAATGTGATATGAAGCTGCACAAGGGACATTGTCACAGAAAGGATGCCAAAGTTTTTGCTTCTCAGGATAACTTTGTCACGTTTCCAGTTTTCTATTCCAACTAGCAGGTGGTAATGCATTTCTGGAAAGCTATCAAGCTTTATATTTGGTGTCTCTTTAGGCATTGCTATCAGAGGAAACAAAAGACATAATGGGCTTGTCAAATGGAACATCTAACCATCTCTGATACTTCACAGATTCCCCCCTAAACCTTTATGTTACAAGAATAAACCAGAGCAAGGTTAATGGTATTGCTAATGTTTATTACATTCTTTCATAAATGTTTTTGTCATCATTTCCCTAAAAATCTGATCTTGCATCTCGTTCCAGTGATAATGAAAATTATGGACTGCATTAATGATGAGATCCTGCCAAGCTTAAAGAATCTCCAAAATTAATAGATCTGTATTTCACTATTATATACATAAGTCAACAACAGAAAATTAATGTTTTCTTGCACAACATCTATACTAATCAATTCACCTTGGCTGACCTTCAAGCAAGCTAAAGGTTGGACCTGGTTAGTGTTTGACTGGAAATCCACTACATCTCAGACCTATAACATAGACTAGGAATAAAATCAATCTATAAGAAGGAAATCACTATTATGTTGTTGCCAAAAATACTTGCTAAGACTTATACGTGACTCAGGGAAATCTGTATCATTTAATATCCCTTGTATGGTACAACATTTCTAAATTTTTGGCAGTAGCATATTCCAACAACGAGGAGACATAGTTGAGCCTACATGCATCTTAGGAACAGAAATTTCTTTTTATGTTTTAGCTCTGAGGGACAATGCCAATTTGGCTGCCAATGTTCTATAGTGAAATAGTTTTCTGAGTGTGGCTTTTTATGGTTTCAAAATGGCATTGTATAATAAATCATATAAAAGGAGAAGGCTTCTGAAAGGATTCTGAAATTTCTAAAATTAGAAATTCCTAAAAAAAAAGGGTTTTAGCAAAATAGATGACAAAACAGCCCAAGTCTTGTGCCTCTGAAAACTGATGAGCAGTCTTTAAAAAGGAGGTTTTTTTTAAAAGGGAATTATATAGGAAAATAGGCAGTCCAGAAATAAGGCATACTCAATGAAGAAACGATCCACAGTGTGACGGCTATTTGCAGATACAGCTTGTTTATTCTAAGCTTTAGAAGCTAGAAAACAGAAAACAGAATAACAAAGATGGAAGGGAGCTTTGATGTCTCCTTAGTCAAGGGGTCTACAAAGTCGGCTCTTTTAAGACTGGTGGACTTCAACTCCCAGAGTTCCCCAGCCAGCATAGCTGGCTGGGGAATTCTGGGAGTTGAAGTCCACCAGTCTTAAAAGAGATGACTTGGCAGACCCCTGAGCTTAGTCCAACCCTTTGCTCAAGCAAGAGACCCTATACCTGTGATGGCGAACCTATAGCATGTGTGCCACAGGTGGCACGTGGAGCCATTTGTTAGGGCACGCAAGATGTTGCCCTGTCAGCTCCAGCATGCATGCGCGTGCTGGCTAGCTGACTTTGGCCTTCATTTTTGGCTGTTTTTCGCCCTCCAGAGGGCAAAAAACAACTCAATGTGTAAATCAGGAATGGACTTCCCGTTTGCGTGTTGGGCTGTTTTTCTCCCTCCAGAGGCTTCAGGGAAGCCTCCTGAAGCCTCCAGAGGGGGGTCATGCACATAGAAATATGGGTGTGGGCACGCCCGTGCACGAATCCCCTGCGCCTTTGGCACGCGATATCAAAAAGGTTAGCTATCACTGCCCTATACCACTCCTGCCAATCTCTTCTTAAAAGCCTCCTGTAATGGAACACTCCCAACCTATGGAAGCAAGCCATTCCACTGATTAATTTTTTTCACTGTAAAGAATTTTTTTCTTAATTCTAAAATGGATGTCTCTTTCTTAAACTTTGGAGAATAGGTTGACCACCTCTCTTTTGGGATAGCCCAGACTGCAAGATAGCAGTCTTCTAATATTTGATGGGCTGTCACAGAGAAAAGGTGGTCAACCTATTCTCCAAAGCTTAAGAAAGAGACTTCAATTTTGCCTCTTGTCTATCTTGTCACTCGTAGACTTTCTCTTCATTGTACTAGACATTACTACTTTCTGCAATTCGTGAGCCACGGTGGCACAGTGGTTAGAGTGCAGCACTAAAGGCTACTTCGGCTGACTGCTGGCTGCTTGCAATTTGGCAGTTCAAATCTCAGTAGTCTCAAGGTTGACTCAGTCTTCCATTCTTCCGAGGTGGTTAAAATGAGGACCCAAAATCTTTGGGGGCAATATGCTGACTCTGTAAATCACTTAGAGAGGACTAGAAAGTACTGGAAAGTTGTATATAAGTCTAAGTGCTATTGCTTCATTGTATGAATTCTAGTCTCTAGTCCACTGATCATCTTTGTCTTTTGTCTGTACAGTTTCTAGAGTCTAAAAGTCTTTTTTCCCACTCCTGGTAACCAAAACTGGATGGAGTGCTCTGGCCAGTGCAGTATAAAACTTCACATGATCCTGATTCTATTCCTCTGTTAATGCAGCCTAGGACTGCATTGGCCTTTTTGGCAGCTGTGGCACGCTGCTGATTAATACTTAAGTGAACATCTTTCTGTGTCAACTAATACTTTGCATTGTGGATCTCGCAGCTTTATTTTATTCTTTGGATAAGAACAGTTTTTAATATACAGTGGTACCTCGGTTCACGAACGCTTCTGTTCATGAACAACTCGGTTCATCAAAATATGCTCCGGTTCACAAACTCCGCTTCGGTTCGCAACCAGAGTCAGTTCAAGAATTAAAACCCAAAAAAAGATCAGAACGGATTAACCGGATTTACATTAAACCCTATGGGAAACTGTGTCTCAGTTCACAACCAATTCGGTTCGCGACCAGAGTCAGTTCAAGAATTAAAACCAAAAAAAAGATCAGAACGGATTAACTGGATTTACATTAAACCCTATGGGAAACTGTGCCTCGGTTCACAACCAATTCGGTTCGCGACCAGAGTCAGTTCACGAATTAAGTTCGTGAACCGAGGTAGCACTGTACTGTATTTTATGGTTTGTTGTATAATTTATATTTATTTTAGATTTAGATTTATATGGCTGCCCATTTTACAATAATTTCTGGGAAATGTACCATTTGAGAAACATGAACAATAAGATTGAACAATGAAATGAGTTACAATAGAAATAATATACTAAATCTGCAGAACAGCAACAACAAAACCATGGGGTAACAAAAAGAAAGAAAATAATAATAGCTACAAAGCCAATCAACATATATTTCACTCAAAAGTCTTATATTCTATATGGGCTCATCCTACAGTCTGATCTAATGCTCAGGGAAGAGCCAGGTGTTTAGAAATTTGCCAAAGGACAGAAGGGTCAAAGTATAGGTAATCCTTTATTTACTATTACAATTGACCCTAAAATTTCTGTTGCTAAGCTACATAGTTGTTGAGTGAGTTTTGTCCCCTTTTTACAGCCTTTTTTTTGCCAGAATTGTTAAGTGAATCACTGCAGTTGTTACATTAGTAACATGGTTGTTAAGTAAATCTGGTTTTCTCATTAAATTTGCCTGTCAGAAGGTTGCAAAAGATGATCAGGCTGTTAGAATAGAATAGAATAGAATAGAATAGTAGAGTTGAAAGGGACCTTGGAGGTCTTCTAGTCTAACCCCCTGCTCAGGCAGGAAACTTACACCGCATCTGACAAATGGTTGTTCAATCTTTTCTTAAAAACTTCCAGTGTTGGGGCATTCACAACTTCTGGAGGCAAGCTGTTCCACTGTTTAATTGTTCTAACTGTCAGGAAATTTCTCCTTAGGTTGCCTCCTTCCTTGATTAGTTTCCACCCATCGCTTCTTGTCCTGCCCTCAGGTGCTTTGGAGAATAGCTTGACTCCAGGGGTAAAATCAACTTACCTTTGCTACCAGTTTGCAAATGTGAGTGCACGTGCCACCTCTGCGCATGTACAGGACCTTCTGCACATGTGCCAATTGTCAAAAATGGGATGTGATGATATCCGAATAGATAGGTGGAGCCTCGCACCACCACTGCTACCGGTTTCCTCGAACCAGATAGAACCGGCTGAATTGCACCACTCCTTGACTCCGTCTTCTTTATGGCAACCCCTGAGATATTAGAACACTGCTATCTTGTCACTCCTAGTCCTTTTTTTCAGCAAACTAGACAGACCCAATCTTTATATGTTTAGCCTCCAGTCCCTAATCATCTTTGTTGCTTTTCTCTGCACTATTTCTAGAGTCTCAACATCTTTTCTTTTTACATTGTAGCGACCATCACATGATCCTGGGACAGTGTGATCATCATAAATATGAGCCTGTTGCCAAAATTGGATTATGTTATCATTACGGTATCCGTAATGGTCTCAAGTGTGAAAAATGGTCATAAATCACTTTTTTCAGTGCTGTTTTAACTTTGAATGGTTACTAAATAAGTGGTTGTAAATTGAAGAGTATTGTAATCGAAACCTTGAAAAAATTAAGTTTCCACTGGGAGGCATTGTTTCATGGAAAGTATGTGAAACATGCCCATTATTCTGGATTTCACAGGACAAGCAGAAGTATTAATGATACCTGATATTAAAGCAACAGGTGAGCACAGCTAATGCTCCTAAAAGCAGAAATCTTGCAGAACACAATTCAGGAACCTTGGCTAGATATCTTTCCTCCTACTAATACTGACTAGAAACTTCCGTGGAGGGGGAAAAAGAGAGCACTAATGCTGCTGCATTCTCACTCTTAAATGTTGAAGCTGGTCCAGAAGGACATAATAAGGGCATACAAGTGTGACCTTGAAAGATGTAAGAGCTCCAACCAGGTAATAGTTACTGTAGATAAGAGGAAGTTAGCAAGCAGCAGGCATGTGGATGCAACAAACACCTGAGAAGGGACCCACCCTAATTTCTTGTGTTATAAAGGCAACGGGAAACACATATTTTCAGACTTACAAGACTGATCTGCCTGCCAAACTAATTCCCATATAATAGCAATAGCACTTAGACTTATATACTGCTTCATAGTGCTTTTATGGCTCTCTCTAAGTGGTTTACAGAATCAGCGCATTACCCCCAATAATCTGGGTCCTCGTTTAACTCACCTCAGAAGGATAGAAGGCTGAGTCAACCTTGAGCCTGGTAAGATTTGAACTGCTGAACTGCAGCTAGCAGTCAGCTGAAGTAGCCTGCAGTACTGCACTCTAACCACTGTGCCACCTTGGCTTTTTAATATTACAGACAGAATGCTCAATGGTATGACAAGGTGCTGACAGGTCAAGAATAGCTAGGAATGGATGCACTATCCCCATCCCAGTCCAGCTAGTGTTCATTGAAACATATGGTCGATGCTATCTGGACGGTGTGGTTTAGTGGTAAAAATGCTGCACGAGCAGTGGAGAGATTCAGGCTCTAGTCCTTCCTTAGGCATAGAAGCCAACTCAGTGAACCTAGCATATAATTATTGTGGTCTGATAAACTGAGCAATACCACTTGCCCCAAAGGACAGATCCAATTTCTTAATTTGTGTATACAGTAGATTTAGATGTGTCTGTCTGTCTGACTATCTAGCAATCTCTCTCTCTCTCTCTCTCTCTCTCTCTCTCTCTCTCTCTCTCTCTCTCTCTCTCTCTCTCTCTCTCTCTCTCTCTCTGTCTCTCTCTGTCTCTCTGTCTCTCTGTCTCTCTCTCTCTCCCTCCCTCCCTCCCTCCCTCTCTCTCTCTCTCTCTCTCTGTGTATGTGTGTATTAATCATCTGGAAGTCCAAATGGGATCAGCTATGGAAATATAGAAATGAATGCAAAACTAGGCTCTAAAAGATATTTATACAGTAAATCATTTAATAAAATATTTCTAATCATCTTATAGAAAAATACCAAATTGATGATCTAGTGAAGTAAGTCTGGGTATAATCTTCATAAAATACATATTTTGCAGAAATTACATTTTATCAGCTATATATTAGTCAACCAAATGTACCTACCCTGCTCTTAAAGTTCTGCAGCATTATATTTCTACTGTTTCATTTTGAGCTTGTGACTGTAATAGTACCAGGGCAAGAAAAAGAACTACTGAACGGGAAAACCGTAAGTGGCTATATAAAATATAACAGTAAGTTTGCAAATTTAAATATGCTGAGCAAGGTGCAACCTTGTCACCTCTCTCAGTCATTTTTTTCCCTCCTCCTGAATTAATATTGTTGCTGAAAAGAACATCTGACACTATTGAGAGAGGAACTGCAGATTTCCAAGACTTCAGTAATAGCTTCTATGAAAGTTAAAATAATTCTGGTGACCTCAATAGATACATAAAATGGAAGCCTGAATGTTGAATGCCAATATTTGCATTTCCAGAAATTAGATGAGCAGAAATGTGCTAGCTGGCATTTGAATTGTTGGGCAACCAGTTTCTTGGCAGTCAGATATGCTGCTTCTTTTTTTTCTCTTCCAGATATACAATACATCTTTTTGTTCCAGAATTTTAAGTAAGAATTTGAAGAGGGAAGAGGAAGCTTACATTTGAACTTTCCTGGAGCTGATTGGAGGCTCTTTTGGAGGGGGGATTTAAAGACACAAAAAGGAGCAGTAAGTAGTGGCTGTTTCATTTGAACTTTTCCTGGAGCTGATTTCTGGCTGTGTGCAGGGGGAAAGAAAGGTAAAGATTTCCCCATTTTGAACCACTTGAGGCTAAAGGGAGGAGTTTCTGGCTGTGTGCAGGGGGGAAGGAAGGTAAAGATTTCCCCATTTTGAACTACTTGTGGCTAAAGGGAGGAGTTTCTGGCTGTGTGCAGGTGGGAAGGAAGGTAAAGATTTCCCCATTTTGAACCACTTGTGGCTAAAGGGAGGAGTTTCTGGCTGTGTGCAGGTGGGAAGGAAGGTAAAGATTTCCCCATTTTGAACCACTTGAGGCTAAAGGGAGGAGTTTCTGGCTGTGTGCAGGTGGGAAGGAAGGTAAAGATTTCCCCATTTTGAACCACTTGTGGCTAAAGGGAGGAGTTTCTGGCTGTGTGCAGGGGGGAAAGAGAAAGGTAAAAGAAATAATACATTCTAGATTTGTGCGCTTAAGACTGTGATTGTATTTTATTTCAAAATGACTGGCTTAGTTCAATGTAATAACTGTTTTGCACCTGTCTTCCGCAGTACTCTTTTCAAATTTGGATACTGTCCCCCTTGCAGACAAATTAATAGATTACATAGACACATAACATATCTTGAATCTGTAATTTGTGATCTCCAGGCAGAAATTAAGTGTCCAATTCGGCCACTCCACCCTGTGGAGATGCCACACTACCAGCCTCCCCTACCGCAAAGATCCCACAGAAGAAGAGCAGCCTGGACAACTGTGGGATCTGGCAGGGTGAGAGCTGTGACCCACAAACACAAAACTTTCGCTGTGTCCCAGCATAACAGATATAGCGCCCTTGCTGATCTTAATGGGGACACTAAAGTGACAGGTCAAGGTAATAATGACGACTCAAATAAGCAGCGGATTGTGGTCCAAAGTGAAGAACCTACGTCAGAAATGCAAAAGTGTGAACCAGGGATCATGCATCAGTCACACAACAAGAGCAAGGTACCCAAAAAGAGAAGTCACCTCCTGATTGGTGACTCAATCGTAAGAGATGTAAACTTAGGTAAGGATATGGAGGTTTTGAAAGATGTCAGATGTTTACCGGGTGCTACAGCCAGCAGAGACAAGAGGCGTATTCTTAAGATAGTCACGAATGCAAGTAAGGACTGTGAAGTTGATGCTATTATACATCTTGGCACAAATGATCTGTCCCAAAAAGATGTAGCTTCTGTGCAGAATGATTTCCAGAGTTTGGGGTACGAACTTAGTAGTACAGGTTGTAGGCTTATCTTCTCAGAGGTTATACCAGTATACAAGGAACAAAAAGGAAAGGGCCAGCGCATAGCAGAGTTTAATGTGTGGCTAAAGGAGTGGTGTAAAAAGGAAGGCTTTGGTCTTATTAGTCATGATGCCTGCAGCTGGTCCAATGATAAACTGTACAAAAGAGATGGTTTGCACCCATCCAAGAAAGGGACTGAGCTACTTGGCACTAAATTCACAGATTTCCTGGCTAAACATTTAAACTGAATAGTGGGGACAGAGAATCAATAGATAAAGAATATTTCTGTCCCCAGCAAACTAAAATTCATAGGGTTATCAGTGCGTGTAACATAGATAATTGTGCAGGTAATATTATCAACACTGCTGTCAAGCAAAACCAAACAATTAACAGTGGGTGCCATACCATGTACATGAACCATACAAGTGGCAAAGAAATAGGGGCAAAGAGAACCATAGTCAGGCATAACACAGGTTTCGTAGACAGAAAACACAGGGTCAATCAAAATGGACTCAAATGTCTATACACCAATGCACAGAGTATGAGGAATAAACAGGGTGAATTAGAAATTCAAGTAAATGAGGGCAGATACGATATTGTTGCCATTACAGAAACTTGGTGGGATGAAACCCACAAATGGAACATACAGCTAGAAGGATTTAAATTATTTAAAAGAAATAGACCAAATAAAAGAGGAGGTGGAGTTGCACTATATATAAGAAATAATTACATCTCTACAGAAATAGAGCACAACAATGATGAGAACTATCTTGAATGTATTTGGGTCAATATTAAAGGTTGGGGGGGGAATGATATTGTCATAGGTCTATACTACAGGCCACCCAACCAAGCAGAGGAAGTGGATGTACTTTTTGCTAACCAGCTAACTAAGGTATGTAGGAAGCACACTGCAATAGTAATGGGAGATTTTAACTACCCTGACATCAATTGGGAAACAAACTCTGCACCAAGTGGAAGATCCAACAGGTTCCTAACAAACCTAGCAGACAACTTTGTTTCCCAAAAGGTAGAGAAGGGAACAAGGGGATCAGCAATATTGGACTTAATTCTCACTAACAGAGAGGAAATGATAGAAGGTGTAGAAGCTACAGGAACTTTGGGGGCAAGCGATCATGAAATACTGGAATTCAACATTATGCAAACAAAAGTAGTTGAACAAAGTCAAACTAGAGTCTTAGACTTCAAGAGAGCTAATTTCAACAAACTCAGAGAGAGCTTGGGAAGGATTCCATGGATGAGAATCCTCAAGGGGAAAACAACTCAAGAAGCTTGGGAAATTTTGAAAAATGAGATTATAAAAGCCCAGTCCAGCGCAATACCAATGAAGAAGAAAAATAACAGTTCCCAAAAGAAACCAGCATGGCTGCATAAAGAACTCTCTGACAAATTGAAAGACAAAAAGGATAAATATAAAAAGTGGAAAAAGGGGGACATAACCAAGGCAAAATATCAGCAAATAGCCCGAGCCTGTAAAGATGAAGTGAGGAAAGCTAAGGCTCACAATGAAGAAAGGCTTGCCAAAAAAGTAAAAAATAACAAAAAAAGCTTCTTCCAACATGTTAAAAATAAGAAAAAAGTTAAGGAAACAATTGGTCCACTGCTGGGAGAAAATGGCAAGAAGATGATAAGCAACAGGGAGAAAGCAGAACTATTTAACTCTTTCTTTGCATCTGTCTTTACACAAAGGGATAAAACAGTCCAATCAATCAAAAACAGCACCACAAATATCAGATTAGGAACACAAGTTGAAATAGAGAAGAAAATGGTAAGTGAGCACCTGTCTGCCCTGGACGAGTTCAAATCACCAGGACCGGATGGATTACACCCCAGGGTTCTGAAGGAACTGGCAGACGAGATCTCAGAACCACTGAACTATATCTTTCAGAGATCCTGGAGCACCGGGGAACTGCCAGAAGACTGGAAAAGAGCAGATGTGGTTCCCATCTTCAAAAAAGGAAAAAAAACAGATCCAGGAAACTATAGACCCATCAGCCTGACCTCAATACCAGGAAAGATTCTGGAAAAGATAATTAAACAACAAATAAGTGAACACCTAGAAGCAAACAAAGTAATAGCCAAAAGCCAACATGGGTTTGTCAAAAACAGATCATGCCAGACGAATCTAATTGCATTCTTTGACAAAGTAACAAAATCAGTGGACCAGAGGAATGCTGTTGATATAATTTACCTGGACTTCAGTAAGGCATTTGATAAAGTAGACCATAACCTACTATTAGATAAAGTAGAAAATTGTGGGTTAGACAGCACCACCACCAAATGGATTCGTAACTGGCTGACCAACCGCACTCAACGTGTAGTCCTCAATGGAACTGCATCTACATGGAAGGAAGTATGCAGTGGAGTCCCCCAAGGCTCTGTTTTAGGCCCAGTACTCTTTAACATCTTCATCAACGATTTGGATGAGGGGATAAATGGGGAACTCGCAGACGACACCAAGCTGGCAGGAATAGCCAACACTCCAGAAGATAGGCTTAAGATACAGAAGGATCTAGACAAACTTGAACATTGGGCACTGTCTAATAAAATGAAATTCAATTGTGAAAAAAGTAAGGTCCTACATATAGGCAAGAAAAACCAAATGCACAAGTACAGTATAGGTGGTACCTTGCTCAATAGTAGCAACTGTGAGAGGGATCTCGGAATCCTAGTGGACAACCATTTAAATATGAGCCAGCAGTGTGCAGCAGCTGCCAAAAAAGCCAACACAGTTCTAGGCTGCATCAACAGAGGGATAGAATCTAGATCGCGTGAAGTGTTAATGCCACTGTATAGTGCCTTGGTAAGGCCACACTTGGAATACTGCATACAGTTTTGGTCGCCACGATGTAGAAAAGACGTGGAGACTCTGGAAAGAGTGCAAAGAAGAGCAACCAAGATGATTAGAGGACTGGAGACTAAGACATATGAAGAACGGCTGCAGGAACTGGGTATGTCTAGTTTGATGAAGAGAAGGACCAGGGGAGACATGATAGCAGTGTTCCGATATCTCAGAGGGTGCCACAAAGAAGAGGGAGTCAAACTTTTCTCCAAGACACCTGGGGGCAGGACAAGGAGCAATGGGTGGAAACTAACCAAGGAGAGAAGCAACTTAGAACTAAGGAGAAATTTCCTAACAGTAAGAACAATTAACCTCTGGAACAGCTTGCCTCCAGCAGTTGTGAATGCCCCAACCCTGGAAGTCTTTAAAAAGATGTTAGACAGCCATTTGTCTGAAATGGTATAAGATTCCTGCCCATGCAGGGGGTTGGACTAGAAGACCTACAAGGTCCCTTCCAACTCTGCTATTGTATTATTGTATTATTGTATTATTGTTTCAGACCTAGCAATTAATGCACGTGTACTCCTTTATTTTCCTTTCTTACAGCCTTCCTCTCAAATCTGTTAATACAATTCATGCTGGTTTTTTTTGCATACCTATTTCAAAGTTGAAATTGTTTTATCATTTAACTTGGAGGATATTTTCCAGTTCGGCCAGATTCGTAAATATCCCACATTTCTTACATTCTTGAACCATAAATCACAACTTCAATCCTTATTCTCTATGAAGGCAGGAGAGGAGAGGAGAGAAGGCAGAATGAACAAGCCAGACTACTCACTCCTGAATCTATGACACTGTGATTGAGAGACCTAAAATATATACAGCTGAAGGGTAGTGATTATCTGCTGCTTAAGATATGGTACCAAATGGAACACTTGAGAGGAGGAGGAGGAGGAAGAAGAAGGAGAAGGAGAAGAAGAAGAAGAAGAAGGAGGAGGAGGAGGAGGAGGAGGAGGAGGAGGAGGAGGAGGAGGAGGAGGAGGAGGAGGAAGGAGAAGGAGGAGGAGGAGGAGGAGGAGGAGGAGGAGGAGGAGGAAGGAGGAGGAGGAGGAGGAGGAGGAGGAGAAGGAGAAGAAGAAGAAGAAGAAGAAGAAGAAGAAGAAGAAGAAGAAGAAGAAGAAGAAGAAGAAGAAGAAGAAGAAGAAGAAGAAGATGATCATCAAAACAATAGTAGCAACTGTGAGAGGGATCTAGGAATCTTAGTGGACAACCATTTAAATATGAGCCAGCAGTGTGCAGCAGCTGCCAAAAAAGCCAACACAGTTCTAGGCTTGTATTGTATTGTATTGTTCAGATATGAGCAAGTGAGACATACAAGACACTGATTTCATGAGCAAAACATAATTTTGAAATGACATTAGATACATTCTTCCTATTGGTTAATTAAAATTTATGTTACAATATCCACAAATTCACCGTTGGAAATATCTCTAATTAACGAATTGTTGCAATAATGAGTGCATCTTCAGATGCTACAGAATCAGTCATATTAGTCTCTTTTCTCCTGGCTACTTTTCTGTACTTTTAACAGCTGTGCAAGAAGCAGAAATGATTACAGAAGGTTATTTGGTTTATTTATATCTTTTATCTTTAGCGTGGTGATTAAATCTGGGTCCTAGTCATTGCATCCTCCTCCCCTTCTTCCCTGAGGCAAATAACAGATAGACGTTGTGGACTTTAAAAGTCTATTTTCTTAGCAGAAGAAAAAGAAATATAAATACAAACAAGAATGAAATCAGGTATAGAAAATGGCAATTTCTAGAAGTGTCAACTTTTCTCGGGGTTCAAGTTCACAAATGAATCACAGAAAAGTGAAGAAAAAAGATTCAGAATTTATTTTCTCTCCCCACCCACCCCCCAAAAAACCCAAACCCTTCTCCCTCTGTGCTTTCAATCTTCAACAAGGAGCTTTGGAAATAGTCAGAGATGATTATTTTAAGGTTGACCTGAAAAGAAAGCTAGACATTTAAACACCCACAAAATGGCTTTATTTTATTGGCAGCCTGCATAGAAACCTGGTTCTAAATAGAATCATTTATTTTAAAAAGGTAGCTTCATTTTTCCACTGAGTCATTTTCAGGATTAGCAGTGTGGGGTTAATCCAGGCATAGTGATAGAAAATCTCAATAGTGGGATACAGTAATCCAATTATTAATATGCATTTTTCAAGTGTAAAATCTGTCCCAAATCAAACATGTGCTGAGCTTTCATTTACATATAGACACAGTTTCACAGTCATCTTCACCGTTCGCATTAACTCTTTGTGAACTGCAGCGGTTTTTGCTGAAAAGTTATTCATCAATATAAGCAATTGAAACACCAGAAAAAGGCAACAAATTTGACTCTATAATATGTTTGCTCTCAGTAAGCCCCAATGCCTTCCAAATTGGAAACCTCTTTGACTTTGATAGCAAAGAGCTATCAACCTATGGGAGCAAAATGTGTATTTATTTACAAATATTTCAGTGCAGTCAGGAATAGTTCTTCTGCCATTGCCTCTTAACCTGCTGTCTCTGAAGTTAAATTTCACTCATTCAAGACACTTTAATTGCACCTAGGCAACCTCCATCAGAGTACAGCTGTACAGAGTACAAAGTACAGCTTTTTTCTACATTAATGTCTGTAATGCCTGCCATTAACTATGCAGTTAATGGCAGGCATTAACTGAAAATTTGCAAAACAGATGAAAGGGAAAATAATACCTCTGATGTACCTAAGATTTCAAATACATATCAGTACATTATCAATGACTTAAAGCAAAAACATTAAACAAACCACAAAGCCAAAGACACTGGCAACTGTCGTCAAAATTGCCTTAAAAAAACAATATGAAAATAAAAAGGAAAGCATATACTGTAGAAGTTAACTCTGACAACAAATGATGAAATTGAATCAGAATGTGTGACAAAAACATCACTCCACTCAGGAAAATGGACAGGATTATAGCTCTGATCAAATGTACATAGAATCAGAATCACCTCAGTGTGGATGAAATAGTGGTTCTAAAATTACTGAAGAATGATTAAACCACCATAAATCACAATTAGATGAAGGATGAGAGCCACAGTTATCATGGGCACAGCATAATATGTTCCCTCATCATTTAGTGATGTTATTTATTTCCTAGTTTAGGAGCAAAATGGTTGCTAAGCAAACAGGAGTGGGGAGATCACTGGTTGCTGTATCTAGATAAAGTTCTTTCATACTATTACTCTAAAAAAAAATTGGTATCTGGGATCCTATCTCCAAGGCAATGGCAACATCAATGGTGAGGTGCAGGCAAGGATGAATGCAGCCTAGATGCACTGGCGAGAACTCACCGGTGTGTTATGTGACAGACGAATGTCAATCCATCTTAAATCTTAGATTTACAAGACAGCCACCTGCCCTTTGCACTGTATGGCACTGACTGCTGGGCAGCAACAACAGGGACTGAAAGCTATCTCCATGCCATGGAAATGCAAATGCTCCATTGGATATCAGGCATCTCCCTTCTTGACCACATCACAAAGGACACCAATTGACAACATTTTGGTGTGGCACCAATTATAGAGAAAGAAAGTGACTCCACTGGTATGGACATGTCCAGAGGGCAGCACCTTCCACCCTGGCCAAGACTGCCTTTCAACCAGAAGTCAATGGCTGGCAAACTCCCTGGTGTCCAAAACAGAGATGGCAAGACATCATCAACAAAGACATGCCTGCACCCCAGGACTTTGCAGTTGACCATGCAAAGTGGAGGTCAATGATATGAAAAGCAGACCTTGCACCTGCGAGAATACACTAGGCAGAAGAAAAAGACACTATTTCTGTCAGAATTAATCTCACTCTCCTGCTGTTCTGATTTTCCTTATGTTCAGTGCTTATATGTGAATGCTGATATGTGATGTGAAATTTGTAATCATTGTTACCACTGCCTTGATTAGCCATTGTATAGGCAAGGTGCCTTAGCAGCAAATGTCATCCTCATGGGAATTGTTGACAGCGGTGAGAGCCTGCAACTGCCTTCTCCTGAACCTTTCCTTTGGATATGCTATACATGACCATGGCAATCTTTCTAGCTTTTTTCCTCTTTGTTTCTCACAATGTTTTCATATATCTGCAATCCTCGAGGTTACCTTACATTTGTTGGGTTATTCTAAGCCTGCCACTATGTCATTTTCTTTTAATGACATTTGAGACAGTCAACCTCAATGGAGTTTAAAGAAAGGAATGGAAGCATTAAAATTAAAAATTATATGAACATATAATATATATGTGGTGGCTCAGTGGCTAAGACACTGAGCTTGCTGATCAGAAAGGTTGGCACTTCAGTGGTTCGAATCCTAGCACTGTGTAATGGAGTGAGCTCCCGTTACTTGTCCCAGCTTCTGCCAACCTTGCAGTTTGAAAGCATGTAAAAATGCAAGTAGAAAAATAGGAACCACCTTTGGTGGGAAGGTAACAGCATTCTGTGTGCCTTCAGCATTTAGTCATGCCGGCCACATGACCATGGAGATGTCTTTGGAGAGTGCTGGCTCTTCAGCTTTGTAACAGAGATGACCATCGCCCCCTAGAGTCAGGAAGGACTAGCAAGGGGAACCTTTACCTTTACTAATTTAATTTTAGAGCTTTTCTATCACAAATTTGTAGCATAGTCTCACACTATGTCTTCTTTTATCCTCTTCAATAAAAGGGCTACACAAAATCTGATCTACCTCTGTGCCTTATCAAATAATATTGTACATTCTTCTACACAAATGGCTGTTGTTTTTTAAAATGTGAAAATATATTTGATAACAAATGTTGAAAGAAAACCAATGCCAATTTCAAACAGATGGCAGGGAATCTAAATGTAACTGGGAGGATATAAAAGTTGCCAGGGTTGGCATGGGCAAACAAATAAAACTAAAAAAAAATTTCAAACCAACATAGAATAAAATATGGCTTCCAAGTTTTAATTTAGCAAGTCTTCTTCCATGCAGTTAGTCTTTATGTTGTCTGAAAGTCTAGAGTCTAGAGTTTGCAATCAATAAATATCATAACAAGCTACTACTCCAGCTGTTGAGGCCAAAAAGATAGTGGACTGTAGAAGAATGGAGCAAGGGATAAATGGCAGAAAGCTTTTGTTTTTGATCTGATTCTGACCTATGAAATCTGTAATCCACAGTTCCATGTAGACAACGCATTGGATCTGCTGTTGCTGCAAAGAATTCTGCATCTCGGCTTTGTAACACCATCCTTCTTCAAAATTTGTGTTAAGAACCCAAAGTAACAACTGTCTGATTACTGCAGGATCCAATCTGGGTTGGTTACCGGGATTGGATCCTGCAACATTACCCTGGGTCACTTTCCAATGTTTCTCTCAATTCTTGCTTGCTGAATATCTTACTTTTGATGCTCCCTAGCTTTTGTGCACTCAACTTGAATGTTTTCATATCATGTCAGATATATCCATGTCTTTGGTGCGACCCTACAGCCTTTCTCCTCCTGCCACTGGTAAGTTCTGTGGATGGTGATAGTGTGCACTCTCTTCTGCTTCCAGAAGTCCTAAGGCTCTCTAATTCATCTTCCAGTCATTTACTTTCTGGTGAGCTTATTCATCTTTTTCCATGGTGTGACAAGCTGCATTCAGATATTGCTTCCTGCTGGCTGTGTACATATTCATATAGAAAACCCAACTTTATTCATTCAAAGAAGTGCCAGCTGACAACCTGACTCATAAAGAAATTGCTTCCAATATTTGTAAGCCCTTCCTTAATTCCATTTTTTCTCTCTATTTGAATAAGGTTGGGAATACACCATGACAATGAGGTGTCACTCAAATAGTTAGATCTTATGCTATGTGCAGCATAATAGAGAACAGTCAACACTTTAAGTTGCACCCAAAGCCTACTAGCAACTAATGCAGAGAATCCTTCTATTCCCATCTAGTCAGAGTTGAAGAAGCTTTTTGGATGAGAAGTGAAACATCTTCAAAGAAAAGCAAGAAAGTCCAGTTGCCTTTTGAAAAAGCATCTTGACAATCATGACTTGGATGATTGAAAATATCTGCAGTAATTTAGCCATGCACTTCGGGATGAACACCCTTCGAATGTAGCTCCTGCTACTGAATCGGTTGTGAAGAAAACAGAATTACTGAACTGGGCATGGCTAGTATGATGGACCAGGAGAGATATAATAGCAATGTTCCAATATTTGAGGGGCTGATACAGAGATAAAGGTGTCAAGCTATTTTCCAAGGCACCTGAAGGCCAGACAAGGAATAATGGATGGAAAATGACCAAGGAGAGATTCAATCTAGAAATAAGGAGAAATTTTCTGACAGTGAGAACAACCAATGGAACAGCTTTCCTTCGGAAGTTGTAGGAACTTCCAATTCTGTTAATCTAATAAATCCTTCCATTACCCACCATCTGGACAGAGCCGAAGAAGCTTCTTGGATGAGAAGTGAAATGTCTTCAAAGAAAAATAAGGAAGTCCAATTGCCTCTTGAAAAAAACACCTTTGGGACAATCATGACCTGGATGACTGAAAATCTACATAGACACAATGCAGAGAAGTTACAAGGGCATTATAAGGCATGCCCATAGCTAATCATGCTACCACATTCCGATTTCTAGAATTCTAGCTACTAGGACATAGAAGCAGAACAATATCTCTACTGTATAGATTAAACAAACTTGTGTGTGTGTGTGTGCTGAAGTGAAGCTGTCATCCAATCTGGAGCTGTGAGCATCCTATGTATTGACTGTTGGTCTCTTTTTCATGTTTGCATTGTTCCATGGATTTGTATAAAGTAAAAAGAGCCAAAAACCTTTGACTGATTGTCTTATATCATGAAAGTATAGAATCAACTTATTTGTTGGCCACAGTAACTACAAGCATTATTGTGACTTTAAATTAGCATTTCTAAAGTACTGCCCTTATTCTTTAAGGTTAATTAAAAATAAATGTTAACCGAGTAGGAATTGATGCGCTCAGATTATTTCTGATCAGTTCCAAAAGCCACTTTCCATGGGTCAAGTAATAGTCTGTTCAAGAATTTTCAAGTGATATGTAACATGGATTTAATTCTCATATATTAAAAGCAATATTTCGATTATACAAAGAGGGATCATGATATAATATGTACCAGGTTTATGTACTACCGTATTTTTCGGACTATACGACGCACCTTTTTTTCGTCTAAAAAGAGGCTGAAAATCTGGATGCGTCTTATACATCTAATATAGCATTTTTTGCCTCATGAAACCCCACCCCCGTCACCAAAATGGCCCTGCAGAGCCTTATAGAGGCTTCCAGAGAGCTCCTGGGGGCTGGGGAGGGCAGAAATTAGCCTCAAACTGGCAGTTTTTTGCCCCCCCAGCCCCCAGCAGCACTCTATAAGCATCCATAGAGCTATGCATGCAATTTATTTGACACAAAAATGGCCCATTTTCGTGATAAATGGGCTGTTTTTTTGCTCACTTTTGACCCTCCCCCCAGAACACTCTGCAAGCTCCCCCCAAGGCTAGTCATGCTTTTTATTTGAAAAAAAACCGCCCCGTTTGCACGGCAAAACGGGCCATTTGGGGGAAGTTTGCAGAATACAAAAGGGTTTTTTTCCTGCTCTTTAGCTGTTTCTGTGCCAGCAGAAACGAAGTCTTATGGTTTGTCAGCGATTTCCTTCTCCAGGACATGGATAAATACACCTGGAAACATCAACCTACCTACCTACTCTCTATCTCTCTCTACCTACCTAATGTATTTCTCTCTCTCTCTCTCTCTCTCTCTCCTTCTACCTCCTTCTACTTACCTACCTACCTACCTACTTACCTATATACATACACACACACTCTCTCTCCCTACCTACTGTATTCCTCTCTCTCTCTCTATCCCTTTATCTATCTACCTACCTACCTACCTACCTACTCTCTCTCTGTACCTACCTACCTACTGTATTTCTCTTTCTTTCTCTCCCTCTCTATCCCTCTATCTACCTACCTACTTTTTTTTGTAATTTGCCTCTTCAAAACCTTGGTGCGTCTTATACTCCGGTGCATCTTATACTCCAAAAAATATGGTATTTCCACACTGTAACACTAACAACAGTGTTATGGTGAATTATTATTAATAACTATTAATTCCAAATTCATTTGGAACAACATTTAGAACAACATAAAAATTTACTATGCCCGATAACACATTAGTTGAAGAAAATTATATTTAATTTGTAGATGTCACAAAATACTATCAAATGATAACAGAGTAGCTCAAAAAATTCTAAAATATTGCCAGTTCACAACTGAAATACAAAGATTATGTGATAAGCCATCAAAGATTTTCCCATCGTTATTGGAGCTTTATCAGAATTGTCAAAAGAGCTTACAAATAGAATTATTTTATGTCACAACATCTAATTTACAAAAAAAACAAGATTGTTTTGGATCCCATTTCTATTATTGATATTTCTTAGGCTTTGGGACAAAGCTAGAATTGACCCTAAGTTAGCAACATTTGCTGAGCATTTTTCAGAAGAGAATATATTACAACAACAATGCCAACACATCATTATTGTACTCAAAGCAACAAAGAAATGTTCTAAACAAAAAATATGAAAGGAATAAGACAGAGATAAGATTAAATGGGAAGACTGAATTCAGGCATCTTTGCACTTTTACGTGAAGTCAGTATATTCTGAAAGAAGACAGACCTGAAGAAAAAAGCTTTTCAAGTGTCTGTATTACAAAGAAGATTTCTTCCCCATCTATTTTGTACATTATCCTCTCAAGTAAGCTCAATCCGTAATCCAGTTCAGTTGAAGTATTAGGCTTTAAAAGAATTTAATCCCATTTATTCCCATTAGATTAAATAGGCTTAAATCCAAGCACTTTGTTCTAAGCCAGTTAGTTGCCAATTATAACGCAGGGCTGATGCATGGAGTATATTTTGCATTAGGACATGTGAATGTATTATATGAGTAGCATTCTTACTTTTGAAGAGCTTTGAAGAGGTATTTTATTTATTTTTTTATTTTTTATTTTTTTATTTTTATTAAATTTATACCCCGCCCTTCTCCTTGTTAGGACCCAGGGCGGCGCACAGGGATGTTAAAATACATACAAAATATATAAAATATATGAAATTTAAAATACTTATTCTAATAAATAAACCCTGCGCTAAAAACCGAATTAAAATCCCAAGTTTAAAAACTATCTAATAGTCAGTATGGATGTTACGCTAGGCCGGCTAGATGAAATAGGTGTGTCTTCAGACACTTGCGGAAGAGGCGGAGGTCGGAGATGGTGCGGAGTTCAGGGGGTAAGTCGTTCCAGAGGGCTGGGCCCGCCACAGAGAAGGCTCTCCCCCTGGGTGTCGCCAGTCGGCATTGTCCAGCCGACGGCACCCTGAGGAGGCCCTCTCTGTGGGAGCGTATCGGTCTGAGGGATGTATGGGGCAGGAGGCGGTCTCGCATATAACTAGGCCCCGAGCCATGGAGCGCTTTAAAGATGGTCGTTAAAACCTTGAAGCGCACCCGAAAGACCACAGGAAGCCAGTGCAGCTCGCACAGGATAGGTGTTATGTGGGAGTGTCTAGGCGCTCCCGTAATCACCCGCACGGCTTCGTTCTGGACTAGCTGCAGCTTTCGGGTGCACCTCAAGGGAAGCCCCACGTAGAGAGCATTACAGTAGTCGAGTCGAGAGGTGACGAGTGCTTGAGTGACTGTGCGTAAGGCACCCCGGTCCAGTAAGGGGCGCAATTGGCGCATCAGGCGAACCTGATGAAACGCCCCCCTGGCCACGGCTGCCACATGATCTTCCATAGACAGCCGGGAATCCAGGAGGACACCCAAATTGCGCGCCCTCTCCACGGGGGCCGGTGTTTCGCCCCCAATGGCCAGAGTTGGAATAATTTGGCTGAACCGAGGCGCCGGAAGCCACAGCCACTCAGTCTTGGACGGGTTGAGCCTGAGTTTGTTACCACCCATCCAGATCCGTACGGCTTCCAAGCACCGGGACATAACCTCGACGGCATCGTTGGGGTGGTCTGGGGTGGATAAGTACAACTGAGTATCATCAGCGTACAGATGATATCCCACCCCAAAACCACGGATGATCTCACCCAGCGGCTTCATATATGTGTTGAATAGGAGGGGCGAGAGGACCGACCCCTGAGGAACCCCACATATGAGGGGTCTCGAGGCCGACCTCTGCCCCCCTGTCAACACATATTGCGACCGACCAGAGAGGTAGGATGAGAACCACCGCAAAACGGTGCCTCCCAGCCCCAACCCCCCCAGTCGGCGCAATAGGATACCATGGTCGATGGTATCAAAAGCCGCTGAGAGGTCTAATAGGACTAGGATAGAGGAATATCCTCTATCCCACGCCCTCCAGAGATCATCAACCAACGCGACCAATGCCGTCTCGGTGCTGTGCCCGGGTCGGAAGCCGGACTGGCGCGGGTCTAGATAATCAACTTCCTCCAAGTGTCGCGGAAACTGTTGAGCCACCACACTCTCAACAACCTTCACTAGAAAGTGAAGGTTGGAGACGGGACGATAGTTCTCTAATAATGCTGGATCCAGGGACGGCTTCTTCAGGAGGGGCCTTACTACCGCCTCTTTCAAGACGGCAGGCAAGGACCCCTCACTCAAAGATGCGTTGACAATGCCCTGGAGCCAGCCTCGTGTCATCTCCCAGGATACCAGTACAAGCCAGGAGGGACACGGGTCCAATAAACATGTGGTAGCCCTAAGTCTCTTTGACAACTTGTCCATATCCTCGGTGGTAACAAAATCAAACTCCTCCCAAGATGGTGTCACAAAAACAGCCTCGGCCTGCTCGACTGGACCACTGTCGATGGAGGGTAGCTCGTTCCGAATCCGAGTGATTTTCTCCTGCAGATAAATCCCAAATTCCTCTGCTCGACCCTGTAAAGGGGCTTCCCGCGGCCTCTGTTGAAGGAGGGAGCGGGTCACCCCAAACAGGGCGGCAGGTAGACTTTTCTAAATACACAGAGGTCCATTGACTTGAAAAGACGACATTTCATTTCTGTTTGTTTATAAAGAAAATGTTTCCACATGGTGAGGATAAAAATGGAAGGTTAACAGGAGTGTCCACACGGTGTGGGGAGGAGGTTAAAAAAAATTCAAGATGGAAGCAACAAGCATGTAATCAAAGCTCCCCCTCTCCTCTTTTTAAAACATACTATATGTTTTCCTTTTTCTAACTTCTTCCTTGTGAAGATCCCTATAACCTGATGTATTTAGTCTCCAGGGGACTGGAGGCTAAAACATATGAGGAACGGTTGAAGGAACTGGGTATGTCTAGTTTAGTGAAAAGCAGGACTAGGGGAGACATGATATCAGTGTTCCAATATCTCAGGGGTTGCCACAAAGAAGAGGGAGTCAAACTATTCACCAAGGCACCTGAGGGCAGAACAAGAAGCAATGGGGGAAAACTAATCAAGGAGAGAAGCAATTTAGAACCGAGTAGAAATTTCCTGACCGTTAGAACAATTAATCAGTGACCAGCTTGCCTCCAGAAGTTGTGAATGCCCCAACACTGCAAGTCTTTAAGAAGATGTTGGATAGCCATTTCTCTGAAATGGCATAGGGCTCCTGCCTAGGCAGGGGGTTGGACTAGAAGACCTCCAAGGTCCCTTCCAACTCTGCTATTGTATTGTATTATTTATATTATTTTATTACTAACTAGATATAACAACACAACTAATGTTTGTGACTTTAGGTGGCACAGGCAATTAGACAAATAATCAAAATAATTTTTAAAAACCCCAAACCATTTAAATATAATAAAAGAGTTAAAACCAAACAAAAAAAATCCTGGCTAATGCATTCTGAGCTCACAAACAACACAACCATTTAATGGGCTCCCTACTTCCACGGGTTTCTCTGGTTGTGTGACAAAATCAAGTTCTAAGGGTCTTCTGGAAGGCCAAAAGAGTTGGGGTCAATCTCACTTCATTCCAAAGTTCCAAGGCGCAGGTACCATGACTGAAAAGGCTCTCCTTTTGGCTCTCACCAAACAAAGCTCCTTGACTAGTGGGACTTACAAAATGACTCTCTTGCTGGAGACGATGGAACAGATAGATACAACTGTGGAGAAGCAGTCCTTCAAGATAACCTGGACCTATGCCATGTAGGGCTTTGAAGATCAGAACCAGCACCTTTATTTGACCTGGAAGCAAACTAGTAACCAACCCAGCTTGTGGAGCAAAATGTGCAGTTCTAGGAACACACATCCCACATCACTGTATTTTGTATCTACTATGGCTTCCAGATGCTTCAAATATCTCCTAATAAGAAGGGAATGGAAAATTCCCCGCATGTGCTCCAGACAACTGATTCTTACAAGCAGACTGCATAATTGTGGTTTTCTGTAGATTTGAATGCCAGGAGACAACTGGACTAGCCATCTACTTTGCAACTGCAGTTGACCTTTAAAGCACATTAAGTTTGCAAAACTCATGCTTTGCTTACTTTCAGAAACTGCTCATAAATAAACTTCTAAGCTATTAGAGACCTTCAGAACAAAAATTTGAAAACTCCAAGTGAGTTCATCTTCAATCCTGAATGAATGAAAAAATAATCAGTTTAAGAATTTAAAGAATCTGAAATAAACTTCATTTATAAAAGCAAGAAAAGTGAGATAGATATATAAATAAAATAAAAAATCTAAATATGAATTTTATTTTAGAAAGTTATAAACAAATTAAAGGTCCCCATAAAATTGGAGTGTTGAAACTTTTACAATAAGATTTTGGAATTAATTATAAAGAATAAACAGTTTCTCAAAGAAATATGTTGTTTTTGTATTTACAAGGCATAACAGAGACAAGCAAATCCATGATTTCAAAAACTGGGACTAGAAGGGGCTAAAAATTTTAGGTAGAAGAAAGATTTATAAACCTGTAAATGTAACAAAATGCTACAATAATAAAAATATTGAAGAAGAATTTTGAAGAATGAAATCATAAAATATTAGCCACAATATCAACAATGTCAGTAATGATACCTGCGTCTATGGAGAGAGAGAGAGACGGTGTCCAAAAATATTATTGAAGAAATGACAGATCTATTTATTTTATTTTATTAGTCGTATTTGTGTACCGCCCTATCTCCCCAATGGGACTCAGGGTGGTGGCCTGAGAACAAATTTTGTCTGACAAGATAGACATGGTATTGAAAGTGGATTTATCGCTGGCAGGCCAAAATAATGAGTTAGAAAAGGATGATTCACTGGATCTATAAAATAATCTGGCTGAGGCTTTAAAATTTAAATGGAAAATACAAAGGATAAACCATCCTGAATTCCTAGTGAATTTACAAGAGGTTTGTTAAAGTCTTGAAGAACTCTGTGAAATAGGACAAAGAGAAATGAATAGAAATCAAAACCTACAACGAATTTGGGGGAAGACTTGAATTAAAACTATTAGAAGTAAAAGGAAAAAAAAATAGAATTGTAAGACCTTGGAGATCTTCTAATATAACCCCCTTCAAAAGTCAGGAGCCTTTATATCATCTTGGAAAAAAGGTTGTCCAATCATTTCTTCAAAACCTGCTGCAATGAAGCATCCACAATTCCATGGTTCAAGATGGCTTCATTGTCAGGAAAGTCCTCCTTATTTCCAGGTTGGATCTACTTATGATGATTTTCCACCCATTGCCTTTGGTGCTATGTAGAATAAATGGATGTCATATTCACTGTGACAGCCCTTCAAGTATTGGAAGACTGTTCTCATGTCATCCCTAAGTCTTCTTTTCATTGAGTTGAATATAGCTAGCTTCCTTAGCTGTTCATGTGGTTTAGCTTCCAGACCCTTTATCACCTTCTACTTTGCACTCTTTTAGGGGCTTTTTTTGTATTGTGGTGAGTGGAACTGGGTGTAGTATTCCAAAAGTGACCCCATTAGTGCAATATCGAACAGTATTATGAATCTCATGATAGCAACAGCACTTAGACTTATATACTACTTCATAATGCTTTACAGCCCTCTTTAAGGAGTTTACAATAATCTGAGTCCTCATTTTACCCACCTCAGAAGGAAGGAAGGCTGAGTCAACCTTGAGCCAGTCAGGATCGATTTCCTGGAGTGAGCAGTGCTATTGATGCTATCCCTCTATTGTCGTGGTCCACCAAGACACTTAGATCTCTACCACAGACACTAGTGTTGTGCTAAGGCAGGCACTAGTGTAGTACATGATAGACAACTAGTGTTGTCTATCATGTACCTATATGCATCTGTGGGGTTTTTTTCCTGCCTAAGTGCAGGACCTTACTTTTCTTGCCATTGAATTGATCTTGTTGATAGGGCCCAATACTCAAGTCCATCAATATACTTCTGAATCTTGAGTCTATCTTCCAAAGTGTTAGCAATTTCCTCCAGTTCCTCCCATATATTTTATAATTCTTCCCACTAACCACCCCCACCCCCTTTTTTCAGTGAGGTTGAAACTCTCTCTGTTCATAGGTTCCAAGCCTAAGGACTAAGAAGGACACAACAACATTTTTTAAAATACTTGAAGAGTTGTTGTAGAAATCCTTAAAACAAAAGTCTTGTTCCCTTTTTTTTTTGACAACTAAATCTCAGAATGGACTTTGAATAGAGTTGGGTGGTCATATAAATTTTCATAAATAAATACATAAATAAATAACCTAATGCAAAAAGATAATAATCATGACTCTATCCAAAGGAGTGCGAGTACCCTATCATATATAGTTTTATTTCATAATTTCTTTAATCATTGTATATCATCAGCCACCTTCCCATATGTGACTCCACATTTTCACAACAATAAATTACCTGCAGAGCTAATGTATCTAGATTTTTAATATCCTTTCAAACCCAAAATAATGGTAATTTTTAAAAGGAACCTTGAGGGTTGCCAAGTAAAGATCTAATATACACTTTTTATATAGTGTGCAAAGTAATCACTATTATTATTTTTTGTCTCTTTTTCTTCCTCCTCTCCTTTGTTTAAATGTAGATTGGAGATTAAATGTAAGCTATTGCCAGTAGTTTTAATTTTCCTGCTGAGTAGTCAACCCCAAAGCCAGCCTTTTTTAAACACACAGTTTTAAAGGCTTAGACAAGATTTTATAGGGAAAAAACCCAATCACTTGGACAAGAAAACTATAGGTTGAGAAACATTGCCACTTAAAATTAATTACAGGATCCTTTAAAGCTTTTTGCTGGAGGAAGAAATTCCACCAATACAAATTGGATAAAATATGAATTGGAAACTAGACAGTGGGAGTAGGAAGAGATGAATCAATTTTAATTTCACTCAGTGTCTTGTTTTCATGAGTCTAAATTTCATGAGTCTAAATCAGTTTGGGAATTTGGCTGCCTCCATCTTAAGCCCTCACAAATATTTTCATGAGATTCTTCTCAGTTCAGCATGTTTGTTTTTTTTAATGTATTGACTTTTTTCAGGGATTATTCTTCCATACTGCACAATTATATTTATTTGTCAAATTTATATCGTGTAATGATTTTGGGGCAGACTAAAAACGAAACCAAATGTAATAAGACAGATAAAAGATGGCATTTACCAGGAAATCAATGTACCCCAGGCACACTTAACCAGATACATGTGCCATCTAACGCAGAGCATAGGGAAAAACCACAGCTCTGTAAACTTCATTTGAAGGACAGCAGGGTCCTTTAGGGTATGTCTCCTGGGTACCATCAGAGGACCCTGCTTTAAAGAAAGCACCCAGAAGATACTTACACTGGCAGATGTTGCAGGATATGGGTTTGTAACTAACAAGCAGCACCTTGAATTGCATCTAGAAACTTACCCATAGAGCAGGGGTCTCCAACCTTTGCAACTTTAAGTCTGAAGGACTTCAGCTCCCAGACTTCTCCAGCCAGCTTTGCTGGCTTGAGAATTCTGGGAGCTGAAGTCCTTCAGAATTAAAGTTGCAAAGGTTGGAGACCCCTGCCATAGAGCACATTTCTTCCTTCTTTCAGAAATATGACATGGATTTACCTCCACGCAGAGCCGAGGTGGACAGTGGTTAGAGTGCAGTACTGCAGTCTACTTCAGCTGACTGCTAACTATATTTGGGCAGTTCAAATCTCACTGGCTCAAGGTTGACTCAGCCTTCCATGCTTCTGAGGTGGGTAAAATAAGAACCCAGATTGTTGGGGACAATATGTTGACACTGTAAACCACTTAGAGAGGGCTATAAAAGCACTATGAAGCAATATATAAGTCTAAGTGCTATTGCTATAACTGAATGAATATGGTAGTGATTTGAATTTGGCAGGGTATATTTTGTATAAGGTGAAGTTAAATTTTTTAATATATATTTAAGTTAACCTACTCCCACCTACCTCTGAATGGCAGGTAATTAAGACTTTTTCTCCATTTTCACCAATATTTAGTTGCATGGTAGAGTTTTCACCATTGGTACTAGTGACCATCTTTAAAGCGCTCCATGGATAGGTCCTAGTTATTTGTGGGACCGTCTCCTACCACATACCTCCCTTCGACCTGTCCGCTCCCACAGGGAGGGCCTCCTGAAGTTGCCGTCTGCCTGTCAATGCCGGCTGGCAACTCCCAGGGGAAGAGCCTTCTCTGTGGCAGGCCCCGCCCTCTGGAATAACCTGCCCCCTGACCTTCGTACAATCACGGACCTACGCCTCTTTCACTGGGCATTAAAAACACACTTTTTTCATGTGGCAGGCCTGGCATAGTTTTTATTATTGATTTTTAGTCAGGGTTTTAATTATGAATTTTAGCACGGGGCTCAAAATTGATTTAATCTATTTTTAACTATGTTTGACTGTATTTATTGTCTCTGTTTTTATTATTCCTGTGCACCGCCCTGAGTCCCGTTGGGGAGAGAGGGCAGTATAGAAATGTAATAAAAGTAAAGTAAAAGTATTGTCCAGTTGCTTTTGAACAAGAAAACCACATTGGAGACAGTTTTTCAATATTTCAGTGTGAATTTCAGTAGCTTGGCAAAGGGGCCAGGATGGTGGTCATTCCAGACTAAAGCCACCGCAGGGCATGTTTGGTAATTCCCCTTGCACTTCCGACCACAAATACTAGATTGATGCTTTTTAGCAAAGAAAGATTGATGGGGCAACTTCATAAAAGCAAGTTAGCATTTGTAGTTTAATTTCAACATTGCAACAACAACTTTTGGGGGGAGAGGAGAAAGAGAAATGGGAAGTTTTGCAGTACTGGGATCAAGAGATGGCAAAGAGTTGAGCAAGCTTAACATAGTGAAAAGAAGTTCTCTGGGAGATGTAACCAGTGAATCTAGTAATGCGTTTCTAGAGAGGATGGAGAAATAGAATAGGGAAGATTCATTGATTTAATGAGACAATGATAGATCAATTACACGGAATTTAAAAATGCAGTTGCCAGCAAGTACAGACAATGGGAGCCCTGAAATTCAGGATGAGGTTTCTGAACAGGGCAGCAACCAGCTATGGAGGGGAGGTACTTTGCCAAACACTACCCAATTGCTGCTGGGCAGAAAGAAGTGCTACAGATCACATGCTTGGGAAAACCTAAGATGTCTAATGACAGAAAACAGCACAGGTGAAAGATGCATTTGCAGCAGGAATTGGTACATTTATCCTTGTATTAAATAATTAATGGTGACACATACTGCAGATAGAGTAAACCAAAAATGTGGGTCTGCCTATGATTATCTATAGAAGAGCAACTGCTCATAACTGTGAATCCATACAATTAAAGCAAAAGGTAGAAATTAATTTACAAGTATTTGCTTGCATTTCCCTAACACATGAACATCAGGAAGCCTAGCCATGGAATATGCCCAAGACATAATAAGGATTAGTGGCATGCTTCTTACCCCCATTAATCATATAAATGTCAAATGAAAGAAGGTTAAGCTGTGTTTAGAATTGCATCCTTAATGTATCTTTAATAGTCCTAACCAATTGGAATTATTTTCTCTGTTCCTTTGTACTGCAATACAGTTCCTACTGACTTTAGCACAATGCCTGCTGTTATTAGATACAATCAGTGAACGACAGCAATTCAGTATTTCTAATTCTCCGTCTTTTCTATATTTTTGATAAGGTCTTACTGATACTTTATATAATGTGTGTGTGTGGAGGGGGTCTCTTTCATCCTTAGTAGACTGTTTATGTTTGAATAAAAGCAAAGAACTGATAAACAGAAGTTGAAAGCATCTCTTTAACTATATTCAAACAAAGGCTTACCGATTATAAGATGAAAATTGGAGTCTGAAAATAGCTCTGCTCACCACCTTCACAAAATTCACAGAAAATAAATGCAGAAAGGATATCAATTGGATTAAAATGATCGGTAGTTAAGTAAGTACAATACACACCTATTTATAAACTCAGTGGATTAGATTTAGGCTTGTTTGTTACATGTGGTACTTGACTTATGTTCTACCTAATGGAAACAGGAAAGTAATACATTTCTCCTTCCATATTTTGAAGGAAGAAGAAGACCAAAAATATCCCATTTTTGTACTTTGGTGTTAGAAAATACCAATGATAGCGAGAGAGAGAAAGGGCGTGGGGACAAATAAATCAAGGGATGATATAAAATAATGCAAAGTTTTCACTGATGCTTTAAATCAGGGGTGTCCAAACTTGGGAACTTTAAGACTTGTGGACTTCAACTCCCAGAATTCCCCAGCCAGCCATGCTGGCTGGGGTATTCTGGGAGTTGAAGTCCACAAGTCTTAAAGTTCCCAAGTTTGGACACTTCTGCTTTAAATGATCAAGCTGAAATCAACATATTTTTAACATATTAATTGCAGATCTAACTCTCTGGAGAAGGGTGTCATGGTGGGAAAGTTTGGAGAAAGGGACGATGACCTCTAACATGGTGACACTTTCAATTACAATAATGGTGGGTGAATCACTAGGAGGCCAGGTTAAGGATAAATCATTCTGGGGAAGATCTATCCATATGGTCACTAATATATGACTTTGATAATAGTCAATACTTCCAAGTGGAACTTTTATGCTGATTCAAAAGCTATTAGAGGACTGGGAGCTTTCCTGGGAAAGAAATGTGTATGTGTGTTTGGGGTGGGGGGATAATGAGAATTAACTGGAATCATCTTAGATCTTGTCACAGGAACCTGTACTGGATTTCACAACTTTCTACAAATGAAAAAAGTTGCTTTTTGTATGGAAGGGTCAATGCGTAATTGATCCAATGCACTAGAAAATTCATTAATATACGAGTATCTTGATTCTTAGAAAATGCATAACATGTATAGTGGAAGAAAAATCTGTTCAGCAAATTGCTAAGGCCTCATGTCTACAACCACTCGAGGCCTAGCAACCAGGAAACCTCTTCATTGGCTAAGGCGTCCTGCTGGCCTGGCAAGAGAATCTGAGGCAGGCCATTGGTTAATAGGCTGACAGCTCAAGGTATAAAAGAGCTGTCAGCCAACAGTTGTGCTCTTTTCATCACTTGTTCTGGTTGAAATAAACAGTTGATTAGCAGCTCTGCCTCCGTATTTTTCCTCAGGGCTCAGGCCTGAGCACTGGCGACGAGGTAGAGGACATTTTAAACAGTAAAAACTCCCCCCCCCCCTGACAGAGGCAGATAATCGTTATGGCAACAATGCCTGCGTTCTCCCCATTCTCCCCTGAGAGGGAGTCCTGGGACACACTTATGGAGTGTTTTTACTGTTTTATGTTGGCTCATGATTTCACAGAGCTTTCTAATGACTGCAAACTGGGCTATTTTTAAGTTCCTGCGGGCTGGCTATGCTTTCCACTGCCTGTGCCCTGGCAGCCCCTGCAGCTGTCCACTCCTTGCCATGGGAGGTATTAGTCGCCAAGCTGAAGGGACATTATGCCCCTGCTCCATATCATTTTGTGAGATGATATGTGTTTCGCCAATGCGCTCAAAAAGATGGGGAAATGCTCAGTCAGTACTTAGCTTGCCTCAGGAATGCAGCCATTCATTGTGAGTTCCAGAACCTGGAACAACTGATTTGGGGGACAAATGATTCCAGATTACAATGCAGGCTGCTAGCCCGCTCCGAAGTGACATTTCTGATAGCCGTAGATGAGGAGTGGGTGGCGGAACAGGCAGCTAGCTCTGCTGCTGAAATCCGAAGGTACCACACTGCTAAGAGTACTTTGCCTGCAGCCACTTTGGTCAACCAGCAAGCTTTTGACCTAGACAAACTGGTGGAGCTGACTGATGATATTGACCATCTGAGAGTGTTGGCTGCCTCCAGGTCTTGAATGTCTGCCATATTGCCTCAGGCCAGATGCCTCGGCTGTGGCGGCAATCACCTGCACTCCAGCTGCAAATTCAAGTCAGCCACTTGCCACCACTGTGAGAAGATGGGCCACCTAGCCTATGTGTGCTGAGCTGTGCTGCCTTCGCTCTAGGGGTTGCCCAGTCATTCCTCCCACTTCTCAAGCCCTATTCAGGGCTTGAGATGGTTGCCACTCTGTGGAGGGGGGCACAGTGGAGGCTTCTTGGGCAGTTAACACTGCTACTGTGGTGAGCCAAACCCAGCAGAAAATGTACTTAACGGTACTGCTGGAAGGAGCGCCATATGCCATGGAGATTGACAAGGGCTCCACTCGATCTATTATTTCCTGGAGTACCCTCAAAAGAGCTTGAAGGCACAGAATGGACTCCGGAGATAGATAGCCTCAGGGAGGCAAACAAAACCAAGGTGGCCAATGGGTCAACTACCACAATAAGAGGTGCGCCCCCTTAAAATTGGTGTGCTGTACCTGAAATTCCACCTTGCATAATATTGGGATGGAATAGCCCTGATAATCCCTCAATTTGCAATTGGGTGGGCTAAACTGGCGGTCTGGAGATAGCCAGCAGCAGCCTTTTGAGTTACGACCGGCCGCAGGTCTTCCAGGCTGCCTCTGGGAAGCCATGGACACAGGCTGTAGCAAGCCGGCTAACCGACAGACGCGCCTGATTGGCTGAGGCGCGCCTGGCGGGAAGCCGGCTCTTGCCACAGCCTGATTGGCTCCCCGTTTGACAGCTCCCTATATAAAGAGCTGTCAAACGCGGGAGCCCCTGTCTACCACGCCTATGATTTAACCTGCACAGTTTTCCTGTCTGCTGCTGAACTTGAATAAAGCAACCTTTCTGAGCAAACCTGGTCTGAACCTCTCTCTCTTACTACGAGTTATAACAGAGCCAGATTTTTGCCAAGCTTGATCTCAATCAGGCTTATCAACAATTGCCTGTTGATGATGCAACAGCAGACGCACAGACAATTGTTACTCAAAGGGGGACGTTCAGGTGTGCAGACTCCTGTTTATTATTGTAGAACTTAATACAGTTCCTGTCTTCTGAAAGGTTACTTTTTTGCCCCATAAGTCAGAGGGTATTATTATTTTTACTGCTTCTAATCACCGTAGTTACTTTTTGCATTCTGCTAGATTAAGCAGCAAAAAGATTTTCAAAGACAGGTATTAAAACTGAAAAATTGTTAGCACCTCGACTAATAAACTCAGACACATTCATTCTTGTCATCATACCAAGCAGTTAACACTAGGCCACTGGATATTAATGAGCTATTTTGTAGACTTATAGAAGTCATTTATACCAAGTGCAAGGTTTCTGCCTCAAGAATGGAGACCCTTGGTATTAGACATTCATGTCCTGTTTCTCATTTTCATATCAACTGATGGCCCAACCCTGCATTTTCTAACTCTTTTGTGATAATGAATGGCTAGGAGAAATCAAAGTACTACATTATGAAATTGAAAGGAGATAGAAAATCTTCTGTGAAGAAAGGAAAAGATGGTGTCATTGATTCTTTTAGTATTATGTCTTCTTAATAATCCATCGGATAAATAGCAGTTATTTATCATAGTTAGCATTTATATAGATGAAGTGTTTAGAGGCCTCCACTCCTCCCCCCACCTCCAAGAATCCTTTCAAGAGCCCAGTAAATTTATCTAGGCTACACAGGCTGGCAAAAACAAAATAGGCCTGAAGGATAACTTAGTCAATATCTGGCACAGGTAACAGTTTAGAAAGGGTTTTCTCTTTTCATAGCTTCTTTTAGGACAGCCTCTCCAACTTCCTACTTCATAGATGAAGGAAAGACAAAGGGTTCTCCTGTCCAGTCCTGTCAGGGGATGGTAGCCATCTCTGTTTCTTAGCTGAGGAAGCCAGCGTTGCCTGAAGACATTTCTATGGTCATGTGGCCAAATTGACTATAGGCCAAGTTTATTATTTCAGCACACATGGAACTTGTTAGGTTAAAGAAAGCAATATTAAATTTTGGATGAAAGTTTGCTTCTGCCTTCACCCACTCTCTGTTTCCCCCCCAGTTTTTAGTTATTTTAGGTTTGTGTGGATGTTCTGTAGTGTTAGGATTCAAAATTTTTCACTTTGGGTTCTGTGGGCATGGCTTGGTGGGCGTCTTAGGGAAGGATACTGTAAAATCTTCATTCCCTCCCCACTCCAGGGGAAGGTTACTGCAAAATCCCCATTTCTTCCCAATCAGTTGGGATTCAGGAGGCAGAGAATAGATGGGGGTGGGGTCAGTCAGAGGTGGTATTTAAGGGTTCTATGAACTACTCAAATTTTTGACTACCAGTTCTCCAGAACTGGTCAGAACCTGCTGAATGCCACCTCTGATGTTCTGTCTCCAAATGGAATGAAATTGGAACGGTTTCAACTGTTGTGATTGGAAGAAAAATATTAAGTGATGCACTTTGTTTTACCATTTGATTACCCCTTATTTTAAAACTAAATGAAGAGTCACTGGAGAATAAGAACAGTAGTTATGGCTGTTGGGCTTATTCATGGTTCTTTGTTTATCCAAGTTATTTCTCTATAGCAAAGAACTAGTTTTTCCCCAGTAGTTTACTTGACAAATATCTCAAAGTAGATTAAGAGCTTAATTACTAATCTCCTGTCTTTAGAGAATTATGTTTCAAATGAACAAAGCTTGTGTGACTCCTTATGTTGGTTCTAACAAAGAAGTATATTTCAGATTTTTCAAATGGCTAAGTTTAGATTCTATTATCTGGAGGAAAGTTGTTGGAATGGAATCATCCAAAATAACTAAATAAGGCAAGGAGAGATAAGGCTTTGATGTCATTTCACTAATTATGTATCACTATAACAACCTTAGGCCTATTCTGAAAATATTTTCATTGTTAGAAAAGTGACATTCCTTGTATACCTTTATAGAAAGTGTCAGTGCTGCTTGCCCTTTACAATCCTGTCTATTCAACAACAAATCTGAACTGAAATGGTGTGATAAAATAACACCAATGGCTCATATATTCTCTAATGGAAAAAACCTGCACCAGTCTTTAAAACAAACATCTTTATTAGTGATGCATGTGAATGGACTCTGGCATACTTTCTATTCTTGACTGCATAATAAACCATGACTCTGATATACTAATCTTTAATAGGTCTGTAATTGAAATGAGGGGGATCATATTCCTTTGCATTAATACGCTAGTTCAAGTGATGAGGAGCCAAATGTTGATTGGTGTCTCCAGTTTGCTGTTCTTGAAGGATTGTACAGGTAGTCCTCGATTTACAACAGTTCATTTAGTGACTTTTCAATGTTACCACAGCACTTAAAAAAGTGTGATCTATGACTGTTTTTTCACACTTACGACCATTGCAGCATCCCCATGATCACATGATCAATATTCAGACACTTAATAAAAGACTCATATTTATGACAGTTGCAGTGTCCCAGAGTTATGTGATCCCTTTTTGTGACCTTCAGACAAGCAAAGTCAATAGAGAAACCAGATTCATTTTATAGTCATGGGACTGACCTACCAACGGCAGTGATTCACTTAACAACGGTGTCAAGAAAGGTTGTAAAATGGGGCAAAATTCACATAACAAATGTCTCATTTAGCAACATAAATTTTGTTGTAAGTTGAGGACTACCTGGAGTAAGCCTGGAGTTGCCATGCAGGCTATCTCCCCATTGAATCTTACCTGCCCCTCAATCACCTCTCTGTTGTTAGATTTTACTCCTTTCTGTTGTTTCTCCTGTCAGAATGAGAAGCCTTTTCCTTGAGGCTCAATATCGAAACATGGGGGAATAGAAAACAAATATGTGGAAGTGTGTGCAATGAAAAAGGAATGAGATTTTAGGAAAGTATAAATAAGATGGAGATGGAAGGATACAGAAATAATGGTAAATGTATGGGTGTATATACAAGTGAGTGTGTTATATAGTATGTGGGGTGGAGAGAATGGAATGACAGGGAAATATCTGAGGCAATATTCCCAGCAGTGGTGATTTATGGTTTATTCCTTAGCAAATTTAGGAAAACTGGCCAATTTTATCTTCATGCAATAAATCAAAGTTAATAGCAGCATGCAATCTCATGGGTTAATATGCATCTTTTTCAAAGCTGGAATTACTATACACACCCATATCCCTTCATATTCTTTCACCCAGCATTATTTTTATTTCACGCATACCTGAGGTATCTATGGGGTTCTTCTACATACTGATAAAACAGAAGTTCTTGAGGCATGACATATGTTTTTGGGTAATATTTTTTCCCTCACCATTTCATAAAAGCATTCCTGAAATACAGAGAAAGGGGACATAATAATTGAATTCAGAGACCTAAACCTGTCAGAAGCAAAGATATAATTTGGAAATAAATTGGAATCATGAAAAATCTCCACTGCATAGATTCTACTTTCAAATATTACATTAGGTATATGAGAATGATAGAGTTCTCTAGGAAGGATTTTGGTTGAATCACTAATAAACATGAAGAATGAACTAATCTCTTTTATTATCTACAATCTCTGGATTTTTTTAAAGTATTCATTTATTTTATTTATTTCTACATCAATTTTCAAATGTCTTAAAAACATGAAAACGTTAACAATGATAATTTACGGTATATCCTTTTTGTATGAAATTTTTAATAATATCTATTACTGCTCGCAATTTCTTTTTACCTAGTCATTTTTGTTCATTGTTTTTGAGCAGGGACCTACAGCAAAAAATCAGATAAGTAAGAAAACAGAAAGGTAATTATGTTCTGCTCTGCACATTAATTTTGAAACTGTTAAAACAGGAAATAAATAAACTTGCCACTCCCCTTCCAGAATAAAACAAAATGCAGTAAATGTATCAATAAAAATGAAAGCCATTGCAAACTATTTTAACTATTAGCAATTTTAGCAGAAATGCTTACCTTAAAAAAAATTGGCAAAATTGTATTTTCAATTTTGGAGCAGCTATTTAGAGAAAAAAAATTGGTTTCATGCAGAATAGAAGATCTTTTTTAAAAAAACTGCATTGATTCCAGGGGTGAAATGCTACCAGTTCAAACCGGTTCGTCCAAACTGGTAGTAAAAAAAAGCTACCAATTCAACCAAACCAGTAGTAAAAAAATGCTACCAGTTCAGGAGAACCGGTATTTCCGACGATCAGCTGTGATGTGCAATTTATATTACCTAAAAAGCCGGATTTCCTGCTTTCTAGCTAATCTAAATCGTGTAGCACAGTGGATTCCCCCCTCGATGTTCTACTTACCTTTGCAGGCGTGTTCGGTAGCAGGCTCCGCCCACCGGCCTGGATGTCATCACTTCCATTTTTGATGCTTTGTGCATGTGTGGAAGGTCCTGAGCATGTGCAAAGGTAGCACATGTACTCACATTTGCGAACCAGTAGCAAAGGTAAGTAGATTTCACCCCTGATCGATTCCATTATTAGAAATGCTTTATGATTATTGCACTGATATTTGTCCTAGAGGGGGGAAATCTGCATACTTTTTCAATGCTCTGTTTGAAAAAAACTTTCAAAATTCCAGGATCAATTGCGAGTATTTATTTATTTTATTTATTTTTCGAATTTATACCCCGCCCTTCTCCTTGTTAGGACTCAGGGCGGCACACAGGCATTATTAAAAAACCATTACAAAACAATATATACTATTAAAAACATATTAAATTAACTTAAAACCTGTGCTAAAAACCCTTTAAAACCCTAAAAAATTAAAATTTATAAATATAGTCAGAAACGGGGGGCTACGCTAGGCCGGCTTGTTGGAATAGGTACGTCTTAAGGCGTTGGCGGAAGAGGCGGAGGTCCAAGGTAGTGCAAAGGTCGGGGGTAGGTCGTTCCAGAGGGCCGGGCCCGCCACAGAGAAGGTCTTTCCCCTGGGTGTTGCCAACCGGCATTGCCCGGCCGACGGCACCCTGAGAAGGCCCTCT
Organism: Rhabdophis nuchalis; assembly: GCA_039707465.1. Taxonomy (NCBI): domain Eukaryota; kingdom Metazoa; phylum Chordata; class Lepidosauria; order Squamata; family Natricidae; genus Rhabdophis; species Rhabdophis nuchalis. The sequence goes on from CM077643.1 coordinate 287,846,631, forward strand.
CTGTGGGAGCGGATCGGATGAAGGGATATATGCTGAGTAGAACTATCCCATATTATTAGTTATTAGATCTTCACCTTCATAAATTCTTGATTCATTGTTAAAGCTTTTAAAAAGGCTCAATTAGCTATTCTTTCTTCTGTCACTCTATTTTAGTTTCTGGTTGCCTGTGTCACAAAAGCTCCAGGCCAGATAGCAAATGTCACCTTAAAAACCTTTATAGTTTAATTGAAATTCTTATCTTCTCCTTTTAAGTTTTGTTCCCTCTCCTGGGTCCTCAGTTTTTCGAAGTTTAATTGGAGGTTTACTGGATGAATGTCTCCTTATTCTGTTTTAAAATGTCATTCCAGTTGCTTCGTTAAAAAAAAAAAAGCAGGACCTTATTATTCAACTTCATTGTTCTGCCTGTGTCTTTGAGTTATAACTGCTTATTTCACCAAGGGAAGCTTTTTAAAAAAAAATATTTTCACAGGAAAGTATAATTTAATTTTAACCTGAAATTTTTCATGTTAAGACTGCACACTGGTTTCATGAAGAAAAGGAGGATCATAATAAAGTCATTGAAATCGGTGAGTTTAGGAAGGCTTTCTCTTCCTAAGTTTAAAAGGCATAAAAGATGAATGCTTATCTACAATACAAATAATTATTTTATATATCATTTCAATCTTTGTGCTGTTTTTTTCTTGTAGCCCACTACAGCAGGTAAGTTGGAAAAATGCAAGGTGAAGCCTGAAAGACCACACCCTACGAAATGTTTATGTTTGTTCACTGTTCGTGACTTCATCAAACACATCCTTTTCAGACTTAGCATGCAAAATGAGATTAAAAAGTTGTTACAATGTAATGATGTTGAAATATTTAGGAATAGACAAGAAAGTGAAGAAATAGGAGCGCAAGTTGGAAAGGGATTGTGACTGACATCATGACAGATTTCGACTGATTATTTTAATGTTGCTTGCACTATGCTCTTTCTTCTTAACAGTAAAATCCATTGCTCCTGTTTCTCAGTAATATATGCTCCTCTTCCTCCTCCTCTTCCTCCTCCTCCTCCTACCCCTCCTCCTCAATTTTATTATTTTATTGCAGAATACTTCCTAAGTAAGTTTATGAATATTAGAAATATATACAAACAGCAACTATCCTGGAGCCCCAATTAAGAAGCAATTCTCTTAACCTTCAGTTTAATTCCAGAATCCTGGAATCAAAGTCCTGATACAGCAATCCATGTCTTCATAATCCACATTGATAATCATGTGTGTGTGTGTGTGTGTTCTTTTCTTTCCTTCTTTCCTCAATGCAATTTAATTTTCAGGAATAATCTTTTTAAAATAGAAAATGCATGCAAAAAGACAAGAGGATTCCCCACCCCACAGAACAAAGAGCAATGCAGTGTCCATAAAACATGTTTAAAACTATTAAATGGTTACAGCCATAAAACACACAAAGAAACCCTCCTAATTGCATCTTTATTTATCCCTGACAATGTATGCGCACATTTTAAATGGTTACATGTTTGAGATATTTGACAGACCTGGGTGGGCAGCTGGCAGATTCTGCTACTTCAGAAGGGCTCCCGCAAACCAAGTTTTATATCAATAGATTAAACGTCCTTCTGCAGAAATAGCATTTATAGTTCCTTTCGTAAAAAACCCATACTCATCCTAATCCCTTTGTGAGACTTATTATAAAGTTAGCATACAATGTAAAGGGTGCTCCATCTAAAAACAATCTGATAGAAAAAAATAGAGAATAGATTTGAGAGAAGAAGATTTTAATTATAATTCAATATCCATACTTCAGAAGCCCCATGCTTTTCAATTTGCTTCTTTTAAATTTGGTTTATAAATATGCATTAATAGGTACATTTATGAACAGTATCCTCACTGGTCAGAATACACTCTGCTCCCAGCATTTTTAAGTGAAGGCATCTCAACTTTGCTTTATTTGTGCTTGTGGGTTTAGTTTTTTTTTAAAGAAAAACTTTCAAACTACACTTTCATTTTATATTTTTCAAAAGTGACAGGAGAGCTGACTTGAATCCATATCAATAATAGAGCTGTAAGGGGCCTTGGACATCTTCTAGTCCAACCCGTTGCTCAGTGATGGCTAACCTTTATAACCTCTACAGTATATCAGTGATGGCTAACCTTTTTCTAAAGGTGTGCCAAAACTGTGCACATGGGCACTATTACGTGCCCATCCACGTATGTGCATGCGATCCCCCATCTGTGCATGCAGGTATGACCCTTCCCCTGCACATGAGGGGGGAAGTTTTTGCCCTCCCCAGGCTCTGGAGGAAAGTCTCCAGAGCCTGGGGAGGGTGAAAAACAGGCACAATGAGCCAAACTTCCAGTTTGCCATTGGGCCTGCTTTTCACCTTCTCCAGACTCTGCAGGCTTTCCTGAAGCCTGGGGAGGGCAAAAATGAATGAGCTGAGTGCTGCTGTGCTGGCAAATATGGCTCTGTGTGCCACCTGTGACACACATGCCATAGGTTCACCATCACGGCTCTATATCATTTCAGACACTGACTGCCCAGTCTTTTCTTAAAAAGATTGGTGCTCCAGTGATCCAAAGATGAAGCACCTACAACTTCTGAAGGCAAGCTTTTCCCCTGGTTAATTGTCTTCATTGTTAGGAAGTTTCTCCTTAATTCCACGTTGCTTCTCTCCTTGATTAGTTTCCATTCATTGTTTTTTTGTCTTGCCTTCTGATGTTTTGGAAAATATGTTGACCTGCTCTTCTTTGTGGCAGGCCTTCAAATAGTGGAAATACTGCTTTCATGTCACTCCTAATCCTCTGGATTATTTTCTTTACAGAATTTTGCGGCTGTTCTGGATTGTAGCTCGATCGTATTTTACTTGACAGTTTTACAAATGATAAGGTGGCCAAACAAAGTGACTTGATTATTGCTATTAACCACATCATTAGTCTGGATGTACTTGGTTTTGACCACAGAAGGAAAGAGTTACTGTACATAATGAATTCATAGCCAATATTTGTGAGTAGCACCAACTGGCAGCTCTTTAAGTCTGCGGCATCTTCTCCTAAAATCACACAAATACAGATTTGTAGCTGCAATGCTATATCAACAAAATGCACATTTTGTTTTAGAGATTCTCATAGACTACAGGTGTCAAACTCATGGTGTCATGTTGCTGTCACATGACGTATTGTGACATTTTATACCTTTGCAGAGCTGGTATGGGCGTGGCCTGTACATGACATATCTGGCACCCACGGCCACCTGCCATAAATGCTATGTATCAACTCATATGTATTTCTGCCTTTCTCTTTTTTTTCTTCCTTCAGGGAAAAAAAAATTGGGACAGCAGGACAAAGCTGACATAAAATTAGAAGCAACAACAGAAATGAAAGAAGGAAAAATTAGCAGAGTCATTCATTTCTCATTTTGATATATGAGAAACAATCTTAATTTTTAAGGGATAAAAATAAGATGAATAAAACAAAATGTATACATTTTTTAAATGAATGTACAGATTTCCCATTATTATGTAAGCAGATAGGAGTTTATGAATGAGAGCCAAACATCCAATATACAGTAACGATCTATCTAAAACCTCATGTACAATTATTTTTAGAGGCAGAAGTTTGAAGGATAAAGCTGCTATCAACCTTGATAGATTTTTGTACCCTGCATCATTGGTTTTGGTTACTGGATAAAGCTCCTATGATCCCAAGTAGACCTATACTGAACATGCCACAAATGTCTTTGAATTATTAATGTCAATGAAACAGATTTCCCCCAGATCTATTTAGGCTCCTTTAGTCTGTTTGCTGCAAAGCAAGGCAAATGTAATAGTCCTCCAAAACAGCAATGTGGTATTTCACAGGTTGTGAATAATGCACTGCAGTTTGATGCTGTGCGAAAGGGAGAGCCGCACATTCCATACCAATGAGTACACCCTCTAAAGATGTCACGGGATTTGTTACATATCTCATTCTGCAAACTTATGGAAAACATTTTCTCCTTGTTTAAAATAGGTGAAAATGATCAGACATTTAAAGTATGTTAATCTTGTTAAAACAAGATCATCTGCATCATTAGATTTCCTATGAATGATGTGTTATTGCTAAGCAGTATAAGGTCCAAGATGATTTTACAGATCATTCCCATAGAATTGGTTTTCTGATCTAGAAACACAAGACAGTATCCAGCAACTTGCTGTGTGATCTATGTAGCAGGGGTTAACCTTGTTGTATTGTGGAGTGAGGCTGTTGCTGATTCTTATTGAATCCCATTGTTCCTTTGTTTTCATTCCTTTTTCCTCTTTTCACAGAATCAGCTAAAGTACCAGAAACTTTGAGTAAAAAGACAGGAGAAAATTGATGAGAGTCAGTAATGGACATGCTTTCTTAGTGTGATTTCCTACAGCAGGTTGTGTACTGGGGCAAAAGAAATGTAGTTCTCCTACAAAATGAAAGGAATATCTTTGCCATATAATAATGGTTGAGTAATAGCCATTAAAATGTACCTTACACAAAGACTAGTAAATAATTTGTACCACAATGGAGATTCCTAAAATGATAAACAACAGAGTCCAAAAATAAAAAACATCCTGCAGGAGCAAATTTATGTCAGCATCTTTTCATGGCAGTGTGACATGCTATTTTACACTCAGGTAGGTTCAAGAAGCATAGTTTTGTGTAGTTGTAATGTATAACAGATTTATTCAAAGTAGCAAAGTGGTAAGAAATCATCCTTTGCACTATAAATACATAGGTAAAAATCTTGGCTTTAAAAATTCTGTAGAAAAAAATTCAATCTCATTCCAACTTTTTTACAACTATCTCTAATACAATACAATAGCAGAGTTGGAAGGGACCTTGTAGGTCTTCTAGTCCAACCCCCTGTGTGGGCAGGAACCTTATACCATTTCAGACAAATGGCTATCTAACATCTTTTTAAAGACTTCCAGGGTTGGGGCATTCACAACTTCTGGAGGCAAGCTGTTCCAGAGGTTAATTGTTCTAACTCTCTCCTGGTATACTTTATTGAGGAGACTTTGGTATTCTCTGAGCTTTGTTGTTTTCTTAAAGATGTTTCATTACCCAGTGAGCACTCATAATGTTACCTAGGTTGAATAATGACACCTCTACAAGAAAAAAAAAACTATCTCAGAGGACACCAAAAGCTCTCATTTTAACCCTGAACTGCAATATTCTTCTTTATTAGTAATCTTTTTTATCTGCTTTACTATAAGTGCTATATGCTTATGATTTCAATATTACAGACGGTCTAAAGTTTAATGGGTATGAAGCATTCAAATAAGTATAGTAATAAAAAAAAGCTCTGAAACTACAGTATATAGACATATAAGAATGGAGGGGCTACCTTAAAGGATATGAGGAAGATGATTCAGTGGGAGGATTGAGGAGACAAGCAGCAGCTTCCTCTTATAATATTGGGAGATGACATATTAATCAGCTGTAAAAAACAGAGGTATCAACCCTTCACCATCACCACCACCTTCTCATTCTCCATCTTTTTTTCCCCTCTTCCCAAGTTCTTTATAAAATTCCATTGGCACATTGTGATCCAATATAGTGTCCAATCATAACGCTGACCAACTCCTGCGTGTTGATTAGTGTGAGGATGCGATTCGTCTCCCTTCAGAGATTTTGCTTCATATCGGGCAGGGATCTTGCGGTATCCCTGCACCCAGCGAAGGCTTATCTCCTATTCACCGCCCCTCCAGGGCGGCTTAGATTCCTATGCAATCATGGGGGGGACGAAATCCAGCCGGGTCCCTGCAGCTTAGGGAGCCCGGTTGTGTTGGCGGGGGAGGCTCCGCTTTCTTCCTCCATCACCACCACCTTCTGACATGTTTGAAGGTAAGATGTGGTTGAATACTCAGTTGCAACTCAGTTGGAACAAATAAACTGAGTTACTACCAGTAGACCTACTTCAGAAATAGACACACAATCTGTGGCTGCTTCACAGCTGCCAATAGTTTATGGGCATGCTCTGCTATCAGATTTTGCTACTTTTGGTTTTCCTTTGGTATAAGAAAACCACCCCAGTCCTTAACTTTCTAAAGATCTAATATTTAGATGTTAGCAGAGAGCATAATAATAACCAGATGTATTGTTATTATTGATTAAGCATACCATTGATTTTCTATTGTTATTATCCTGGCCTGTGGGTATATGTTCCTGGGTTTCAGTAAAGCAAATTTACTTCCTACTCAGATATTTTCTGTTTATGCAATAGAAAAGATTGCTTACGTTCTTTCAGAAGCATTCAAATTTATGCATATCAACTTAATCTGAATACCCCTCTGTGGATCTTGCCATTAATCTACCATAAGCTTATCAACCTCTTAATCACACAATGCCTACTGGTCAGCTAACATGTTACAAGTTGCCATGCTGCTTTTAGAATCACAAGGCATATAGAAGGTGATCATAAAGATCCAAACAAAAAGATTCAATAATTCATTGACTGGTGATCTGACTGGATGGGGAAAACAGGTTGACCTTCATTTGCATTAAAAAAAAGGGTCAGCCAGCCCTGAAATAGACTTACTATCACCAAAAGGGTATTTAGAGCTCTGGAGAAGACCACTGGATGTTAGGGGGGAGGGAGGAGGAAGAGGAGACGTCAGTACAGATCAGTAGTCCTCTATCATCAGAAGAATTGCTGTCATCAGGATTTATAATGCCTTACGTCTGTACATATAAAGCATAGCAGAACCAATTAGTACCCAGTTTTAGAGAAATCCATGAGTCAAAACATGTTGATAATGAAGCCCTCCATGCCCTGTTGCCTAGCATGAACCACTGGTTATTTAAACCCCATAAACAAAGGAATTCATAAAGCTTCAGGTTTGTATCAAGTAGCCCAACATGGGGGCTTGACATATTTCTATTTTTCATCAGCTTTCTTCTTTGGCGGAGTTTCTACTTTTCATCTTAGGGCTCTTACTTGTAAAGCTTGGTCTCTCACCACAGAGACAGAACTTTTTGAGTAAGGAATATTTCTGCAGGCCATGTTTATTGCCGTTGTTTTAGATCTTGTGCCTCCACATTACGCTTCAAATGCTCTAAGCATGTAAGAGGGAAATTCTGTCCAGGTCTACCAACCGTGTCAATATCAATTGTGTTAGATGGCCTGTAGCGTTTTATGCATTCAGCACTTACCCTTTAATTTTAATTGAGTTAGCCTTCACTCCATTGTTTACAGCTAAAGGGCTAAATTGCTTCCCACAGGATATTTGGAGAAAGCTTACATAAATCAAGGTGTTGGAAGATTTCAGTGTGATCCTGTCTCATTATTACATTCCCGCCTTAGAGCTCCCATTTCTATTGTCTATTTCAATTAATTTTATTCTGTTGGCTGAAATGTTAGCTTATTCAAAAGAAATGTTTTGCTTCAGGCCTAGCAAGAATTAATATGCTGCTGTATTATTAGACTATAGATTTATTAGAATGCATACACATATACATTCTGCCAGTAAAATGCCACTTAAGACTGTTTTATGTGTTGCATTTTCCTGTGCAAGACTTATAACAAGGCAATGTTTATATATTTTGCCTCAATGTCAAAAAGCCATAAGAAAAGAGTTATTCGGGTTTTTATTTTATTTTATTGCATAAAATGCAGTTTCCTTTTAAGGGAAAGTCTCCCATCATAGTCTCCTTGCCCTGCATCTGAAACAATTTGTTTACCATATGTTGAAGGAACCAGACATTCATAACAAGAGTTTCTATATCAAGATCAGCCTGCTGGTGAGATAGACTAGATACATATCAAAGTAATCCAGCAGAAAAGTGCTGTTTTACAGTGGGACATAGAAAAGATTTCCTATGCAAATTTTCTGAGTGGTGTGAAGAAGCTTCAGAAGATAGATAGCCTACTGTAGGCTTGTTCCCTCTCATCTGGCCATGGTATTCTGCCATTCTGTCATTTCTGCTTTGGTAACTACAGAAAACAGAGGGTCTCTTGGTAACTGCTTTTTTTGCTTGGTTGTTTAGTTTGGCCACGGGAATATTGTCCCTGTGGAAGACTGTGGAGATTCTGAGTCATCTAGGTCATGGTTGTCCCATCCAAGAAGCTTCTTCAGTTTTGCTTCTTGGATGAGAAGTGAAATGTCTTCAAAGAAAAACAAAGAAAGTCCAGCTGCCTTTTGAAAAAGAAATATTTTTGGGCATCCCTGGGGAATACTTTCTACAAGATCATCATTTCAATTGGAAAGTGACTTATTAGCACCCAATTAGACCCACATAGGCCAGTTTCAATTCAACAGGAACTTTTGCTATTTTGCCTATTCTCAGTGGTCAGTCTCCAAAACCTCTTGTCCCTGTTTGGTACCCTATCTTCATGGCAGCATATTATGGCTGTCTTATCTTCTCTAGCTCTCCTTTCTATATTCCTTTAGCACTGCTGCTACTCAAGACAGAAATAGCTACTCCCTCGTTCCCTCCTCCTATTATACCCATAGCTCTGTATCTTTATCATCCCTGTTTTCTTCCTAATAATTGCTCCCCAATTGGGGGGGGGGAGGGCGGGAGGTCCAAATCAGGAGGATGGTATCTCCAGTCAAAGTCTAAATGTCTTTGTTGCCACTTGACAGCAATGACAATTATTTCCTCAAGCCCTCTGATTGCCTCAGTTTGGAGATGCAATAGGAAGAATTCTGTAGGAGCAGTGTTTAGAGATAGACATCATTGGAGCTGAATGGGTAAGATGTTAGGTCTCTTAACTTGTCATAAAATAAAAGTGGAATATGATATCATCATAATTTAAGTGAGGTTTCTAGAATGAAAGCTTAGGTGATTTTAACCATTTTCCTAGTATCCTTTAGACAAACTTTAGTTCTACTAGGATAAAACCAGCTAACACAAATTCACAGTTTATTATATGTCACACAAATATGTTTCCATTTTCTGTGAGTATAGGTTGAAAAGATGTTTCTCTATTCACCCCACTTCTCTCTCAGTCAATGGATAAATAGATAGATGAATAGACAATAGCATGGTGAATAGGATGATTGATAGATTCTGGCATGCTTTCTTTGTGTGTGTCTATCTATGCATACAGTAAACATAATAGGCACATACAAGCTGAGATCCACTTCCAGATTTGCATTACAATTAAAATACATACTATATGACAGTTCCTGGGTTTTGTAGGCGAGAGCTACAAAAAATGGTTCACTAGGCAAAGCAGTATATCCAGCACTGCATCCTTTTGTCAGAAGTGATTCTACATGTCATTGTTTTCAGAAATAATGCAACGATATAATAATTAATGAGTCAACAAAGTGAGATGGACAGAAAATCTAATATATAAATAAAATAATTAAGATTTCTTTCTTCATTATTCTTTTTTAAATGTCCAGCAGTTTAAAGCCTTGGGCAGTTTCCTTCTCTGTTTGCTATGATCAACAAAACCAAGCAAGTCAATAGTTGTTAGTCTCCTGAGAAAGGAATGCTGTAAGGATAAATTGAAACTAAAACTGTTGCTAAGAAAATGAACAATAAATTAATTTACTAACCAAGAAGAAAACATCAGCATTTTTGATCAGCCATGGAAAAGGTCAGACATACTAAAGGCTAAATGTCAGAGTTCATACAGAGTCATGCTGAAATTGGTTCTGTGAGTTTGATTCTGCATATCTGGTATATCTGCTTATTTATCCATATCTCGTTTCCTATTCAGACCAGAGATCAATGGAGGTAACAGAAGCTGCAGGAGGTCGATTACAGGATGCCAAAAATTGTAGTTAAGTCTGCTTCATTCTTTCTGGAATGTAATTAACCATTTATGGTGTTAGTGAATCAAATTGGTTAGGATGGTCAGAACAAGAATAGGGCAGTACAAAACATTCAGACAGATAGGTTGTGTTCTGAGAGCATGGGAAGATCTATGGCCACACTAAAAAGGACATTTCTAGTGATGCAAAATGTTCCTCTTGCTATTATTTGTTTATAATAATATAATAATAATAATAAATTGAGATTTATTAACCGCACCCTCTCCCCACAGGGACCCGGGGCGGTGCACAGGCATAGTTAAAAACAGTATACAATAATACAAACATACTTAAAATAGAATTAAATAGAATTACCCGTGCTAAAAATATAAATTAAGAACCCAATTAAAATATTTGTAGTTAAAAGACAGAGAGAACTATTCAAGGCCGGCCAGTCGAAAGAGATAGGTCTTCAATTTTACACGGAAGGAGCGGAGGTCGGTGGTCGTTCTAATATCAGGGGGAAGGTCGTTCCAGAGGGCCGGGCCCGCCACAGAGAGCGCCCTTCCCCTGGGCGTCGCCCGCTGACAAAGTCTAGTGGACGGCACCCGGAGAAGCCCCTCTCTGTGGGAGCGAATCGGTCGTGAGGATGTGTGGGGCAGGATCCGATCTCGCAGATAGCTAGGTCCCGAGCCATGGAGCGCTTTAAAGATGATAACTAACACCTTGAAGCGCACCCGGAAGACGACAGGTAGCCAGTGCAGCTCGCGCAAGAGCGGTGTTACGTGGGCAAACCTAGAGGTGCCCATAATTACTCGCGCGGCTGCATTCTGAACTAACTGAAGCCTCCGGGTGCACCTCAAGGGGAGCCCCATGTAGAGAGAGTTACAATAGTCCAGTCGGGATGTCACGAGGGCATGAGTGACTGTGCGAAGGGCGTCCCGATCCAATAGGGGGCGCAATTGGCGAACCAGGCGAACCTGGTAAAACGCCCTCCTGGCCACGGCTGTCACTTGCTCTTCCATAGACAGCCGGGTATCCAGGAGGACACCCAAATTGCGCGCCCCATCCACAGGGGCAAGATGTTCGCCCCCTATGGCCAGCGTTGGAGAAAGCTGGTTGAATCGGGCAGCCGGAAACCACAGCCACTCGGTCTTGGTCGGGTTGAGCCTAAGTCCGTTACTTCCCATCCAGATCCGCACGGCTTCCAGGCACTGGCACATCACCGCTACGGCATCGTTGGGGTGGTTTGGGGTAGATATGTACAGCTGGGTGTCATCAGCGTACAGATGGTACTCTACCCCAAAACCACGAATGATCTCACCCAGCGGCTTCATATATGCATTAAACAGGAGAGGCGAGAGGACCGACCCCTGAGGCACCCCGCATGTGAGGGGTCTCGGGGTCGACCTCTGCTCTCCTGCCCGCACAAATTGCGATCGGCCAGAGAGGTAGGAGGAGAACCACCGTAAAACGGTGCCTCCCACCCCCAACCCCCCCAGCCGATGCAATAGGATACCATGGTCGATGGTATCGAAAGCCGCCGAGAGGTCTAATAGGACCAGGATGGAGGAACATCCCCCATCTCTGGCCCTCCAGAGATCATCTACCAACGCGACCAATGCCGTCTCGGTGCTATGCCCGGGCCGAAAGCCGGACTGGCGCGGATCTAGATAGTCAACTTCCTCCAGGTGACGGGGAAACTGTTGTGCCACCACACTCTCAACAACCTTCGCCAAGAAGGGAAGGTTGGAGACTGGACGGTAGTTGTTCAAAAGAGCTGGGTCCAAAGAGGGCTTCTTGAGGAGGGGCCTCACCATAGCCTCTTTTAGGGAGGCAGGCAAGGAACCCTCACTCAAGGATGCGTTGATAACCTCTTGGAGCCAGCCTCGTGTCACCTCCCAGGATGCCAGTACAAGCCAGGAGGGGCACGGGTCCAATGAACATGTGGTGGCTCGCAGTCGCCCACGTAACCTGTCCATATCCTCGGAAGTAACGGGGTCAAACTCCTCCCAAACAAGATCTCTCTCGTGGCATCCCACTGGGCCATGAATGGGGGCTAGCTCACTCTGTATCTGGGCGGTTTTCTCCTGCAGAAAAATCACAAATTCCTCTGCCCTACCCTGTAACGGGGCTTCCCGCTCCCTCTGTTGAAGGAGGGAACGGGTCACCCTAAACAGGGCGGCAGGGCGGTTTTCTGCGGATGCTATGAGGGTGGCACAATGATGGCGTTTGGCCACCCTCAGCGCCACAATGTAAGTCCGTAAATGGGCTCTTACCTGTGTCCGGTCAGATTCAGAGCGGCTAGCCCTCCATCTTCTCTCTAGGCATCTCTTGCGGCGTTTCATCACCCGCAGCCCCTCAGTAAACCAAGGAGCCAGGGTGGTTCGCCGCCGCGAGAGAGGCCGCAAGGGCGCGACCCGATCCAAGGCTCCCACGGCCGCACTATTCCATGCGGCCGTGAGGTCCTCCATCGGGGCGCGGGTCAGGGATACAGGAAATGGCCCAAGCGCTGTCTGGAACCCATCCGGGTCCATCAAGCGCCTGGGGCGGTACCAGATTGGTAACTCTGGTTCCGCCTCCCCGCGGAGGGGAGCAGCGGTCGGAAAGTCGAGTCGGAGAAGTGAGTGGTCTGACCATGACAAGGGTATGATGTCTATGTCCCCTGTTCCCAGATCACTCTTCCATTGGCCCGAGACGAAGATGAGGTCCGGCGTATGTCCACCCTCATGGGGTTATTAGACATAAACCTGTTTTTCACATGGAACACAAGATGGTACACATACTGTACTACTCTCCCTTCTATTTTTCCTCTCAACATCATGAGGAACATTCAGATAAGAGGGAAAGTGCCCTAGAAAAGTCCACCAAGGAAGTTCTGTGCCTGAGCAGGGAATGAAAGTAGAGTATTTATGCAACGTCTTAAGTACTATACTGCACTGGTTTTCCAAATAGGCACTTCATTTATTCTTCTTTTTTGTGTTAATTGAATGATTGTGTGTGTTAGTGTTAGAGTTGTTAGTGACTTCTAAAAATTTCTGAGTGCTGGTATTGATTTACAAAGTTCTATAAAATAATAACAAGGCTATATTTTTTTTCTTAAAGGATAGTTTTTATTTGCATCAACCTGTCTGCATTTCAGCTATAGTGTGACCTTAGACTCATCTTTCTGCTTATAAGACCAGTTATACTGATGGAAATATGAAACAAGGCATTATCAGTGGAAACAAGGCATATCTGGAATTTGGTCAGAAAAGAAAACTGTTTAGTTCTTATAGGCCTTTATGCACTTTTAAAAAAAAATTTGCATAGATTTTATGGTTTTGGTATTTGGGTTTGTGTTCTTTTAACTTTGATAATGTGGTCTTGTTGGCTGTAGTTACTTTATTCAGTAGTGCCACCAAGTGAATAGGAATTTTTTAAGAAGTTATTTTGTAGAGGAAATTCATAAGCAGAAAGATAAGTCCAATGTGACAATGTAGCTAAAATGCAGACAGGTTGATTTAGATGAAAACTATCCTAACCAATCACATTATCTCCTGCTACTGAAAAGGAAATAATTCATTGCCTGCTGCTTAATAAATGGCAGAAAGACGGGGGAGAAGGAATAGGGAAATAAATATCTCTTCCCTTTTAAGAAAAGGAAAGGAAGAAATCCATTTTCTATCATCAACACATCATGTAGAAATGAAGATCTGTGAAATGCTTAGAATACTAACTTAATTGGGTATGTTGGCTGTAGCCAGTGGTGGGTTGCAGGCGGTACGCCCCAGTATGGGCGTACGGGAGCCAGCCCGGAGCACTGGATACCATTCCAGTCTGGTGATCCTTAGGGCCTGCCCACCCACCCTCACTCCTTACCTGTGTTTTAAAGCTTCTGTGCTGCTGTGCACGCGCATGGAGCATACAGTGCCTGCGCAACACTCTGCGGAGCAGCTGGAGTGTCGCAGAGGTGCTAAGGCACATGAGTGTTCTGCATGTGAGTGCGCCCACACAGCATGCGCCCATGAGGATGCCGCCAGCCCATTCCAACCATACTGGTTGGAATGGGATTTGAAACCCACCACTGGGTTTCAACTCTATGAAAAAATGTAGATAATGTTGTAAATCACTCACTCTTCACCTCACCGCCAAAGCCCCAGGGAGCCTTCCGACCCGCACGCTCAGTTCTTTTTAAATTCGCTGATCGTTACCGTCCTCCATTGGCGAAGGGAAACTCCCCCTGCAGCATGCCTCCCCTCGCCTAGACCGAAGACAAGGGTCGTTCTCCAGCCGCCGCTGAGAGGAACAGACCCAGGCACGCCAGCCCTACGGGAGGCCCCCAAAAATGGGGGTGCCTCGCCCCCGATGGGGGGCAGAAAGAAGGAAAAGCTGCGAACGAGTCCAAGACTCATCCGTCGCCGCTGGAAAGCGGTGTGTGTGTGTGTGTATACACAAACTTTATTACATAACAGAACTACTATTGGAAATGATAAATCTATAATAGTTAATATTTTATAGCCACTGTAGTATAATGGTTATGTGGTTAGCAAAGTCCAGGAAAAGCAAGGTCCCTTCAACCATAGTAACTTATTAGTTGATTTTGAATCAGTCTCATACTAACCCATCTTACAAGAAAGATGTTTTAAGAGAAAGAAACATGGAAGAAAGAATTCTATATCACAAATGTTCAAGTTGACAATTAATCAATTACTTGTAACAGTAATTTGTTTGGTATAATGAGTAAAGTGCTAGTTTAGAAGTATGGAAACCTGGGCTTTAGTCCTGCCTTTGAAACTAATGGTGTGACTTTGGGTAAGAAGACAATGGTAAACCATTTTTGAAAAATGTTGCCAAGAAAACTAGAGGAACATGTCCATGTTGACATGTTTGAGAGTCAAAACTAATTTGAAGACATGAAAAAAAACAAAAAACTTTGTAGCATTGTTGCAATTCAAAGTGTTCCCTTTTGCCTTCATTGATAGAGAATATCCATGTCCAAGAAAACATATAAAAACCACCAAAGGTTATGATGCAACTTAATTGATAAGAAATCAGTGGTGGGTTTCAAATTTTTTTAGAACCTACTCTGTAGGTGTGGCCTATTTTGTGGGCATGGCTTTGCAGTCATGTGACTGGGTGGGAGTGGCCAACTTGTAAAATGTGGTGAAACTCATTTAACAACGCTCTTCTTAGCAACCAAAATTTTGGGCTCAATTGTGATAATAAATTCCTTCTCTTTCTTTCTTTCTTTCTTTCTTTCTTTCTTTCTTTCTTTCTTTCTTTCTTTCTTTCTTTCTTTCTTTCTTTCTTTCTTTCTTTCTTCCTTCCTTCCTTCCTTTCCTTTCCTTTCCTTTCCTTTCCTTCTTGTTGGGTCACCGGCAGCTGTGGGGCAGACTTACTTCTGGGTCCGCTGGTGGAACCTCCTCTCACCGGCTCTCTAAATTTCACCATCCGGCTCTCGCGAGTAGGTGCGAACCTGCAGAAACCCACCACTGTAAGAAATACTTGGTCCTCTGGATTACATACTGTGAAGTTTGTAATGGTTACAAAAGGCAAGCCTTCTTTCTTTAATGGTAGCTAACTGAGGAAGCAGATTTTATAATAATGGTGGGATTTTGTCTCCCTCCAAATGGCAACGGGTATATCATGCACTCCTGAAAAATTCTGGAAACACATCAAAACCTATGAATTTTCCAATCCTCCAAAACAAAACAAAAACATTTTCCCTTCTGAAATCACCAGCTGATAGCATGATATTCTATATGGGAGAGGTAAATAAAACACTACCAACTAGTTAGGGTTTCTGGGGAAACTGTAAGGGGGATGACGATCCAAAGAAGGTCAAATGAGCAGGGGGAGATATTTTTGACTCAGTCATCATTACAAAATCTTTTTAAAAACCAAATACAGAGTTAACCTTCTTTATGACTCACACACGACTCTAATTATTCTACTTTTCACTTTTTTTCCCAATTGCCTATGTTGATTTGATGTGAACTTTTCATGCCATACTTCACAATCAACAGAAGCCAATAAAAGCAATTGTATATTCCTAATTATGTTCTTGGATTCCATTATTTGTCAGTGTTCAAGGACACCAGCACAAGATGCTTCATTATCTTATTTACTCCCAACATGATAAATATAAGAAGAAAAGTCTAGAATGATATAAAAGCTGAATGTGACGCCAATAATGCTACTGTGAAATCTACCACCAGATATTGAAGACCACAATTTATTAGATAATTTATCTCATTCCCCTGAAAACAGGAACCGGTTCTATTTTATTTTATTTTTGGAATTTATACCCCGCCCTTCTCCTTGTTAGGACTCAGGGCGGCGCACAGGCATTATTAAAACCATAGCAAAGCAATATATACTATTAAAAACATATTAAATTAAGTTAAGTTCTGCCAAAACAATTAAGTGCTATCATTGCTAGTTATGTTATTAGATGAAACAACATTTCCAAGACTGAGCTGTGACCTTAGACAAGGGGTCTGCAAAGTCGGCTCTTTTAAGACTGGTGGACTTCAACTCCCAGAATTCCCCAGCCAGCTATGCTGTCTGGGGAACTCTGGGAGTTGAAGTCCACCAGTCTTAAAAGAGCCGACTTTGCAGACCCCTGCCTTAGACAATAGATTCCTAACTGTATTCCCACAAAACATAGCTAATAAGGTTTTCTTAATACATTGTAGTCATTACTGTGCAGGACTACTAATTCATCAAAGCAATTTGTTAGCATTGAGGTATTAATATGAAACTAGATTATCTGAGATTAATTTCATTATTATTATTTAACTATCCACTCCAACACAAAATTAAAAAAAAAAAGGATGGCCACTGGAAGAGGAATCACATTTTAGGAATATACCAGTTATATTTTAGTACCAATAATATCCCTGGTATAAAACCTGAGTGAGAAGTATCCATTGATCTTACTATGGAGGACTGTTATCAGCTGAATCATGGCACGTACGTATATAAAAGCCATTTCTCGTTTCTCCTCCTTTTAGAGGACAAGAAAACTATACCAGAATAATTGAATGTCACATATATAATGACTTTGCATTCAGTGAATTGTCTACAGCATATAGTATGTCTGCTCATATAGTTGAATTTATATTTGTTTTTGTAATCTGAGAATATGATTGAAAAACAATATAAAATATCTGCAATCAATAAATGCCTTTGTCTTGTCAGGCCTAGTCCAAGATCGACATAGAACAATCTAGCCAAAGTTCAGTTCTTTATTTGATTACACCTAATATAGACTGAATCTTGCCAAACTAAATAAATATAACTCTCATCCTAATAGATATACCCTGGTTCAAGGGAGTGTCTATTCCAAGGGGTGGGCAAACTTTGCCAAGCTTTGCTGGCTGGAGAATTTTGGGAGCTGAAGTCCTTCAGACTTAAAGTTGCTAAGTTTGCCCACCCCTGGTCTATTCTAACTCTGTTTCTCTGTCTCTGATCCAGCTCTGGGCTCAACCTCCTCCTTGAAATATGCTCTTTCTTTCCTGGAAAACTGCCATTTTACTGTAGTTCTACACACTGTCTCTTCCTCCATAGGCAGCATCCATTAAAGTTAAAAACAACATCTATAACCCAGTAACAATAGAAATATCTATGCCCTGATTTATTAAATTAGCTTTGTAGAAAAAGACCAGGTAGACAAAGACTGTGTTCCAAATTCATATTGACCTACACATATTTTGCATTTTTCAGATAAATCCAACAATCAGGTAAATTCCACAATCTTCCTCAGTGATTTCATCAGAGGAATTCACTTACTTCCCCTATTGGTTTGCAATTGTGAGCACACATGCTGCATCAGTGCATGTGCACTGCCTCCTCTGTATGTGCAGTGCTCGCCCATTATGTCAGGGCATGTAGGTGGAGCCTCCCGCAACAGTCGTTTGCCCGAACCGGAGAGACCCAGCTGAATACCACTTCTGCATATTAGCATTACTTTTAATTAAATTACAAATATAAGGATAGAAAGAACTACACAGTTTGTTTTCCTTTAAAATCTATAAATAATAAAGCAGATCTTGATCACACCAACCAAGAAATAGTGATAAGGATACATATAACCATGGTACAGGGGTGGGTTCCTGCCAGACCACAAATCTACAGTGCCATTTAGAACCGGTTCCAGCTCCCTCCCCCCGCCTGTCCGCACATCATCAAGATGGAGAGAGAGAGGAGGAATTCTGGGAGTTGAAGTCCACAAGTCTTAAAGCTGTCAAGTTTGGACACCCCTGGGGTGTTTTTTTCCCCTAAAGGGTTAGGGGTGCAAGGGTCTTGTAACTTGACACCTTTAAGACTTGCGTGCTTCAAATGCCAGAGTTTCTGAGCCAACATTTTGGTTGCTAAGCAAGAGCATTGTTAAGTGAGTTTCACCACATTTTACAAGTTGACCACGCCCACCCAGTCACATGATTGCCAAGCCACTCCCACTTGGTCACATGGCCAGCAAGCCACTCCCACCCAGTCACATGGCAGGCAAGCCACTCCCATAAAGCAGGCCACACCTACAGAAGAGGTTCTAAAAAATTTTGAAACCCACCACTGCCATTGCTAGGGATCATTAGGAAGGGTATAGAAAGTAAGTCAGCAAGTGTCATTTTGCCTCTTTATAAATCTATGGTGAGGCCCATCTGGAGTATTGTGTACAGTTCTGGTCACTATACCTTCAGAAGGATATTATGGAAATGGAAAAGGTGCAGAGGAGGGCAACCAGAATGATTAGGGGGCTGGAACACTTTCCTTACCATCTGAGGCTGCAACGGCTGGGCCTCTTCACTCTAGAACGACGGTGCCTGAGAGGTGACCTGATTGAAATCTATAAAATCATGCACGGTGTGGACAAAGTAGAAAAGGAAAAACTGTTTTCCCTATCGCACAACACTAGAACTAGGGGGCACTCCATGAAACTTTTGGAAGCTAGACCTCAAACAAATAAGAGGAAGTACTTTTTCACCCAGAGGATCACTGGTCTATGGAACTCCCTGCCAGAAGAAGTGGTGACAGCTGTCAGCCTCGACACCTTTAAGAAAGGATTAGACGAGTTCATGGAGAACAAGGGTATCCATGGCTATCATTATGGATGCCTAAGGACACCCTCCGGGTTGGAGAGATAGGCAGGATATCTCTCAATGCCATTTGCAGGGAATCATGGGCAGGTGAAGACATCTGCTTGGGAATACCTTGAAGCAAATGGTGAGCCACTGTGTGAGACAGAATGCTGGACTGGATGGGCTGTGGCCTGTTCCAGCAAGGCTATTCTTATGTTCTTATGGTACATATAGAAAATGATTCCTGGAATAAAAACTTGGACATTATTAAAATTCACTGAACTGCCTTGGAACTCACAAACTTTCACCACTCTAAATTATCATGCAGGGATATTTTTTAATTTGGGAATGTCTCTTTCTTGGTTTCCCTTCTCTTCCCACCCCACCACCAACAAATAAAGAACGAGTCACATAAAGGATGATTTGGAAAAACTGTTGAAGTCCAAAACAAATGTTTATGATTATGGGTAACTATATTGTTGGTTTATTTTATTGTGTTATTGTGGTGGAACCACTGGCTGAAGGAGAGGGCACCCATTCTATGGGGTGTAAAGAAGCATTCCAGTTTAGATTCTCTTCAGGGGAGGAAATATCTGAGGTCAAAATCTTTGGTCTATATCTGCCATTTTCCAAGGAAAGGCAGGCAGACTGGAAAGATTATTGTAATATAGATAATCAACAATAAAATACCTACTTGGGCCTGTCCATGAGTGGTTCCATTTGCTTATGCCTAACATTTTTTTTTTATTCCAAAGTTAAAATATGAAATCCAAAAAAGAAAAGAAAGGCAAAAAGTCAAAAACAAAACAAGTTCAGAAAATTATGTGTAAAAACAAAGTGACAAAAATACAGATAGATTGTCATCAGTTGAATATTGATAATTATTATGTATGTAGTTTTATTGTAACTGAGATTGTTTTGGTTTTCCTTTGCTTACTCATTGTGGTACTCTGCCCAAAGCATAGTGTTATTATATATCAATAACCAAACAAGCAGCGAATAAACAGAAAGCTGTTATTGTTATATCAGGGTTGATGAGATAAAACACTGTGCATGCTAACAATCATATTCAATTGCTTAAACATATTACTCATCTATTACTCTTAGATGTGCTGCACCTAAAAAACAACTCATTATAAACTGTCATCGATCTGTGACTCATCTCTCTCTTTTCACTTTCTCTTCAAAAATGAATCTCAGATCATCTTTCAATCCTAGAAATTTAATAGCAGAAGCCTTGCTTTCATTCAACTTTCATTGAACTAATTTAGGATATAATTCAATTACTATAAACAGAGCTATTTCAGAATAGTACTTCAGCTACAGATGTAACATTTGTCTGAACAAAACATATTTTTACATTTAAAATTGCTCTTTTTTATTCCCACCACCAAAATATTGCAATGCAATTGTTAAAAGGTTATCAGAGCCATTGCAAATACTATAGAGGTATTTTCTAGACTTACAACTACACTTCAGGCCAAAATTTATGTGGCTAAGTGAGATATTTGTTAGGTGAGCTTTGCCTTATTTTGCACCTTTTCTTCCCCCATTTGTTAAGTGACTCACTGCAGTTGTTAAGTTAGTAACAGATTTGTTAAGTGAATCGGGCTTCCCCACTGACTTTGCTTGTTGAAAGGTCACAAAAAGCCATCACATGACCCTGAGACACTGCAACCATTATAAATCTGAGTCGGTTGCCAAACATCTGAATTTGGACCTCACGATCATGGGGATGCGGCAATGGTGGTAAGTGTGAAAAATGGTCATAAGTCATTTTTTTCAGTGCTGTTGTAACTTTGAATGTTCATGAAATGAACGGTTGTAAGCAGTGGTGGGTTGCTCTTACCATCGCTACCGGTACGCTGCTCATAGTCTGTCAATGCACGAGCCTGATGTGCACTGTGCACACATGGGCAATTCACCGCCTTTGCGACACCCAGCTGCTTGTCGGGGCGTGCAGAGGCTCCACATGGTGTGCGCGCATGCACACTGTGCCTTTTGGCATATACAGCTATAGAGCACGGGCAGATGGGTGGGCCAAATGAGCCACCATACTGGTACACTCTCAGCTGCTCCAGGCCACTATTGATACGGCTATACCGGTCAGGACCAGCAGCAACCCACCACTGGTTGTAAGTCAAGAACTTGTATAGCGCATACAAGGAGGAGATAAATCAGACAAGAATGCTTCCTGGACTGTAGCATCTGAAAATTTAGCAGATTCAGTATTTTCTAGAACTGAATAAAGTCAGGCTTATTGAAACCAAGACAAAACCTCTGCAGTTTTAATTGAACACATTAGCTGATCATTCTGGATGGTTAACATTTGTGGACTATGAGACAAAAGGTGAAGAAAGGATCAAAGCAATAAAATATAAATAAAAATGCACTTTGCAGAAATAAATGCAAGCATTTCCCATTGGATCAAATTTCCAGGAAACAGAAAAGACCTGCTTGAGCTTGCTGAAAATATGCTGTAAAATCATTTGCTGGGAAAAGCTTTACATGGATAAATTCTAATAAATGTATTCTTCAACGTTTAAAAAGAGGCGAACTTCAAAATTCTTTATTAACAATGACTATGTTTTATTCCTGTCCCCTTGCATGGTGACTGATGCCATTGCCATGTCCAATAATGCACCACTGCAAAAGCCTACCGGGTAAAGCAATCCTTCTTTTTATAGATTGTGCCTCAGATCCTGACAGCATGCTATTATTCTGGTTTTGCCATATGCCACCACATGACTTCATAAAGGAAGCATTTCTCTTTGTCAAAAATTCTCTTCGCCATTTCAACTGTATGATACTTCATACAAATGTCTCTTGCATTTCCAACTGTGTATATCCTGTGTTAAATCTAGGTTGTGCTTTACCTGGGTGATTCAAGCTATTCCTTTTATCAGTAAAACATTCTGTATGGCTATTTCCTTCGGTAATCTGTCAAGACCTCAAGACAGAGTCCCCATGAGCAATAATATCTAGAAATGCTTTTTTATATATAAAAAAGGTAGTCTTCTGAGCTTACTTGCTGTAGTAAGGTCCTTAAAGGAAGGGTTCCCCTTGGACATATGTGCTAGTCGTTTCTGACTCTAGGGGGAGGTCCTCATCTCTGTTTCAAAGTGAAGAGCCAGCACTGTCTGAAGATGTCTCTGTGGTCATGTGGCCGGCATGACTAAATGCTAAAAGTACACAGAACCCTGTTATATTCCCATTTTTCTACTTGCATTTTTACATGCTTTCGAACTGCTGTCAGAATCTGGGACAAGAAACAGGAGCTTACTCCATTACATTGTGCTAGGGATTCAAATTGCTGACCTTTCTGATCGACAAGCTCGGCGTCTTAGCCACTGAGCCGTCACGTCCCTGTAGTCCCCTTACCCTGATCTTGTGCTGCTGTGATAAGCTGTGAATTTTGTCAAATACAGTATACGAAGCAACATCAAGAGAGTTTAGTCCTCACCTGAATGAAAACGGACCATTAAAATTGAAAACAGGTATTTGCCAGGATCACCCATGGAGGATTTTCTTCTATTACTAAAGGAAAATGGGCTTAACTGTGAAAGTTCAAAGCTGTTTGCACTTTGGATCCTCCAAATATCACCCCATAGCAGATAAATGGAGTGGAGAGCAAAAGCTTTACTTCATCCTATATCCCCAAAAAGAATCTGTTTTAAAGAAGCCATGTCTCTTTAAGGATCTAGCTCAGGGTTGTCAAATTCATGTCATCAGGTCGCCATCACGTGATGTATTAGGACTTCCCCCCCCCCTTCGCTAAACCAGGCATGGGCAGCATGTGACGCTTCTGGCCCGCGGGCTGGGAGTTTGACTGCCCTGATCTAGCTTGTTATTGTTGTTAGTTGAGAACTCATGTCCAACCCATTGTGACCCCATGGACATCATTCCTCCTGTCTTCCACCATCCTCTAGAATCCATTCAAGCTCAGGCCTACTGCTTCAGTGACTCCATCCAGCCACCTCATTCTCTGTCATCCCATTTTTCTTTTGCCCTCAATCTTTCCCAGCATTAGACTCTTCTCCAGTGAGTCCTTCCTTCTTATTAGGTGGCCAAAATATTTGAGTTCCATCTTCAAGAACTAGCTAGATCTCAATAATAATTACCTGCAGTTTACTAGGTGTTCTGTACTTATCCTAACATTATCATGTAACATACGTTTGTGTGGTAAATAATCAACACATATAGTTCTCAAGCCTTGAAAAGAAATACTCTGTAGGGAGGTTTGCACTTAAACCAAGCAGATTACTTATTGAGCTCAGACTAAATAATTGAATCAAATAATTACCACATTTAAGACTTCAGTGCAGAAAAGTTGATTAAATTTGTGCAATTAAGCTTAGAGCTATAACGCTAGACATGTCAAATAAGGAAGGAAAAAAAGTCTTTTTCAAGGATGGAATCACAGAGAGTTGGCATTTAATAAGTAGCATTAGAAGCTCTCAGAACAACGGATGAGTAGAAGAGCTATGATAGAGAAAAATGGCAAATACAGATGAAAAAGAGAAGGGCAAAAAATTGGAGTGAGCATATTTATCTACAGTATTCCAGAGAAGAATGGCTGAACAGCTGTCAATTTTAGTTCCAGTTCCAGGGATCCTGTTTTTGTGATTTGGTAAGCAGAAAATAATGTCTAATGCCTTGCTGATAACATCTACCTTTACACCTTCAAAGAGGTGATCTACCCTTCCTGCATGCCCTGGCATGAAGACAAACCACCTACCATTTCAGAAGAGCAGAAACAGTTGATGATGTCTTCAGCGTATCCCTAGCCTGCTGGGAACGTGACCTTTATCCAAGTTAGCTGGCTTCACATCAAAAGCAGAGATTTTCCCTCTCTGCTGGCACCGTTAGGTTCA
Organism: Rhabdophis nuchalis; assembly: GCA_039707465.1. Lineage (NCBI taxonomy): Eukaryota > Metazoa > Chordata > Lepidosauria > Squamata > Natricidae > Rhabdophis > Rhabdophis nuchalis. The sequence continues at coordinate 287,870,282 of CM077643.1, forward strand.
CCTGTGGTACCTCATTTATCCTGCCCAAATGCCTCCAATCCAATTAGCTGGTGTATGCTCGGCTGGGCGCATCCCCCCAGGATCTTCTCTCTATCTTCAATGTCTGTGTCACCATGGACTGCTGGGTTGACTGCCATGAAAGTGTGGCCCATTTTAAGGTTCAGTGGCTGCAGAGTGAAACGTGGGCTGGCTGGATAGCTTTTCTTCCTTTTAATTGGGTAAAATTAAGAAGAGCTTTGCCAGGTTCAGGAAAAGCTGTAAAAGTGTCCTTAGAAAACCTGCCCACTGAAGAAGAAAAAATTGGTGCTTGCTCTCCTGGCATGATGGGAGAAGAAAAGCAGGAATCCACAATAAAGATCATGGTCCATGTTAACTTTTGCTGACCACAACTGTGACCAGTGGAGAAAGTAATTGAAGCCCAGAAATGGATTTCTGCAAGCTTGATTCATTTCTAGTCTTTTTATACCGAGGAGACTGAAGACTACCATGTGGAAAAGCCCAAGTGATCAAAGTAACAATTTTTTTTTGTAAAGATAAGCAAAGATAGTTTCTGCTTTTAATAATCCCTACATGTTTCAATGAGCATTGTGAAAAAAGAGACCAGGGAAGGAATATTCAAATACATTTAAAAATTAATATTGTTCAACACACACATACTTATACAATGGTATTGAATGAAACACATGTCTAACATAGATAATTATATGTAGCAGCATAGACATCTTCATGTAAATGTGTATTAAATGTCACTGTATGTGAAAATAGGATGAAATGAATTTCTGGTTGAATATGTAGATGAGAGTGGCATATTTCTTTATTTGTAATTTATAGTGTTGTTCAGCCACAGCTGTGGCAATATATATCCTGTTTTTATTAATCGTATGTCATAATAGTATTGCAAAGTTGACACTATAGCATTGTCTCATCCATTGTAAAATTCCTTATTTAACCTATATTTCTATTTGTGTGAACTATAGCTTATATTATATTTTGCATATTGCGAGATAATTTCCCCCCACAGGCGTACAGAGAATTAGGGCATGGTAATTAACAATATATATATATATATATATATATATATATATATATATATATATATATATATATATATATATATATATATATATATATATATATATATATATCACATATATATATATATGTGACAGACCAAAGCCTGAAGCATGCATATATATAGGGCCCCAATTAAGGGAGGAAACATACTGTTTCCTTTTCTGCTTTTCGGCTCATCACCAGAGACCATCTAGACAGAAAGCCATGAATTCCGTTGTGTGAATTTTTGTGTTTGTTAGTTTTATGAGCTGATCAATAAATAAATCAGAGAGACTAGGATAGATCTATTTCAAGCTTTTTAGCTCTCATCAGCTAGTCATACTCTTACTGGGATTCGAACCAGGACTGTATTGGATATCAGGCAGGAGCCTGTAACCATTCAGCCAGCTAGGCTCTCCCAATTGCATCAGCTGAGACAGGAGGATTAGTATCTATAAATGTTCCACAACAGAGTATGACTAGCTGATGAGAGCTAAAAAGCTTGAAATAGATCTATCCTAGTCTCTCTGATTTATTTATTGATCAGCTCATAAAACTAACACACACACACACACACACACACACACACATATGGTATTGCTGTCTTCGGGTATTTTCCCATGTATATAGCATGAAATTGTTATTGCAACGTTTCGGCAAGATCTCACTTGCCATCCTCAGGCTTCGGAATGCGATTACGAAAGTGTCGCCCTTCCTTAAATCTTGATGGGGGGATGGGGTGGAGTGCTGACTGTTGTTGTGAGTGGATTGATTGGCTGTGCAGCTGTATTTATTTTATTTATTTTATTAAATTTATACCCCACCCTTCTCCTACAAAAGGACCCAGGGCGGCGTACAGGAAAATTAAAAATCAAAACATACATAAATAGACCATTATTAAAACCCAATTAAACTTAAGTTGCCCTGTGCTAAAAACATTTTAAAATCCTCTGATTAAAATTTATAGCTAATAAAAGTCCATATTGGGTGGTTATGCTAGGCCAGCTTGTTGGAATAAATGCGTTTTAAGATGCTGGCGGAAAAGGCGGAGGTCCGTGGTAGTGTGGAGTTCAGGGGGCAGGTCGTTCCAGAGGGTTGGGCCTGCTACAGAGAAGGCCCTTCCCCTGGGTGTCACCAACCAGCATTGCCCGGCCGACGGCACCCGGAGAAGACCCTCTCTATGGGAGCGGATCGGTCGGAGGGATGTATGGGGCAGGAGACGGTCTCGCATGTAGCTAGGCCCCGAGCCATGGAGTGCTTTAAAGATGGTAGTTAACACCTTGAAGCGCACCCGAAAGGCCACAGGTAGCCAGTGCAGCTCATGCAGGAGAGGTGTTATGTGGGACTGCCTTGCGGCTCCCATGACCACCCGCGCGACTGCGTTCTGGACTAGCTGTAACCTTCGAGTGCACCTCAAGGGGAGCCCCATGTAGAGAGCATTACAATAGTCCAGCCTAGACGTGATTGGTAGATTGATGCTGATTGGTCTTATTTGTATGTTTCTCCTTATTTTAAATTTCAACGGCTTGAGTGGAGGGTAGGGCTCGTCTGTTGGTCAGTGCTGGTTTCCAGATGTCTGGTAGGCGGGAGGTGTCATCACATTTGTTCATATTGTTAGGTTGCTTTTCTATTTCGATAGCTTCTCTGATTATTCTCCTCTTCAGCTGTTCAGCCTTGGAGATCATTTTAGTTCCTTGAAAGTCAATGTCGTGTCCTGTAGTTTTGAAATGTTGATAAAGAGATGAGGTATTAAGATGATTTTTTAATGCATTTTTATGTTCAGCGATACGTGCACTTATCCTTCTGTTGGTTTGTCCTATGTAAGTGGCAGGGCAGATTTTACATGGCATTTTGTAGACTCCTTGGCTTTCTAGCTGGATCTTGTCTTTGGGATTCCTTAGGATATTGGTTATTTTTTGCTTGGTGTTGCAGGCTGTCTTGATGTTGTGCTTGTGGAGAATTTTGCTGATTTTGTCTGTGGTACCTTTAATGTATGGGAGGAGAGCAATGCCATTTTCCTGTTCTTTGTCTTGGTTCTTGGGTGGTGTCTCTTTTCGGATTAGTTTGGTGATTGTTTTTCTTCGGAATCCGTTGGATATTAATGTATTTGTGAGGAAGTGTAATTAGGTTTTCAGGTGGTCTTTGTCAGCTAGGCGTTTGGTTCTTTATATGAAGGTTTTGGCTACAGAGTTTATCTGTGCAGGGTGGTGATGGGATTGTGCATTTAGATAGCGGTTGGTGTGTGTTTTTTTCCGGTAGATGGTGTGTCCCAGGGAGCCATTAGGTTTTTTGTAGATTAGGATGTCTAGAAAAGGAAGTTGGTTATTAGCTTCTATTTCCATGGTGAATTGTATTTTGGGGTGTAGGGAGTTGAGGTGTGTGAGGAAGTTGTCCAGTTTTTCTTTCCCATGTGGCCAAATTACAAATTACATGGGAAAGAAAAACTGGACAACTTCCTCACACACCTCAACACCCTACACCTCAAAATACAATTCACGTTGCAATAACAATTTCATGCTATATACACGGGAAAATACCCGAAGACAGCAATACCAGCATACCTACACCCGTGAAAATCTACGAAAGCAAATATACACACACACACATACATATACATACTTGTGTCACAATACCCCGTTAAGCCCCAATTAAGGGAGGAAGCATACTGCTTTCCTTTTCTGCCTTTTGGCTCATCACCAGAGACCATCTAGACAGAAAGCTATGAGTTCCGTTGTGTACTTTTTTAATTTATTGATCAGCTCAAAAACCCAACACACACACACACACACACACACACACACACACACACACACGACACAAGTATATACATACATACATACATACATACATATATAAATACATACATCATGATACAAATACCACTATTCATAAACATTAAATATGTAATAGAGAGATTTGCATTATGATGTCACTGCAAGTCTCATTTGCCTGTGATTATTCCATGTCTTAAAACTATTTTCTCCAGTTTGATGTTATCCAAACAAAATGAACTACAACACCTATAATGTTTGCTAGGTGTAGCCTTTTAGGAAGACTTTTCAGAAAGCCCCCTGACTTTGGAGAAGTACCTCAAATAGAGTAATATTCCACTAAAATATCAGTTTCATTGCATACCTTAACAGTAATTAAGCTCTAAATGGCATCGCAGGGATAGTGACATGTGCTTAATGCTTAATGAAGTTAATGGCATTTAAATTGTCATAACTATGTGCAGAATTATAGCCATAGGCTATGATCCTAGGCTCTCTTATCTGTTTCTCCTTTGGCTATACATGAGGCTTCTTCCTCGTACAAATGCTTGTGATGGGGATATTAGATTACAGATGAAAATGACTATTATCACACCTCCAATGTCAGTCTTCTGTGGAATGAAATGCTTATCTGGAGATAGAAACTGCAGGCATTAACTAACAGAATGACAAGGTTTGGAGATAAATATATGTAATGATACAAGCCACCATATTACAACATCCAAAGCATAACTAAATTGCTGTAGCAGAACTAAATAATAGAGGAAATGCAGGGTAATAAAAGGAGGATTAACACTGGCAGAGCCAGTAATGGCTGAACTTGGGTCAGCTGGAGCAAAATGGAGCCGACAACACTATGGAAGGCTGAAGAGGCAATAATGGTGGTTCATCCAATCAGCAATCTGGCTTTGGATTGCTGCACTTTAGGGAGATGGCAAACAATCCAGCTTGATGGACAAGGACCATTTTAAAGTATTGATAATTTCCATGTAAATTAAAATGATCTAGCTGAAAGTGAAATAACAGGCCTGGAGGGATGCTTGGCAGGTTGCCTGCTTATTACAACAATGCAGTCACCAGGCAAGGATATCAAAGCTATTTAGAATCACAGCTGTAACTTATCCTTGGCGTTGAGTAGTTGGGGAATAATATATTCCTCCCAGGGGTTTGCTTTGTGATTTACTGACAGTGCAGTTTATTAACTTAGAACAAGGTGGCAGAGCTTACATCCTTCTCCCGGTGTAATTCTTCCATGATTAAAACAATGGAACTGATGGCAGAGGACGCTGGTGCCAACTCATTCGTGGACTTAAAATATTGCACTGGTATCGGGACAAGAAATGAATACATGATAAGGGTAAGGATAATAGTAACCATGGCTTGAGTTGCTTTTAGACCTTGTTGTTAAAATGCAGCTTTATATGGTGATGCAGCTCTACTTGGACTCTGGGCCTAATGGTTTTAGGAACGACCTACCCCCGAACTTAGGACCATCACGGACCTCCGCTCCTTCCGCCAACATTTGAAGACACATCTTTTCCATCTAGCCGGCATGGCTTAGTCCCCGTAACCACTTTCGTAGACTGAGTTTTAAATTGTTTTAATTGGATTTTAAGGGGTTGGTAGGTTTTAGGGAATCTTTTAGCACAGGGTACTTTACATTTGATTAGATTTTAGTCTGTTGTCCTATTTATGATATTTTCGTCTATTGTTATGTTTTTTACTTCCGATTTTGATTTCCTGTGCACCTCCCTAAGTCCCTTCGGGGAGATAGGCGCGGTTATATAAATTGAATTAAATATAAAAAAAATTACTACAACTTTCCTCCCCTTAGAAGGCCATAGGCATTATTATAGACATAAAACACAAAAGAAAAAAAAATGGCACTGGATCTTTTGCAATTGTTAAAATTCCTTTAAATATTGGAACAAAAACCCCATCAGCATGGTTTGACCATCTTGATGCTCTCTTACATTACATACTATACCCAAATAAAGCAGTTGCAATCGATCCATCTGACCAAGGAGCCCCTGCGGCTGAAGTCGAACCATCTTATCAATAATCTTCCCCAGGAGACTGGATTAAAATTGTGGAGAATAATTGTGTCTGGGAAGGTTTTCCTAGCACAGAATCTTGAGGACTGTCTTCACTTTCTCAGGACTCACATCCTGAAACATCTTCCAGATGACTCTACAAGACACCTCAGTAGACCTGTCCAGTGGAATCCGACTTTGAGCAGAAGCAAAATCTAAGTGACTTTATCTTCTATATAACAAGAGTAATCATCACAGTGGTTCAATAGATGTTCCTGTGTACATTCATTCCCAAACATGGAATGAAGTAGTCTAAACGGAACCACCACACAGTTGTCAGCAGATGAAATAACATTTTGCCCCACTTTTTGCCGTAATGTAATCCTGAATTTGAACTTGTACCCCTATTTGCTCTTTGTTTTCTTCCTCTAGTGCTGGCTCTTATAAAGATTTGCATCAGATGGCTCCAGTGGTGGGTTTCTGCAGGCTCGCACCTACTCACGAGAGCCGGTTGGTGAAATTTAGAGAACCGGTGAGAAGGGGTTCCACCGGCGTACCTGGAAGTAAATCTGGCCCACCACTGCCAGTGACCCAATGGAAAGGAAAGGAAAGGAAGGAAAGAAAGAAAGAAAGAAAGAAAGAAAGAAAGAAAGAAAGAAAGAAAGAAAGAAAGAAAGAAAGAAAGAAAGAAAGAAATAATTTATCATCACAATTGAGTCCAAAATTTTGGTTGCTAAGCAAGAGCGTTGTTAAATGAGTTTCACCACATTTTAAAAGGTGGCCACTCCCACCCTGTCACATGACTGCCAAGCCACACCCACAAAATAGGCCACACCTACAGAGTAGGTTCTAAAAAATTTGAAACCCACCACTGGATGGCTCGTTTAAGCATCTAAAGTTTCTTCCACAACCTCTGCATAGCCCATGATCAGCTCACGGAGGCTACCTAGAAGCAAGTAATTACAGGGCCTCAGGTGCCCATTCAACTCTAGGTGGTAACTAAGGTAACTCAGGTGTCCACCAGTTTCTTAGGGAAAACTGTAAGAACTTTCTGGAAACAACCAGGCCCATCAGATACCTGGGCCAATCTGAAAGGCCCTAATCCCCATATAGTCAAAAGAACAAAAAACAATCAAAGAACAGAGATGGCATCATCAACCACCTAAAGAGTTGGACCCACTTAATTCCCTTTTTGAGCAGCAGAAAGGAAACTTCAAAAGAGCTTCCCTGGGGGAAAAGTGAAAATGAAAAAAACAAACCCTCTTAAGAATTTTGTAATGAAGTATGGCTTGAATTTGCTTCCTTTTTCCCTCATCTTCTCCTTCCCAGAATCATTTGCTTTTTGTGTCATGTCTGTTAGATTGCGACCCTGAGGATAGTGACGGCTCTATTATTAAACTTCAGAAAAAGCTAGGTGAGATTTTCAGCTGAAAAATAAAGTAAAAATGTTTTGCAACAGGTTGGACAACTTTTTAAAGGGGGTTTACAGGTTTTGGGAGCTTATGTTTTTGTTCTTGAAGGCCCAGAAGTAGAATTGATACAATAATGTAATTAAAAAAGGTTACATTTTTACTCTAATCTTTATATTTAGGGACAGCATAGTTTTTGAAGCAAAACAACGATTATTTTCACATTCCTATTTAATAGATTTTTAAAATTGGAGAAGAGTTGCAGCTCTGAGTTTAATTAAACCACCAGCTGTTGGTACAGACACCTTGTCATATTTATGTTGAACATGAAATTTAATAGCTGCTTATCATGGACTTGCCTCCCTAAAATCACATCTAAGATCTTTATCTGGCTTCAGTTGCTAAGCACTTTTTGGGATTAACAGGCCTGTAGGCCAGACTGGTAACCAAACAACATCCTGGAAGTAGACAACAGTAGCCCGCTTACACATTGTTGCAAGGAAAATTGCATCTACCTGTTCCTAAAGTCAGTAGAAAATCCAGTTTGACTTGAAGAACGCTTTGCCTTTTCCCGATCTGATATCACTTTTGTATCAAGAGAAAAGCACTTCTTCAACATTGCCTTTTGGTGTCGTTGAAGCTTCAGTAGAGTCTTAGCTTTATTTGCATGCAAACATCATGTAGAATTATCTGTTCTACACCTATGCTCATGGCTCTCAAATCTTTCTACACGGTTTGCCAGTTCTATGTGTTTGCCCATCATGGCTCTTTTTGTTGCTGGTTGCTTGTATGCAAGCAGTAGAATCTGACCCTACTGCCAATTCAGGTAATGAAGTAAGGAGACAGCCACACCTTCCCCCATCCACATTTCTCTCTCTCTATGAATTTAAGGGATTTCTAGAGATGGAGCAGTTCCTTTCCTGGCATTGATACTAGAGTGCTAATCTCTGTAGCGCTTCAAGGAGACTTGAAGGTCTCCACTGTTCTCTAGTTAGATGAATTGCCTTTAAAAATAGTAGGGGGGAAAATCTAGTAATTTACCCTTTGTTCTACATTTTTTCCTGCACTTCAAATTTGTTTGGGTTTTTTGAAGTTTGTATCAGTTCCAAATTATATTGCAAAATCTGAGAAATTTTACATTGTTAAGAACACATTAGCTATACGGTAAGAAACTGGCTTCAGACATCAGACTTGGACTGAATCAGAGAAATCTGTTCCAACTCATTTCTCAAATCTAAATTAAGATCCTCATATGTTTCATGGTTTAACACAGAGAAGGCAAAAAAGTTTTGGTTTTTGAATTTTGTAGACAAAATAGATTCCTAGATAGAATGTTCATTTTATAGATACAGATGCAGTGACCTCAGTTATAATCGCTTTAAGTTTTTTTCTTTTTTTTAAATTAAGGTCTGCAGCAATCGTTTGTGGCAAAATTGGATGCAAATAACAGGAATTCCTCCTTCTGTAATGGAAAAATCAGATGAAATTCCAGAGAGGTGTAAAATAGTATAGAAAGGAAAAGATATTGTAGGAAAATATAATTCTTTCTCAAAGTGCTAAATATGCAAAGGTGGAAGGATAGAAATATAATATAAGAGTTGCACTCAATTTAAAATAAGCATTTCTAATAAAACAATCTCTTAAAAGGAGCTGAGAAAGGGTTAAATCAATAAAAAATATAATAAAAGGAATTAAGACGTGTGTCAAATTATTTATTTATTAAAATTATATTACAAAGGAGATAACTAAAAAATTAAACGGTTAATGCAATGAAACTGCTTGTGATGGACATTTTCATGTGAGATGAGTGTATATACATATTTGATAAAATAATAAAATAAATAATAATAAAAATAAAAAAATAAAATAATAAGAAAGAAAGAAATGGAGCTTCTTTTCTACTCTCTAAATGCTTGTACCAGATGAGTTCCAATAAGAATGAAACTAGTTCTGTACTGCCTCCTGGTGGTCATGTAATATATTCAATGTCCAAATATTATTATTAGGTCTGCTCCCTGAGTACACTTACTGTATTTGAAAGGAAAAATTCAGTATTTTCTTCTGTTACCTCCATTCTTATTTTCTAGTAAAACAAAAGCGTAATTACCTTTGCACCAGCAGATAGTTCCAGAGATGTAGATAAGTTTACTGAGAATCAGATTATTATAATAAATTAATTTGATTCTCCTTTGTCTTGGGGAGCAGATTCTCTCAGTTGAACTTGGAGCTTTAATTCATTTAAATTTGAAGCACGGTCTTAATAGCAATAGCAATAGCACTTAGACCTATATGCAACTTCACAGTGCTTTACTGCTCTCTATAAGCGGTTTGCAGAGTCAGCATATTTCACCCAACAATCTGGGTGGGTCCTCATTTTACCGACCTCGGAAGGATGGAAGTCTGAGTTAACCTTGAGCCAATGAGATTTGAACTGCCAAATTGCTGGCAGCCAGCAGTCAGCAGAAGTAACCTGCAGTACTGCATTCTTACCACTGCAGCACCACAGTTCTTAATGATACACTTAACACACACACACATTCTACATCAAAAACTGCATATATGACTTTGAAAAAAAAAATCTGGTTATTTTTACAATGCCTAGAAGTTTTATCATTTTAATAAAGCCATTCCTGTGAATTTACTAAGAGTCTGCCCTTACTTCACACACACACACACAAACACTCTTTCTATTCAGTCATGGATAATTGTCAGAGTCTGCCTGGACAAGTCCCTGCAATTTACTTGGCAAGGTTTTACAGAAGTTGTTTTCCATTACCTTTTTCCTAGAGCTGAGAGAAACTCATTGTCCCAAAGTCACCTGCTTGGCTTTGTACCTAGGACAGGACTAAAATTCATGGTCTCCCAGTTTCTAGTCTGCCTTAACACCAACTCTATATTCTTATATAAGAGCTTCCTAATTCATACTTGCAAATTTATGGCTTAATAGAAAGATGCAGCTGAAAATTAAGTACGAATACAGTAATGCTGTTTTCAACTTTTCATGATCAAGGAGTAGATAGAGGCCAGAGAGGAGGATCTTACCCAGCTTCAGCTGGTGCAGCAGTTGTATGCTCTTTTCCACAATAGTATGTGCCATCATTGCTCACACTTAAACCATTCCAAGATGCTTTGCCCAGGTCTCTCTTGTAACTGCTTAATTAACTCAAAATGCAGTGGTATGATTGTAAAATATAGAAGAGTTGTCAGCATTATCCCAGTTCTCTAATCAGTCCATTGGACTTATGGGTCCAGTTCATTCATTTACATTCAGTCCAAGCAGGACTATTGAGGATCCTATGTGTATGTGATAAAAGTTGTATGCACTCTTTTCAAACAATAACAAAGACCTTGTTCAAATAAACTTTGGCACAGGTTATATTCTTGGACTATTTCTGTAGCTGACTTCTTTTTCTGTTTTCTTTTGGTGGGTTTTATTTTTTTCAATATTCTTTGGAGGAAGAGTAATGTTGAAATGGCCGTGTGTTTGTATGAGTGAATTAAAGAATCTAATAGAGTTGATAACATTTAAAATATGCATCTTTGTCAATACTAGCTTCATGTTATATAAATCATATGCCCAAGGCCAAGCTAGTGAAACAAATTCTTCTAATTAATGAATGATTGCAGAAAAATTAGTAGAGTTCATTAGCATCATACCATGAATTTTCTTAGTCTGTAAAATCATCCATCCTTGATCACTCTAAAAAATAAATCAAGTCAGGTCCAATTACAGATTCTATATGCTTAACTTTGTACTATCAGTGGAATGAAAATTGCAGACAAAATTTGAGGTCCTGCCACAAGGTATGATCATGATCCAGCAAAGAGGCTAAACAAATTCACAAATGATGAATTTCATCTTCAGGTGAAATGTGTTTTAGAACAGTACATGTTAGTTAAAGGAGAAACCTGATCTAATTAATTCCTTTGGAAAACTTGATGCTTGGCTAGATCTGCTTGGGAAGACTTAAGTTTTTATGACATACACAAATCTCTCATTTGAGTTTTGGAGGTTCATTCTAGCTTCTACAGTATCTGTCTTTATTTATACAATCATGGTATTAATGAGCTGTAACATAGCTTGCTAGCTAGACATCTAACTAGCTAGCTAGCTAGCTAATGTCAGCATTCCAAGTAATACAGCCAAAGAAATCAGAACTCCAAGGCAGGCAGGTCCCTTAAAGAACGTATTTATTGGATACATCATATCAGCACAGCTAGTGAACTCTGAAGTTTTATGTACTACTGTTTCCCTCTGCAATTGTCCAAGTCACATTGTCCGATTAGAACAGTCAATGGGCTCCTCAATCACTACTTTCTTCCTTCAACTGCCACCTGTTGAGATAACCTTGGTTGCATGGGAAGGTTCATTGTTGTCTACAGATAATCTATATACCCCCCACCCCCGTCCCACTTAGAGTGTGCGGCAACTATGAACAGCAAAAGATGGCTTCAGTCAGGTTTCATTCAGAGTTGACAGCTAGCAGATAGATAGATAGATAGATAGATAGATAGATAGATAGATAGATAGATAGATAGATAGACAGACAGACAGACAGACAGACAGACAGACAGACAGACAGACAGATAGATGATAGATAGACAGATAGATGATAGATAAATAGATAGATAGATAGATAGATAGATAGATAGATAGATAGATAGATAGATAGATAGATAGATGAAAGCTTGGGCCACTTCCTGCACCCCTGATCCGCGCCCCGATGGAGGACCTCGTGGCCGCATGGAATACCGCGGCCACGGGAGCCTTGGATCGGGTCGCGTCCTTGCGGCCTCTCTTGTGGCGGCGAGCCACCCTGGCTCCTTGGTTTACCGAGGAGCTAAGGGTGATGAAACGCCACAAGAGATGCCTAGAGAGAAGATGGAGGTCTACTCGATCTGAATCTGACCGCACACAAGCAAGAGCCCATTTACGGACTTACATTGTGGCGCTGAGAGTGGCTAAACGCCATCATTGTGCCATTCACATAGCATCCGCAGATAACCGCCCTGCCGCCCTGTTTAGGGTGACCCGCTCCCTCCTCCAACAGAGGGTGCGGGAAACCCCATTGCAGGGTAGAGCAGAGGAATTTGGGACTTATCTGCAGGAGAAAATCGCTCAGATACAGAACGAGTTAGTCTCCATCGATGGCCCAGTGGGATCCCACGAGGCGGGTCTTGAGACAGTTTGCTGGGGAGAGTTTGACTCTGTTACTTCCGAGGATATGGACAGGTTACGTGGGCGACTGCGAGCCACCACATATTTATTGAACCCGTGTCCCTCCTGGCTTGTGCTGGCATCCTGGGAGGTGACGCGAGGCTGGCTCCAGGAGGTTGTCAACGCTTCTCTGAGTGAGGGTTTCTTGCCTGCCTCCCTTAAAGAGGCCATGGTGAGGCCCCTCCTGAAGAAGCCCTCCCTGGACCCAGCATTATTGGGCAATTACCGTCCGGTCTCCAACCTTCCCTTTTTGGCGAAGGTTGTAGAGAGTGTGGTGGCACAACAGTTTCCCCATCACCTGGAGGAAGTTGACTATCTGGACCCGCGCCAGTCCGGCTTCCGGCCTGGGCACAGCACCGAGACGGCGTTGGTCGCGTTGGTAGATGATCTCTGGAGGGCCAGAGATGGGGGTTGTTCCTCCATCCTGGTCCTATTAGACCTCTCAGCGGCTTTCGATACCATCGACCATGGTATCCTATTGCATCGGCTGGGGGGGTTGGGGGTGGGAGGCACCGTTTAACGGTGATTCTCCTCCTACCTCTCCGGTCAATCGCAATTTGTGTTGGCAGGAGAGCAGAGGTCGACCTCGAGACCCCTCACATGTGGGGTGCCTCAGGGGTTGGTCCTCTCGCCTCTCCTGTTCAACACATATAGGAAGCCGCTGGGTGAGATCATCCGTGGTTTTGGGGTAGAGTACCACTTCTACGCTGACGACACGCAATTGTATATATCTACCCCAAACCACCCCAACGATGCCGTAGCGGTGATGTGCCAGTGCCTGGAAGCCGTGCGGGCCTGGATGGGAAGTAACAGACTCAGACTCAACCCATCCAAGACCGAGTGGCTGTGGTTTCCGGCCGCCCAATTCAACCAGTTGACTCCATCACTGGCCATAGGGGGCGAACATCTTACCCCTGTGGATGGGGCGCGCAACTTGGGTGTCCTCCTGGATACCCGGCTGTCCATGGAAGATCAAGTGACAGCCGTGGCCAGGAGGGCGTTTTACCAGGTTCGCCTGGTACACCAGTTGCGCCCCTTATTGGATCGGAATGCCCTTTGCACAGTCACTCATGCCCTCGTGACATCCCGACTGGACTATTGTAACTCTCTCTACATGGGGCTTCCCCTGAGGTGCACCCGAAGACTTCAGCTGGTCCAGAATGCAGCCGTGCGAGCAATAATGGGGACCTCTAGGTTCACCCATATAACACCGCTCTTGCGCGAGCTGCACTGGCTGCCTGTCATCTTTCGGGTGCGCTTCAAGGTGCTAGTTGTCATCTTTAAAGCGCTCCATTGCACGGGACCTAGTTATCTGCGGGATCAGATCCTGCCCCACACATCCTCACGGCCGATTCGCTCCCACAGAGAGGGACTTCTCCGGGTGCCGTCCACTAGACTTTGTCAGCGGGCGACGCCCAGGGGAAGGGCCTTCTCTGTAGCGGGCCCAGCCCTCTGGAACGACCTTCCCCCCGAAATCAGAACAACTACGGACCTCCGCTCCTTCCATCAAAAACTCAAAACACACTTTTTCTGCTTGGCCGGCCTAGGTTAGTCTCTACCTTAGGGTGTTAGGGAATTTTAGTTTTATAGCTTGGGACTTTAGCGCAGGGATAATCTTAATTTAATTTAATTTAATTTGTTTTTATCTATCGTATTTATTTTATGTATGTATTTTTATAGTATTTTAAATTTTTCCCTGTGCACCGCTCCGAGTCCCCATGGGGAGAGGACGCGGTATACAAAATAAAATTTGATTTGATTTGATTTGATACATTGCTTTTTGGCTTATAGCACTATAAATATTTTCTAGGGCTGTGGCCACTACATAAAAAACATGGATATAGTTCAATCCAATTTGAACCTAAAAGATGAAGCTCTTGTGCAAGGCCCAAACCTTTTCTTTTGCCATTTTTTCCAAATAATGTTCTTAATGTTCAGTTCCATTATTTTCAAACACTGTAGCCAATGTTTATTCAATGTTACATTTTATAAGAAAATCTTTGAAAGATATATTAACTACTTTTAAGCTTGTAAAGAATAACTTCTATAGCACCAGGGGAGTATCCTTTAATCCCTACTGAAAGAAGGTTTAATGACAAGTTTAAAAACTTTAAAAATGGGGGAGGAATAAACTGAAAAAGTGTAATTAATAAAATAAAGGATTTTTCTCAACAATGGTCTCAGAAAAATTTAAAATTGACTGTCTGTATAGACAGGGTGTATCTAAAAGATGTTATAGGGTCAGAAAAATTCTACCTGACAACATGAAGTTTGAATTAAGAGGATTTTAAAATAACAAACTACAAGGATGGATGATTTGGAAAAAGATAGACACACAAAAGAAACCAGATGATGTCTTAATAATTTAAAAGGATATACAAGCAAAACACCAAGAAAGTGAGCTGAATAATTTTCTTATATTGCAATTACAAAAAAAAAAAGGCTTGTTAACATTTGGAAAAATTGGAGAATGGATAAAGAAAAAATGAAAAGCAATCAAGTTGTGCAACACTATTTGAACAGACTAAGAATCAAAATTGTTAGAAGTAAAAGAAAGGAATATAAAGTTGCCTATTTGATCAAGGCTAAAAATAGATACGTTGTTATCTTTTACTGACATCAGAATTGAAATGATCCACTAGACTTTGTCAGCGGGCGACGCCCAGGGGAAGGGCCTTCTCTGTGGCGGGCCCAGCCCTCTGGAACGACCTTTCCCCCGACATTAGAACAACTACGGACCTCCGCTCCTTCCATCAGAAATTAAAAACTCACTTCTTCTGCTTGGCCGGCCTGGGATAGTCTCTACCTCAGGGGTTAGGGAATGTTAATTTTAAAAATGGGGATTTTAGTGCAGGGACAGTTGATTTAATTTGTTTTTATTGTATTTATTTATGTATATATTTCATGTTGTTTTAATTTTCCCTGTGCACCGCTCCGAGTCCCCCTGGGGAGAGGACGCGGTATAGAAAAATAAAATCTAATCTAAAATCTAATCTAATTTTGCAGATTTGTTAATAGATAAGAGATGGAATATGGAAAGAAGAGATCATTTGTTGTATTTTAAGAGAAGGTGATAAATTACTAAAACTGTTTATGTGTTGTGATGATAGATACCTTCTTTATATATTTCATTTCTTTTTCTTACTATATCTTTTTTCCCTTTTCCTCTTTCTAGTGTTTCCTTTATTTCTTCTCTGTGTATTTTATTTTCTCTTTTTCAGTTGTGTCCCCTCCACTTTGTATTAGTTTTAAAGTTGTAATTATAACAGTAACTCTGAAAAACTGCTCATCCAAAATACCTATTTCGTTGTCTTAAATTACTGTGTGATCAAAATACTCTGGAATGGATAACTATTTTCCAATCTTGAGACTAATGGATAATAACATGGCATAATAGTTTCTGCAGGAAGTTGCTATGTAAGTATTAAGAACAAGTATTAAAATGTAGTAGTTGTATTGTAAATAAGAAATTGTTATCAGATGGATGGGAGAAGCGCAACATAAGAGCTGGGATGCTCTCTTTGTACCTAGGCAATAGTGCCATCTTATTCTTCCCAACTTCTTTGTGCTGTAACTGTTGTTAGTGCCTTTATTGGTCTATTGTTCTGTTTCTTTGTAACTGCCAGTAAACTGTGATGACCTCATGAGTTTCAGCATCACTTAATTGTTGCCACTGAACCTTTTATATAAAAGATGGTGCAATTTATCTCACTTCATTCTATAAAACTATTGGTATTGCTGAGTACTCCACTGAGCTGGGAAGTAAGATGTATGCATGGTGTCGTGCATTGCTGTTTTTTCTTCTATTGCCAATCTCATATATTATTAAAATCTCACGTAGAGGCATGACAAGGGTCCTAGCATTGGATATGTTATTCTTTCTGGGCTCAACTATCAGAAGAGATATAATTTTAGGCATTGGTTAGCAAATGTGGAAATCAGTCTATGTACATTTATGCGTGGGAGAGTCATTCTGTGTTGGATGATTGTTACAGCTAAATCAAAAGTCACCTTGTGACAATTGTCACCATCTGAAGGAAAGTCCAAAGTTCCTACATCTTTGATTTATTGTCCCATTCTCTTGCTTACCCTGTCAACTGAATTCATGTAATAAATCTGTGGCAACAGGCTCTCTCTTGTCGGAGAAGGCAGTGGTGCCTTATAAAGTCACTTCCTTTCAGGAATTGCTTAGTTGCTCATCAAATCCATCATAAAAGTTCCAAGGTTGGTGAAAGAACCTTTTGAGCCCTCTGGATGCACTGGAAACAAGGTAATCTTTTTTATTAGAAATGCCGACCATTTCTCAAAAGCCCTCCCTTCAATTGCCTATTGGAGTAAAATGATCACACTTTTCAGTGGCAAATAGATTGTTCAATTGACATATGAATACCCTTTTAATTCAACAAGTCTTCTACTTCAAATTCGTCACAAAGCGAATATGATCAGATCTAAAGCATCTCCCTCTGATTGCATTATCTTTCTAAATCTTACTGTGAGTTACTACCAAAATGCCTTCATGCAATATTATCCATCTGTTGTTCCTAAAGAGTGCAAGGACCAACTTCCACCTGGCACTCCATCAGGTTGTAGTCAGATGAGTCACTCAGCTTTTGCATTAATTGCCAAGTAAGCTGAAACAAGGTCTTCACGTACACAAGAACATTTTCACTTCTTTTCATCCTTCTGTAACCAAATGTTCAGGTTGCCGCCAAGAGGCAAGGAAGAGAGACAAGATGAATGGCACTTTGTTCCTCCAGAAGACAGTGACATGATAAAAGGAGGTAGAAGACTGACAAATGCAGAATTTGAAATGACAGGGGGAATCCAGGAAGAACAAGCAGCCTGCTTGAAGAGCATTTAAAAGACAATTGATCCTTTTTTATTTAATAACGTGGATAAGTGTACGTATAAACAAATATTTTAATTATTGCAACTCTTTAATATAGTCAGAAAACTACAGTATACCGCATAATTATTTAATCATAAATATTAATATTCTTGCTGTTGTAGGGTTATATATTGCCTTGGGATGTTCACATTTGAAAAAAGTTCATTTTGGGGACAATCTGGCCATCATGTTAGGCGTTAATTCCCCCAAACAAACAAACAAACAAAAAGCTATATGAATTTGCTATATGCACATGACAGTTCAATATATGGGTGATGTAAACATAGGGACAAAATCAAATGGCTTAAAGGATAATAGAAAAAGAGAAAAGAATAACAGATTTGGAAGGGACTTTGGAGGTCTTTTAGTCCAACCCTCTGTGGAAGCAGGAGGCCCTATATCATTCCAGACAAGTGGTTGTAAGTGTTTAGTCTCTTCTGAAAAGCCTCTAGATTGATGGAGCACTCACAACTTCTATCAATAATATTAAGATGGTGAAATATAAATATTAAGATAATATATATTATACTGATAGATCATATCAAGATTGTCAAAGGGCACTTGGACAAGCTGAAATATTGGACAAACCCAACAAGAGGCATTATAACAGGAAAAATACATGCTATGCAAAAAATATAAAGTCCTACATTTGTGTATCTCAGCAGGTGGGTGGGTGGAATTAAACAGACCAATCTTTTTTTTATCCACAGAAGAATGGCAAAGATGAAAAGAGTTCTCAAAGCAAAATTTAATAGTGGTTGGAGCTGTTACAAGCCTACAAGGAATAATAACAGTATTCTTAAAGTATCTGAAGGGCTACCATGTACAACAGTAGAGATTATTCAGATTTATTCCAGAAGATAGAATAAGCAATAATGGATTCAAATTGCAAAGTAGTTTTCAATTTTAACTTGATGAGATAGCAGTGAAAGCTTGGAAAAGAAATTCAGATGTGATTATTTTCCCTGTGACACCCTATGAAAGTGAAAGTTGAATTTTGAAGAAGTAAGTAAAAAGACTACTGAGAATTGTATAACTAGCCCACAAAACTATGGGAAGCATAGAACAAGTCCATCCAATGTTCTACATAAGGCTCAGGTAAGTGGGCTCAAATTCCATATTTTGAACACATTATGCAAAGAACCTCAATAGTAAAGGAACAAGCAATCAAGATATTCATATGCTGCAATGTATTTATGTCTAGTGGTGGGTTTTTACTGGTTTTACTACCGGTTTGCTCATACGCATGTGTGCGCTCTCTCTCGTGAGATCCGGGAAGGTAGGTGGTGCCTCCTGCCATCGCCACTACTGGTTCAGTTGAACTGGGCCAAATTGGGAGCAATCTACCTCTGCCTATATCTACAAACCTCAGAACAGTGCAGGCAATGGAATTCCCCATGACATTCAATGGAAACATAATGTGGACTTTGAAGAAGCCAGATAGAAAAAGTATTGCAATTGGGAATACTCCTGATATGCTAAAAAAACAAACAAATGGATGAACTCAGAGTTCTCAAATGAAAAGACTCCAATTATCCTACTGTTGACACATTATATGAAGATCTAATTCTAATGTTCTGAAAGGTGAAAGGAAAGAGAAGAATGAGAAGATCAGCAGCAAGATGGATCGGTTACACAGTCCATTGGAGTTGGGTGGCTATAATCAATTTGGAAATGTATAATGGGATTAAAAGATGGGTGCATCATTGGAAAGCCTATAGGGCTAAATTAGGGATAAATTATATTGTAGGAATTCTCTGTATATGACTGCATAGAGTTAATTTTAACTTAATGGCACACAATATATCTATCATTTAATCAATAAGGTTTCACTTGGACACTGAAAGAAATTGTGGTAAGAATATTCAACAATGGCACAGGCTGCTTAAAAAGGTGTTGGATTATCCTCTAGAAATGTTTAACCAAAGTCTTTATATTCCTGCGTTAAAATTTAATCTGTGGATCCCGGCATTGGAAAAGGACTAGATAATCTCCAAGATTATCTATAACCCTGCATGATTTTATAATCCTTTGAAGTGGCCTCTGGTGGTTTATGTATGTATAACTGAATTTACATGCTTCTGGAGACAGAAAGCATCTGGAAATATTGTATCAACTGCAAAGTACTTCAAGTTGCAGAATGAAAGAAATAGCAGGTGTTCCAGAATTCTGCAAGTGATTAAGCCTTATTTAAAAATGGAAACCTCTTCCGTTTTAATGGAAGAAAGTCTTCCATTAAAACAAACAGGATATTTTCCTTTGACATTCCTACCACAGCGCAACTGTTAAGATTCTAGCTAAAATCATAGAGTTCATGATGTGAAGCCTATATATTCTCATATTTCATACCAGACATGGCAATAAATCTTAACTCTCCAGACACTTAAACCTCTATAAAGGAAGTTTATACAGCAAAGGTTCTCAAAATTGAAACAGGTATATAAAAGACTTTATTTCAGACAAGATAGAAGAAATAAATATGCAAAACATTTGCCTATTCACAACTCAGAAATCAATAAATGTTTGTGTGTGTGTGTGTGTTGTAAATACTAGGACTTTTCTTCCTCCATTTTTGAGTGACCAATTTTCCTCATGCTTGGCATTGATAGATATCTGACATCATCAGTGTTTAGATAATGGTTCTGTCTTTCTTGAGAACTGGTGATTCCACCTTGCCAATGCATGCCTTTATACATATAATTCAAAAATGCTTGGAATAAACTATCCAAAAATAAATAAGTATAGCTGACTCCTCATAAAGCTTTGGGCTGAGCACCTGCCCTGCCCTGTCCTGTATGGTTTCAGTGGGCAGGAGCTCCGTGGCAGCCCTGCAGCAAGACAGATGGAGACCTTGGAGGTCTGTGCCAGGTAGGAGCAGCCTAGCCAAGAGACCAGAAGCAGAAATTATGAAATGGGGGTGGTTTATAGAAGCTGCGTTCCCCTGTCTGTGATCATCACTGGAGCCAAGAGGGCCAGGGCAGGTTGCTTTGCATGGTTTGCATTGTATGGTATACTGGCAGCACTGAGAAATGTCTTGGTCACCTTTCCATCACAGGGGTGCAGGCTGGGGGCTTAGCAGCCAGGGAAGACAGGGGTTTGGGATGCAAGGGAGAAAGGGGTGATCTCCCCATATCTCCTTTGTCCCACAGCAAGGCCTCTACAGACCTACAGAAGCTGCTGAGGCTGAGAACAGCACAGCCAGGAGGGCAAAGAGTCTGCATGAGGCCAGCAGCAGCAGGTCCAGCAGCTGGCCAGAGGCATGGGGGGGATGAGCAAGTGATCCTGATGCACCACACGGCCTTCTGCTTCGTAGTATGGTAGTTTGAGCCTGAACAAGACACAAGCTTTAGGCCTGGTAGACTGCAAACTGTGGCTGCCTCCTAGCCAGAGCCACCAGGTGAGCTGTAGAAGAGAGAGCCCTCAACTGTGAGGTTGCCTGGTGCCCTGGGCAGGGGCAGGGCTGATGAGAGTGCACCAGAAACACCTCCAGTGTCTGGAGAGACAGAATGAGAGGCAGGTCCTGCTCATCACTGGCTCAGCCAATCTATGGGGCTGTGATTAAAGGGCCACTGAGTCACACTGTGTGGCCCCTCCTGCACACAGATTTGGCCAGTGGAGTCATGCTAGTGGGGCTGCAAGGAAATGAGCCTCCATGAAGTGACTGCTTCAGAATGGTCACCTCTTTATCATGATATCTCAGCGGCACACCCCTCTGTGCTCTCAATACCTCCTCCCTCGTGGATCTCCTGAAAAAATTCACATGGACCTCTCTTGGAAGATTATGAGTTCTAGCATATGCTGAATTAATTCTATATACCAAATCTATATCCCATCATATTTGATCTTTGTCTCTCTTAATATATTCTGCTAGCATCTCACTCATAA
This sequence comes from Rhabdophis nuchalis, assembly GCA_039707465.1. Lineage (NCBI taxonomy): Eukaryota > Metazoa > Chordata > Lepidosauria > Squamata > Natricidae > Rhabdophis > Rhabdophis nuchalis. The sequence goes on from CM077643.1 coordinate 287,891,539, forward strand.
TTTCTTTGATATTTCATTCTCCATCTCTGGTATATTTTGAAAGCTAAGAAAAAGAGACATTCTTCAAATTCTGTTTTAGAAACATAATTTTGAAACTCAAGGTTTTTTTTCTGCAATTCCTTAACTTCCCCTCCCACCTCATCCGCTCTCTTCTCCAGTGAAACAATCTTTTCTCTGTTATCTATTGCACTCTGTTGAAAAGTTTTAATCTGTGCTCTAGAGTCCAACAGTTCTTTCCGCAAGTCATTTAGGTTTTTCAATATTTCTTGTAACATTTGAGTCGTAGACGATTCTTGCAAAGTCTCTGCCGCTGCCTCTCTCTCTGCAAGAAGGAAGTTAATTTCGTTTGTTGCGTAGCAGGGCTAGAATTGGCAGATGAAGGGGCAGATGCAAGCTTTCCCGTTGGTTTTTTTTAGGACCCATTGTCACAATTCAAAAGTAGCAGAGAACAGAAAATGGCTACCAAGAGCAAAACAAGGTAGAGAGGTTCGCAAAGTCAGGAAAAGTCCAAGTCCAAATTTGTTAGTTCCAATTTTAAAAGAGAGGAAAAAGAAATATTTTATTGTCCTTATTCAGAGAGTCCACACACTGGAGGGGTAGAGAGGTCCCCTGGGGTAAGCACACAAAGACACCAATTGTTCTTTTTTAAACGACTGCCAGCAGGACTTTCCACAGGCGAAAGAAAGTTTTGATAGTAGAACAAAGAGATGCCATTTTTGCCTCACTTTCCCGCAGGGAGAGAGAGTTATAATTAAGTCTTTAAAGCTGCTCTGTAACGCGTTGTTATCGCTGTCATTCCACTTTCCCAGTAAGTTAGTTCAAATGGCAAAGTTTATATCCTTTTTTTTTCCTTCTTCCTGTCTGGGAGAATGCTTAATCGCCGCTTGTTTTGGGGGGGTTAAGAAGAAGAACTCCCCCCTCTTTTTCCCATTGATTTGTTGAACAAAACTCACATTCCTTCTGCCGCCTGGCTTCCAATGTTCATCCAAGGGGTTTAGGGGTGCCTCTCCATTGCCGGCATTCCAGTTACTCGTTCAAGTTAGAATAATACCTCCGAAAATCATCGGGCGAAGAGGCAAGTGTTTGCCTCCCCTCTGTGCCCTCCCAACGCCTGGGGCGAGTTTGGGGTATCCCCCGCTGACTGCCGACAGGCTGGGGGTCCTGACAAGTCACCCGCTTTGGCAAGAAGCCCCTCCAGGGCTCCTTGTGCCCCCAAAGGGGCCCGCTAGAAAGGCATCGGCGGACGAAGCTCAAAGCCCGTCCGTCGCCATCAAAAGCCGGAAGTGAAGTCCAAAGGCTGAGTCAATCTTGAGCCTGGTGAGATTCAATCTGCCAAACTGCTGGTAGCCAGTGATCAGCAGAAGTAGCCTGCAGTACCACTGTGCCACCATGGCTCTTAAGCACGTGAAAGGCTTCTATTCAGCGTATCAATTCAGCAGTATGAAGCAATGGAGCAATACACTATAAAAATGCTAATATAAAAATTGCACTTCTTAAAACATTTGCATTTAAAGCAAGCAAGGACATTATTATGGATTTTATATGTTTCTTTGTTTATTAAATAGATTTATATGGCCTCTGAACTTAAACACAATAAATATAAAACTATGTCCCTTTATATGCTTTGAAACTCCAGCATTATTTCTTCATTAACTGTTTTGATATATAGAACTCAGGTGACTATAATGTTACCTGACAACACAAAGGGGATCTTTAATAATATTGTCAATGTCAAAAACAATTAGTTTGGCAATATCCCTCTGTGTCCTGGAATGTCCCTTCACTCAGGAGCAGTGATGCCCAACTGAGTTAATGATCTGGTTTTAATTATAAAGGAGACCCAGAGCTGGGAAACCATTTTAATCCCCTCTAAATTATTACGGAGGCAATTCTTTACACAAATATTACTGCAAAATTCACTCTCTGGTGATGGAAGCCCACACAAAATGAAAAGAGAACAAAGCAATCTTTCATAGTCTTCTGGCTTGATGAACTCTTGTACCGCAGGAATGAAATTTGTTTTGTTTTGTTTCCTAATGAAATATTAGGTAAAACAAGACAGCAATGACATGTGTTGTTGTGTTTCTGTCAGATAAATTTCACATGAAGCTGAGTTAGATAATCTGTTCATCTAATTCAGTGGCTTCCTAAATGGTCTGGCAGAAGTTTTTTCCTCCCCATGTTTCCTAATGACGTCTCTTTGTGATGGGCATTGTTTAAAATGTGTGGCAGTGTGTTAGTCTACTAATAAATTAGTGGTATATTTGTCTGCTACTTTGATTTAAAGGCAGCAAATGGGCAAAGCTAATGGTCCCTTATCCCAATTCTTTAACTATCTGGAAAAAAAACCTTTAAAACCTTTAACCCCTTTCATACAATCAATATGCCATGGTATTATAGGCCCCCTGTAATATCTTTTCTACTTTTCCATACCCACTTTTGATATCATGCTGGCAGAGACATCTTCAGACAGCGCTGGCTCAATGAACCTTGAAAAAGACATGAGCATGATTCCATATAATCGGCAACGACTAGCTGAGTAAAATCCTTTACACCTACTTTGAATAGCCTGTGAGTTTAGACATGATACAGTTAGAATTGTTTGCGCAACTATGCACATGCATTCCCTAAAGGGCTAGTAGAGTGGACATTTTTTTTGCATGATTATCTATCATATAGTATCCCTTCAAAGCTGATACTCACCATGAAGATTCTTCCATAAATGTGATTGTTTATGCGGTGGCATAGAAATAAGGACAGAGAGAGAGAGAGAGAGCTGCTATGTGGTATAATAGAATCATTCCTTCCCTGTTTCTTCCAAAATTCCCCAATAACTTACTTTGAGATAAACTAATACTAAACAGAAGTACGATGAAAATGGTATGAATAGGTGGCCCTTAATTCTGGGAATCATAAGGGTGGCATATTTTGGATAAAGAAACATGATTTTTTTATTAGTGTCTATGGAGGTTCTCAGTCATCCAGGTCATGATTGTCCCAAAGGTGCTTTTTCTAAAAGGCAACTGGACTTTGTTTTTCCTTGAAGACGTTTCACTTTTCATCCAAGAAGCTTCTTCATTCTTATTGTTCTCACTGTCAGGAAATTTCTGCCACAAAGAAGAGGGGGTCCACCTATTTTCCAAAGCATCAGAAGACAAGTCAAGAACCAAGGAGTAGAAACTAATCAAAGACACTAAGGACTAAGGGTGGAAACTAATCAAAGATACTAAGGACTAGAACTAAGGTTGGACCTGTCTTTGATTAGTTTCCACCCCTTGGTTCTTGACTTGTCTTCTGATGCTTTGAAAAATAGGTTGACCCACTCTTCTTTGTGGCAGCTCCTGAAATATTGGAAGACTGCTATCAAGTCACCCTAATCCTTCCTTTCACTAGATTAGCCAGTCCCAATTCCTGCAACTGTTCTTCATATGTTTTAGCCTCCAGCCCTCTAATAATGTAACATGGATGTAGTATTCCAACTGTGGTCTTACCAAGACATTATAAAGTGGAAGTAATACCTAATATGATCTTCATAGTATCTCTCTGTTGATGCAGCCTATGACTGAATTGACCTTTTTGGCAGATGCTACACATTGCTGGCTCATATATAAGTGGTTGTCCACTAGGACTCCTAGGACCTCCGATTTTGGGAAATTGATCTCTAAATAAGCAAACTAGATTTAAAGATTGTTTATATTTGGAGGACACACACACAGACACACAAACCTCCAGGGTTATATGGTTAAGTAGAAAAAGAAGATAGTTGTAAATTGTTTCCCTCTTTTTATGAAAAGTGAGTGGATGCATCCATTAAGTTTCCAAATTATGAACTGTACTTAATTTAATAAAAGAGGGAGTGGTGCAATGGCCTAGAGGTGGAGCTCTTGCCTCACAATCAGGAGGCTGTGAGTTTGATCCTAGGTAGAGGCAGATATTTCTCTCTCTGGGCACTCTCTCTGAGAATAGATCTGCCGAACAAAACTCTGCATTGGTGACAGGAAAGGCATCTGGCCATTAAAACACTCTGCTAGCTCCATCCATTCTCCACCCCACAAGGGATTATGAGGTTGTTAAAAGAAGATGACTTACCGTATTTATCGGCGTATAACACGCACTTTTTCCCCCTGAAAATAGGGGGCAAATGATGTATGCGTGTTATACGCCGAAGCCATGTTTTTACAGTGGTCCGCAGCAGAGGGCCCGGCATGTCAGGGAGCTGCGCCGGACCCGTCCGGGCACCGGGCGCCCGCCTCCCTGTACGCGCGGCTCCACAGCCCCCTCGAGCGAGCGAACGGGCGGGCGGAATGCCCGGGGCTGTGGCTGCGCCGGAGCCACAGCCCCCTGGAGCGAGCGAACGGGCGGGGGGAAGGGCCAAAGAGGGGGCATCGGGCAGGGAAGCCCCGCGCATCTCCCCCGGCTCCCTCTGACAGCCACCACAGCACACGTTTCTCCTCCCTGTCGGAGGAAGCTGGCGGAGATACGCGCGGCTTCTCTCCCTTTCGCGCGGCTTCTCTGCCTTTCGCGCGGCTTCTCTGCCCTTCCCAGAGCCTTGCGCCCGGCAGGGGCATCCCTGCCCGATGCCCCTGCCGGGCGCAAGGCTCTGGGAAGGGCAGAGAAGCCGCGCGAAAGGCAGAGAAGCCGGCGGAGATACGCGCGGCTTCCCTCCCTTTCGCGCGGCTTCTCTCCCTTCCGCGCGGCTTCTCTGCCCCTCCCAGAGCCTTGCGCCCGGCAGGGGCATCCCTGCCCGATGCCCCTGCCGGGCGCAAGGCTCTGGGAAGGGCAGAGAAGCCGCGCGAAAGGCAGAGAAGCCGGCGGAGATACGCGCGGCTTCCCTCCCTTTCGCGCGGCTTCTCTGCCTTCCGCGCGGCTTCTCTGCCCTTCCCAGAGTCTTGCGCCCGGCAGGGGCATCGGGCTGGGAAGCCCCGCGCATCTCCCCCGGCTCCCTTTGACAGCCACCACAGCACACGTTTCTCCTCCCTGTCGGAGGAAGCCGGCGGAGATACGCGCGGCTTCTCGCGGCTTCTCTGCCTGACGCCCCTGCCGGGCCACCTGGCCCGCTGTGGGAGGAGGCGTCCGTAACCTCTGGCATGCCAGCCCTTCTGCTGCTTCCCGGGTTGGGGCGGGGGGAGAGGGAAGAGAGGGAGTGACTGACATACACAGAGAGAGACAGAGGGGAAGGGAGGGAAAGACAGAGAAAGAGAGAAAGAGAGGGAGGGAGAGAGACGGAGAGAGACACAGATAGAGAATGAATCGGAGACAGACAGGGGGAAAGAGGAAGAGACAGGCATACAGAGACAGAGAGAGGGAGGGAGAGAATCAGAGTGAGTGACACACACAGAGAGAGGGAGGGAGAGACAGATAGATAGAGACTGATTAAGTGAGTGAGAGACAGACAGACAAACACAGAGTGAGAGAGATGGGCAGAGGAAGGAGAGAGAGACAGATAGAAAGAGAGAGACGAAGGGAAAGAAAGAGAAAGAGAGATTAAGAAAGAGAAAAAGAGAGAAAGAAAGAGAAATGGAGAGAGGGGGAAGGAGGAAAGAGAGAGAGAGAAAGAAAGAACTTATGACCACAATTGAGCCTAAAAGTTTGGTTGCTAACCAAGGCCGTCGTTAAGTGAGTTTCACCACATTTTCCTTTTACATTATTTACCTTATAAGTGGTATAATATTAATAAAAAAAAGTTCTGAGCTACCCTTATTTTGCTTCAAAGTTCTTTATTTGAAATTTAATTTTTTTTCCTGAAATTTCCCTCTTAAAATGAAGGTGCGTGTTATACGCCGGTGCGTGTTATATGCCGATAAATACGGTAATTTAATTAAAAGACTTAGACATTGTTATGTATTTCAAACCAAGACAATTCATGTATTTTTTTAAAAAAACAATTTGACATATGATTTATATTTTTAAATAAATTTGCATCAAGAAAAGGAAGGGAATTATGAAAAGATATTCCAGAATGTGCCTTTTATACATGTGCTCATAAATTAAACTTAGTTAAATCAGTGGTAGTGCCAGAGTGGAAAAAGGGGTTAAAACAAAAGGAGTAACATATATTTGGGAACAGAAGGCTAGTTCATAATTAGTCTCACAGCTAAAATAAATGCATGGATGTAAGAGTGTTCTGTATCCTTAAAGCTAAGAATTCCACAATGGAACATGAAATTCTTGATTCAAAAGTGCTTAATCTCTATTGCCCTTCAAAAATGAATTTATCTCTCAGAATAGCAAAGTCATCTGTAGGTCACAAAGTAGTTCGTATAGCCCGTCTTTGAATCTCAAAATATTCTAAGTATCTGTACATTTTAGCTGAGGTATTATCTTCAACATTAATGCATTTTACTGCAAATTAATACCCTTATGATAATAATATGAATCGACATCACTTTTACAAATGAAATTTTACCAACTGTATAATCATGTACATTTTTATAATAGAATAGCATTGAGGGTCTCATTGAAACATGGATTTATTAAAATGTCTTTATAACAAAATTATCAAGTACATGTTGTAATCCAGACATTTTAGATTTTATATTAATTTATTTCATTAGGAAATTTAGTGTCACAAGTAAATAGAGAGAAAATGATATAATATCATCTTCCCAAAATTATACTGAGTCTGCAATAACATGTCATAAATAATTAGACTAAGGCTTTTAGAAACTCTTGATCTGAATATCTATGAACCTGTTCATATAACATGAACTTGTTCATTTAAATATTAATATCTTGCTTTAATGGAAATCCAGAAGTAAGTTGCACACTGGATCTGAAACAGACAAAATATTTAGCTTGTTTTTATAAATGAACATTATTATTTGTTAGTGGGAAAACAGAATGTAAGTTTAGTAAATAGACTCATGCATGATACTGAAATGGAGACTTTGGGGCAGAAGGTTGTGTAATGTAAAATATTTTATCTTAGTTTCTGGCTTCCTTGAAATAATCCTCAAATATAGAGTAGAATGGGATACTTAGAGTGATTTTAATTTTACTTAAGATTGAATAAGGATCTCTGATTTACTCTGTCCTCACTTTTTCCTCCATCTGAGGTGTATATCTTTTTATCAGAGGATCCTCAGGGAGTGATGAGAGGGGAAAAAATTGAGAGAGTTTAAACATTTGTTCATCTGATTACCAATTTTTTGAAGTTGTAAGAAGTATTATGTCCTTTTTAACTGCCTGGCTTATATATGGTATGGTGTACAGTCTAATTTTCATGTACATTATATCTTATTCAAATAAAGAATATCTCTATTTTTATAGTATGTGTGTGTGTGTGGACACGCATGTGCAGTGGTGGGATCCTCCTATTTTAACAACTGGTTTGGTGATCACATGCTTTGCATGCTCAGTTTGAAGAAATCTTCAACTGATTTGCAGGGCAATTTTCTCTGCCGTGCTAATCAGATGAGAAGATAAAGGAAGGAAAATAGTGTGGGTGGGCCAACGGGAGGGCCCATCTGATCGTCAGAGCCACCAGTTCGCCAGAACCAGTCCAAACTGGTAGAATCCCACCCAGGGGTGTGTTCTGGCAGTCACTAGTGCTGGTTCGCTCATGGGCGTGCCGTGTGCACTTGATGCATGTTGCATGATGAATACAATAAAAATTGAACTGGTTCGGGGTCATGGCAGGCCTGCGTTGCTGCCGGTTCCACTGACCCAGCCCGCCAAACCACTACCGGTTCGGCTGAACCAGTCCAAACTGGTAGGAACCCATCATTGATGCCACTGTGTGTGTGTGTGTGTGTATGTGTAAAATTGGACCTTGCACAGTCCTATTTTGTAACATTGTAGCTAAAATTCAGAATGGCAACTGGAGGCACTGCATTATTATGGTTGAACTGAACAATGTTCAAGAGTTGATCCTTCAGAATTCATATTGTAGTTAAAACCCTGAAGAACTACTGTGACTCAGAGAAACAGCATCAAGAGCTATGGTGGCCCAGTAGTTAGAATACAGTATTGCAGGCTAAATCTGCTGACTGATGGCTACCAGCAGTTCAATTCGCACCAGCTCAGGGTTGATTCAGCTTTCCATCCTTCTGAGGTCAGTAAAATGAGGACCCAGATTGGTGGGGGCATATACTCACTCTGTAAACCACTTAGAGAGGGATGTAAATCAATGTGAAGTGGTATATAAGTCTACGTGCTATTGCTATCAACATAGATTAGTAACATAACTCTGAGATTTACTTCTTGAAACCAGTAGAGTAGAACCTCTGGTCACAACCATAATTTGTTATACAACTTTGGTCACAAACTGATTTGGTTGTGACCCAAACCTAATTTTGGAAATTTGGCGCTTGCAAAAAAAAAAATGGCGTGGAAGGTGAAATCGGCCATGAAAAAAAATGTTGTGAATATTTTGGTTGGAACCCAAATTGGTCATTTATTTATTTTATTTTATTAAATTTATACCCCGCCCTTCTCCAAACGGACCCAGGGCGGCGCACAGGAATACTAAAATACATACAAAAACATATAAAATTTTAAAAAACTTATTCCAATAAAATCCTCCGCTAAAAACCAAATTAAAATTTCATGGTCAGAAGCATTCATGGCCAGAGGTTCTACATTACACACACTAGGCGAATCAGATATAGCTTCTGCCAGATTCAACCCTAGCATCTAGACCATGGCTAAAGCATTTAGTAGAATGTATTTACTCTTTCTTTAGTGTTTCCTAGTATCTAGGAAGCTCCTAGATTTGATGAGACATGTTCTCTAATGAAACTATAGGAGGAAATAATGTGCTTCATCTCTTGCCACCCACACAACTTTCTCTGTTTTGCTGTCTTGAAATTTAAGGAGCTCTCCACCTGCACAGTGTTGTGTGAGATTCCCTACATTGATTTTAGCTGCTCTTTGGCAGCAGATGGTAACTCTGCTCTTGATAGTTTTTCTTACCTGCCTTTATGCTGCATTGTAATGTGCTGCAGTCTGCTTACTCTGATTAACTGTAGTCATGCAGAAAGTTCTCTGTATTTCTCTTTGTACCATTTACCTAATGAAACAATCTGTAACAGAAGCTCAATTCAGTATATTGAACACCTATGTGAAAAGATCCTGGTAGAGACTATGAAACCTCTCAGATCTCTGTTTACTCTGTGACAATTTGGATTAATTTCGATAATTCCAAATGTGGCATGAAATCCTGAGTCTTTGGTTTAGTGTAGAGTAGGGGTAGCTCCTACCCAGCTAGTCATTAGGGCAGAGGACCAGTTGTTAAATTATTTGAATCCCACCACTGGAGCTGTTATATATATAAAGGCAGATTGTTCCACAGAAAGGGCACCACCATTGTGAAGATTATATGAGAGGGTCTCTTTGGAAGATGGGATCCTTTGCAGAATATCTGTCCCAGAACTTACTGGCTGGGCAGGATTCTCAGCAGAGGTGGGTTTCTCCCAGATTGGCTGAAAAGGTAGTAGTGGTGGCGGGAGGCTCCGCCCACCCACCTAGATGTTTCTGCACATGCGCAGAAGCATCAGACAAGTGCAGGAGTGCACCCGAACCAGTAGTAAGAAATTTGCAACCCATCTTTGGCTCTTAGATACAACAAGTAAGATTTTAAAAGAAACCTGGAGCCAATGCAGTAGAAATGTTATGTGGGCAAATCTTAATGTGTTCAACATCAGACCATCGCATGCTGAACTAGTTTAAGCTAAAATCCAATTTAAGCTTCAGGGTGGTCTTCAAAGATAGCCCTACATAGAGTCGTGTGTAGTAGCCCAAGTTCCTCTTGATATTTTGCCTGAACCTACTTCTTTTGATCCATTGACTTTGGTTCTAGGTTTCCTCTCTATTTGCTCTAATTTACGATAAAAGCTTTTTTAGACCCTGTTTAAATCTAATGGGATTTAAAGTGATGTTTTAGAAGCTGGAGTCCTAACTTTCTCATGCAAGTTCAATATATCCAATGAACAGTGCCGAGAGCTTTTCCAAAATGGAAAATATCCCTTGACTTTTTTTTCTTGTGATGTCATTTTCAAGCCCATCAACTTCTTGTCCTAGCAAGAAAATGGGAATTTATTTTGACACCAAGAATAAAAGTGCATTAACTATATTGGGTGACAGGTAAACTGAAACAGAGGCAATAGACGTAGGCTAGGAATCAGCATGCGCCTTTGGTGTTTAGTCATGCTGGCCACATGACCACGGAGACATCTTTGGACAGGGCTCCTCGGCTTAGAAATGGAGATGAGCACTGCCCCCTTAGACTTGGGAACGACTAGCACATATGTGCAAAAGGAACCTTTACCTTTAGGAATCAGCAGCTGAAACCACAAATTTCATGAATGCTGTGTTTTCTGTTGACTCAAGGGATGTGTGGAAAAATTCTGCTTTCTCTAGAATTACTGTTTTCATTGTTATGTGTTGTGTTGTTTTGTTGATCATCTGTTAATAAAATAATAGGAGTGTTGAGAGAAATGAAAGCTCTAAAACCTGCATTTTGTTCAGTGTTTAGAGTAGATTGACCAGGAGACCTATTACATCTCCTGGTTTATTTGTAAAAAGGAACAGGAGGAAACCCCATGAAGATCATTCGGTAAACTTTTCACTCCATTTAACATGCAATGACCCACCCAGTTAAAACAAGTGGAAATACTGTTATTTGCACCAAGCAATCATCTGCTTTGCAAATATTTGATTGGTTACATTTAACTAAATTTAACTCTTGTCGGAAAAAAAATCTAAACAGTACAACGATTGGGGAACAATTTACAGAACTTATTTCTACCATCTATTCATTGTAAGAATAAATGCCAGTGATAGTTATTTTGCATTTCATTTTGGGAAAGTACCAAACTGAATGCTTTTACAGCCTACAGTTTTAAAATATTTTTATTCACTATTTCATACTGATGGTAAATGTTGTATTCATCTTTCTGCAATTAATCTACTTTCTGCTGGCTCTTTCACTTGCCAACAATATCTATAGATGCCAAGTCAACATAACCAACTATTACATATGTACTAATAAAGGGTTGGCATGAGGGGACCTTGGTGCTCCCTGAGCTTGCTTATTTTCTTCCAAATGTTTCATTACCCAAACTAGGCAACATCATCAGTGCTAGTAAGGAGTGCAGTTGCTCTCAGTTTATGTTATAGTGGCTTGCCTGTCAGCATTATATCCCAGATATAATTTCTGCATATCAAAGAATGGTAACGGAGACTTATGAAAAAAGGAAACAGAGGCTATTTAATAACATTAGTGAATGGATTCCCATGCACATGAGAATGGAGATTCAGGTACAGAGATGCACCTTAAATACACAAACTAATGTATCATGTGCGTCATAACTTGATACAAAAATACAATTGCGTGCACAAAATACAATGTGAAAAGTACATGGAAATTCCCCAAATGTTCTGATAGCATACGTGTTCAGAGACCCTAAGGGACCCTACTTTCCCAGAACTTAACAATAGGATCATTATCGGCTTCCTGAAAAAACATTTCCTGTTACAAAGAAAGTTCCCAAGCTACTTCTGATCAGGTCACCATAACTTGCTCCAACCTGTGATTTTCCAGGTTGTGATTTTCTCAGTAAGCGAGCAATCTATGCTACGCATATGTTAGGCCAAAAATGGATTTATAAAGCCTACCCAAAACCATCAAATTTTAGCCCAAATAATCCAGGATTTAATCCTTATTCTCTCAGTGGGGGTGGTTTTAGAGACTCTTTGATTGAGAAAAATCGCCCATACCAACCAGGTGGTCCACTATCAAAGCAACAAGCCAACCTCTCCCAAGAGAAGCTGTGTAAGGACTTTATTTAGATGAACCCAAACCCAATACAGCAGAAAAAGTAAATAGAGCATCTGTACAACATATTCCAACAAAATGGATATCCACGCATCTTTATCAAGTTCCCTGGCCACTCAACCCAATACAGCAGAACCAACCCAAGACCTAAAAAGAATTACACTGCCATACATACTATCTCAAAAATCACCAACAGACTACTGTCCCTCTGGAAGAAATGTCCTTCTGGGTTCAGTTCCAAGTGAGGAAAAAGACACTGGAACACGGAGGCTGCTTGGAAAGATGCTTTAATGGTGGACAGGACCACATGGCTTGAGCTCCTGAACAGAAAAGGGGGATCATATGCTTCAACATGTTGGGTGATGAACAAAAAGGGGTTGAGATACTGAAAGTCCCTGATTTTATGCCCTCTCTGGCCTTTGATCTTGAGCTTGTATTCTGATTGGTTGTCGGACTCCCATGGGGTCATGCAGGAGCAACTCTATAGGCTGTGCTTTGAGTCCATGTTTGGTTGAGCATTGCTTCTTTCCAGGTACCATGTGGTGAGATGTGTAGAGGGCTAATCCTACCTTTGTTATGTAGAATAGATTGGCCCAGGCATCTAATGTCCTATTGACAAAGGTGGGGGTGGCCCACGTTTCTGCCTCTCTTTAGTTTCTACTTCTCTTTTTAGGGGAAATATTTTGCCTTTTTAATATTTCCTAGGATATTTCACTCTTCTAGGAGAGGGGTGGGTGCTAACTTCCTACATTACTACAACCCACATGGAATCAACATAGCACACAAGCCAACTAAAGATCTTCCAAACCTCCTAAGCAGACCAAAAGACCCAGCAACCCCAGGAGGAGAAGAAAAAGGAGCCATCTACAACAGGGCTCCCCAACCCCCGGTCCGCGGACCGGTGCCGGTCCGCGGCTTCATAGGAACTGGGCCGCAGGGCCGGCGAGGAGGAGGGAGCAGCCCCCTGGGCAGAGGATGGCCGAGCGCGCCTCCATCAGCTCCTTCCGACGGCCACCGTGGCACACTGCACTTTCCGGGGCTTCCTGGAGGGGCCAGCATGTCGGCTAGGGAGGTTATCCGGCAGCGGCCGGGCGAAGGACCCAAGCTGCGGCTACCTTAAGTGCCGCCAAAGCCATCCGGGCGCCGCACACCCACCTCCCTTCCAGCCCCGTGCGGTGTCTGGATGGCTTTGGCGGCGCCCGGCACCCGGATGGCTTTGGCGGCACTTAAGGTAGCCAGAGCTCGGGTCCTCCGCTCACTCGCTGCGGGATAACCTCAGCAGCCGACATGCCGACCCCTCTGCTGCTTCCCCGGGGGGAGGGAGGGAGAGAATGACAGACACACAGAGAGGCAGACTTAGAGAGACAGAAAGAGAGAGAGAGAGGGAAACAGACACACACACACACAGAGTGACAGAGATGGGTGGAGGGAGGAGAGAGAGACAGATACAAAGAGAGAGAGAGAGAGACAAAAAACAGAGAAAGAGAAAGAAAGAAAAATAGAAAAAGAAAGATGAATGGAGGGTGGGAGGCAGGGAGTGAAGGAAAGAAGGGAGAGGGAGGAGGAAGGGAGGGGTGAAAGGAGGAAGGAAAGGAAAGAAAGAAAGAAAGAAAGAAAAAGAAAGAGGGATAGAGGGTAGGAGGGAGGGAAGGAAAGAAGGGAGGAAGGGGGAGGGAGGCAATGGAAGGAAGGAAAGGAAAGGAAAGGAAGAAATCTATTTTTCTATTTCCTTCCACCTAAAGCTACCTGTTTGGTTAACCAGGTTAAAGATCTATTTTTCTCCCAGTGGTCATTTCAAAGGAATCACATCCTCTGAGTCATTTCCTGGATTCAAACCAGCATCCCAAAGAGTCATGGGCTGCCTTTATATATAACGAGTGCCCATAAATCCATTTTTACCATCTTCAGAAGACCAAAGACCAGCCAGAAATGGAAGAAAGAAAGAAAGAAAGAAAGGAAGGAAGGAAGGAAGGAAGGAAGGAAGGAAGGAAGGAAGAAAGAAAGAAAGAAAGAAAGAAAGAAAGAAAGAAAGAAAGAAAGAAAGAAAGAAAGAAAGAAAGAACTTATGACCACAATTGAGCCCAAAATTTTGGTTGCTAAGCAAGACTGTTAAGTGAGTTTCACCACGCCCACCGGGTCACATGACAACTGAGCCACTCCCACAAAACAGGCCACACCTTTTGGCTCTCAAAAGAAATTTCAGTAGTAATACTGTTGATATTTGGCTCTATTGACTAATACGTTTGCTCACCACTGCCCTAGACGGCCAAGTGAGCCGACTCCCCCTCCCCCGGGTGTGCATGCGCCACCTGTTCCCCCTCCCCCCTCCTCCTCTAGGCCAGCTGGTCCGCAGAATTTTCTTTAAAATGAAACTAGTCCCTGGTGCAAAAAAGGTTGGGGACCCCTGATCTACAACATACAATGTAAACACTGCAACAACCACTATGCAGAACAAACAGGCAAAATACTGGCAGAATGCAACCACAAACATCAACTAGCAGTCACAAGACATGATGAAAATTATTCAATTTTACAACGCATAGACAGATTTAGCCATAATTTCAATTGGAAAAATGTGACCATTGTAGATGAAGCCAAGTCCAAAAATGCCAGGGAATTTCTAGAAGCCTGGTATTCTGACAAAACAGCCATCAATGGACACATAGACATTAACAACTTCTACAGACTATGCAAAAGAGACTATCGCCCAGCCCAAAGAGGAACAAAAAGACCCAAGGACCTCTCCAGCAGCAATAAGCACCCAGATCAGCATAGATTAACGTCAAGGTTAACATCAGACTAACAATAATGTAAACAATACCCCAATCAAGAAACTGCCAAAGAAGCCAACAGCAAATAGCCCAACCAAAGAATCTCTAAGACCAACCCCACCAAGTCTGACAGGCAAGCCAATAGAATACAAACTTATAGCAAACTGGACTCCTTACTAGCACTGATGATTTTACCTAGTTTGAGTAATGAAACATCTGCAAGAAAAGCTAGCTCAGAGAGCATCAATATGTAAATGAGAGAAAGGAGACTATATATATATTGATGTATATTTCTTCAGTGTCAATATTACACGTTACCATTGGACTATACATAATTATGCTAATTACAAGTTAGCATTTCCTCATCTACATATTTTGTTCGTATGTACCCTTTGCAAATATGTATTTTTCAATCCTGTTTCCTTAAATATGAAAGATATTATTTTTGAAATAAGATATAGTTTAAGACGAACAGTAGTTTATTCTCTGAATTGCATGTTTTGGGCCTATACTAGATTCTATTTTGGAAGATTGTATTGTTTTGCTTAACGAGAATATTTAACTAATTTTCTCTCCAATATCTCTATATTTAAAAAAAGCAAGTATAGAATTATGATGAATAGTGCTTTCATCTGAAAGGACTACATATTTAACAGATGTGTAGGAAATGAAAATACTAATTCTTGTTATCAAGAACATTTTATTCTTCATAAGGGCAAAGATATATAAAGAATAAAGAAATTCAAAGGTATATTATGCTGTGCAGTAAATTCTAAAATATAAATTTCTCTGATCTTTACAAAAGGATTTTGAAGTAGAAGTTTTTCTTAAGTAACACAATACCTGCGGTTTACATTAAAATTGATTGGTTTGGGGTCCTGGGAATTTCCTTCCTTCCTTCCTTCCTTCCTTCCTTCCTTCCTTCCTTCCTTCCTTTCTTCCTTCCTTCCTTCCTTCCTTCCTTCCTTTCTTCTTTCCTTCCTTCTGCCTCCTATCCAGGGTGGTTTCCTGTACTGGTTGGTATTGGTTCGCTTTGTGTGTACTTTGCACCTGCACTTTGTGTGTGTATCCACCACACATTCCTCGTGCATGTGCAGTTTACTGTAAATTGTTCTGTGCATGCGCAGAAACATACTGACAACAGCAGAAGAAGCTGGGGAACTGGTTCAGGGGCGTGGCCAGCCGGGGTCACTGCTGATTCTGCAACCTAGGCCAAATCACCATTATCAGTTCCGCCGAACCAGGAGCAACCCACCTCTGCTCCTATTTGATCACACACTGAAGAGGTCTAACAAAACTTAAAAGACGAAAACAAATGTTAAAAACTATTTATTTAAATTAATAAAATAGTCGAAAGACTGGAAAGATTCATCCTTACAGATGTGCTAAATCTGGGTTCTGGAAAGGCATAATTCCCAATAGCAATTGGCCACTAATACAGATATTTCTGAAAGTGTAAGCATCATCTATATTTATCTTGCAGCAGTTATAACTGCTGAATTTTACACCAACTGCAACTCTTGAAAACTTCTCAAGGGTAGTCCCACTTAGAATGTGCTGCAGTAATCCTATTTGGAAGAAGCTGATTTGATGAATGATTCAGGGACAATGTGATACATCCAACTGCAAAAATGTACTGTACAAGCTCTATTGTTTGCTAAACATAGGTTGTAGTATGGGAATTACAGTGGAGTGGGAAAATTCTATAAGTGTACAGGTGAAACCCGAAAAATTAGAATATCGTGCAAAAGTTCATTTATTTCAGTAATGCAACTTAAAAGGTGAAACTAATATATGAGATAAGACTCATTACATGCAAAGCAAGATAGTTCAAGCCATGATTTGTCATAATTGTGATGATTATGGCGTACAGCTCATGAAAACCCCAAATCCACAATCTCAGAAAATTAGAATATTACATGCAATCAATAAAACAAGTAGTGTACATAGAACAATATTGGACCTCTGAAAAATATAAGCATGCATATGTACTCAGTACTTGGTTTGGGCCCCTTTTGCAGCAATTTCTGCCACAATGCGGCGTGGCATGGAAGCTATCAGCCTGTGGCACTGCTGAGGTGTTATGGAAGACCAGGATGCTTCAATAGCGGCCTTCAGCTCTTCTGCATTTTTCGGTCTCATGTCTCTCATCTTTCTCTTGGCAATGCCCCATACATTCTCTATGGAGTTCAGGGCAGGTGAGTTTGCTGGCCAATCAAGCACAGTAATCCCATGGTCATTGAACCAGGTTCTGGCCAGTACATGAACTTTTGCACAACATTCTAATTTTTCAAGTTTCCCCTGTACCTTGCCAAGGGAGAAATAATTTTCAACTGAATCCATGTCACAACATTAATATACAGCCCTTTAGTAATAGATGGTGCAAGAGAAAAGTTTCAATAACTTTTAATAGGATTCTTCTCAAAAGACCTTGGGAATATATACTAAGTAGTTCTCTGACTTTGATGGAAGAGTATGAATGTATATATGTGTGTATGTAATAGTAACAGTTCACTTCTGTAACCAGAATGGCTATATGAAAAAAGTATATTAAAGAAACAAAACACAAAATTGCTAAGATTAGATTATGATTCTGAATTCTTGCTCAAATAGCAAAGTTACTACAACTTTCTGTAAAGTAGCCACATAGCAGTTAGTTTTTTGTAATACTGATAATCATATTGCAATAAACACTTAAGCAACAGTAGTGGCATAGGTACTTTTTTTAAAGTTCTCATCTGGACATTTGTAGACATTCTCAGAATTATGGAAGGATATTATTCATACCCTATGGCTTGTTTTGTGCATTGCACAACAATCTCATGCTGATTTTGTGTGCCCAGTAAATTATTCATAATTTCAGGAATTATCAGGCTGTGTTTGATGAAATATGCCATAGCATTCACATCAGTCCAAAACTTTCATAATACTTGTTTCTTCATATGTAATCAATGTGAACTTTACATAAAAACAATTGCAGCTATAATGAGGTCAGTCAGAGTTAATTGCTCCGGGGGTAATTAGAATAGTTTTAGCAGTATCTTAACTGTTAATAAGGAACAATTTAGGGCTTCCAAAACAAGGACAGGTTTGGTTGTTCATAACTATTCAACTACTTTGCACTGTGTGATGTTCTAATTTTTACAGTATGTTATTTTGTCTACCAAACACTTCCCAGCATAATTCTTTTGAACATTTATTTAAGTGCATTGCTGTCTTGGACCAAACTTGTTTTTCACTTATAAGAAGGTTGCCTCCCCAGCTATCTAAATATGTCCAGATTATGTAACCTCACACAGGAAAAAGGGATCTTAATTAATTATTTGGGAAAGAATGGCTGAAATTTGTCACCTGTCTTCTGATTCCCAAATAAATTCTCTGTAAAGAATATTTGGATATATTGTTTCTATCATGTTGTTGTTATTGTACATTTCCCTTTTGATGTTTGCAACCAGCTTCTCTCACAACTGGGTTAGAAATGGTGTCCACAAACCCACAAGATAGAAGAGCTATCCCTTTTATTTCTATTTTGATTTACAGAAGACGGAGCACTCCCTTTAATATACATAGGTTCGTTAAACATGTTTCTGGGAAAAGTAGGGTTTAAAATATGAATGTTATAAAAAAAATGAATGGAATGGAGCACAGTACTGAAGAGGAAAGCTAATAAATTTATTATATGAAAGTTGTTCCAAATCGCAAGAAAAGTGAAACGTTGTGAAAGATAAAGAGATACATTTATATAGAGAATTAAGTTCCTGATACTAACAGCACAATTAGTTATTAGTTACTCACAGCCTTTGGGTGCAGTAACTGTTGTTTTGGCAGTTCTTAAAAAGACCCTCCCTTTGGTTAAAGTTAAACACAGTGTTAATAAAGGTATTCCCAACTGAACGCTTCAAAGGGATAGTAGTGGATGCTTAAATTGTTAGTTTAACACCTTGAGCTTTTCTAGTGAATGGCCCTGGAAATAATGTTATTAAGCCTTGCATTGATCCAATCAAAGGCAGAAAAAGAAATTTTCTCTTTGATTAGATTAGTAATGGAGAACGGTATTAAAGGAAGAGCTGCTGCCTTGGTTATCAAGGATAGAAAAAATATCAGTGGAAAATCTTTCCTTTTGGACTAGTCCTGTTCATATGACCAGTAGCAGGTGAGGATTTTGGATATAGAAGAATTTTTTTATTTGTTACAAAATAAGTGAATGTGATTTTTGAATTATATAAGCAATTTGGAATCTATCATACATAGTATAAATTTATCAAGTCTGGGGCATTAAAAATTTTTTATAATGGAAGTGACATACAGCCTCAAATTTATAGTCTTGGACTGAAAATATGCATTTATTCCCTGCTTACTGGCTTTCTACTGATGTAATAGAAAGACCAATCAATATTTTATCACATGGTCAAGATTGAATGCTGACTTCCTTCCGGTTTTCCGGCGGCGACGGTCGAGTCCTGGGACTCATCCGCCGTTTTGTTCTTTTCGCGGCCCCAAACGGGGTGGGGTGTGCCTTTTTAGGGACCCCCCCATAAGATCGGCTTGCCTGGACCTTTCCTAGCCCAGCGGCAGCTGGGGGGGGTCATTGTCTTCGATCTAGGAGGGAGAAGACATGCTGCGGGGGGCTTGGTTCCCTTTGCCAATGGAGGACGAGAGCAAATAATTAATTTGGAGAGAGCTGGATCGCTCGAGTCGGATGGCTATGCCGGGACTCTGGCAGCGAGGTGGATTGTAAGTGACTTTGTCTTTTTTTGCTGGCAGCTTTGACTATAAGAAACGATAGAGGGGGGTGTTTGTTAAACCCCCCCTCGGATTTACAGCAGCGGCGTTTTGAAATGGCTCCTCGAGTTCGAGGAAGCGGATATTTCTCATCCGAACTTTGCTAAAGAAGTGAAAGTCTTTTGCGGTTTGTTTCTAGCTACATAGTATCGAAGTCTTGCTACAATGAAACAATTTCCTTTGTTGCTTTCTCCTGCTGGCTTCCAGATTGGGCGGGGGAAGATGGAGTCCCTTTGTTCTTAAGTGACTATTCTTCATGGAAAATTTCTGACATTCCCTTGTGACTTGGACTGTCTCTCTCTACTAATGGATGATTTTTGATAAATGATTAATTGATTCCTTCCCTGGAGTGCCTTCTCTGTCTTCATAACGGACTTAGGCTCAACCCGACCAAGACCGAGTGGCTGTGGTTTCCGGCTGCCCGATTCAACCAGCTCTCTCCAACGCTGGCCATAGGGGGCGAACATCTTGCCCCTGTGGATGGGGCGCGCAACTTGGGTGTCCTCCTGGATACCCGGCTGTCCATGGAAGATCAAGTGACAGCCGTGGCCAGGAGGGCGTTTTACCAGGTTCGCCTGGTACGCCAGTTGCGCCCCCTATTGGATCGGGACGCCCTTCGCACAGTCACTCATGCTCTCGTGACATCCCGACTGGATTATTGCAACTCTCTCTACATGGGGCTCCCCTTGAGGTGTACCCGGAGGCTTCAGTTGGTCCAGAATGCAGCCGCGCGAGCAATTATGGGCACCTCTAGGTTTGCCCATGTAACACCGCTGTTGCGCGAGCTGCACTGGCTACCTGTCGTCTTCCGGGTGCGCTTCAAGGTGTTAGTCACCATCTTCAAAGCGCTCCATGGCTCGGGACCTAGCTATCTGCGGGATCGGATCCTGCCCCATACATCCTCACGGCCGATTCGCTCCCACAGAGAGGGACTTCTCCGGGTGCCGTCCACTAGACTTTGTCAGCGGGCGACGCCCAGGGGAAGGGCCTTCTCTGTGGCGGGCCCAGCCCTCTGGAATGACCTTCCCCCCGATATCAGGACAACCACGGACCTCCGCTCCTTCCGCTTAAAATTAAAGACGCACTTTTTTCGTCTGGCCGGCCTTGGGTAGTCTCTTTTTAGGTCAGGGTTTTTTAGGGGTAATTTTTAGTTTAGTTATGGGTTTTAGCGCAGGATTTATTTAATTTATTTTTAACTTTGTATTTTGTATTTGTTTGTGGTCTATTTGTATTTTTAATTGCCTGTGCCCCGCCTCGAGTCCCCTTGGGGAGAGAGAGCGGGATAGAAATTAAAATTATTATTATTATTATTATTATTATTATTATTATAATTGACTGAAAAATTTGCTTTTCTCTCTGGATTTTACAATTTTTACAACTTTGAACTGAACTTTGCCTCTGGACTTGCTTCACCGGCCGCACCCAAAAAATGCCATTTTATTGTCACTGATTTAAACCACTCACCATGGCTTCCAAAAAACAGCCAGAAAAACTATACACAGATGCAAGATTAACAGCTATGGAAGAAGTGTTACATTCTTTGGTACTGGAAATTAAAGAGCTTAGAAAAGACCACTGCAGTTCCAAATTAGAGCTTTTGGAGACACAGAAGAAATCGATGCAGAACACACAGAAGACTGAAGAGTTAGAACTGGGGCTGGCTGGGGCAAAGGGAGAGCTTAAAAATGTTAATACTGAAATTGGAGATTTAACTGGTCATACGTCTAGGATGGATTTTGAAAGGATGTCATATTTTTTAAGATTTCAGAATATTCCTGAAGAATCTGGTGAATGCCTTCCTGATCTTATGAGCACAACTTTAGCAGACTATTTACACAAACCTAAGGAAGAGATCAGGGGGGACATTGACCTGGTTTATAGAATAAATTTAGCATATGCCAGGATAAATGAAGTACCCAGAGAGATACACATTAAATTTGTTAGAAGGTCGACTAGGGAGGGAATATTGAGGGCGCAGAGAGAGGGTCCGTTAATCTACCAACAAAAGGAAGTCGCTATCTTGAAGCAGATCCCGAAAAAGATTAGAGAGGTGAGGAGGAAGTATTCCTTCTTATCTAAAAAAATGTTTAAACAGGGGATTTGGTTCAAGTGGGTGATGCCAGAAGAGATGTTGGTCTTCTGGGATGGAGGAAGAGTAAGGATTAAAACAGTTGCTGAGGCAGAAGCCTTTCTTAAAAAAACATTCCTCAATCCTGGAGGATGAAAATGGAGGAGCAGAGGGGGCCACGGCCTCGCCCACTGGGGGCCAGGGAGGAGAACAAGAAGATATAATTGCTAAGAGACTTAGATCTAAAAAATGACTTTTTAAATATAATATAACTTTTGTTTGGATGTTTGTACACGATTGCTAGCATAGAATTTACAATGATGTATGCACTTCTCTTCACTTTGTAGTACTATTGAAATATGTATTATCCATGTTTTGTCAAGAAGCCCCGGAGGGGGCCTACGATCTCGACGTGAAAGTTCTCAAAATATTTCCTTATCACACCTTACCCTATCCTATTTGAAAAAATTGTAAAACTCAATAAAACTTTTTCAATATAAAAAAAGATTGAATGCTGTATGCAAACCAAATATATACACTGGTACACAAGGAGGTTCCCCATCTTGTCCTGTGTTTTAATAACAATAACATCAGGAGTGAAATCTACTTACCTTCACTACCAGTGCACAAATGTGAGTGTGTGCGCATGCGCAGGACTCTTGCATATGCGCAGAGCATCAAAAATGGACATAATGACGTATGAGCAGAGCCTTCTACCAAACCTGCCTGCAAAGGTATGTAGAGCAGCAGAGGGGGAATCTGCTGTGCTACGTGGTTTAGATTAGCTAGAAAGCAGGAAATCCTGCTTTCTAGCTAATATAAATCATGCGTCACAGCTGATCATGGGAAATACCAGTTTGCCTGAACCATAGCATTTTTTTAAACTACTGGTTCAAGTGAACTGGTAACTTTTTTTACTACCGTTTTGGGCGAACCGATCCAAACCGATAGCATTTCACCCCCGAATAGCATGCATATTTACATACTTCCTCTCGTGCTTTACATCATTCTCTCGGTGGTTTACAATACAGAAGCGTTGTTTGCATATTTACCTCTGACAATCTGGATCCTCATTTTACTAATCTTGCAATAATGGAAGGCTGCGTCAACCTTGAGATCCACCCGTATAGAACTTCAGGCTGTGGGTAGGGTTTGTCTGCAATACTGCATTTTAATTACTGCCCCACCATGGTTCGTACTGTCCAGTATGTTTGTAGTTCCAACAGACTAGATAATCATTGTATCCTCTGTAATGAACCAGGTGCCTTGTCAAATGGACAATTTCTAAAGGCCTTGATACATGTAGTTGCTGTTGGAAATCTTTTTTGATTATTAAAGCCAATAATTTGGATTATTGGGGCTCCTATCAGCCAATTTCTTTGCTGTTCTGTTGTTTGAAAGAAATGGGAAAGGAAAGAAAGAAAGAAGCTTGCTTGGGAGGAAGGGGAAAATATTGGATCCCCCACCCTTTGATTCTGAATGGTTTGATTCTTGACACCTGACATGTTTGTAAGCTTATAAACAATTGTAGGAAGAAGCCTGAGTTAATTCGGAATGATATTTATTAAGACAAACAAATAAAACCTTATGCACTATGGAGTCAATCCATATATGAGCTATGTTCTTGGCCAAAACAGAGATAACATGCTGGGTTATTATTGACTGATTACTTTCTTCATATAACCTCTTATCTGGAGCTTCAAACTCACAAGACTTCTATGCCATGCTGCTTTCGGTCAATTATATTTTTTAACTTCAGCAAGCTGCGGGTTTTTTAAAAAAAAAAATACATCAGCAATCAGACAGTAATATCTTTTTATATCAGTTTCCTGTGGTGGACAGACATAAATTAAGCAATGGTATGATTCTTCTTTTTTTTTAAGTTAACTCATTTTTTATGAAATTGGTGTGGTAGATTTTTATTTATGACTTATAATGCAATCAGATGACATGACAAATACATGCTAGCACTTTTCTTCGTGAGCTCCTACAGATACACGCAGGAAATCATTCTTTGACTTTTTGCTTTGACTTTTTTGACCTACAGCATAGCGTTTGATTCCTAGATTCAGCAGGAGCCCACCATAGGGCATAAACATCTTTCTGAAAGATTCTTTTTGATGCACGAGTTTCTTCAGCATAAGTTTGGTTCACAGTGTGAGCAGCCAGAAAGTGAAACAACTCTTTATAACATGTTTTCTTCCCAGAAGACCCACTTCAGCAACTTCAAGCCAAATTCACTAAAGTCTCGAAAGAAGTTCATCTGCCCTTTGTGAGTGGTTATTTTTCCATACGATGAAACCCCAAAACACTAGCTGGCCAACTAAATTTATAGTCAGAAAATAACAAATCTGATAATCCATATTTTTCAGGAACAGCACATTGCCAGTTCAAAAGCAAAATTCAAGGACTTCCTTAGGCCTTATTCTGGGATAAACAAATAGGATGCAGTAGCCTAAACATCTTATATTACATTAATAGTGAGCTGAAATGTCAAACAAAAAGAGGCTCAAAACCAAAAAAGTGAGTCCAAATCTCACAACAGAAAGAAAATCAAAAACAAATAGTAAACATGTATGCATAAATAAATATAATAATTTTATATTTATTTATGCATACATGTATAATTTTATATTTATTTATGCATACATGTATAATTTTATATTTATTTATGCATACATACAAAGAAGGCCTTTATTTTAAATACGTTTTAGCAATATAAATTTTGATTAACATGATTACTCTGTAGTGAGAATAGAAAATGGGATAAAAAATAGACTTTCTTGTTTTAAGGCAGTTGGGTAGATGTTGCACTGAGATCATTGTTCATAGAAAAATGCAGTTTAAAACATGACTGACTGAAACAGAGAAAAGTGAAAGTCTTTTTAAAAAATCTTAAATGTATTTTTAAAACTTAAAGTATTGGTGTCTGCATGGAGAAGGTCCAAAAAGAGAAAATGGAATCATGACACTGATATCCCTTTCTTTGTGTGTCATATAAAGAGGTGAACTCTTTATATAACACATAATCACCAGCCTGCCTTCTTTGACCGCTCTCTTGCCCCAGATGCTACTGTCTTAAACATTATGAAAATGGGACTTTATTTAACATTTGATTTACTTGTAACAGTATATTTACTTTATTTAACATTTGAAATAGTCTGTGCAAAGAATCTAGAATTCCACAATGTATCCTAAAATGTATTAAGGAAGTGATGCAATTCTCTTTGAGGAATTATATCTGGCTTTACTAAGGCACAGCTTCTTCTATAAGCTTCTTCACAGCTTCTTCTTCTACCTTTAGTGACCACAGTTGGGACTGGTAACTCAGATGGTGAAGCAATTATTAAGTCACTAAGCAGTCAAAACTGAACTTTTGGTCTTACTTTAGCTAGTCTTTACAAAGGTCATAAATGTGAGGATTGATCACAAACTTAATTTTTCATCACTATTGTAATTGCAAATGTTTGCTAGATAAGGCAGTTGCTGAATGACCTACATGGAGTACATTTTGCTTATTTGTTTGTTTACTTATTTGTTTGCTTATCAAATTTATCTGCTGACCATTTCACAGTTTAGGGAATATTTGTTCCTCCAAAATTTGAAAAAAGTATCAGTGATGATTGCGTAAATCCAGTGTTTGCACAGAAGCCCTTTCTGAATCTTCTGAATGATGACTTAGAAATAAGGGAAACACATTGCTTCATAAACCTATTTCAAGGCACAGATTTTCATTAAGTGAAGCATTCCCTCCAAGATGCATATAGCCCTAATCTTAATGCAGGTCACTTGAGGAAGAAGATAATGAAAATAGTCACCTCTGTTCTTCCGCTCTTTCTCTAATTATAACAGTGCCTTGGATAAGCTGGAAATCACTGGATCAATAAGTTGTATGACATAGCTTTATTGTGTGTATTGTGAGTTAGGACTGCACCAGAATTAATTTTGGAGAAAATTTCCAATTCAAATCTCCAAAATGATTTGTAGGATTGAATCAGATAGGTTGCCTCCAATCCACATTGGCATGATTCAAGTATGTTTGATTATTCAAAAGATGTGTGTGTGTGTGAGAGAGAGGGGGGGAGTGTGGTACTTACTATATTTTCATAGCTTGCTTATACTACTGCTTGTTAGATCTTCATATACGGCTTAGATGTAATAATGTCAACATTTTAATTAAAGAAGAATAACAGATTGTCTTCTTTGAAAGTGATCCAAATATTTTGACAGTGATGGTGATTCAAGCCATGATAAACATTCATTCAGGAACTACACTATTTGGCTGACAACTCAGATATTCTGAAATGAAAATGCAATCGTGCTCTGTTTCTGCTCTCCCATCCATTAAATGAACTAATTTTTTTTTGCCAATGACGCCAACCTAGGAAGCTACTATTTCATTTATGGGATTTTCCAATGGACACAAATCAATATTTGAGAAGTTGTATATATTTCAGCATTGTGATTTTTGGAAAGTATGGAAGAAATATTAAAGCTTACATCTGCAAGCCAGCACTCACCAGGAATTTAAGCACAGGATTTGCTTACTGCTTCAAATGTTGGTGTTATGTTTGTGATAGCGGAACTGTTTATTTGCAACCAAGAGTTGCACAGCCAGCTGGGTGAATTTAGGCCAGTCACTGTGTCAACAGAATAACCCTCACAGGGTTATTGTTATGTGGAAAATAGGAAGAGGAAAGTCTATTAGATGTTTACTGCCTTGAGTTATTTATAAAAAATAATAAATGCATAATCTAAAATTAATAAATAGACTCCAAAAAAGCTGAACAACATTGATGTGCTTGTATAACAAGAAGAAAGGGAAGCTTCCATTACTGAATCCCATAAAAGTGTTCAGTGATCACATTTTTGGGGGGGAAAAATAAGGGACAAACCTGAAAAAAGTGTAAATCTGAAAGAGGTTCATAATGATATAAAAAATAACCTTACAAAAACACATTTTGTAATAATAGATATTTGTAATAAATACAAATAGATATTTGCAATATATATAAAGATATTTGTCATAAAAATATCTAAAATGAAACTGCATGTGTCAATTTATCTTAAAAAGATAATGCCCATATTTTTGACATGAATTAGAAGATTGTGTACTGTGATACCTTTTATATGGTAAAAGTTAAATGACCAAAATAAGGGATAAAAGTGAGTGTAAGGTTTCCTAAAAATGGCCTAATTGATTCATAAGTATCGAGTCAAGTTTCAATACAAAAACTGGCCATTTATTAGGAGCACCATTAGCCAAAATCTTTTCACAGTCAAGTCTATGTTTTTATTTATTTATTGCTGAACTTTACCCCTGTTCCTTCCTTCCCCTCAGTCTGTGTCATAAATCACATTCCCCTATAAGATACACCCCCCCCCCCAAGCTGGCTGTAGTAATCTGAGACACGACTCAAGCTGACAGTATGCGTGGAATGCACTCATCCTCCTTCTCTCCCCATGGCAACACTGGGAGTTGACAGTAAGTTTGGAAAAAACAAATAAACCTAAAGGGCAGCTTTCTGAAATAAAGGACAGTGTTTTAAAGTAAAGGATATAATATAGAGGTAAAGGTTCCCCTCACAAATACGTGCTAGTTGTCCCCGACTCTAGGGGCTGTTTCAAAGCCAAAGAGCCAATGCTATCTGAAGACCTCTTCATGGTCATGTGGCTGGCATGACTAAATGCCGAAGGCACATGGAACAGTTACCTTCCCACCAAAGGTGGTTCCTATTTTACTACTTGCATTTTTACATGCTTTTGAACTTCTAGGTTGGCTCATACAAGTAATGGCAGTTCACTCCATTATACAGCACTAGTAATTCAAGCCAACGAACTGCCGACCTTTCTGATTGACAAGCTCAGTGTCTTAGCCACTGAGCCACCATGTCCTCTAGGATATAGATTATAGGTCACTGTAATTAAGAGGAAAGTTTTCATAGTTTCTTCAGGAAAACAATTAAAATACATTTTGCATGTGATCCGATGCAAAGTCTCTTTGTCACTGCTAAGTGTTTTTTACTTTAGACCATTTCATGCGCTAAAAGTAATACTTGTCACTTTTAGAAAAAGTAACTTTTACAAAAAGGGCACTTGTTTTTCTATTAAGTTACATTACCTTTTCCTAGATGATGACTTTACATATGATTCATAACTTTAAGTTTTAGAATATTATAAGCTACATCCACAATCAAGTGAGAATAAAGAGGTCAAAAGTATGGACATTTGAATATGTTTGTCTAAGCAATGCATGTCCAAAGGGATGGACTTTGATCTGCAGCCCATCCAGCCTCTTGATCTTCTTGGTCCCTTTGCAGCCAAACCTGGTTCCAGTTTTCCTTGATAAAGAGGATTTTGTTTTAAAAAAACACATTTTTCCAGGAGTGTCTAGTAGGAGAATTAGTGTTATGCATTTTCTGGAACTTCCTCCCCATTCCTTTAAAAGCTCTATGAATTACAGTCTAGCTCTTAACAGATCTAATGTTTTCTTTCTTTCTTTCTTTCTTTCTTTCTTTCTTTCTTTCTTTCTTTCTTTCTTTCTTTCTTTCTTTCTTTCTTTCTTTATTTATTTATTTATTTATTTATTTATTTATTTATTTATTTATTTATTTATTTATTTATTTATTTATTTATTTATTTATTTATTTAAAATTGCCGCCCATCTCACCACAGGTAACTCTGTACAGCTTACAACAGGGGTGTCAAACTGATGGCCTGTGGGCTGGATGTTATCACAGGCAGGCCATGCCCACCTTAGATCCGCGAAGGGAAAAAAATGTCTTGAAATGTTACACGACAGCAATGTGACACTGTGAGTTTGACATCCATGGCTTACAACATTAAGAGCAGAAGAACCATGAAAAATATATATTGATAATAACAATAAAGAAATAAGTTATAATTAGAAATGGGGAGGGAGCAGGATCCCGGGAGAATGGGGAGGGAGGAGGTGGGATCATCTATAGGTGTTGTTAGATATTCAGTATTTTCACATCTGAATTGAAACCAAATGGCTATAGTTTGAGGCTACTGAACTGCTTGCTTTGAGTTTGTCAGTGAAAACTATAACATCCTCTGTGCAATTTGCTATTATGAGTCTTAACTTCTTCCTTGTTGAAAATATTAGTTCAGGCACGATATCTCTTCTGCCTCTCTTACAGTAAAAACAGATTCCAATAACAAAATTGACTTCTGTGCAATATCCATATTCTTCTTTGACTTCCCTTTGACTCACTTGTCATTCAAGGAACAAACTGACTCCCGCATAGATCTTCAGCATCTGAGCTACATAAATGAGCCCTCGTTGGTTTCACTACTATTAATGTTTCCTAGAACTATTCCATGTAACTTTCATTGGCTGCTTGAATTTTCATTGAAACCACTATGCAGCTGCAGGCATAAGCCTCTTACACTTTCTTTAAAAATATTAATTGTATTGAGTTTCAAAAGAATAATAAAATACAAAATAACTCAGGGCTCTTGTTGACACTAATGGTATTTTATATGCATGCTTTATAAGCTTCCCTCCATGCATCTTATCTTATTCACAGCAAAGGAATTTATTATAATGGATTTTTTAAAGAATACTAATTCATATTACAGATTTAAAATATTATATAGTTTGCTCTATTATACACACACACACCTTTTTTTTAATTAAAGTAGGATTACAAGATGTATCCTTCAGCAGGATTGACTAATTATTAGCCCCTAAGGTGCTTTTTCACTTCCATAGACTAATTATTAGCCAATTTATTGTTGATATCTAACCTAAAATACCAAATGCAGTTCTTTTCCAATATTCCAACAGAAAGGAATGGAGATGGATAATTCCATAATTTTCACTGAAAGTTTTTCTTTTCTGAAAATTTTATTTAATTTGGTCTGTTTATAAATTTGAAATTGTTTCCTTTTTCCTTTTCCACATTTATTTTATTCATTCCTTAACCATTTCAATGTACCCATTTAATGTTTCATTGGCATCTCTCTAAAAGTGAACATGAATGAATGTTCCAATCTTTTGTAAGCATTTTTACCAACCATAAAATACAGTTTTGTGCATATTTTGGGAAGAGTTTGTGCATATGGCTGAGTACCGTCTAATTAATACTGAATGTTTCTTAGGTACTATTTGAAATTTCAGTTGCTTCCTTTGAGGTATACTGTATTTTAAAAACATTTTTAAGTTTACTGCTCATTGAAGTAATTATTAGAATGTTGAAATAATCCCTGTGCAATGTGCAAAATGAAGCAGAATTACTACTATTGTTCTGTTTACTCTAATATAATTTGAATAAAACAGAATATTTTCAGAGGGCCTTGGGGTTATATTTTACAATTATGTACACTGGGATTGCTACCAGGATTGTGATTAGTGTCATTTTATTATCCTATTACTTTACTGACATCGTTTTAAAATTGGATTTCATTGTCTTTTTAATTTTATTTTGTTTTGCAAATGGATATAGGTAAGTTTGATTCAATGTAATACAATAAATAAGTAATAATGGCAACGATTCTATGTGTTTTATGTATGTATTTGTATTTATATAGCCACTCTGGGTAGCTCACAAGTTAAAACAGTGAAAACAAAACTTATATAAAATAAAAAGTACAGACTTAATTTTTAGCTAACTGAAGTTACCTAAACAAGAAAACACCCATCCAATGTGAGGGAGAATGCCAACAAACAATCCAACCATTTTGCAGGTTGCTCTTCCTCCCCCCCCCCCCATAGAATAGAATAGAATAGAATAGAAAACAATGCAATGCAATGCAATACAATACAATATAATACAGTAGAGTCTTCTACTCCAATCATCTGCAGTAAATTCTCTTCCATTACATACAACTGTAGCAGCAGCCCTGCCCGAGCTCCTGGAGGTGATCGCTACGGTGGCAGTTAAGACCCCCAGACTTTTAGTCATGGGGGACTTTAATCTGCCATCGTTGGGCGAATCATCCGAGGCAGCTCGGGAGTTCATGGCTTCCATGACGGCCATGGACCTGACCCAAGTAATTCAGGGGCCCACCCACGAGGGTGGACATACGCCGGATCTCATCTTTGTCTCAGGCCAATGGAAGAGTGATCTGGGTACAGGGGATATAGTCATCACACCCTTGTCATGGTCAGACCACTCACTTCTCCGGCTCGACTTTCCGACCGCTGCTCCCCTCCGCGGGGAGGCGGAACCAGAGTTACCAATCTGGTACCGCCCCAGGCGCTTGATGGACCCGGATGGGTTCCAGACAGCGCTTGGGCCATTTCCTGTATCCCTGACCCGCGCCCCGATGGAGGACCTCACGGCCGCATGGACACAGGTAAGAGCCCATTTACGGACTTACATTGTGGCGCTGAGAGTGGCCAAACGTCACCATTGTGCCACTCTCATAGCATCCACAGAAAACCGCCCTGCCGCCCTGTTTAGGGTGACCCGCTCCCTCCTCCAACAGAGGGAGCGGGAAGCCCCGCTACAGGGTAGAACAGAGGAATTTGTGACTTTTCTGCAGGAGAAAACCGCTCAGATACAGAGCTAGCCCCCATTCATGGCCCAGTGGGATGCCACGAGAGAGATCTTGTTTGGGAGAAGTTTGACCCCGTTACTTCCGAGGATATGGACAGGCTACGTGGGCGACTGCGAGCCACCACATGTTTATTGGACCTGTGCCCCTCCTGGCTTGTACTGGCATCCTGGGAGGTGACACGAGGCTGGCTCCAAGAGGTTGTCAACGCATCCTTAAGTGAGGGTTCCTTGCCTGCTTTCCTAAAAGAGGCCATGGTGAGGCCCCTCCTTAAGAAGCCCTCTTTGGACCCAGCTCTTTTAAACAACTATCGTCCAGTCTCCAACCTTCCCTTTTTGGCGAAGGTTGTCGAGAGTGTGGTGGCACAACAGTTTCCCCGTCACCTGGAGGAAATTGAGTATCTAGATCCGCGCCAGTCCGGCTTTCGGCCCGGGCATAGCACCGAGACGGCATTGGTCGCGTTGGTAGATGATCTCTGGAGGGCCAGAGATGGGGGATGTTCCTCCATCCTGGTCCTATTAGACCTCTCGGCGGCTTTCGATACCATCGACCATGGTATCCTATTGCATCGGCTGGGGGGGTTGGGGGTGGGAGGCACCGTTTTACGGTGGTTCTCCTCCTACCTCTCTGGCCGATCGCAATTTGTGCGGGCAGGAGAGCAGAGGTCGACCCCGAGACCCCTCGCATGCGGGGTGCCTCAGGGGTCGGTCCTCTCGCCTCTCCTGTTTAATGCATATATGAAGCCGCTGGGTGAGATCATCCGTGGTTTTGGGGTAGAGTACCACCTGTACGCTGATGACACCCAGCTGTACATATCTACCCCAAACCACCCCAACGATGCCGTAGCAGTGATGTGCCAGTGCCTGGAAGCGGTGCGGACCTGGATGGGAAGTAACGGACTCAAGCTCAACCCGACCAAGACCGAGTGGCTGTGGTTTCCGGCTGCCCGATTCAACCAGCTCTCTCCAACGCTGGCCATAGGGGGCGAGCATCTTGCCCCTGTGGATGGGGCGCGCAATTTGGGTGTCCTCCTGGATACCCGGCTGTCTATGGAAGAGCAAGTGACAGCCGTGGCCAGGAGGGCGTTTTACCAGGTTCGCCTGGTTCGCCAATTGCGCCTCCTATTGGATCGGGACGCCCTTCGCACAGTCACTCATGCCCTCGTGACATCCCAACTGGACTATTGTAACTCTCTCTACATGGGGCTTCCCTTGAGGTGCACCCGGAGGCTTCAGTTAGTTCAGAATGCAGCCGCGCGAGCAATTATGGGGGCCACCAGGTTCACCCACGTTACACCGCTCTTGCGCGAGCTGCACTGGCTGCCTGTCGTCTTCCGGGTGCGCTTCAAGGTGCTAATTATCATCTTCAAGGCGCTCCATGGCTCGGGACCTAGCTATCTGCGGGATCGGATCCTGCCCCATACATCCTCACGGCCGATTCGCTCCCACAGAGAGGGACTTCTCCGGGTGCCGTCCACTAGACTTTGTCAGCGGGCGATGCCCAGGGGAAGGGCTCTCTCTGTGGCGGGCCCGGCCCTCTGGAACGACCTTCCCCCCGATATCAGAACGACCACTGACCTCCGCTCCTTCCGTACGAAATTGAAGACCCATTTCTTTCGACTGGCCGGCCTTGGATAGTCTCTCTGTCTATAGATTTTAAATGTATTTTAATGGGTTTCTAATTATTTTCAGCACGGGATATTGTTTAATTGTGTTTTAAAGTATGTATTTTTGTATTTATTGTTTATATTGTTTTTAGTTTCTCCTGTGCACCGCCCCGGGTCCCTGTGGGGAGAGGGAGCGGTTAATAAATTCGAATTTATTATTATTATTATTATTATTATTATTATTATTATTATTATTATTATTATTATTATTATTATTATTATTATTATTATTATCATCTAATTTCTCCTTAAAAACTTCCAGTGTCACTACTCTAAAATATCAAATTGGCTATCCACAATAGAAGCACTGAAACACCCAAATTTATCTTGTCTTTCACCTGCTGAAATTTAGCAAGCAAAGCATCAGTAACCTGGCAAGAAGAACGTAATTAGTTTAGATACACATAGCAATAATAATTAGCCTTGTAGTCTTGTAGCAGTATAAGCAAGGAGAGACTCATTCAGAGTCCTCCACTGATTGGGATCCAGTAATTTAGTTTTATGGTGTCCTTTTTGTCAGAATTCCATATACAAAAAGACAGCTCCTCAGCCACTTTTACATCAGACAGTTCTGCATGCTAGCTTTTCAGGAAGATGAGTCTGAAAAGCAGGCCTGTCTTTGGGTATTACTTAAAACTCCTGTGAAGTCATCTGTTAATGAGCAAAAACCTAACATAGGCATGAAACAGAGTACAAAGTTTTCCTTAGACAACAATTCAGGGAGAAGCCTTTGGGGAGTTAGTTGACTTCAAGCCAGGAGTTCCAAGATTGAAATGTTAAAACACACACTGGGCACAGTTTCCCATTAGTTCATTGCGGTGAATGCCTGAACTTTTTCTTCACATTAACTCTACAACCAGACTTTGTAAGAAATGCTCTAACAATAAACTCACACCAGAGATATATAGGCTCTAGGTTCACAACAACAAGGAAGGAAGACCAATAAAGAGAGACTCCAGTATAACATATTTATCAGCTTATCTCTTTCCCCCACCAGCTGTACTCTAAAGTGAATAAGATTATGCATATATTGGTGTGGGATTAGACTGAAACCTAAGGCTTAGAATTTAGAAATTGGTATGTGGTAACAAAGCTTACTAATTTCTACATCGCACATTACTTCCTTGTTTTCCTTTCTTGGAGGATATATGAGTATTTTTTGTTAAATTTTCACCCATAAAAATAAAATTGTTTTTGCTCTCTAATGAACCTTGTCTTATGACTTTTTCTCTGCATGTACATTAACTCATACACTGAAGCAAGTAGAAACAAAATCCTATCACGTTTAACATTGCAGCTTTTTTTTATCCTGAAGCACAATGTTTGCTGTGTAGCTTATCCATGGGATACTCTGATCCTTCACAATCCACGGAAGGCCCTGGTCCTCACAATCACTTTAAGTAAGGGCCTGGCAATTTAAGTGGCCTTAATCTGACACTTCTATGGTTGCAGTTGCTGGAATTTACACTAAGTAGCAAATCTAGTTTGGATGGAAAGCACAGAGAATCTGAAAAGTATATAGCCTGTCTTGTTCAAAGGATAATCAAGAATATGAAGTTATGAATCAGTTTTTGGATCCTGGTATGCAGTTTAGGGATGTGGTAGCTCAGTGACTAAGATGCTGAGATTGTCAATCAGAAAGGCTGGCAGTTTGACAGTTTGAATCCCTAGTTTGACAGTTTGAATCCCACCGCTCCGAGTCCCTTCGGGGAGAGGGAGCGGTCTACAAATTAAATTTATTATTATTATTATTAGTGCCGCATAACGGAGTGAGCTTCTTTTACTTGTCCCAGCTTCTGCCAACCTAGCAGTTCAAAAGCACATAAAAAGGCAAGTAGAAAAATAGGGACCACTTTAGTGGGAAGGTAACTGTGTTCCATGGGCCTTCAGCACTTAGTCATGCCAGCCACATGATTACAGAGATGTCTTCAGACAGCGCTGGCTCTTCGGCTTTGAAATGGAGATGAACACTGCCCCCTAGAGTTGGGAATGACTAGCACATATGTGCGAGGGGAACCTTTACCTTTACACAGTTTAGAAGACATGAGAGAGATTCATGAGGTGCTCTTAGAAAAATCTCAGTTGTATGCAACTCTAAGGGAAATAATATAGGAACATATCTGGAGAGCAGTGTGTCTCCTCAGATGTCTCCAGAGCTGTTCTTCTCCAAAATATTACTTCTGCCAGAGCCTCCAGGTCTTGACTTCAAATGTACATTCTATATTTGCTTCAACAGACTCTTTGGAGGCTAAAACTGAATCTAACCTGGCTAGAGACAAGAAACAGGGTATCACAAAGTCAATCCAAATAATAACATTGATTAGAGACAATAATAATAATAATAATAATAATAATAATAATAATAATAATAATAATAATAATAATAATAATAATAATAATAATAATAATAATAATAATAATAATAATAATAATAATAATAATAATAATAATAATAATAATAATAAATTTAATTTATAGACCGCTTCCTCTCCCCTAGGGGACTCGGAGCGATGCACAGGGAAGTTAAAAATCCAATAAATATACATAAATAATTAAATAAAAGGCAAATTAAACAATTATCCCTGCGCTAAAATCCCCCAATTAAATTACTAAAATCCCCTAAACCATAAAAAGAGACTACCCTAGGCCGGCCAAGCAGAAAAGATGTGTTTTTAATTTTAGACGGAAGGAGCGGAGGTCCGTGGTTGTTCTAATGTCGGGGAGAAGGTCGTTCCAGAGGGCTGGGCCCGCCACAGAGAAGGCCCTTCCCCTGGGCGTCGCCCGCTGACAAAGTCTAGTCTATTTGCTGACAATATCAGCAAATGGGAACTGATAAAATATGTAGGCATCAGGTGGGCTAGAAAACTACCAAAAAATTGATGAGTGCCACTGATGCAGCATTTTATTCCTCAGAAGGACTGACTTTTTTCCTAAATGTCATCACTCTGCTAAACAACTAATTCCCACAACACTGCCAAATTAATTACTAAGACTGTATTACTATTATTCTTCTCTTCCTTCCTAGTACCTATCTCTTCCAATTTATTACTATAACCATGTGTCTTTACAATTTATACTGTTTTAATTGTTCCTAGTACAATTTGATTGCTTATTATACAATAACAGAGTTGGAAGGGACTTTGGAGGTCTTCTAGTCCAACCCCCTGCCTAGGCATGAACCCTATACCATTTCAGACAAATGGCTATTCAACATCTTCTTAAAGACTTGAAGTGTTGGAGCATTCACAACTTCTGGAGACAAGCTGTTCCACTGATTAATTGTTCTAACTGTCAGGAAATTTCTCCTCAGTTCTAAGATGCTTCTCTCCTTGATTAGTTTCCACCCATTGCTTCTTGTTCTACCCTCAGGTGCTTTGGAGAATAGTTTGACTCCCTCTTCTTTGTGGCACCCTCTGAGATATTGGAACACTGCTATCATGTCTCCCCTGGTCCTTCTCTTCATCAAACTAAACATACCCAGTTCCTGCAATCATTCTTCATATGTTTTAGTCTCCAGTCCCCTAATCATCTTGGTTGCTCTTCTCTGCACTCTTTCCAGAGTCTCCACATCTTTTCTACATTAGTAACCTATGACTATCACTAAGTGTATCTTATGATTCTTTATTAATGTATTTTATTTTTCTTTATGTACACTGAAAGCATATGCACCAAAGACAAATTCTTGTGTGTCCAACCACACTTGCCCAATGAAGAATTCTATTCTATTCTATTCTATTCTATTCCATTCCATTCCATTCCATTCTATTCTATTGATTTACAGTTGGGTTCTCAGAGTCCCAACTAAAATTCAGATGCAAATGAGCAAAGGGAATACACTTATAGGAAGAGACATACTCATGAGGAGTTCAGTCTTTAATTCTCTGTATGGACTTTTTTCACCTGATCATCAACTGACTGAGCATATTTTACTGCCTGATATTCTTAGGACTATATCAGAATCCCAGGATCGCATCACATTCCAAAGGAGTCAAAAATGATTCCCTTTCAGGAAGGAGTAAGAGTTTTCTGGTTAACTCCAGATACTTGGAAACTATTTTCTTCTGGTAAATTTCTTAACTTAGTTCTTTGAAAACAAATCCTCCAGGGCATGGAGGCAAAGATGACAGAATAGACTCTTTCAACTATTTTCATGCTGTTAATCCAATTAAATATCTCTATAAGCTCTACCTAAGCAGTTATTCTAAAATTAGGCTCAAAGGCCAGCAAATTTTGTGGCACTTTGCAATGTTATTTAAGTGATGATAACCAGAGTTTCTTTTTAGAAAGGACAACTGAAATTGCTTTCTCTAGCCCATGAATCCATGCACCATTTTTGGATGACTTTTGTGTGAATTCTATCAGTTCAGGTGTACATCATGCTCAGACTAAATCTGTGACTTTTGCCACTTGGAGAATATAGTTATTGCTTTTCCTATTTCTCATGCCTACTCATTAAAAGAAAACAATCTTTTGTGGTAAATAGAACACTGATACAAAATCCTTGCTATTTTCAGAGGAAATTGGCTGCACATTGCCTTACGTAGTTCTTGTCATATAAGAAACTGGAGTCTCAATTTTGCTGCCACTATGTATGAAACTATATGTATGTATTAGTGTCTTTAAAGTAGGTGAAAAAGGTTTATAGTGAGATATTTTCACTGTAATACTGATTAACAAGCCACTCTATATTCTCTGGCTTCTCATTTTCAAGCTTTTCTAAGCTGTGTTTTCTTTACATTTCCCAATTTTTAAACACAGTTTGGCTTCTGCTGTTATACCCAGAAATGGTCTAAGAAACCTGATGCACAGCTTGACAAGAAAATAGCATGTTTTCAAAGAGGTGTAAGTTGTGATCTGCTTTGTGCTATCTTAAAACTTTCAATAACCCTTTAGTACATTTTTCAGAAGTGCTCTAGAATCTTATTTGAACATAGGGAAATATTTTATAGCCTTAGTTTTTTTGGGTGGGAAATATAATTTCTGAATGTGGAATTATCTCAGACATGGTAAATTTTTAATTTTACAGTCAAAACTCTTTCAGTAATAACAGATACTTAGGAATTATTTTATTCTTTTTCTCCCTGAAACCAACATAACCTGAGTGCTTTAAGGTAAACAGTGCAAGTCTATGTCAATGAATAAGTTTAACTATATGGTTCAATATATTGAAACAATATAGATTTATTTCAGAAACAATTGTGTATCAATTCATTTGCCTGTTCATTAATTTTTCATCCTACCTCTCTACTAAGAGCAGCAGACTGCATTCATAGCATGTCCCCCTCTAATTTTTTTACTACAATCTTGTGATGATAAATGGACTATGAAATAATGACTGGCACCCAGTTATCCATATTTTAAGTTAGGTAGTCCTACTAAAAGCAAAAAAGAGAGAGAGAGAGATAAAGACAAAGATATAGAATGAACCTCCTCTACTTTAAAAAGGCTTCTTCAATTTGCTGTGTGGTGGTAAAATTCTCAACAGGGAAGTCCCTGCAGAGACTCACTTTTACAATTGCTGCCAAACAAAAATATTTTTGCTTTAAACAACAGAAGCTCAAGGCTCAAGAGGATTCCAGATAACTCAAGGTTTTAGGTACAAGCAGCACAGCACAATAACTGTTTGACTGACCTGGTTCCAATTGTACAGTTTAGAACGTGCCCTGAGATGTTGCACAGAAGTCTGACATTCACTTACATTTGTATTTTCCAATGGCCAATGGATATTTACTATATTCTATTTCATTTTATATATCATGCTGGAAGCATTTTTTTTTCTACTTAAAGTGGCCATTTTATAAAATGAATATGTCTATTGATCTTCTTTTTCCCCTTTTCTCTGCCTGAGAAAAAGGAATGTGTAGCCTAAGATCTTTCCCTTCCCTCCATTTTAAAATGAAAAAAATCACTGTCAAAAGGTCACAAAAGGACAATATTAACATTTTCCCTCTGTACAGAGTCAATTTTTGACACCTGTCAATGTTCTCATCAAAGAAGACATGGTGGGATAAGAAATGTATCAGGATGTACAAGCAAAAACTGTCGGGAAAATGAAGCTGTCCCAATACTGTTCTATACTGTTTGTATCCTCCGTGATTTTTAAATTTCTTTTTATCATAGGCATGAAATTTGCACCCTTATTCGGAGACACCTTCCTTGGGTAGCTTGTGGGATTAGAAAAAGGAAGGGAGCATTCCCATGGGAGATTACCTTCATTTCCATAAGCTTAAATTCAGCTTTGTCGAAAATCCTCCCTGTAGGAAAAACAGCAGGTGTCAAACACACTAGCAAAGAACAAGTCCCATTAGCTGGTGACCTTTCTCTTCCCAGATAGAATGGCACTGTTTTTCAATATTGCTCTAAGAGGTCATTAGCAGCTGCTGTGACAGATGTTGTCAGAACTTTACACTTATACTGGGACTTGCATAACGGGCGCTGAAGATCACGATTTGGTCTTGGCTTTTCTGAGAAATTCTCCCTTAACTTCCCAAGACATTCTCAAAGTTGCACAAGACATGACTCTCTTTGATAGACTTTGGAAGGGGATTTGTAAAGTTAATTTGCTTTGTGGCCACTCTATCATTTTTTTGTTACTTTTGATGTATGTTGTCTGGAGGACAGGGTCCAGTTCTGCTGATTGAAAGAAGAAGAAGTTATAACTTAACAACTTATATTAGACAAAGGGTTTTACAAAGCTGGAAAGCAGCAGAAAGATGTAAATGTCTAGGCTGTCATAGGAAAAATGGGAGATACCACAGCTCATAAAAGTAACTTATTTTGCTCGGGATCCATACAACTTACTAATGATTTTATCCAAAGAATATAATGTGATAAACTTTTGGCAATATACATTTCACAATAGGATTTAACTACATGCAGTTTAGTGCAATATTAATAATTGTGTGCTTGCCCTTCAGACTATTTTAATTCCTCAAGATGCTCTGGCACCCTGACTGATTTGTAACTCCGGCTTGCAGGTTTTTTTAATCTAATGATTGAAATTTAGGGTAGCTTTTGCAAGCAAAGAAAGCTTTTTG
Organism: Rhabdophis nuchalis; assembly: GCA_039707465.1. Lineage (NCBI taxonomy): Eukaryota > Metazoa > Chordata > Lepidosauria > Squamata > Natricidae > Rhabdophis > Rhabdophis nuchalis. The sequence goes on from CM077643.1 coordinate 287,931,164, forward strand.
TATTTTTGTACAGGTAATCCTTGATTTACAACAGTTCGATTAGTGACTGTTCAAAGTTACAATAGCCACTGAAAAAAGTGACTTATGACCGTTTTTCACACTTATGACCATTTCAGCATCTCTACAGTCACGAGAAGCCAGGTGAGGAGAAGCGCACCTCGACATGAGTGACATCAAGTTGGCTACGCCTACCCAGTCACATGACCACCCAGCCACAGCTGGTCATTAGGGCAGAGAACTGATTATTAAATTATTTGAATCCCACCACTGAAGCCATTGGTGTATCATCCTTCAATGTACTCATATTACTTTTATTTATTTATGGAAGAAAGGAAAATAATAAGGAAAAAGATAATGTGGTAATACTTTAAAACATTTTTTTTTACTTACAAATGAAGCAAGGGCTGTTTGTGCTTTGTTTTAAATATTCTCTTTATTGAGAATTTTTACTTGAATATAAGAATATATACATATACATATATTCTTACACGGGAAAAGACCTGAATACAACAAGACCAGCATATACATACATACATACATACATACATACATACATACATACATACATACATACATACATACAGTAGCAGAGTTGGAAGGGACCTTGGAGGTTTTCTAGTCCAACCCCCTGCCTAGGCAGGAACCTTATACCGTTTCAGACAAATGGCTATCCAAAATCTTCTTAAAGACTTATAGTGTTGGGGCATTCATATATACATATGTATGTACGTAAACAATACAGTTACTATAAAGTGACTTTCAACCTTCATTACAGCAGTTCGAATCAAAATGATTATCTTTTCTCTGTCTTAAATGCAACTACAATCCCTTTGTCTACTAATTCAACAGTTTTTATATTGTCCTGTCTAAAAATAATTATTTTAGCTCTTTCCATTTTCAGCAAAATATTCAGCAACAATGTTTGTTATTTTAATTTTTTGTTGTGGTTACATCAATATACCTCCACTTTACACATGTAATATAATTTTGCTTGCCAATGAAATTATACCTTCATACCTTCATTTATGAATTTATCTATCTCAAATATATTCTTTTGGCGTGAACCACCAGTCCTGTCAGAGTTGCTTGAATTGATACATACATACATACATACATACATACATACATACATTCATTCATTCATTCATTCATTCATTCATTCATTCATTCATTCATTCATTCATTCAATATACTGTATATAATTCCTTTCTGAACATGAAAAGCCTGGCTGGAATTTACACTTTCCCTGTTCCACATTGATGTCATCAGGATTTCAGAATGACCTCAACCTGATGATAAGCAGTTATTTTTTTATTTCTTAGCTAGTTTAACTTCCTTACAAAATTGTGTGGAAAGAACAGTAATTATTCTGACACAGGACTAATTTTCTTCTTAAGCGTGAACATCAAGGGACAGTATTCTGTGTGGCATTTTACAGAACTGCATCTGTGCCCAACAGAGGCTCGCCAACAAGCATAGCTGAAAAGTTTCATGCCTCTCAGAAATGAAAAGGACTTTAACAAGCAAAACATGAGAAATGTAGCCTGGGCTGGCAGGAAAACTCCACGCGCTGTAAAGCTGGAGTTTGCAAGCACCAAGCAATTGTCTTCTGTGAGCAAACTGGGATTGCATCAACCACAATAGGCTTATCAGGTGCATTTTAACAGTGATGCTTCCAAAGCACATTTACTGGGTTGGGTTTTTGTTTTTTGTTTTTTGCAGGTTGATATGTTGCGCTCTGACAGATCATGTCAAGTTGTGTCAATTGGGCAATTTATAAAAGGGTATTTTTCCCCCTTTAAATTTGCAGTTGCTGAGAAGTGCTATTTGGAAAGAAACTTTTATAAAAAAAAGAAAGCAGAAATACAAAACCATCTACACAGAAACACTTCAAAATTTGCACTACTTGCTTTTCCCCCATTATAGCTAGAAACGTGGAGTGCCCATGACAAGTTTATATATATTGGACATACTGTTTGATGTCCTTTATTTGCCTCGAGTGCATATTCTTTGCATCCTGGGAAGATCCAATTAATCATAAATAATATGAAAATAAACCCCAGCCTCTGTTCTCTTCAGAGTAAAAACAAAACCAAAAAGCCCTCTTACCCAGAAACGGTTGCTTTTGAAACTGATCTCAAATCTGACATTTCCACTTTTTCTTGGCTGTCTTCATGAGCTTTCTTTCCCTCTTCCATCTATCTTCACTGTGTTTGTGTGAGGCAAATAACATACAATGCACCTGTCAACTCTTGAAATGACTATAGCTGAAGCCATATTTTTCTGGCCTCATTTCTTAGTTGCCATACTTACGTGAGGGGAAGGGGACTTGTGGAATATAGAATGTTTCTTCCAATGTGCCAGCCATAACAACGATTAGGCTCCTGAGAATCAAGGCCATATCAACATGCTCTAGCAACGGCAGGAGGGAGTTATGAAAGTTTATCACCTGCTTGATTGGCTAATGTGGCCTGTGACACGAGGGGAGTGGCCAGTTCTATTCTTTAATTACACAAAAAATGTGGGAATTATTCAGGGTTGGTTTCATGTTTGACCGTGCCAATATGATGTACCCAATAAACAAGATTTTTGATGAAGCCAAGGCCTCAGAGACTTGAATTGATTGGGAGCATTACTCAGAACCATGACAGCATCTATGAATCAATAACATTTCCTTCTTTCATGTAAAGTTTGCTAGACTAAGCTCCAAAGGGCAGGGGGATGGATGTCCATGGAAGTGATTGTAAGGGTCTAGATGGCGATCACAATTTGTGATCAAAGCACCACTTCTTTTAGCACCGCACATGCATACAAAGGGATCAGATTTCAAACACATAATTGTGATCCCCTTTCTCCAATCATAGCACATACAATCTTTTTTTTTTAAAGTATTTTATTAGTTTTCAAAGTTTTTACAAGGGAAAAAGGTATAGGGTAAAGGTAACATTTTGGTAGCTTCCCTGCCGTTGGTGGCAGCTATCCCAAAACTTCATAAGTTTACAATTTTAAAGGATAAACATATAAAAAGATTACATTGTGTAGTCTATATATTCAATCATCTTTTTTTTTTGCCATTTTATCTTGTATCAACAATTACAATAGTATTTCAAATAAACTCATTTTTGCGATCTGAGCCTTTTTGCAATTGACTCCTCTTCCCTGTCCCCGGGCTGGGTCATTGCTCCCGCCATTCCCCCGTCTTCACCTCCCAGCTGGGAGGGAATGTTTTTTAATAAAAGCCTCCGCCTCACTTAGTGTTTTAATTTTTACTCGGCCTCCCTCCCAGCAAATCAACATTCCCTCTGGTAATAACCACTTGAACCATATTCCCTTTTTATATAATTTCTTAGACAAGAAAGAATACTTCCTCCTTATTTCTCTAATTTTTTTTGGAATCTGTTTCAAAATGATTACTTCTTTATCCTGGCATTTTAAAATTCCATCCTGTTGAGCCCTCAGTATCTCATCCCTTGTGGATCTCCTAAGAAATTTAACATGAACTTCTCTTGGTACGTTATTTATCCTGGCACAAGTTGAATTAATTCTATAAACCAGGTCCATATCCCACCAGAGTTGATCTTTCTCTCTTTTAAGGTATTCTGCTAATATTGTACTCATAAGGTCTTTAAGATCTTCGTTTTCTGACTCTGGTATATTCTGAAACCTGAGAAAAAAAAGACATTCTTTCAAATTCAATTTTGGTCATGTTTGCTCCCAATTCTGAACCCTCCCTCCGAACCTCCTTTACCTCTTCCCCTATCTCAGCCACCTCCTTCTCTAGCTTTTCAATTTTTTGTTTATTTTCCGTTGTATTTTGTTGCATTTACCTAAGCTCTAATGTTAATTCTCACATCTCTTTCCTCATTTCATTCATATTTTCATTCATGCTATTCATATTTTTCATTTTTTACCGAAACATTTCTACAACCAACAGATCCTTTGAACCCTCTCCAGCAGGTTCTTTCTGTAAAAATGTAGAAATCTTCGACTGTGTGGTCGGGCTGGAGACGGTAGAGGATGGGGCAGAAGCTGACTTTCCCGTTGGAGGCTTTCTAAAAGCCATTGTGTCACTCTCAGTTTCTTAGCTGACAAAGAAATGGCGCCAGAGAAATGGACAACCGAAACAGTCCAAGGTATCAGAGAGTCCGAGTGGGGATTCAGTCTTAAGAGTCTTAAAAGTTCACTTTAAAAAAAGGAAACCTTACAGTCCACAATCAGGAGTCCACGTATTTGGAGAGACTTGAGAGCCTCTGGTAGGAATATCTGAAGTAAAGAGTTTATAATCCTTCCTTGGTAATTAAGCAATTAAGGAGGGAAAAGTTTCAGCACTGTAGAGGAGTTGTAAGTGGAGAACAAAGAGAAGCCATCTTGCCCTGTCCTCTGACAGGAAAAAAAGTAAAAGTTCCAATCACTTTCTTTTTAAAAGAGCTCCGTAAGAAACAGTAGCAAATGCGATACGATACAATTCTTTCACATAGTTTGTTCAAATAGCAAGTTAATCCTTTCTCTCTCCATTTGAATGGAGAGGAATCGGTTAACTGCCGCTCCGTCGGAGGGGGGATTGGGAACTCCCCCATCCAATCTGCATTCCAAGTTGATTGAACTAGCACTTACAATGATTTATCGTTTATTCTTCATCTGCAATTCAAGAGATTAGGGAGAGTCCTTCACCTCCGGCGCTTCTGCTACTCTTCTTATTCTGCATAGCTCCCGAGTTCCATCCGGCGAAAAGACGAAATCTGCCCCCCATTTTTGCTCTCCAGCTCCTAGAGCGAGGCTGGGGGGGCCACCCTCAGCTGCTACCAGGCAGAAGCCCCCCCCCCGAGACCTTCCGTGCTTCCGAAGAAGCCCACCAGTAAAGCAAGTGGCGGACAAAACACAAGTCCGTCCGTCGCCTTCAAAAACCGGAAGCAAAAGCACATACAATCTTATATAAATGCAAATGGACAATTATTTTATATGAAAGAAAGAATCAATTAATACACACAAACATCCAGGCACTTCCACATCGGTATCCTTAGTGAACATGTTGGTAAGCTCCATGCTGAACTGATGAATCATTCCATAGTACACTTCATTTTGGAAGATGGATCCAAACATAGTTAAAGGTGCTATGTTACATTTAAAAAGAATAGCTAAATTCAATCTCAATCTCTCCCTCCTTCCCTCCCCCTGCCTCCCCCCGTCTCTTTCACTTTCACTCTCTTGCTCTCTCTGGCTTTGGTTCTGGATCTCACTCTCTCTTTCCATGTATTTGTATACATAATATCTTGAGTTTTGTCCTGGACGTTCACCATGCACCTTACTTTCCTTACTTTTCAAGACCAGTAAATAATGTAACAGCTCCTGTGTGTAGTTCTGCCTTATCTATCAAACTTAAAAACCATCCAGTAAAATGAACCAGCCATGTTTTTCAGAGGGAGGGAAATAAGAGGCAACCATCATCCATACTGGTGATAATTTGAAGTATAATAATATCAAATAATTAAAAAAATAAGCTCTCCTATCCTTTTATGTTTTTAAGGAAGCTTGAGAAAGATCAAATACTTTTTATGTAAATGCAACTTTGTCCCGGCTTAGCAATATCAATGTAGTCATTTATGTTTAAATGATTTTGTGAATAAAACTACAGGAGATGGATTAACCCAGAAGGGCTATGTACAATTCTGGAAAAGCTGTGGATTAACAAATGCAAATTATCTGCAAATGAAGGAAAGCAGATGCTGACTGTAGATTTGCCATATTGTGAGTTGATAGGTGATGGGAGAAGCTAGGCTACCCAATTTTTATATAACAAATGGCATTAATATTTTTTGAAATGTATTGTCAACATATAGAAAATGTTAAAATCTTGTCTGAACCATGAAAAGTTACTTCATAAACAGAATTTAAGAACCTTTAATATTTTAATAACATATAAGAGTACACATATTTGTGTGTAATTTCCACTGTGTTCAGTTAAATTTATTTTCAGATTTAAAAAGTGTAAAACCACAATCTTATGTTATTTTTTTCTTTCATTTGTTAAAAGTATTTATAAACTCCATCTCCATTGTATAAAATCCCAAAGTGATTTAGGTGGCATTAAAATGTTACTTGATTTAAAAAAAAAAACAAATTAAGTTGGAACTTAACAAATTTAAACAAATATTTTTAAAAATTGGCTTATATTTAAATTTCTCTTGATGACATAACAGATGACTATGGATATGTCCATAGCACCTTTAGTGTGAGGTGCTGAATGAAATTGAATTAATTCTATTTCTTTATTTGCAATTTAAAAAGTGAAATAAGTATTCATTTATTTTGTTGATTTTTACTTTGCATTTTCTTCTCTAGAAATTCAAGGTGATATCCGTATATTGCCCACTTAGAATCACAATTCCATAAGTTACATGGGCATCTATTGGTGCAGACAGTTAAAAAAAAATCAACACAATAATCATGGCCACACAATCAACTGCACCCCTTTTGTCTGGCATTGGAAAGCCATGATTGCCACATTAACTTCTTGACCCTTCTTGTGAATGCCACTCATGGATTTGATAGCGTTTCAACCCAAATATCCAGTCAGCTTCCTTAGCTAAAAATGGATTGCTTTTTTATAGTTACATGTAGAGCAAGTAGTCATTCGTCAAATCATGTAGTAAGAATATTGTAAGTTACAATAAAATTTGGAAATGCCATCTTAACTTTTAATCTGCTTTCTATCCTGCTAACCTGGGTCACTTTTGCTTGATATATTTTTCTCCTGTGAGTTAAGCCCCCTTCAGAAAAAGAATGCTGCCTTTTCCTTAACCCAAATAAAGACACCCAATCTCTTGCTGTGATTTTCTAATGCATTTCTATTTAAATTGTAGCCATTTGAATATATTAAAAAATCATACAAATTGTCACCCCTTTTTCTCAATGGGGTGGAGGTCTCAGTTCTCATGCACCATCCTGAAATGAATAGCTTCAAAAGAAAGGTTTTATTTTTTGAGGGGGAGAGGAGGGAAGGATGTTTCACAATCACAATTTAAAATATTTATTTTTTTATTTATTTATTTAAATTTATATCCCGCCCTTCTCCACAAAGGACCCAGGGCGGCGCACAGGAAATTTAAAACATACAAAATACAATAAATATAATTTTAAAAAACTATTAAATAAACCTATCCTGCGCTAAAACCAAATTTCAAAAACCCAGTTTAAAACTATCTAAAAGTCCCCATGGGAGGTTAGGCTAGGCCGGCTTGTTGAAAGAAATATGTCTGTATCCCCCCAAAAAGTCTTTCTTCCAAAGAATTAACAAAAGCACTTATATACCACTCCAAAGTGCTTTATACCACTCTCTGGGCAGTTTACAGAATCATCATATTACCCCCAACAATCTGGCTACTTGTTTTACCAACCTCAGAAGGATGGAAGGCTGAGTCAATCTCGAGTCGGTCAGAATCAAACTTCTGGCAGTGAGCAGAGTCAGCCTGCCATATTACATTCCCACCACTGCACCACCACATCTCCCTGAAGAAGAATAACTTGCAAATATAGGTTCCATTCTGACCATATTTAAGATGTCAATCAAAACTTGGCTTTTTCTCCAGGCAGTGGTGTAGGATGGGTTGCCAAACTCCTTTATGATTTTATGTGTTTATATATTTTACCTTTTGTGCCCACCTCTGTTACAGGTTTTTTTCCTATTTTAATAGCTCAGAGGCTTGATGCAGTTAGGTGACCCTATAAATCTGATAATTAATTAAAGAAATTTTCCATTCACCAAGAAAGCGAGCAAATGAACGCAAAGCAGGGACAACGAAGATAGCTGAAACTGGAGCAGGAGAGAGAAAGAGAAATCACTGCTATCCTTTCAAGGGGCAATAGAGATGAGGACAGAAAACTGTTATCCCCCTTTCACCTACCACTGCTGGGTAGCTGCAGTGGTAAAAGTTGGTCATAGAGGCTATCACTGGAATCGAGAATACTGAAAAATCAAAAACCCCATTCAGAAGGATGTTTGGTTACAAGAAGCAAGTATAAGTTTTGCTCAAAACTGAAAAAAAGATAAATCCTGACAATGTCTATTGGCCAAACTTAATGTTTGAGAATACATAGTAATGACAAAACTATATATTTACAAAATGGAAGTCTTACTAAATTTAAGCAAGAATGGTTCTCATAGATACAATACATCAAGTGGAAGAGTAAATATAGCCTCTTATAGTTTGGGTTTTAAGAGGGCCTGGATACCAAGGAATTAGCAAATGATTTTGACTCCTTGTAACCACATAGACAGATTTTCTCTATGATATCCCATTCCTAATATTTCAAATTTCTCCAGTATGTATATATACTATATAGTGATGATATAATTAGGGACACGGTGGCTCAGTGGCTAAAATGCTGAGCTTGTCAATCAGAAAGGTCGGCAGTTCAGAGGTTTGAATCCCTAGTGCTGCGTAACGGAGTGTGTTCCCATTACTTGTTCCAGCTTCTGCCAACCTAGCAGTTCGAAAGCATGTAAAAGTACAACTAGAAAAATAGGAACCATCTTTGGTGGGAAGATAACAGTGTTCTGTGTACCTTCAGTGTTTAGTCATGCCAGCCACATGACCACGGAGACATCTTTGGACAGTGCTGGCTCTTCGAAATGAAGATAAGCACTGCCCCCTATAGTCGGGAACGACTAGCACATATGTGCAAGGGGATCCTTTATCGTTATCTTAATGATATAGTTAACTTACAATCAAAAACATTAACATGAAACCAATATTTTGATTTGAATTGCAGTCACTTTTTTTAATTTTACATTTAATTTTGGATTAAAGAAACCCAGATTATTTTAACCTTTTAATATTGACATCCTAAAGTGTAATTAATATTGAGACATTTGTTCTTAGTTTCCTCTATTTTCAATACTTTAAGATGTCTGAATAAATAGAATGAGAATAATCTCTAATCGTATTAAGCCACTGCATTGAAATAGTACCTGATATCAATAATAATAACAATATAATAAAAAAAGAAGCAAAAAGAAGGGAAAATCAGTGGATGATTCAAAGGATGCAGAGTCTCGTGACTGCAGGGTCTATACAAGAGGAGAATGGGACTGATTTGCTCATGAAACAAGACTTCATGTTCTAAACCTGCTAACTTGGTGGCAAGGGGTTTTGAACTCAATGGAGCTTGTGACAGAATAAGGACATGCACATTTTCTTGTATTTGTAGGGACAGTTCAATGGTCTCTATTGACCTTTTGTCTTTTTTTAAAAAAGTGGCAGAATCTGGAATCTCAAGCATACTGTAGCAGTAGCTCATGCATATATAAGAGTTGGGTTCCTACCGGTTTGGCCTGGTTTGGCCAAACCACAAGCGGTATGGCAGCCTGGGTCACTGAAACTGGCAGGGACCCAGGCCTGCCATGCCCCCAAGCTAGTTCCCCGGGCACTGTCATCATTTCTGCCATCTTGTTTTTGAATTCTGCGCATGTGCAGAACAATTTTATTTGAACTGCGCAAAGCGTGCACATGAGCAAACTGGCAGTAAAGCCAGGCAGACGCACCCCTGGCATATATACTTGAAAAAAATGTAAAATGGGATTTCACAGAGGGTACATAAGGCTAGATCTGTGCATTAACTCTAAAAACGTATGTGCATCATGAAGTATGTATATATGCCTAAAAGGAAGGAAGGAAGGAAGGAAGGAAGGAAGGAAGGAAGGAAGGAAGGAAGGAAGGAAGAAAGAAAGAAAGAAAGAAAGAAAGAAAGAAAGAAAGAAAGAAAAGAAAGAAAGAAAGAAAAGAAAAAAGAGAGAGAGGAGGGTTTTCTGGGACACTATGAATTGTATGCATATTTGTAGAGAAGATCAAGGCATTTTAAAAATGAGGTGTCTTATTTTAAAACTAATAAAAAAACTTATTTTGTTAATCAACACTATTTGCATTGTGCTTGTGCTTTTTTGGAGTTATTGTGCATGTGCATTAGAACCCTACAGGGAGAAAGAGAGGTCAAATGTTCAAACTAGCTTTATAAAAAGCTAAACAATGTGAGACTTTATTGCTGATTCATGTTGGAGAAAGTCAGTGAATACCAAAAAGAAGCCAGTATGTGCTTCATTGATTATAGAAAGGCCTTTGATTTGGTCAGTCATGTCAAGCTGTGAATGTTCTTAAAAATCAAAATCTCACGGCACAGAAACTTACATACTTCTCAAGAAGCCACAGTATGGACAGACTATGGCTAAACAGACTGGCTCCAGGTTAGCATAGGACAAGGCTATTTCTCCTCTTATTTATTCAATTTATATGCTGAATATTCATTAAAAAACTGAATTGCAAAAAAAAGAGTAGTACAATTTTTAAAAAATTGGAGGTAGAACCTCTAGTAACCAAAATCTTGAAGAAGTCACTAGTCTGATAGCTGAACATGAAAAATGACCTGCAGACTCTAACAGAAAGTCAAGGAACGGAGTGAAAAAATTGGACTAAGATTAAATATAAAGATCAACATTATGACAATTAGTACAACATCAAGCCTTGGAAATGACAGTGAAGATATTGAGATGATAGATAGCTTCTGCCTTTTAGGAACAACTATCAAGCATCAAGTAAAGTATTATAGATTAGCTCTCGGTAGCATAACTATAAAGGCCTTGGAAAAGATATTTTTATCTGCCATGATAGATCTATGCCTCCAGAGATCAGAATGGTTCAGGCAATGATTTTCCCGGTGATACTCTATGGAAGCAAAAGTTGGATTTCAAAGAAGCAGTGTAGAAAAAACACTGATGCTTTGAAATGTTAATGTTGAAGAAGACTCCTGCGAATACTGTGGACAACCAAGAAATTGAATTGACGAATCATCAAATAAACCAACCCAAAGTTCTCAGTCAAGGCACAAATGATCAATTTCAAATTATCATACTTTATGGACGTTATGGAAATATCTTTCTATCCAAGGAAGTTCACAATATTGTTAAATTTGGGACGAAAGAGAACAAGAAGGTGAGCAGGATATAGGATAGATAAGATTCAATTAAAGTGATGACAGTGCACAGTTGGAACAACTAAAGGACCATGTTGGAGACAGATATTCTTAAAGAAATTCTATATATCCAATTGCTAAGAGGTGATATCAATTTGATGGCACACTTCATATTTATATCTATGTGTACAAACACACACACATACCTGTGCAAAAGATGAAAGATTGTATACCCAGAAGCATTTACTGGGGTGGTGAGTTTAATAATCAATGGTGACATGAAAGAGAATCTGGGGAAAATACATTTTATAAGCGGTTTTCGGTTTTTTGGAGAGGGGCTTTTGGGACAGGAGGATTATCTTAAATTTGGAGTTGTCTTTCTTTATTATCGACTTTGTGCAATCTTACCAAGCATCTAAATCACAAAGTTGTTGGCCCACTTGGTTGATGCCAAGATACCATAAGCCATGTGTTCACACCTTCAACACAAATGCAATGACACAAAAGCCACCCTCACTTCTGCGCTACTGGAACAAGGCAATGTTTTTATAATTTCTGATCCACTTCTAATCATGATTGTATATCAATCCCTTTGAAGCTCAAGTGCTTGGAATAATATCCACCAGCTCTTTCTTGTATGAAAATTATACCAGTGAGGGAAAAATCTTTCAAATGAGCAATTTGCATAAACCTGCCAAGTGTTTTTGTAATAATTTTAACTGCTCAAATGTTATTGTGCCCAAGAATATATGTAGTCCTCCTGTTTCTTCAGTTAGGAAAACATATGTCATATGTTTGCTTTCACTACTAAATCATCTTCTACTTTCTACAACAGTAAAAGACTGTCTATTGATTAGGGCCAGTTATTTAATAGGAAAAGATTAAGAGTCTTTACATTTAAATTCTAATCCAATAACTATGTTTTAGCCAAAATAATAATTCGATATCGTATTTTCTTTTTTCAATGTTGTGTCCTTGTATACACTTAGAATTTTATATTTGTAAATTATGCACACCACATGTGTCTTCATGCATGGAATAGATGATAGATAGATGGATGGATGATCGATAGATAGGGGAGAATGGAGAAGGGGAGAGGGAGGGAGATTGCTAGATAAGTAGAGATAATTATAGATATATTATATGGGAAGCCCTTCATTTCACTAGCTCTCAAACCAAAATTCCTCACTGAAGATCTCCACAGGGTTGGTTTATTTAATTCATTAATGGTGGTTTCTGTGCAGGTAAACATTGTGAAAACAAAATACTGTTCTAAAGCATAGCTATTGTTTTCAACAGAATAGGCCTACCTCATCATCAGGTCTGATACAACCCCTACACCAGGGATGTCCAAACTTGGGAACTTTAAGACTTGTGGACTTCAACTCCCAGAATTCCCCAGCCAGCATAGCTGGCTGGGGAATTCTGAGATTTGAAGTACACAAGTCTTAAAGTTCCCAAGTTTGGACATCCCTGCCCTACACAAAGGCATCTCATCATGATGCTTTACCTTAGACCTCTTTAAAAAGTTCAAATTTTGTCAAACCCCATGCAACTGGATAAAACTAGGAAATCAAGAATTATGCAGATTTCAATAAGATTTCTTAATACACATTTGCAGTGAAAACAGAATCTTGGAAATTTGACTAGCAATTCACCAGTCCCAATTTATAGTAAGAAAATTAACATACAGGCTGCCTGAAAGCTTTGAAAAGCTATTTCCCAGGTTTCAATCTATCTTTAGTTGCCATTTATGACTTGCCCACTGCTGTCTCTTCTAATTCCCCCCTCCCCTCATTTTTCCCCCAACTTGACAAATAATGCTTTTGGCTGTTGTTGTTGCTTTAAAAAAAGCAACAGTCTAAACCAGTAGTGGCATTCACTTACCTTCCCTACCAGTTCACAAATATGAGCTAACACACTGTGTCTGCACATATGCACCTCTTTCTGCACATGCCCAGTGCTCATACATTACGTTGGGGTGGGTGGGTGGAGCCTCCCTCAGCTGCCGCTACCAGTTCACCCGAAACCGGAGAGAACTGGCTGAATACCACCTCTGCTCCAAACCCTTACAGCAAGCATAGCAAAATAGAATTAAAGCTAAATCTAAACCATTAAATTAACATCAATAAAATTCATATTACACTATATGCTTATGAGGGAAAAAAATGCAAAAGGCAATGCACAAAAAAGCAGCAAAGTCACCAATGTAAAATGCCAGCTGGGGTTACGAACCAATGATATAAGAGGTAGTTATACAACCAAGAATATTTCAAATATATTAAACATTGTTAAAAACAACATTAAATGGCTTTACGCATTAAATTACATTAAAGGTGTGGATTATATCCACATGCATGTTTGAATACTTTATTGGGAATTCATTTAAAAAAAATAAATAGCGGCAAAGAATTTATCCATATTAGAGCATTCTAATCAGTGGTGGGTTTCAAATTTTTTAGAACCTACTCTGTAGGTGTGGCCTATTTTGTGGGCGTGGCTTGGTAGTCATGTGACAGGGTGCGAGTGGCCACCTTTTAAAATGTGGTGAAACTCATTTAACAACGCTCTTGCTTAGCAATCAAAATTTTGGACTCAATTGTGATGATAAATTAATTCTTTCTTTCTTTCTTTCTTTCTTTCTTTCTTTCTTTCTTTCTTTCTTTCTTTCTTTCTTTCTTTCTTTCTTTCTTTCCTTCCTTCCTTCCTTCCTTTCCTTCCCGTTGGGTCACTGGCAGCGGTGGGCCAGATTTACTTCCAGGTACGTCGGTGGAACCCCCTCTCACCGGTTCTCTAAATTTCGCCAACCGGCTCTTGTGAGTAGGTGCGAGCCTGCAGAAACCCACCACTGATTCTAATACTGTACGGAATTGCATGGGTAGTTGTCTTACAGTGGTTGGTGGGACCATGCCAAAGACCTACGGTATATATTAGACCAAAAAAGAATTACTTAAATTTCAAATATTTTGGCCTTTAAACGCCCTCTTCTAGCAACTCATTCACATTTCCGCCACCTTAATTTTGCAAACATTGTATTCAAGCAAAGAGCAGACAGAGTTATATCTGAAAATATCACGGTTATAAAATTATCAAAGTAGATTTTTCTGCAGGAGACTGTCTCTGGGAAGAAAAGATCTTTCAAACGAAGAGGACCTTTATCCATGCAGAATCCTCAGCTTGTGATCTGATTATATAGATGGTGGGAAGAGATGCAAGGGAAGGAAGAATAAAAGAATCTAAGCTGCAGTTATTCTTGTAAGTCTTTAAAAGATGGGATATCCTGGTGATTTTCTTTTTAAAAAAAGTTATTAACAGGATGCATTTTACAGGAGAAAGGTCCTAAAGCAAGCAAAAGGAGGCTACTTTTTATTTGCAAAATAATTATTTGCAAAATTCCCATGGAACCAGTTCCCTCCTGATGTCTTTTTTTTTTTTTTTGGCATTTAATTAGATTGTGGGAAACCAAGCAAGATGCAAACTGCTCCATTCACACACACACACACACATCCCTTGAACTTCCAACCACTTCCTATCATGTTCTACATTGTTCTAATCTCACATAGCTGCCAAAGTTCTCCTCAAAGGGTTCACATTGTACATTTGACATAACTATCATATATAGTGAATGAATAGGATGGGAAACAAGAGACAGACTGTGCCCTTGAGTCTCTTGGTATATGTTCTGGCAGTATATTGTAGGATTTTTCACAAAGTTTTCATAAACTTTTATGATTGGCTTTCATGTTTGACGCCACTGTGTCAATATGAACTACACAACCCTGCCAATTAGTCTTGTGAAACTGCATTGCTATGACAAAAGGGTTAACTGTGGTATAATTATGGAGTGATCTTGAATGAAAGAGAATAATGCTGGAAGTGTGGAATTGGGTCTAAGACTATCTTACTGCTTAATAACACAATATTACTGCTGACAAAGATCAAACTCAGAGTGAAGCCATTGTAAAAGACACTGGGGAGCTTAGAACTGAACAGGCAGGATCAATTGATTTAGATTTCTAGCAACTCACAATTCTATTTTGGGAAGTTATATGCTCGATATCACCTTGGCTGTTGAAATCATCAATTACAATTTTGTTCTTTGTTTTCACATGACTGATTCCATGAAATCAAATATCATGTTGTTGTCCAACCTATTGCAACTCTATGGACAATGTTCCTCCAGGCCTTCCTGTCCTCTACCATCCTCTGGAGACCATTTAAGTTCACACCTACTGCTTCAGTAATTTCATCCAGCCACCTCATTCTCTGTCGTCTCCTCCTTCTTTTGCCCTCAGTCTTTCCCAGCATTAGGCTCTTCTCCAGTGAGTCCTTCCTTCTCATTAGGTGGCCAAAGTACTTGAGTTTCATCTTCAGGATCTGGCCTTCTAAAGGGCAGTCAGGATTGATCTCCTCTAGGACTGACCGGTTTGATTGCCTTGCAGTCCAAGGGGCTCGCAGGAGTCTATTCCAGCACCATAGTTCAAAGGCCTCAATTCTTTGGCGCTCAACCTTTCTTATGGTCCAACTTTCACAGCCATACATTGCAACTGAGAAAACCATAGCCTTGACTATATGCATTTTTGTTGGCAGGGTGTAGGTCATACATACAAAGATCATACATAATTTGTTAAAGCGAGCTCACTGACATTTCTCTTATTTTGTGTATATCTCAGTATCACTATTCTTTGCCACTGCAATTGTCATCATGCATAAAATGTTTCTCCTTAGAAAAGCCATGACATCTTTAATGTCATATCCTTATCTGGGGCAAATTATCAGCTTGGTTCTCTACATTTCTTTTAAAATGAGCATTTGATATTTTATTTATTTTAGTAAATGAGGACCTATTGGCAATTTTAGTAGCCTTTGATATCTATTTTGATATGTAACTGTCACTGAAACTTCCATAGGGGACTCTTAATCATACATAAAATATCTAGACATCTTTAAAGCTTAATAATCAATAATAAAAGAATAACTACTAGTAAAAACATGATATGGCAGTGGAATTAAATATGTGAAATTTGTAGAATTCCTGGCCTGAATGAAATTTAACTGACCAAATAAAAACATTTTGGACTAAAATAATAGAATAAAAAATAGTGAACCTCATCCAAAATATCAAAAGCAGTGTTTTTTTTAAAAAAAAAAAGTCATATGAAAACTGTAGTGTTGACTGACTGGTCAGTTGCAATCAGCATGGTTAATCATTGCATTTGGCTATGGAAATGATTCAATCTGACAAAGGATTTCAAATTAATTATTATCTGAATGCTCTATAAACTCACATAAAATTGCTGCTTCCAAATTGACCTTGGAAGCAAATACAATATAAGGATTTTCAATGGAAGGTTTCCCACAAGGAAGTGTAACGTCACCACTCCTCTTTAACATTGATATGAGCAATCCACTCATCCATTTATACCCAAGAAGCTATTACGTGTTGTGATTATTTTGTCATTCCAGGCCAGGTTTGGGAATATATTCAGATTAAAAAGACACAACAGAAGCATTGGAATGGTTATTGTGCTATCAGCCAACTTTTCCATATAAAAGTAAATCTCTGATCAGCCTCTTCTAGTTGTGCAACCAAGAAGCAAACCAGAAATTAAGCATTTATTTAATACCTTGTAATAATTTTGGATCAGATATTTCATTTAAAATACGTACAAAGAAATTAGTGCCACCAACCTTTAAAATTCATACAGAAGCAAGATTAGTGTCACCAACCTTTGAAATTTCCACCAGAGGTGCAATCAGCAAATATTAAAAGTTCTTTTTCTTTTTTGGCTCTCTGTTACTGCAACACACGTCTGATATAACAATATTTCATTCATGCAAAAAAAAATAATGACTTGCTATTGAACAGGAGCTGCTGAATTATTGCAGATAATTTTAAGCCTGCTAAAACATGTAAACTGTATATTCTTGCTGCATTAACTGCTCCATATACTCAGAGAACTGTAACCAATTGATTTGAGAGAAAGCAATAGTTGGCAGATGACATTCTCAGTTCAACTGTACCAAGGAACAGAAATGGCTGAGATGAACCAACATTTTTCTGATGGCAACAAAAGTATGAAAGAGCAGAGCAATTTCTGTTAGAGAAAGATTATGGCATGACTAAAAAGAACTTGTGGAAGATGACCTAGGCATAGATGAAAAAGAATATCTGTCTGGTGGAGCAGAGTGAACATTGTCTTTTGGAAAACCTTTGTACCCAGATAATAAAGGCAAGCATGAAATGAAGATATTATGTCAGACTAGAGGCTAGTGTCTACAGCAAGAGGCATATGATGTTCTATTTTGTTCTTCATCAAGTGCAAACTGCTGCATTCCATAGGGTCTCCCAGAGGTTGATTCAGAAGCAATGAGAGATGCACAACATAGTAAAGAAATATCATGTGTTGAATGAACATGAGAAAAAGACTTATTTTATCCTTCTAAAAAATTAATGTATAATCCCTGCTTCCTATCCACAGGAAAATCACTAAATTGCTATTCTTTTGCCAGAACTAACAATATATGCTTTAAAAAATTAATGTATAATCCCTGCTTCCTATCCACAGGAAAATCAGTAAATTGCTATTCTTTTGCCAGAACTAACAACATATCCTTAAAAAAAAATCTTGATCAAGTAAACCAACTTTATGGCCTTTCCATTTTCTTCTAATTGCCTCACTTAGTTCACTCACATATTTGGTATAATATTTGATCTCTCTTTGTTTCTTCTTTATCCCATTACACTGAGTTCTTCAAGACTTTAACAAGCCTTTTTGTAGAAATAGGGAAAAATGGTCACTCTCTTGGTTTGCCATTTGCATTTCCCTTTTAAATTTTAAACATCAGCCAGTTTATTTTATAGATCCAGTGAAACATTCTTTTCTAAGGCCTTCTCTTAGCTTGTCTACTGTAAATCTACTTCCAATACCATGTCTACCTTGTCAGATAAAATTTGTTTTACATATGACATTTCTTCAATAATATCTTTGGGTCATAGTCTATCCATTGAAGCAGACATCATTACTGACATGGTTGATATTGTAACTATTATTTTCTAAATTCATCCTTCAAAAGCCTCCTTTGGTAATTTTAATGTTATAACATTTAGAATCATTTTGCATGTCTATGCATTTTATTTCTACCTAAAAGTTTAGTTCCTTTTAGTGTCCAGTTTTTTGAAATCTTGAAATTGCTTATCTTTGTTAAGTTTTATAAAACCCAAGATACATAACCCATGAGAGGTTGTATATCATATAATTATTTCCAAAATTTTATTATAAAAGTGTTAACTTTCCAATTTTATCTGGACCATTAATTAATTTATAACTTTCTAAAATCAAAATCTTATTTAGCTTCAAATTCTTTAAATACTTGTGATTAAAATCTCATTTCATTTAGGATTGAAGGCAGACTCATCCAGCATTTTTAAACGTGTTGCTCCAAGGATCTCTAGTAGCTTAGTAGTAGATAATGAACAATTTCCAAAAGTGATTAGAGAGTGAGGTTTGTGAGTTTAGTGTCCTTTAAAAGTTGTTGCTGTTGGAACAAGATGGCTAATCCCATAGCCTCCTAGCACTCAAATCTGCAGAACATCATTGTCCTGCAGTCTGCTTGCAAGGAGCAAGCATCTGTATCACATGTAGGTGATCTCCCTTTTTCCTCTTACCCAGAAAGTTTCCAAGGAACAGATCTCACCAGTTCTTTGGTTTTTGCCATAGTTGTCAGTTCTACTTTCACTAAGATATTCCCAGTTTGCCATACCTCCCTCAGAAGTCAGTAAGTGAGTAATCATATAATACATATTTATACATCTGTGTCTGTTTTTTTATCCATAAGGAAACTTCTACTATATTTAATACAAGAAAAATAATAATAGGGACTGGTCATAAATTAGAGGATAAAAGGAACAGATATTTGTGTATTAAACTGCAAATGGTGTTTTGGTTTAAGTGAGCTCAACCATTGAAAATCAAATCAGTTTACAGTATTTTTTTTTTAACACTTTATAGCTAATATTGTATTTTGTCAGTGAAACAACTTTTTTAGGCTTTCACTATATAGATGTGTTATATAATTTAACTGAACCTTAACTATCGTGTATTAAAACCCTGCATGTTAGTTCTTTTTTTTCCTTTAGAAAGTCTTTATTACTCTGTTCTAGATTTGACTTGGAAAATATTTTTTATTTATTAAACTGAAACATTTATATAATTCTTGATGAGAAGACAGCTGTGAAACAATCAAATGTTGGTATAAATTTAATAGTTACATCCAAGTATTCTTTTTCTACAGTTATTTTATACTGTAATATTTTTTTTAAAAAATGAGTCCAACTGTGATCCCACTAGATTCTGGTGGTAAATAGTTTATTAAATAGTTTACAATTTATTTCAAGCTATTATTACTGCGTTCCAAGATAATAGGATTATTATAATTTTGTTAAAAGCAATGAATTTGAAGAACAAAACACAAAGCTCAAAATGGTATTTGAGTAAATCTCAGATTGATCTGGAAGAAGTTAATCTGGCAAAATATGGGTTACTTGGTTCATAAATGAACTGGGTGTTCAAATTGTACATGATTTTCTAAATGCTAATGTTGTGCCATTGTCTTTGCCAAATACGTATATGGATTTTAGATTTAGGGAATTTTAGCTTAGGAGGGTTTCTATTTGAATGTTCTTAAATTTTAGTACAGGTTAATTTAATTCGTTTTTAACTTTGTATATATTGTATGTTTTTATATGGTTTTTAAATTTTTTCCTGTACACTGCCCCGAGTCCCTTCGGGGAGAGGGGGCGGTTTATAAGTCTAATAATTAAATTAAATTAAATTTGCCTATGCCTTTGTAAAATTATTTTTGATCTCAACTGAAAAAAAAAAGATTTGTTTTGAAGAACTAAATCGTTGTTTCCTAAGTACCTCTTACTTCTGTTTTTCTGCTATAGCCATCAGGGCTGTTCCTTCTTCTCATCCTCTTCATGAACAGTTTATTACAATGCCTACCATAGACTTGGAGCCAAGTAAATCCTGCTGTTGCCAGACATTGCCAGAGCATTACATGCATGCTAATAATAATGTTGGCAATGTGCTAGCATTAGGAAGCCTACATTTATGGATAACAAACAGAGAAGGACTTCGACAATGACATGGAGAATCAATCTCATTCTTGGAAATGAAAATCCAGTATAATTCATCATATATTATTTGAAAATTTATATATTTAATATAAATAGAAAGCAACACTCTTAGTAATTTTTCTGATTTTAAGATAAAAAAGAAAAAAAATAACAAAAACAACAAAAGACGCATACATCAAAAACATATATGTTAAGTGCTTAAAAGTAAGCAAAAAACTTACAATAGAAAATTGATAGAGAGTATTATATATTCCTATACCAATAAACAGTTACAATTACATATAACTGCAGTTCAACTATCTGTGAAATATTTTCAGCCGATAAACTCTTTAAAAAAAGTTTTATAGAGTTTTTCAATTTAGAGAGTATCTGTACAGAAAATGCAATTACTAATTAATTACAGAGAGTTTGACTTTTGGAATCTGGAGTTCTATCAAGATTATCTACTATCAAGTATTAAATACTGGAAGTCAACATTAAAAAAAAAATTCCAATTTCGGCAACTTTGGAATATGCACATATAGCTTTGCTTGGATGGACAGTGTTAGGAACTAAATACAATAGAATACCTCTGCAAACAATTATATCAGCTAGAAAGCTGTGGAATGTGGTATCTAAAAAGATTTATTCCTTTTTTATATGCTGAATTGACTTTGTGGAAAAATCTAACAGTAAAAATTGTGAGAAAGAGCATAACATGCTCATCAGCGTTCAACTAGGGACAATGTTAGGTATACAGTATATGTTTTCGTTTTAGTTAGTTCTCTTTTAAGATGTTTTTGGTTAAGGTCTTTTTGGTTGTATTTTTTCTTTTTTTTATATTTTGGTGTTTTGTATTTTATCTTTCTTGAATAAACTAAAAATTTTGAAAAAAATGGATGAATGTAGAGTTATTGACTTTGGACCAAGTGATAGACAATGAGCATAATTTTCAGCATATGCATTGCTAAGAGACAAATATCATCTGTCTGATATAACTCATTGGCAATATTTATAACTACAGCATCTGTTAATAACACTGTTTGGACTAGCAGCAGATGATGGAATATAGGATTCTCTTGGTTTTGATTAATTGATTGTGTACCTTAAAGTTATTTACTAATCTTAGCAACCATAGAGATAAATTTTATCCATGATGACATATCCCTAACTTGGTCTTTTTTCCAGATCTCCCTATGGTGGGCTCATCACCAATATAAGTGAGTTCATCCATCTTGCTTCTGGTTATCCTCTTCTTCACTTTTACCTTCCCAGCATTAGAGTCTATTCCAGAGAACTATGACTTCACATAAGACTTGCTACAAAATTCTCTTTGGAATCAGAAAATGGATCACCTGTTATAGTTTCAGCTTTTATAGTTTATAGTTAAATTGGTCACTAAACCAGTTTAAATAGTATGAAGGTTCAATCAGTAGAGAAGACATCTGGATATATAGTTCATGTTGGGAAATAAAGCACTAATATATTTTTTAAAATCCTAATAATTAGAGCAGTTCAACAGAAGAACCAATTACCCAACAATGTGGTATAATCCTTTTCATGTGCAATTTTCAAGCAAAAATAGGACATATAATTTTAGGAACTTATTTAGTTTAAATTCCCATAGTGAGTATTTCCAAAGTACTATATTTCACTTTGGGGGACAGAATCAAAATTTAAATTTTTTTAAAGACAATATCAAGATGACTATTAATATATTCCAATATCTATAAGCCATTTAAGAACTTCATATACACAGCAAATGACACAGCAATATTTGCCCTA
Source organism: Rhabdophis nuchalis (assembly GCA_039707465.1). Lineage (NCBI taxonomy): Eukaryota > Metazoa > Chordata > Lepidosauria > Squamata > Natricidae > Rhabdophis > Rhabdophis nuchalis. The sequence continues at coordinate 287,953,032 of CM077643.1, forward strand.
AGAAGAAAAATATATATGATATGATAGCTAAGGTTGGGAGACTTCCAAACAGTGCCATTTCTGTTCGACATCCAAGGCAGTTTCACAAAGTGTCCTTGTTTTCTTTGCTTCGGGGACAGCTGGGACACTATCACAGAAGGGAATGGCCACAGCAAACTAAGTTCTCTTTAGGGAAGAAGAACAAAGTAGGAGCCACTGATAGACCCTCAGAAGTTGTTCATGCCACCACTGCACATTAAGTTAGGCCTCATCAAACAATTTATCACAGCTCTAGACAAGGAGTTGGTAGATTTCAAGTAGGTAGATTTCAAGTACCTCCTAGTTGGTAGAGTTGGTAGATTTCAAGTACCTCCTAGATCTCTTTCCACAGCTGTCAGAGGCAAGGATAAAACTAGTATCTCCATCGGACCAGAGATAAAGAACATCATAGAGTGTGATGAATTCCCCAAGAAGCTGGGAGAAAGTGGCTTGGAACAATTTATTTGCAATGATTCATGGCTTTCTGGGCAATCAGAAGGCTGAAAACTATGAGCAGCTGGTTCAGACTCTCATAAAGAACTGGGATGCAGAATAGCCCTCAAACTCCATATCCCTGATGCTCATTTCGACAAATTCAAGGTTGAACATAGATGCTTATTCAGATGAGCAAGACGAGCACTTTCACCAGGATATATTGGGCTTTGAACATTGTTACCAAGGATAGTATAACGAAAACATGTTTGGGGGTCTTCTTTGAGAAAGCAGTTTGCAGTATAGCTGCAAATCTAGAAATTCTACTCATTTCTGAAGCCTTTTTTAAAATATATATAAAATCAAACATTCAACAAGTATAGGGTGGGGGTAATTGGAAAGACACACAGAGGGAGGAGAAAGGAGAGAAGAAAAGTGGAAAGAAAAAAAAAGCCTTTTGAGTGGCTTTGACTGCCTTTATGAATTTGCCGTACAAATATATATATTGTGCTTTCTCTAACTGCTTAAAAAGATAAAGATTTGCCTGATACGTCTCTATAAATAGGAAACTTGTGTGGGCTGTGGTCACAATATCCAGGTTTGTGATGAATATATTCATTTTTGTGTAGGCATTAACATATGCAGTTGACATATAACATTTAGAAGCCAGGAACAAAAACTGTGTTACTTAGTGTAATACTTGTAACACTATCAAACAACATCTGCATATCCCAGTTCCTTGGGAAGGATTTGATAGATAGATAAAAATGAGAAGCCCAGAGTAAACATCTGGCTGACTGTGCGACCAACCACAATATTAATAAAACTCATCAACCTGATGAAAGCAGCATCATGCCATTGTAACACAAGAATTACCCCTTTTGAATGCATGTTGTTGACATATGTCAACAAAATGCAAAACATACAGTGCAATATTGCTTTTGATGAAAACAACCAAAGCTGTGGGTGGCCATGCTTTCTTCCTATGGATTTGTTTGTTGATTTTTACTTCTGCATCTACATTGTAGACTTGGCAGTTCCTAGTGGTTTTTCATAAAAGTGCTAAACTGACCTATTCCTGCTTAGCTTTGAGCCCAGGAAAGTTAAGTATGGTGTTGTCATTTGCTGAGGCATATACAAATGAGGGCTGAACAAATATTTTTCCATTTCTATTCTCAGAGGACTCTTTTTGCTCACTCACATTCATTATTCTTTCTTCAGTTTTGTTTTTATGATTTAGGTCAGAGTTAGATTTTTCCCATAATAAATAGATTCTTCCAATTTATTTATTTCTCTGCACACTGTCTCTCATCTTCTATTTTTATTAGTGTTGGCATTGCTCCATCTGCTTTAAAGTCTTGTACAGAGGCTTGGCAAAGCACTGTAGAAAATCATCCATTGAATGATTAGCGTTTTTTGACTACAGAATAAACAGGAATTACAAAGAAATGGTGAGACAAAAAGGCACCCAAAACAGAAAGAAAACAATAGGTCTTCTTGTTTAAAGATTTTGAAAGACATTGCATTAAAACATCATTTTTGAGATGAGCACATTGATAATATAGATCCATGATGGCAAACCTATGGCTCAGCTCCTTTGTACATACGCTCCAGCTCAGCTCCACTGTGCAGCTGGTTTTCAGGTCTCTGCTGTGCATGGGCACATGCAGGAGACATGTGTGGAGGTAGGGGAAGGGGGCGGGAGCATATGGGAGTTGCATGCACCTGTGCAGGGGTGGAACACACAGGGGGGCATCACATACACTTTCAGCACACGGTTAGCCATTACTGATCTAGATGGATGAAACTGATTTCAGGAATATAACAAACCTGGGAAGCTGTTTTATACTGAAGAAGATATTGCTCCATCAGTACTGCTGAAATTAACTGATGAAAACATCTTCAGGTTGATTGAAATATGGATATAATCCATGGCTCAAAATACCGGAATTGCAGAACTCTAGAGCACCAGGAGCAGCAACAATCACCAGGGAGAGTGAAATAGTGGCAGGTTCTTTGCTATCATCTAATCATTATCCAGATTTTTGCAGATCACATCTGGTTCCCTAATTGAAGCAAAATGGCTTATAACATAGTTGGTGAAGTTGGTGAATAACATAGTTGGTGAAGGTTTAGGAGGGTATAAATACTTAGATAAATACATTTGAAAAAGACCATGGGAACAATTGACACTATTAGTGTGGTAACTCATAGTTAAAGTTCAAAATGTATTACAGTCCTGCTTATCCTCTATGAGGATAAGGGCTTTCCCATTCTATCGGTCTTGGGGAGGAGCAGGGGCGGTGGGAGACAGGATATCCACTGTGGGTCGGGGGACCGTGGCTGCTGGTTACGAGCGGTCACTTGCCCCAACCCCCTGTGCTCTGCTCGTGGGCTAGGCAGTCAGGGACTACAGAGCCGGGGCCCCAGGCTGATGTTCTGCAACGCCAGGTCCATGGTGAACAAAGCCCCCCTCATAAATAACCTTGTGTCAGATTAGATTAGATTAGATTTATTTAATTTATATACCGCTCTCTTTTCCAAAAAGGGACTCGGGGCGGTGCACAGGAAATTAAAAAAGCACCGAGTCCATTTGGGAAGAGAGAGCGGGTTATAAATAAAATTTATTAAAATTTATTATTATTATATAAAAACAAGACAATATACAAAATTTAAAATCAAATTAAATTCTTAACCCTGTGTTAAAATTTACAATAAAAAACCAATTAAAAACCAATTAAAACAATTTGATGTCAGCCTAAAGGCTAGGTAGAGTTAGGCCAGGCCGGCCTGTTGGAAAAAGTAGGTCTTGAGTTTCAGACGGAAAGAACGGGGGACCCGGACCTGGTTGGGCCCCGAGGGGGGTTTACCCCTCGTGGAAATGTGCCCACCAGGCTACCGTGCATTTCATCAGCCTCAGGCCCTAGGCAGGGGTGGGGGGGTGGTGGTTATCGTTAAGGAAGGTCTTGAGCCAAGGGAGACCACTGTGCCTCAGACGACCGGCTGTGAGTCCCTCTTCGTGAAGTGGGGCCTAGGGAAGCAGTTGGGCTTGCTGATTGTATACCTGGCTCCCTGCTATGTAACAGCAGCCCTGCCCGAGCTGCTTGAGGTGATCGCCAAGATGGCGGTGGAGACCCCCAGACTGATAGTCATGGGGGACTTTAATCTGCCATCAGCGGGCGAAACATCCGAGGCAGCTCGGGAGTTCATGGCTTCCATGACGGCCATGGACCTGACCCAAGTAGTTCAGGGCCCCACTCACGAGGGAGAACACATGCTGGATCTGATTTTTGTCTCTGGGCATTGGAGAAGTGATGGCGGAGCAGGGGATTTAGCCATCTTACCCTTGTCATGGACAGATCACTCTCTCCTTCGGATGGACTTTCCAACCGTCACATCCCATCGCAGGGAGGCGGAACCAGAGATACTGAGATGGTTCCGCCCCAGGCGCCTGATGGACCCTGAAAGGTTTCAGAGGGAGCTTGGGCCAATACCTGTGTCCTTGCCCTGCGACTCGACTGAGGATCTAGTGGCTGCATGGTATAGTGCGGCCACGGGGGCCTTGGACCAAGTCACGCCCTTGTGGCCTCTCACATGGCGTCGATTCACCCAGGCTCCCTGGTTTACCGAGGAGCTGCGGGAGATGAAGCGCCGCAAGAGACGCCTAGGAAGTAGGTGGAGATCCTCTCGATCCGAAGCTGACCGAACACTTGTAAGAGACCATATTAGGACTTACTTAGTGGCACTAAGAGTGGCCAAACGTGAGTATTGTGCCACCCTTATCGCATCCGCAGAAAACCGCCCTGCCACCCTGTTTGGGGTGACCCACTCCCTCCTTCACCAGAGGCTGCGGGAAGCCCCTTTGCAGGGTCGAGCAGAGGAATTTGGAGTTTATCTGCAGGACAAAATCACTCAGATTCGGAACGAGTTGCCCTCCACTGAAAGTGATCCAGTCAGTTTATCCGATGCTGGTCTTGAGATAACACCTTGGGAGGAGTTTGACTTTGTCACTAATGAGGCTATGGACAGGTTGGTGAGGAGCCTTAGGGCCACCACATGTTTATTGGACCCATGTCCCTCCTGGCTTGTACTGGCATCCTGGGAGGTTACACGAGGCTGGCTCCAGGACATTGTGAATGCATCCTTGAGTGAGGGGTTCTTACCTACCACCTTGAAAGAAGCGGTGGTGAGACCTCTCCTCAAAAAGCCTTCCCTGGACCCAGCATTGTTGGAAAATTACCGTCCGGTCTCCAACCTTCACTTTCTTGTGAAGGTTGTAGAGAATGTGTTGTCTCAACAGTTTCCTCGACACCTGGAGGAAGTTGATTATCTAGACCCGCACCAGTCCGGCTTCCGGCCCGGTCACAGCACTGAGACGGCATTGGTCGCTTTGGTGGATGATCTCTGGAGAACACGGGATAGAGGTTGCTCCTCCATCCTAGTCCTATTAGATCTCTCAGCAGCTTTTGATACCATCGACCATGGTATCTTATTGCACCGATTGGGGGGATTGGGGTTGAGAGCCACCGTTCTGTGGTGGTTCTCGTCCTACCTCTCTGGTCGGTCACAATGGGTGTTGGCAGGAGGGCAGAGGTCGGCCCCGAGGCCCCTCATATGTGGGGTTCCTCAGGGGTTGGTCCTCTCACCACTTCTGTTCAACACCTATATGAAGCTGCTGGGCGAGATCATCCATGCTTTTGGGGTGGAATACCATCTGTATGCTGACGACACTCAGTTGTACATATCCACCCCAAACCACCCCTACGATGCCGTCGAGGTGCTGTCCTAGTGTCTGGAGGCCATACGGGTCTGGATGGGTAGTAACAAACTCAAGCTCAACCCATCCAAGACCGAGTGGCTGTGGTTTCTGGCCCCCTGGTTCAGCCAGGTAAGTCCAACACTGGCCATTGGGGGCAACCAACTGGCCCCCGTGGAGAGGGTGTGCAACTTGGGTGTCCTCCTGGATTCCCGGCTGTCCATGGAAGATCAAGTGACAGCCGTAGCCAGGAGGGCATTTTATCAGGTACGCCTGATACGCCAATTACGCCCCTTCCTGGACCGGGTGGTCCTTCGAACAGTCACTCAAGCATTTGTGACATCCCGGCTGGACTACTGCAACGCTCTCTACATGGGGCTCCCCTTGATGTGCACTCGAAGGCTACAGTTTGTCCAGAATGCGGCCGTGTGGGTGATTATGGGTGCCTCAAGGCAATCCCACATAACACCTCTCCTGCACGAGCTGCACTGGCTACTGTGGCCTTTCGGGTGCGCTTCAAGGTGCTGACGACCATCTTTAAATCGCTCCATGGCTCGGGGCCTAGCTATATACGAGACCACCTCCTGCCCCATATATCCCTTCGTCCGATCCACTCCCACAGAGAGGGTCTTCTCCGGGTACCGTTGGCCGGGCAATGCGGGTTGGTGACGCCCAGGGGAAGGGCCTTCTCTGTGGCGGGCCCAGCCCCTGGAATGACCTACCCCCCATCCTACGCACCACCTCAGATCTCCGCCTCTTCCGCCAGCGTCTCAAGACGTATTTATTCCAACAAGCTGGCCTAGCATAACCCCCCATTTCTGACTTTTATCTGAACAAATTTTAATTCTCAAGGTTTTTAAAAGGGGTTTTAGCACGGGATTTAATTTAATAGTTTTTTTTAAATGTAGTTTGCATTTTGTATGGTTTTATATTGCCTGTGCGCCGCCCTGGGTCCTTACAAGGAGAAGGGCGGGGTATAAATTTAATAAAATAAATAAATAAAACTATTATCATATCTATACAAATTCCTTTGATTTTTAAGTGAAACTTAAAAAAAAGAATTCTCTTATACAAATGAAACCTATTTTTATAAAAACCTACTGAGACGTTGTATAATATGACATGACTATACAACTGAATTATTCACATTTTCCAGTTTTTGTAACAGTAATCAAAACATATGAAATTAAAAATGAATTAGCAGGTAGTCTGAATTTCAGAACAATGCTTCAGTCAAGACTTTCAGCAATAAAAAGCTACTTCATCAAGAAGTACATTTTAAAAGACCACCATATTCTTGATATAAAATAGAAACCTGAAATTCTCTTCAAGAATCAAAACTTAAAAAGCTCCATGCTGATTTGATTTTTTTCCCCAAGAGACATGTCCAATGGATGAGAATAAGGGTTAGAGGAATAAAAAATAGTCATCTGAACATTGCTTGACAACTTTAGTATACTTCATTAAGCAGAAGATGGCATTCATGATCTAAAGAAAGAACAGAAAGCAGTCTTATTTGCAAATTACAGTGGTACCTCGGTTCACGAACGCCTCTGTTCACGACCAATTCGGTTTACAAACAGAAATTTTCCTCAAAATGTGCTTCGGTTCACGAACTCTGCTTTGGTTCACAAACAGGAACCGCGGCCATTTTTAATGTATTCCTGGCTGTCACATGGTTGTGACTTCCTGTAGGAAGATCGTAGAGAGAAGATAACCAGAAAAAAGCCCCAGCACGCACACTGTGAGTACTTCCAGTGACTTTTTTTTTATTTTTGCTATGCTTTTAGCATATGGAAAACTGTGCCTCAGTTCACGAACAATTCGGTTCGCGACCAGAGTCAGTTCACGAATTAAGTTCGTGAACCGAGGTACCACTGTATATAGTTAGAATTTATTGGTAAAGTTGGGTCTTTCATACCAAATACATTTAATTGATGTATTTGGAATCTTTCTGGGTATTACACTACTTAAACAGTAGGCTTGGATCAAGAAAGGGTGAAGCATCTTTCACACCTACTTCATCATATTCCAGGTTCTCCATGTATACCTTTAAACCAAGAGGCCCCATTGTTCACAACTTGTCAGGAAAGGCAAAGGGGATGGATTGAGGTCAGTAGGATTGCACTACCAGTCCCATCTTTCCTAACGTGCACCTAAAACTGACAGCTTGCAGGATCATGTTGTGACACCATTTTCATCAGAATGTCCAAAATAATGGGTTTGTATGGGTAACATTGTTCCCAAAAACTTTTTGGGCAGATCTAGGATAGCAAAAGGCTGTGATCCTAGATGTGCCACCCAAGTGCCAAACCATTGCTGGTTTTCCAGTCAACCTTTAGAAGCAGCAGAGGACAGTACCAAGGCAATGCATAGAACCCTGCATTGCTTCCACATCTGAATGAGGCAAAGAATGATGCATATTATCCCAATTGAGGTAAGGGTAGCTACCTTACACCAGCCTAAAGTTCATTGGCACATCAAGGACTATTAGTGTTTTTAAAAAAAACCTGGACATTTTGATGATAACTAAACAAGTAACTTGCAAGGAGGAGGATGAAGAGATCTTGACCAGACATTAGAATGCTTTCTTTCTAAAGGATCAGTAGAATATGGAATGCTTTATACTCTCACTTTTATGCTTTATGGAAGAAACAAAACACACATACAGTATATCATACAACTGACCAATCAGATTCAGAAAGAAGAAAAGAGACAGAAACGGAAACAAATGTTGGCTCTGCAGTGTCCTTTCATTTATCAAAACAGATTGTGTTTGAAACACCATATGCTTGGAATGCTAAAGAAGTAAGAGAAATAGCAGAAAATAAATATTACCCAATAGAGACACTGAGATGTTTGATTTAATTTAAGAAAAAGACTATCTACATATCAACATAGCCAGACATACCCCACTCCCACCTCCATAATTTAAAATATACAAAGGGCACATGACTGAGATCTTTGATATATCTTTTCCAATAATTAGAGTGCCCCTGTTTTCATTCCTTGGTATTCAGTATTTCATCACTGTGATTGTGCCTACTGAACTCAAATTTTTCAATCTCCAGTTAAGCCAGTACCTGCCATCACTAAAATGTGTATGGCTGCTTAAAAGATTGATACCGGTAAGAATCAAGGAAATGTATGAATAATTCTTGCAAGGTGGCAAGACCTAACTTAGTTATACTAAATATTGTGCAATATTAATACATTCTGTTGTGATAGTGATGGAAAGACTAGTCTATGGCTGAAGCTTAAAACGTAATGGGAGTTTTAAAAATTCCACCATAGCTGCTTGGTGGCCCAATCTTAAACACGCAAGATTCAAAAAGGTTTTCTGACAACCGGCAGCATCTACAGAAAGAATAAGATCTGAAAGATGGCAGGTTTCTTCCTTGGAGTGGACTTAGACTACAACCCTGCACCTGTCATCTTGCAAATTTTTATTCTCTCCCAAAAGATACCAAGGCCAACATGACAACATCAAGATCACTTGAAGTGTTAATACCACTTTATAATGCCTTGCTAAGGCCACATTTGGAATACTGCATCCAGTTTTGGTCTCCACAATGTAAAAAAGATTCTAGAAAGAGTGCAGAGAAGAGCAACAAAGATGATTAAGGGTCTGGAGACTAAAACATATAAAGGATGGTTACTGGAACTGGATATGTCCAGTTTGATGAAAATAAGGACTAGGGGTGACATGATAGCAGTGTTCCAATATATCAGGAGCTGCCACAAAGAAGAGGGAGTCAAGCTATTCTCCAAGGCACCTGGGGGGCAGGACAAGAAGCAATGGGTGGAAACTAATCAAGGAGAAAAGAAACTTAGAACTAAGGAGAAATTTCCTTAAGAAGAAATTGGATAATAATTTGTCTGAAATGGTATAGGGTTTCCTGCCTAAGCAGGGGTTGGACTAAAAGACCTCCAAGGTCCCTTCCAACTCTATTATTCTATTCTGTTCTGTTCTGTTCTGTTCTGTTCTGTTCTGTTCTGTTCTGTTCTATTCTATTCTATTCTATTCTATTCTATTCTATTCTATTATTTCTATTACTTTTATTCTATTGTTGCCAAAAAAGTAGAACATTAAAAACCATGCAAACAAAAAGAGCCAAATCTTTTTTTTAAATTATACTTCTATAACATGCAAGAGGCTTTTTCATAAGTCAGTGTGCACTAAACCATGGATGCCTTCCATGATGCTATGACAATTAATTAATTACATCCTGCTTTTATAGAGGTGACTTTATATTAGGGTCATAAAAGAAACCTGTCAACATATTTATTTTCAAATCAAATGTTGCAATCCATCAAAGTAAATTGACAGCACAGAAGGTAGCAATGAATGGAAACCTCTGCTATTTATCATTCTTCATTAGAAGGATTTGCATATCAATTGGCATATTTGAGAGATGATACCTAGAGCTTAGCACACTGTTAATGAAGAACAATTACCTAAAAACAACCCAATGTATAGCTTAATTGTTGCAACATAAAGTATCGCTTCTAGAAAATTTCATAGCAAAGGGTTTTGATTGGGGGGTACCTATAGTGGGGTTTAAAAAAGGGGCATTTGCATACAAAATTGCTTCTACTTATTTATTAAATAAATTATTTTATACAATTCAAGACACTAAAAATAACCATGTTTCCTATTTTCCTCAGACAACAACCCTAAGATGAGGGGTGAAATTCAGCAAATTCTGGGAAACTGGTAGCGGAAATTTTGAATAGTTCGGAGAACCAGCAAATACCACTGGCCCCAGAATGGGATGGGAATTGATAATTTACAATATCCTTCCCCTGCCATGCCCACCAAGCCACACTCACAGAATCGAAAGTAAAAAACAATTTTTTTACCTTAAAAAAAAAAATTCACCACTGCCTCAGATTATCTTGAGAAAGAGGGATTAGCCAAAGTCACTGAAAGAACTCAGTGGCTCCTGGTTTCTAGTCTACTACCATAACTATGATGATTTGATTATATTTTAACATATTTTGTAGAAATCTGTAGAACATTTAGGAACATTTCAGGGACAGATTCTTTCATAAGAAACAATGGCTTCATTCCATTGTTTAAACACTATGGAGAAAAATGCTTTCTCTCACTATCTTTTGAAGAAGAGATGAAGACATTTTACTCTTTTTTTTAAAAAAAAATGCTAGACCTTTCCCTGAATCAAACAAACCCTGACAATATTATGTTGTTCTAATTTATCTCTTCCTTTTCATCCACAGAAATTAAGGAAGAGTTTATAGTCACATAAAGCCGGTAACAAGAAAAAAAAAACTGTTGAAATTAAATCACCATGACAATAAAATCATCACAAAGGCTGCAGTATCAATACAGTACATTCTTTCTTTTAGGTTCTGTATTAGTATGGCTATTGTATAGTTAGTTGTGGTATTGAACATATTACATGATCAGAAAACTTGAGACAGAAACTTGTAATATTGGCAATAAATTTAACAGAGTTTAACTTTTCTAGTGTACTTCAGACATTATGTCATAAATCATAATTTGAGCTATGGATAGAGAGAAAATAAACAGAAAATATTTTCCTAAAGCATATTCTAATCTATTTTCATCACCTAATGTTTAAACTCAGAGAAGGGAAGAACTAAATTTGCCTGTTGTATAAACAAGTAAAACATTAAATCACTTCTCCAATAATCCTGTTTAAAGCATCTGTTGGTTCATAAGCAACTACCAAAAACCTTATTTCAAACTCTTTGATTATTCTCTGAGCTAAACTCTGTAACAGAAGGGCACCTCCAATCTAAGCCTCAAGCATATTTAAAATTGCTATCATTCACTAAGCCAATGCAGTACCCTGATTACATGTTGGTCTATAAATAGGCTATGTCAAAATCAAGTCCTTCTTTAGCCATAGATGCTCCTTAGGGACTTTGGAACCAGCTGCTCTCTTTCAGTCCCAACCTACTTCATAAGAGAAGGGAAAGGATATAAATGTAATATATTGATTACTAAATATGCAACAGAGACAGAAGGAACATTACAAAATCTCCAGCAATAGTCAATGAAAATAATAACACAAAACGCATAGGTAGGCAATATTTTTAAACATCAAATGTTCCTAAACAGTGTGGCATTTCTGTCTTATCAGATAAGATATGTATAAAAAAGGCAGAAGTTACAGTAACAATGCTTCTTTAATACTGTCAAAGACCAAAAGTATCCAAGTAGCATATGGAATATTTTAGAATTTTACTAACATTTTTGAAAATTACTAAAAGTGTAAATGCTAATAAAGATTAATTCTAGTTATTCAAGTTCATATGAATTCTACAAGCAATACAGCAGAAAATAGAGACATTTAGAAAGATTGAGCTATAAATATTGTAATTGTAAAGTTACAAGCATTACAAAGGAAGCTATTGGGGCCAAGAAAGTGTCATTTAAAATGATCTTTCCTAAAACAAAAAGCAGCATAAACTCAATCGAAATGCAAAGAGATGGTAAGGGAGAAAAAAAGAAAAGAAAGTGCTTGTTGAAAAAGTTTCTTCAAGTACGTTCAAAGCAGGAAGCCAGTGAAGGAGGCCATTGGTCCAATGGATGAAGAAGTTCAAGATGTACTAAGATGTACATGAAAAGGGAATTGCAGAGTAGCTGAAAAAATTATTTGCTTCCATCTTCACAAAATTGGATACCTAAGAGTGTCCTCCTGTTCCTAGGAAGGGAATCAGGTGAATTGAATCATATAGTGGTGAGAAGAGAAGAAGTGCACACTTAACATCAACAAATCACAAGGTCTTGATGGCATCCAGGAAAACGTTATTAAAGAGTTAAAGCTGAAATCATGGACTTTCTAAATAAAATATGCAACCTGTCTCTACATATGGTCTCTGTAGTAGAGTGACCAGTAACTCCAATTCTTAAAAATAGCTCATGGTGCGATCCAGAAAATTAGACACCCATTAACTTGACACCTGTCTTGGGTAATTTGAAGATACAAACCTTGCTGAAAGAGACCCTACATGGCTTCACTAAGGAAAGGTCCCATTTGATTAATCCACAGGATTTTTAGGGTGTTAATAAGCCTTCAAACATGTCTTAATCAAAGCTCAAAGCTCATAGGATTTCTTGTGAATACCAATAATGATTCAGCTCTTGTCCAACAGATCCTTTCCATCTGGTAGTAAACTTCTCAGCTAAAATTAAGGAAACTAATCCAGAAGGAGTGAAAATATAAATGTATCTTGCAATTTAGAATGCTAACCCACAGCAAAATATCACCTTTAATTACACCAATGTCTTGGGGAAAGACCACATCTGGCATCTACCAAGACAAAGAAGCATAAGCAAAACATCTGTAGGCTGCAAAAATCCATTTAAACACTAGATAGCAGCAAATATTTAACAGTTTCTGTGCCTCTTTCTGTTTAGTGGTTTTGTCTTGATTTTTGAACCTTGTTTCTGGTCTAGTGTAAACAAGAAAAAACTATAAGTTAAATGCTACATACATAACTGTAAAATGTTGCTACCCAATTTAAGGATAAATTCCTAAATCTATGTTACCCATTTGAATTAATGTGCAGTACTCTTTCCATGACCATTGTCCTGAGTATGAGCATGAGTATGCCATGAACATTGTCCTAAGTACCAGAGCACTTTGGTGGAATGCAACTTAGTTGTCTAAGAAATATTTGCAATGCTACGTCATACATCCCTGCGGCTGATTCTCTCCCACAGAGAGGGACTTCTCCGGGTGCCGTCCACTAGGCTATGCCAACGGGCGACGCCCAGGGTAAGGGCCTTCTCTGTGGTGGGCCCGACCCTCTGGAATGACCTTCCCCCCGAAATCAGAACAACCCCGGACCTTCGCTCCTTCCGACAGAAACTAAAAACACACTTCTTCTGCTTGGCCGGCCTAGGGTAATTTAAATTGTTTTAAATTGTTTTAAGGGTTTTTAGGGATAGTTTTAGTTTTATAGGGGTTTTTAGCGCAGGGCCAGTTTAATTTGTTTTTAACTTTGTATTCTGTTTATGGTTTTAATTGTATTTTTAATTCCCTGTGCCCCGCATCGAGTCCCTTCGGGGAGAGAGAGCGGGTTATAAATTAAAATTATTATTATTATTATTATTATTATTATTATTATTATTATTATTATTATTATTATTATTATTATTATTATTATTATTATTATTATTATTATTATTATTATTATTATTATTATTATTAATAATAATAATAATAAAAACAATAATTTAATTCAATTCGGAAGGTTTATATGAATGGCATATTTATTTGTGTGTGTGCGTGTGCGTGCATTAGGATCCAACCATTCAACTTTCAGCTACCTATTTTAGGTATAGTAATATAGTATTCTCCAATATTTTTGTATATGTGGAACATATCCTATTCTAGTTAGTTATTAACTTCCATAACAGAAATGATATGAAAATATATGGAAAGCAATTGATAGGAAACACATCCACATTACTGGACAATGCTTCCTAGTTGCATCCACATAAACGTAGATTATATGAGGAAAAATGTTCAATAGGGACAAATGTTCAGATATCTATTGTAAATACATAAATATGTTTTTGCACTGCCATTATACAAAAGGTGTGAAGTTTTAATATAGGCACACATCTAATGCCACTATTGTAGTCTAACACCAAATTATGTGTAGTGGCATGAATTATCAGATTCCTCCTGGAATGCTAAGCCCTGTCTACTGGTGTAATGCAAATCATTGGAGACCTAGAAGGTAGCATTGGGGGCCATGTCATGCTGTTGAACATGAACACATTAGCATACATGCCCAGCTATTCTGACATGGCTGCTTAAAAAAAGGAGATTAATTCCATTCCCTGGAGTCAGCATGAGATTCAGAGAATAGCTGAGTGTACAAGACATGAGAGTGTTGGATGGATTTTTTTTCTTCTTTAAAAAAATGATGGTGTCTGCCAGATGACATGTTTCATTGGGAAACATGGAAACTCAATTTAGCTCTGAAAAGTCAATGATAGTTCACACTGTTTTGCTAAAGAGTTTAGGTGTGTAAATAAGTCAAGACCTGATTCCAAATTTAAGATTTGGAGGTAGCAAACTTCAGTTGCTATTCAGGCTTTGCGATTCAAAAACAATAAGATTTGATTTGGACTTACTCAAGACTTAATCTGATAAAAGCTTCTGCTGCAGGCTATAATAATGAAGCAGAAAACCACTTATAGCTTTTTCATTTTTTAACAGGGAAGTAAATTCTTTAGAGGACAAAAATGAGAATGAAACTGGTTGCCATTTTTTGGAACAATTTTATTAAAAACTATACCCGGCAACGCGTTGCTGTGGCCCAGTCTGGTTAAATGGCCAACCAATCTGTGTGTACACATACACCCAACCACAATATAAACCCCAACCTACCTACCTACTGTATTTCTCTCTCTCTCTCTCTCTCTCTATCTATCTATCCCTCTACCTACCTACCTACTGTATTTCTGCCTGGAGAGGAGAGTGCTGGTCTGTGAGGAGAAAGGGGAGAGGCTGCCTGTTGGCCTCTGAGAGGCACGCGCATGCGCGCTGGATGTTTCAGGGCTCCTATCGATCTCAATGGGCCTAACGATCCCCAATCCTATCAATCTCAATGCCTCTAACTATCCCCAATATACCTCCAGGAAGGCAAGCCGTTTTTTAGAAGGGTGCTATACCTTATTTGTCCCCTCAATGTCCTTTGAATTAGCGTGGCAAGAGCAGAAATTTCTGCCTGGAGAGGAGAGTGCTGGGCCGTGAAGAGAAAGGGGAGAGGCTGTCTGTTGGCCTCTGAGAGGCACACGCACGCGCTGGACGTTTCAGGGCCCCTATCGATCTCAATGGGCCTAACGATCTCCAATCCTATCAATCTCAACGCCCCTAACTATCCCCAATATACCTCCAGGAAGGCAAGCCGTTTTTTAGAAGGGTGCTATACCTTATTTGTCCCCTCAATGTCCTTTGAATTAGCGTGGCAAGAGCAGAAACGTCTGCCTGGAGAGGAGAGTGCTGGTCCGGTAAGGCGAAAGGGGAGAGGCTGCCTGTTGGCCTCTGAGAGGCACGCGCATGCGCTGGATGTTTCAGGGCCCCTATCGATCTCAATGGGCCTAACGATCTCCAATCCTATCAATCTCAACGCCCCTAACTATCCCCAATATACCTCCAGGAAGGCAAGCCGTTTTTTAGAAGGGTGCTATACCTTATTTGTCCCCTCAATGTCCTTTGAATTAGCGTGGCAAGAGCAGAAATTTCTGCCTGGAGAGGAGAGTGCTGGCCCGTGAGGAGAAAGGGGACAGGCTGCCTGTTGGCCTCTGAGAGGCACGCGCACACGCTGGACGTTTCAGGGCTCCTATCAATCTCAACGGCCCTAATGATCCCCAATCCCTCTCTGTCAACTGCGCATGTCATTCGCACGTGCAGGGGGCTTTTTCATGACGTAGGAGGAGCTACAGCGAAGTAAGAATATTTTTCAGTTCGTACCTTTTTTTGTGTTTAAATTACAGACAACACATATTTGTTAGGCACAAAATGATTAGCTATTCTATTATCGGAAATGCTTTCCTACATTGTGTGAAAGTTTGGTTTAAATCAGTCGGGTACTTTTTGAGATTAGTGGATTCGAACAAACTATTTTATGTTTTTATTTATATAGATCATAAGCTTTCATGAGCTGCAGTTTACTTCATCAGCTCCATGGAGTGATGACATGAGCTGTGGTTCACAAAAACATATTTCTTTTCATAACATTGCATAGTCTGAAGACATTGAATCAAAATCATTCTGATGTTTGACTATCATAGACTATCAATTCTCTTACAAATTTTAGATGAGATAGATCAGGGGCGTCAAACTGGAGGCCTGCCCACCCCAGCTCCGTGAAGGGAAAAAACATTATGAAATGTCATATGACAGCAATAAGACATCGTGAGTTTGACACCCATGACATAGATAATCTAATTTCACCAGGTTAGTTTCAAGAGTTTGTATTTTTGAAATAATGCCATATGTTTATTATTCCAATTTATGAAGCCATTCATACATTCTACCTGTACCAGAGGTGCATTGCTCTCGGTTCAGCCTAGTTTGGCCAAACCAGTAGTGGCAACAGTGGGAGGCTCCACCCACCCACCCAGCAACTTCTGCACATGTGCAGAAGCATTGCAAGCGTGCACATGTGCACGAGCAAACCTGTAGTAAACTCGTTAGCAACTCACAGAAGTACCACTGCCCTGTACATTTTTCAAAGCAGAGATAACAGGATAGAGAAAAGGGCAGAATTTAGCCTGTATAGGAGTTGTGATAAACTTCTTTTTTTTAAATGACATCATGGCAGCTTGCTTTTTTGAGTGAGCAATCTTGTTGTTATAGTTCTTGGAAGTTTAGCCTCTTTCTAGAATGAATCATTCCATCTGGCTTAAGCACCTTTTTTTTTTAGAACACTCTGAGAAATGTTTATAAATTTGGTATTATTATTGGCAATTGTATATAACATATCTTACACAAAGAAGTAATTCATTTCATATACCACAGTCTAGCAGCACAACATTATGTCAAATTCAAACATACAGCAAAGAAAACTCCACGATAAACAGGAAATAAACAAGCCAAAATGAAAATATACAAGGAGCTGAAAGTCTTAAGAATAGAGAAAGGCTGGGCACAGAGACCAAGAGGGACTTCGCTACTGATCAGACAAATAGATTAAGAGTTAAGGGCTAAGGGAATAGGAATTTAGGGAAAGATAAAAGATCACATATAATAATGTCCAACCAAGATAATAGTAATAATAATAATATCTGACTCATTTTCCCAGTAATCTGCTTGAGCATACAGTGCTCTCCTCATCGTCTTCTCACCATGGTGTCAGGATTGAAGTTAGCTTCTGCTCCATTCTTGACTGCAGTTTCTTTAATAGAAATGCCAAGTTGTTATTAAGATACTGTTTTTTCTTTGCTACCCATGGAGTTCTCAGTACTATTTTTCCACTGTTCTGGCTTGCTTTGGTGCTTGAAGAACTGCTTAAAATAAGTAAGTAGTTTGCACAATCACAGGGAAGAAAAAGAAAAGAAGAGCAATCTGTTCTGGATACAAGCGTGCTTCCACTCCATTTCCCCATTCCCACCACAGTTTCAGAGCAGGTGGAGATTAATTCCGTTTGCTATCATATTGCTATTGTCTCATCTGTAAGGAGCGATACTTTATTTTCAAGTAATAAATATGATAGAACACCTTGAACTGGTATGGGATGGAGAACATTCCTGGGTACTTCACTTTTAGTCAAGAGAACAATGTCCTTTCTTGGGAGCCATGGAAGATGACAAATCATCTTGAACATTGGGCACTATCTAACAAAATGAAATGGAATGGTGAAAAAAGGAAGGTTCTACATTTAGGCAAGAAAAACAAAATGCACAGGTACAGTATAGGTGGTACCTTGCTCAATAGTAGCAACTGTGAGAGGGATCTTGGAGTCCTAGGGGTCAACCATTTAAATATGAGCCAGCAATGTGCAGCAGCTGCCAAAAAAGCCAACACAGTTCCAGGCTGCATAAACAGAGGGATAGAATCTAGATCACGTGAAGTTTCTGACTTTTATTTGTATAAATTTTAAATTCTTAAGGTTTTATAAAGGTTTTAGCACGGGATATAATTTAATAGTTTTTTTTAATAATGTATTTTTGTAATTTTGTATGGCTTTTTAATATTGCCTGTGCGCCGCCCTGGGTCCTTGCAAGGAGAAGGGCGGGGTATAAATTTGGGGGGGGGGAGTGTTAATACCACCTTATAATGCCTTGGTAAGGCCACACTTGGAATACTGCATTCAGATTTGGTCGCCATGAGGTAAAAAAGACGTGGAGACTCTAGAAAGAGTGCAGAGAAGAGCAACAAAGATGATTAGGGGACTGGAGGCTAAAACAAATCCCCCAGCCCTTATTAGATCTTAACTATAGCAGTTGGGAACCAGACCTACTGATCTTATGATTAAACAATGTCTTTTACCTGCCAATATTGTCTCCTCTATTTTTAAAGAAAAGGTGGCCATAATGTTTCAAAGTCTTTTCAATTTCTGCTTTAAGGGCAGAATGGAAAGGTTTTAGGAGTTCCACTGTGGGGTTAACATCATTGGGTTGAAATGAAGGTTAGTGGCATAATCACTCTACAAAAATACTATATATATATATATATATATAACAAAGAATAGAATAGAATAGAATAGAATAACAGAGTTGGCGGGGACCTTGGAGGTCTTCTAGTTCAACCCCCTGTGAGAATATCACCACCTATAAATTTTAAAAAAAATTAAGAGCATTGCTAAATATTATTGTTGCATTCTGTAGGGATAGATATAAAAGTGGTTTGATTGAACTATTGGGGGGGGCACCATTTCACTTTTTAAAATCATACCCTATAAATCCTCTAGTTGTATTTGTTCTGCTGTACTTTCACCAAAGAAGAAGCTGTGTTTTTAGCTCCATAGTCATCCTGAGAGGCAAGTGAAACTGAGATATAATTACTCAAGATAACTTAATGAGTTTAGTGCTAAGGACCAGTGGTGGGATTCAAATAATTTTACTGCCGGTTCTGTGGGCATGGCTTTGTGGGTGTGGCATAGCTTTGTGGGCATGGCTTTGTGGGCATGGCAGGGGAAGAATACTGTAAAAATCTCCATTCCCTCCCCACTCCTCGGGGAAGGTTTGAAAAATCCCCATTTCCTCTCCACCCCACTAACCTGCTTTCCAGCTCCATTCTCCTATTCAGGGCAACAAAAGAACATCAGCTCAGAGGCAGTGGGGGCGGGGCCAGCCTATTTGCTAGTTACTCTGAACTACTCAAAATTTCTGCTACCAGTTCTCCAGAAACTGTCAGAACTGGTTGAATACCACCACTGACATAGACACATAGACCTGGAAGAGACCTTGGAGGGCTTTTAGTCTAATCCCCTGCTCAAGGCAGGAGTCTTACACTATCCTAATGTCTACCTGAGCAATTAATTTATTTTATTTATTTATTTTTATTTATTTGATTTATATCCCGCCCTTCTCCAAAAGGACCCAGGGCAGCGCACAAGAATTTAAAATACATACAAAATAATACAAAAAAATTAAAAAACCTATTAAATATCAGTCCTGTGCTAAAACCAATTGAAATCCCCAATTAAAACTATCTACATTAGTCCCAGTGGAGGTTATGTTATGTTAGGCCGGCTTGATGAAAGAGGTGTGCTTTTAAACACTGGCGGAAGAGGCGGAGGTCAGTGATGGTACGGAGTTCTGGGGGTAGGTCGTTCCATAGGGCAGGGCCCGCCACAGAGAAGGCCCTTCCCCTGGGTGTTGCCAGTCGGCATTGTCCGGCCGACGGCACCCTGAGAAGGCCCTCTCTGTGGGAACATATCGGTCTGAGGGATGTATGGGACAGGAGACGGTCTCGCATATAATGCTTCTTTTAACAGAAAACAATATTAATAAAGGAAGAATAATCTCAGAAAGACACAATTTTCCCATTAGACTGGCTATGACTATGCTTCCAAATGTTTTAGGTGGACCTGAAAAGGTTGAAATGGCTAGCAAGGGCAATTGACAACAACAAAATTTTGCCAGAGCTCAAATTTCCAAGCATTTCATTAATATCCCCCCCCCCAAATGAGGCTGTTCTTGGAATACTTCCAAATACACCCAACCTGCTTATTTGAAGACATCAGTATTACAGCACTTCTCCCATAGGAAGCAAATGTGCAAGACTCTAAATCAGTCCCCTGCTCATAAGCAAACAATTTAGATAAGAACTCAGTGCTAGATGAAGTGACCTTGAGAGGGGGAGGGAAGCAAAGCACATTCTAAGGAGCCTTTAGAACTGCCTCTGTAAAAACATTAATTCAGTGTGCTATCTAATGATGGACAAACTGAAAATATGTGCAGGCTGGAAGACTATATCTAACTTTCCTTCTTCAAACTTTGCTGCACTGAAAAACTTGCCATACTCCATCTTGTCAGTTCAGAGCTCAGAAGAACCACAATAGCATTACAATATATCAGAGGTCTCCAACCTTTGCAACTTTAAGTCTGAAGGACTTCAGCTCCCAGACTTCTCCAGCCAGCTTTGCTGAAGTCCTTCAGACTTAAAATTGCAAAGGTTGGAGACCCCTGCAATACATAGTTGCTAGCCTGATTTTCTCCAGTGAACAGTTTGTAGAAATTTCATCTGGAGCAGTTGATAATTAAAACTTGAACCAGTTGATTAAAATAATTTTGGAATCAAGATCTCAACAAAATGGAATACAACTCATGATGGCCAATGGTTAGAGTGCAGTACTGCAGGCTACTTCTGCTTCCTGCTGGCTGCCTGCAATTTGGCAGTTCGAATTTCACCAGGCTCAAGGTTGACTCAGCCTTACATCCTTCCAAGGTCAGTAAAATGAGAAGCCAGATTGTTGGGCGCAATACGCTGACTCTATAAACTGCTTAGAGAGGGTTGTAAAGCACTGTAAAGCAGTATATAAGTCTAAGTGCCATTGCTATAACATAAGAGGCCAGTGTCTAAAGGGAATGGAGTGCCAGCTCTTGGATTATTGGGAAGCCCCAAGTTAAGGTATATATATTGTTAATCTTACAATCCATGCTGCCCATGAAATGGGACCTTATCACTTTAAGCTGTACTGTAGACATAAACTAGTAAACAAACTGAGTAAACCTTTTTTTTTCAGAGATCAGTATGAATCCCTACTGATTCCCTGGTCAATCATAACATCTCTTTAAATGAATTGATGTAACTTAATGCTATATTATTATAGGATACTTGTGGAGGACCTAAAGCTTGAAAGCCTTGTATTATATTTTCTGTAGACAAAATCCAGTTCATATGGACAAAATCCAGCTCATATGAAAGTCTTAGCAGATTAACATTTTAATCTTAGAATGACTGCAATGACGAGCATGGAAATAGTGTTCTGAAAACATTAACCATTGTTTTTAGCCTGAACTTTGAAAATTGTAATCTCTGTGATCTAATATCCACTTCTCCCCATAGAAGTTGTTGGAACTAGCAAACAACAATTGAGATAAACAACTGTTTATTGGAGCATCTATTATTCTGCTTAGATGTAATACTAACATCAGTTATTGTAATACCCTTCCAGGTCAAGATGACTGTTTTCTCTGCTTGTTTCAATAGCCAGACTTAATCTGTTTTCATCTTTACTCACAAACTTAAACAATTAACTGGGATGGGAGTTGGCGGTTGGTATAAGGCAGGGGTCTGCAAAGTTGGCTCTTTTAAGACCGGTGGACTCCAACCCCCAGAATTCCCCAGCCAGCATGGCTGGCTGGGGAATTCTGGGAGTTGGATTCCACCGGTCTTAAAAGAGCCAACTTTGCAGACCCCTGGTATAAGGTCCAAAAATATTTTAAAAGCATTTAACACAGGGGTGTCAAACTCATGGCCCATGGGCCAGATGCATCACATGCCCACCCCCGGTTTAGTGAAGAGGGAAAAAGTCATGTGATGACAACATGACAACATGTGCTTGACATCCCTGATTTAACTGTTCTAAAAAGGACTGTAGAAAAAGATCATTCTGGGAAGGATGTGGAACAGGCATAAATTTTATTCCAATATAATCTGATTTTAAGTACCAGTTTTTAAAAACCTGCATTTGTTATCTGGTTTATAATATGCTTGGAATCAAGGACTGGTTTCACTTGTTATGCCTATGAGGCTATGCCATAACAGATTTTGGTCCAAACTGATGTCTCAATTAAACGTCTTTCACCTCAATTGTACTGCATGACTACTACTACTAATAAAAAAAAAATTGGCTTGGCTTAGCAATTTATCACTTCATTTCTCTGGTGGAAGAAGGCAGTAATTCAGAACTAAAGGTTGGTTTCCCTCGCACATATGTGCTAGTCACTCCCGACTCCAGGGGGCACTGCTCATATCTGTTTTAAAACCAAAGAGCCATCATTGTTCAAAGACATTGCCATGGTCATGTGGCTGGCATGACTCAATGCCGAAGGCGCACAGAACGCTGTTACCTGCCCACCAAAAGTGGTCACTATTTTTCTACTTGCATTTTTACATGCTTTCGAACAGCTAGATTCACAGAAGCCTGGGACAAGTAATGGGAGCTCACTCCATTATGAAGTGCTAAAAATTTGAACCATTGAACTACTGACCTTTTTGATTGACAAGTTCAGCATCCTAGCCACTGAGCCACTGCATCCCTTCAGAACTAAAACAATGTGCTCTGGATTCTAATCTTTAAAATGATCAGACTGTTATCACCACTCCTTTATGATCAAGGCCACGGCTGAAAACCCATCACTCATGCCAGTTGTCTATTTAACATGTGATGCTTGCTGTACCACACCTTATCCTTAATGAGGTTTAATATTTTACCTTCAGTGTTATTGAAAAGTAGATAAAACAACCTAATTAAAGGCAAATATATATCCATGACAGCTGGGAGTCATTAAGATGGGCACAAATATACTACTATATTATCTTTTCTACTTAAACTGGAGTTTTTCCTTAAAACTGTTTTGGTGGGTTAGACGAGGGGCAAATATTAATCCTTTTCATGGACAACCATATGGAAATTTATAAAAAGAAAGCCAAGTTTTACAACTTGTTTGGAGACTCTTCTCAATTCCCAAATATACATGCCCGCTTCTTGCATGATTGAAAACGTTAATTCAGTTAGCATTTAACTTTGCATATTATTATATCTTTCTGCTCTATATTGTATATTTATATATTCATTTTGGAGACTCTGTTCTTATAATGTATTTGACACTCTAAATACAACAAGCACCAAAAAATTTATACAGATCACTGAATCACCTCTAACTTTTCTGAAAGTGACAGGAAAATTGGATTTAATGGATAATAATAATAATAATAATTTTAATACTTATAAACCGCACCCTCTCCCCACAGGGACTCGGGGCGGTGCACAGAGAGAATAAAAACAATAACTATATACAACATTTCATATTAAAAATAAATTAAACAATACCTGTGCTAAAATACCCATTAAAACTAACTAAACTAAAAATCCCCAATAAACCCAAAAACAGAGGAGTAACTATCCCAGGCCGGCAAGGCAGAAGAAGTGTGTTTTTAGTTTAAGACGGAAGGAGCGGAGGTCCGTGGTGGTCCTAATGTCGGGGGGGATTTGGTTAAACGTTCTTTAAGTCAAATAAACCCCTTTAAACTTCACAATTGTCTTAGTGAAGAAGTTGGCTTGAAAGTGTTGTAGTACCTCTACCTCCTTTATCTTCTAGATCTACTCTCTAGCTAAATAAAAGAAAGTTCATTTTCAGACCATACAATTTTATCTGGTAGCCAACTGAAATAAATTGTCCAATCATATCCAATCCAATTTATATCTCATTGCACTGAGAGTATACTACTTCAGTAAAAAGAGATGCATGTTCTGGCTTGTGCCCCTGGAATTAGATTTATTTTTACATTCAGATCCTTCAGGATTGGATATTATCTATGACATAACTGTATTTAAACTACACAGCCCAGTGTAGAACATGCAAGTTAATATTATTCTGAACAAGCAGGTATTGTCCTACATTTAATTCAAAGTAGTTCTGTCTTAATCAGATAACATGGAGAGCATCTGCTGGATATTAGGAATTAATCCAATTTTAAAATTGATTCCATATTGAATTAGTGTATTTCTCAGCTTTGTTGAATCCCTAACAGACTATCAGTTGCAATATAACAGTTCTGGAAGCATATCTCTACATTTAAGAACAGAGTATTGTTGGCCCAGGTTTCGTATTTCAGAAAATGCACATTAGTGGTAGCAGAAGTAGCAGCAGCTTTTTCACTCCAGGCAGTGAAACTTCTTGGCTGCATCCAGCATAATTTAACTCTATATAGTACCAAGGATCCAAAAATATGGAGAGTATTCAAATGTGTTATGCTTTGTTCTTTGATCTCCATAATAAAAGTTTCTTTCTGCATACTTTAAAAACATTTTTAAGCGAATTCCCATGTGATTTTTTTCCTCTGCCCTAAAGAGTACTATGGAAAGAGCAATTTCAGACACTAATTTCCAAGTTTTCATGCTTCCATGAATCTTGTGTAATAAAATCAAGATGATTGCCCTTGATTAGAATTTTCAATGTATTTACAGATGTGCCTGAATTGGTAATTGCTTTCCTCTTTAAAGTGACAAGCAATCATTTTGATTCAACCACCATTCTCACCACCCTCCAGTTTAAAATCAGTGCTTGATATTTTTTTTAAAAAAATCCTCTCGTATATTCTTGTAAATGATAAGTACAAAGGCAAGATACCATGTTTGAAGTCATGCCTCATCATATTTGATTCACAGCCTTGAATCTTGATGGCTTCTGATGTTTCCTTCCCTATTGGAAAAGGTGATGTAAGCTGTCATCTATGCTTCCAATTAATACATATCAGTTACAGTCTACAGCCTGTACAAATGTAAAACTACCAAACATTTCTTCAACTTTGCCTATTGCTCCCCAGGTGTTGCTATGATTCCTAGCTGGGCAAGCAAAAGTAGCGTAGCCTGGATTTGACAAGGTGGTTGACAAGGAGAACTTTCTGTTAGCAAAACAGTAACAAAGAAAATGAGCCTTGTGCTATAGCACTATTCAATTAATTAATGTCATTTTGGTAAACTAATGTATATGATTACAGGGAGGTCTTATCCTAGCAAAACAGCTTATGTTGACACTAAATGAATACAGTTGCCATTAGCCAAATTGAAGGAGGTGGTTCCAGATATATATAAAAAATAACCTTGACTTTCGTAGGACGCAATTGTTTGGCCAAATTTCAGCTGGTATAACTGAATCATTACAAGTGGCTGAAGATTTATTAATTACCAGCCGAAGAGGAAACATTTAACTAGTCCTAGTGAAACTGGAAAATGCTCCCAGGAAGAAAGATTTCTCCCTCCCACCTAAAAATTTTTTTTAAAAAAACAGGCATGGTGTTTTTATTTAAATCTAATCCAGTCTAAAAATATATAGCTGAATTCTGGTGCATGGAAAAATCCCCAAAAGACAAACTTTGTTCATAGGTAAGCAAATGTTCCATACATTTTCTGGCTAAGAAGTTATATCTTTCACAGAAAAGAAAGGGCCACATCATACATACCTGGCTAAGCAACACTTTGTATCTAATGTCACTTTGGCTGTCAAGCATAAGGCTGCACTAACTAGCCATCACATTACATTGGAAACATAGAGTCTGAACTTAACACAGTTATATTTAAAACAGATAAGTAGGCACTGCACTGCAGGACAATGAATCAAGATTTGGCTTCTAGATGGCAACAATTACTTAGTTTCCCATATCTCTTTGCTGCCATACAGTGGATATCTGGATTTTGCAGTGTCTGGCAGGATGAACCTTACTCTTTACTTAAAATGCAGTTTGATTTAAGGTAGCATATAGTTTAATTGAAGTTTATTAAACAACCTGCCCTTGAGCCTTCATATTCTTGATAAAGCCTCAATTATCACTTTAGAATTGGTTTTTCACTGTGAAAGTGGAGTTAATTTCATAAACAAGACCAGATCTTTGCTTTTGATCTGGGAAAATGTTTATCCAGTGTTCAGCTTATGTTCTAGTGAAGGTGCCCCTTGCACATATGTGCTAGTCATTCCTGACCCTGGGGGGGGGGTGCTCATCTCTGTTTCAAAGCCAAAGAGCCAGCGCTGTCTGAAGACCTCTCCGTAGTCATGTGGCTGGCATGACTAAACATCAAAGGCGCATGGAACGCTGTTACCCTCCCACCAAAGGTGGTCCCTATTTTTTACTTGCAGATTTATATGCTTTTGAACTGCTAGTTGGCAGAAGCTGGAACAAGTAACAGGAGCTTACTCCATTACGCGGCACTAGGGATTCAAACTGCCGAACTGTCGACCTTTCTGATTGACAAGTGTCTTAGTCACTGTCAACCTTTCTGATTGACAGTGTCTTAGTCACCGTGTCCACATACATATTTACATTTGTGTGTGTGTGTGTGTATTTACCATACACAGCATTATTTTTTACTAGAGATGATGATTTCAAGTATATTGCCTAACAGAATGGGATATTCTCTGAAATAGGGATGATCTATTACTATTCATTGTATTTGCTTTGAAAATCGAAACTTGGTTTGGCATATAATTCTGATCCTCTTTGCAATCTCAAATGATCCTTGTTGCTTTGAAGTAATGAACTTCCCAAGTTAATTATGTCTTGACGAAGTGCAAATATTGAATTTCTTTCAGTATTTTTTTCCATTCTCTTTACTTGACTCAGTTTGTGCCATCTCAAAAAAAAATCCAGACACCTTGTTACTCCACTGAACCCAATTTTCATTCTGTGATGTCCATCTTACTTGCTGTTTCATATTCATAATATAATGCAACTATCAGTGTCTCTTTTGCACTGCAATTAGATTCATTACTTTCTATCATTTCTGGTACTAGAGTTGCAGTTGCTATCATATCATAATGCCAGATCAATAGCAAATGAAACAGTGTATTAAAAAAAAAGCATACACATAATAACATTTTTCTCTGTAACTTCATTGTTACCTTAACTGAACACCCATGCGAAAGATATTCATATTGCAGCATTATCTCATCCATCATTTGACTAGCAGGGAAAGGAACAATTACTCACTAGAAGATGTTCACTTTTCAATATGCACCATTCTCTCTGTTTCCTTGTAAACTGGAGAATGATAGATATTAATAAAATGGTTGACCAATAGAGAAAATAGTTACAGCAATTCTAAGAATCCAAGAATATATCAATATCTGAAGGAAAATATTCCAGAGAGAAAGAGGTGATGTATCCAATGATAGTGCAAAGATAAATGGTTTTTAAAAAGAATCTATCAAAAGAAAAAACTAAAATCTATCTCCTCAAATGCCAAATCTTTGTTGTTTTACTTTTATTGTTCTTCAGTGGGACACAAACTCTACTCTCTTCATACAGCATTATATAGAATGGATATTTCTTGTAAGTAACAACAAGGTGGAACACAACATAGAATTCAAAGTAATCAACATTTCTGTGTGAATTGCACAGGTATATACTAAAGAAATAGAAAATTTTGATTTTGATTTTAGCTATTCTTTAAAACAGCAATTGATGAGATTCCAGAAAACCTTGAGAACCTGAATATTTTCCCAGGTTTTGGAGTAGGAGGGTAGATGGACCCACTTTTTAAAGTTTGTCTGGTTTTTCTGTTACCTTTAGCTCTTTTGTAATTTTTTTTAATGTTACTGTATTCTTATTTACCTATTACATGTTTTATGCTGTTCTCTAATTTATGAGCCACTCAGAGCTGATTGGAGTTAAGCAGCATCAAAATCAAATCAAATCAAATCAAATCAAATCAATCAGCTGCAGAATTTCTAGCCTTTATAAGTGAACATACAGTACATACATGCCTATCTGAAACTGTATTGTCTGCTAACATTTCAAGGAGTTTTCTGGAATGAGTACTCCTGTAGAAGTTGATCTCTTCATGCAAAACTACCGGTAACTGAAATATTTAATAAATCAATATGTTTTTTTTTAAAAAATCAAGTAATGATTAGTAATGGTTATATAGCTGTGATGGCGAACCTATGGGACACTTGCCAGAGATGGCACAAGAGCTCTCTCTGGGAGCATGAGCACCATCCCCAGCTGCTCTTCCGGGGTTGATGTGCGCATGCGCACCAGCTAGCTGACCGGTGTGCATGCACAGGATAGAACCTGGAAGAGAGCAATTGTCTGGCATGCATCAACATGACAGAACTCAGAAGTGTAGGTTGGGCAGTTGTACTCTTCTGGGTTCTGGTGCCCTGATGTGTGCATGTGCACACACGCCAAAAGATTAACCACCACTGTTATATAGTTTCCATCACAGCATTGCATTTACTGTATGGATTAATTTTGTTAGAGAACACTGTTGTTTAACAGTATGACTGCTTCTTGGATTGAAGTTTGCCCCATTCCTGAGATATTTCAATTGAATGAACACAGTACATCTGAAAGGTGAGCCCGTTGCTTCTCTAAACACCCTACAATTCAATAAAAAACATTCATCTTAAAGCAAAGCACACCTGATACTGTGCAGTGGAGGAAAATTAAAAGAATTAAGATTTATATTTTTGAGCAATCTTTTCTTTAAGACAAGATTCTGATTAATAAGATAAACATCAAAAAGTGCTAAACTATAGCATGGTGCGTTTGATCCTTTCCTTTTCATTTGCAGCTAAATGAGATGATGAGCTTCAGGAAGTGAAGAGATTTGCAAGACATTTATGAAGTGCAGATCTAATCAAAACTCGGAAGATTTTGTTTTAGTTCAAAATAAGGTTAGAATTAGAAATGAATTATTATAGGCATCTTTTCTTCCTAAGAAACTCTGAATTGGTGAAAAACACGAGAGATTTATTCTCTGCTAGAAAAATCCTAAAGTTCCCATGGACACTTTCATTTTTATACCCTGGATAAGGCTGGATTTTGAGGAGCTAAATTTTTTCTTCCACCCATTAATTTGGAAAAGAGCTGATTTTCTTCCTTAAAAAAAAGATGACAGAAGCTTTTGAGACAGCATTGGTAGTGAGTAAAAGACAATCCTTCAACAGCCTAACCTCAACTATTTCATCAAATTTAAACCTTTAAGAAATTTGCTGCAAGCTTTTCTCTTGTGCAGTTCTTTCCTTCTTTTGTTTCTTTTTACTTGTCACTGTCCAAGGACAATCACAAGGTACATAAGATCTCTTAGATTTGTGGCTCATGACTTTGATGGAAAGTCAAGAGTGTACTGCTGGGGGAACAGAGACAATAAGAAGAAAACTGGAAATATGAGCAATGCGTATGAACATTGAGCATGAGCAATGAGGACAGCAAATTTCAGGTCAATCTATTTTTCTGTATGTTCTCACACCTTTACCTCTTGTCCATTGCTAAAGCATGACAAAGCGACTTTTTTATTTTACTGATTGAGGAATGCTTATGTTCCTTCTGCTAATGTGAACAGTCTAGGGTTCATCAGAAGATCTACACACAACTTGGTCAGGGATATGCTTATCTCCTAGTTGGTTGGTTAACTCTGTTGTAATACCATTACATTTTCATAAAAGTAATGAACACTATGCCTTTATTTTTCTTTTATCTTGACGTAAGGACGCTGTTATCTGGTATGCTCTGTCAGGCATGAAAAACCAGGTTCACACATTCAATTAGCTCCTTTATTGCTCATGTCTATTACACAGGAATCTTGTCAGACTGATGGTTTGCACCTGAGTCAGACTAGGTAAGTTTTAATGGTGTTCAAAGGCGGTTGGATCTTGCCATCTTGTACCTATGTAAAGATTCCAGACTAATTCCCTGCTTGACTCTTTCCCCTGGCTTGGTTAATCTGTCTCCAACATGCCCAGCCTATTTCTTTGGGGTGGGTGTAAATGAACATGGGAGTATTGATTTCATAGAAGAAAAAATGTTTTAAAAAGTATTATTGTTGGATGCGAGTCCTTGTTGCATACATTTGATTTGGGATCTCAACTGATGATAATCTGAAATAAATTTCATTTTTTAAAAGTTGATAAATTCTAGGCTGCAACTGAGCCTGATGTGTACTTCCACATTTGCCAAGCCACTAGAGACGATCACAATCAAGACTACATTATCATAGAAACCTATTCATTGGATTAATTGACAGGAAAAGAATGAAATAGGTTAAGACTCTTGGAAATTGTGCCCTTTAGCACCTGTCCTTTCTGCCCTTTGGCACTTCTCCTCAATAAATGTGGGCAGGGGTGGGCTTCAAAAATTTAAGCAATGGGTTATCTGCCCAGTTGCTGGGTGGGCATGGCCATGGTGGGCATAGCCTAATCAGCCTCTTGCACAAGAGATAGGGGATGTTTTTGCCTTCCCCCGGATCTGGAGGCTTTCCTTGAGCCTCTACAAGCACAAAAACTGCCTTCCCCAGGCTCCAGAACTTTCGTTTTCCCCCCTCCTCAAGCCTCTGTGCAGACCCTGCACTTACCTAACATCCAAAATACACCATGTGGAGACTCCGAGGAGAGGAGGGGCAGGGTGGGAGGGATGAGGCAGGATGGGCAGGGCTAACCAGGGGTGGGATTTGGAGATTCCCCAACTTGGCCTTAACGTTAGCTATGGGTTCTCCTGAACTCGGGTGAGCCCATAGCAGCCCACCCCTAAATGTGGGTGTGGATTCCACCAACCTGTCAGGTTTTTTTTTCCATGTTAATATCAATATTTGAATCATTCATATCTTGATGTTCTAGAGTGATGTTTTAAAAAATGAATGCTTGGTTATACAATCTCTGTAGTTCCTACAGATATTTTGATTAGGCTTTGTTCGTTCCCTACACCAAGAGCATCACTGATACAAAATACTATACAGAAAGTCAATTGGCAGCTTGCCAGTTTGAGGCAAGCTTGGGAGATTTTCATCTCTTCCAGGAAATCTTGCCAATTTAAACGAAAACAAAAATGTTTTATTTAAAGGTCAAATTATTTTCTGCAAAATAATTTGGTCTCCTTTTGATTTCTTTATCCCAACCTTAGATATTTTCTCCTAAACTAAGTGGGTAGAAATCTTATTTGTGATTTAAGCTAACAATGTTAAGCTAAGAAGTCAGTGCTTGAAAATATAGTGAAACAAAAAAAGATTTCCCAAGATCTGCCTGATCTAAATATTAATATTAATAGCAGTTTCTAATTCGTACTTTCATATCTCCTTTCACATCCTCTATGATTCAGTATATAGGAAATAACAGTACAAAGATGGTTAGGCAAGAAATTCCAACAAAGCAACATTTTTATAATGTTCAAGGAAGCAAAAGAGAAAGTTTAATGATGAGTACAAATGATGAGTTATCATTTGTACAAAAAGTGTATTTAATAAGAATAGTAAAATGAAATTGATTCCTTGTTTTCTCTAATCAAAGGAGGGTTTTAGGCACTTGGCTCTGATTGCTCTTGTTTTCTGATTCCAACTTTCATCCCTTCAACAGATACACAGACTCTGTTGTTCCCCAGCTCTTCTTGTGTCAACCAGTTCACTCTTCCTGCCAATTCTCCATACGTTCTGCCTTGCCAGAACTAACCAGATGTCAAGAAGGGATTTTCCCCTGCCTTTGTTTTCAGACTTTCCTAACCTGAGATGGAAATACAACATACACTGAAAAAGAGGAAGAATGGCCAAACAAGTGCAAGTTAGGAAATAAGATTCTACTATCTGCTTATACATACTGATTTTCTAAAGCTCTCTTGTTTATACATTTTTTATATATAATGTATGTAAAAATTAAATTAGACTCTGATTTGTATAATGTTTTTCAGTTCATTTTTTACACTACGCTCTCATCAATTATGAGTCATCACTGTATCATTTCTGAAATGAGTGCCCTGAATTCAACAATACTCTTTCGTCTAGGAGCAAAACAGTACTGAGACCAAAAGCCCATTTCTCTACACAGTTTTGAATAGATAGACTGAAAATGAATTCTTATGTTGTACAAGGTACATTGAGGCCAACACAGAGGTGGGGGGGGGGGACACACAAGAGTTTATTAGGACTCAATCATAAAGCTATAAAGGTAAATTGTTCCTTGACTTGAGATTTTTTTTTTCTTGACTACATGGACTTGTCTATACTGTTTTCATGACAGTAATATGAGAATGATTTGCCATTTCATTCAAGGAAGCTCCAATCCTGATATTCCTTAATACAATCATTGCCATCAATTTTGTTTTTTTTTGAGAATAAGTCAAATTTGACTAAATGCTGACATCTACGTTAGTGGCCTCTCACGCTTAGAAACATGTTGCTAAACATTTTCCTTTAATTCAAATTATTTCTGGTATGTGAAATGCACACATTCTATTCCATATCCTTGAGAAACTTAATTTTGAAAGAGGGAAAAATATATTGGTATTTGTCAGCGGGCGACGCCCAGGGAAAGGGCCTTCTCTGTGGCGGGCCCAGCCCTCTGGAACGACCTTCCCCCCGATATTAGAACTACCACGGACCTCCGCTCCTTCCGTCTGAAATTAAAAACACATCTTTTTCGCTTGGCCGGCCTAGGATAGTCTCTTCTGATTGTTTAGGGATTTTTAGTAAATATTTGGGAATTTTAGCGCAGGGTTTTCTGTTTAATATGCCTTTTAGTTAGTATTTATGTACGTTTATTGTTTTAAATTTTGTATTCCTTTTTTAACTGTTTTTAATTCCCTGTGCCCCGCCTCGAGTCCCTTCGGGGAGAGAGAGCGGGTTATAAATAAAATTCGATTCGATTCGATTCGATTTCCGCACATGCACAAAAGCTACCTTGGGGATGCCAAGCAGCTTCCCTGTTCCATTGTTCAGAAATATGAATGTCTCTTCTGGATGCTTCTAGAAGAAATGCTTCCACATTTTTGTCCAGAAGAGATGTTCCACCTTTGAAAGTCTGAACAACCCTACAAATTATGTTTCATTTAAATTTGTCTTTTACTTTGCTTTTGTGTCATAAATTTTTAATTAAGGCTAGAGACCTCAGAATGAACAGCAGCAGGGCTTGTCTGAATTCCTGAAAGGACCTTGGTGACATTTACAGGGATTGTGAAGGTGATACAAACTTATGTATCTATTGTGTCAAAGAGGTTAGCACTAGAACCTGTAAGAGATCTTGAATTCATGTTCATATGAGATGCATCTCTGCTAGGGCAGGAGTCTGCAAAGTCAGCTCTTTTAAGACTGGTGGACTTCAACTCCCAGAATTCCCCAGCCAGCATGGCTGGCTGGGGGATTCTGGGAGTTGAAGTCCACCAGTCTTAAAAGACCCGACTTTGCAGACCCCTGTGCTAGGGTTTCCAAAATGGAAAGTGCAACCATTTCACTAATACACGAGTGAAATTTTATCTTTGAAAATTTCATAATACAGAATCATCATCCAATACTACAAGCCCATTGTACATAGTCATCTTGTCTCAACAAAGATGAACTACCCATATGGACAACTCCCATTGGATCATCATAGCTAAGGGCAGATGGCTGAGATTTTTCACCAAACAAAAGGCATAATTAAACTAATAGCAGAATGCTGAGAGCTAAAAGTCATCCAACATTAATTAAGCCCTGGGCACTAGGATCAAGGAGGAGGAGAAAGTCTGTTCTGGCAACCATAAATAGCAGGAAGTTATGAATACCGAATAATATTAGCATAATGTGTTAAACATGCATTGCTTCATTGTACTTGTCATAAAGGAACTTCCTTAAAATTTGAGGTATTATCACTTTGGATGGGTGTTATCTTTGGTGCAGAAACGGAGCTTGTTTCTTTGAATGAAGAGCAATATTATTGATTGCTAAGCTCTTTTCTCACAAATAGCTAAAGAAGTTATGCTTGGCTTTTGCACTGGTCTCATCCAGCTTTAGAGGATAGTGATTGCCTCTTAAGGAAAGTACAGGAAGGGAATCAGAAAGCAAGTATTATTTTATTCCGATGAGATGTCAGAGCAGATGTGAATTCATTGTGAGAAAATGCCAAGTTCCCAAAGGCCTCGACTATTAAATTTGCTTTGCTTTCCACAAAAAAGAGGGGAGGGAGGGAGAGGAAAGTGAGACAGAGAAAGGAAAATGCTATGCAATCATTTATACAAATGGGTTCAAGAGCTGCAGCTCCACATATGAATAGCAATCAGTTGACAGAGACAGTAATTTTTGGAAGGTTAATCCAGGAGTAGGACATAATTCAAACTAGAAATTTACAGTGATTTTATCACTGCATTTCAATTTTAATCTGCCAAATTTTCAGCGCAGTTTTTGTCTTATAAATGAATCAGAGGAAAAGTGAGGCAAATTTAACTTAACACAAAAAGTAAAAGCATAAAATAGCAAAGCAAACAAAATAGCATCATTATGGTCGAACCCTAATGTCACAACCTGAAGCACCATCTCACTCTGATTACATCGGCCTGCCCCCATCTCCCGTGACACCCAGCTTATGGAATTGTGACTCTCGAAGTCAGACTAGCTCCATTTCTAGACCTGTCTACATCATCAGGATGGAGATCCCAGGGAACTGGGAAGATACTTAGATGGTTCCACTATTACCAATAATATCTTCACTCTCTCAATGCCCCATAATCTGTATATTTTAATTTTTAATAATATTTTAATTGGTAATAATGTTTTAATTGTTAATAATTGCTTTATATTTAAAACATGATTGTTCTTACTTGTTTGTCATTGTATTTGATTGTTGTTTGCCACCCAGAGGCCCTTCTTGTAAGACGGGCAGCCATATAAATTTGACAAATAAATAAAATAAATTGCTATCTTTTTAAATGGAAAATATTTCTGTTTTCTCACCAATTGAAATGATTGAAATTTAGATCAGGCGTTCCCAAACTTTTTGGTTCCTCAGACCAGAAGTGGTGGCTTCAGAAGTTTTGGTGGAGGAGAGGATGGGGCAAATGTAGTATTCAACACATTCTGACCAGTTCTGGAGAATCAGTAGCAGAAATTTTGAGTAGTTCAGAGATCTGGTAAATACCACCTCTGATTGGCCCCACCCCCAACTATTCTCTCCCTTCCAGCTGATCAGGAGGGAATGGAGATTTTACAGTATACTGTACTTCCCTTGCCATGCCCACCAATCCACACCCACTGATCCATGCCCACCAAGCTATGCCACATCCACCAAGCCAGGCCCACAGAACTGGTAGCAATTTGTTTTAATCCCACTACCGGGGGGGGGGGGGGGATGGTTTTTTACACGCAACCTAAATCCCATACATATGCAAATGTAGTTTCATGCCCTCGCTTACTGCATTGGCAGCCGGGTTCCTGCGGGTGGAGGACTCCTGATTTAGGTGGATTGCAAAGTTGTAAAAGAAGGAAAGAAGGAAACCTAAAGCTATCATGTCCCTGTTAGATTCTTCACTTTTGTCAGCAGCAATCTCTGCAAATTGCTCAAACACCAGTACATATAAATTTATTACTTCTTCAGAAAGGTTCACATACTTTCTTACCAAAATACTGTATATTCCTAAACTCAATATACAGTATTCAGATTTTGTTTTCAGATTAGCACAAGACTATTTTCAAATTAGAACAAGCTATAGTACAAGGTCATCTCTAGTAAGTGTATTTTGTTTTTATTCATTTGAATGAAATTAGTCATACACAACTACGTCTACACTAGAAGGGTTTTGCATCATTTATAGATGCTAAATGTTCATCAAAAATTATGTTTCCTTCTTTCACATTAGAGTATACCCAAGTCTCTTGATTCTTATCACAAGTGATTCAGTAGCAAGCTATGCATATGCTAGGAAAAGTGCATGAAAAAATATATGTTAACAAAAATGTGTATGGATCATTATGCTTCTTCTCTGTCTGATCCAATTTATGGAAAAATAAACAAGGTAAATCAACAAAAAATAACATATTTATCCAGTTCAGCTCTCTTCTGTTTTCTCTCCTTTCCCCCCCTCTTTGCTCCACCCCCCAGGTATATTTCTCATAAAGGAACATAAGAAAGGAAAGAAAAAGAGTAACAATATACCAAAACCATTGCTTTAGCCATAGTCCCAGAAAGTGCATAGAAATGTCCTAGCTTATTTTATATTCCGAGCCAAAGAAAAATTCTCAAATGATGTGGCTTTGGTAGTAATATTGAACGAGCTGACTAACATTTTAAATATTGTGAAGAGAGGTTATTACAAAGATCAACTTCATCGGTAATTTTGGATCATTGTCCATAACTTAAAGCAGTTGATAAATTCTATATAACATAAAGCAAATTCTGATCAAAAAGTTGTCACATCCTGAGGGGCAAAAATATAGCAAAGTCTCCTTTCAGAGAATTGTCTAAGTCCTACAACAAATAACCCTTTTCAGAAAATTCCTCCTCGCTTTGTCCAAAGCCTTTGGACTAAGATTACTGTATATCCTCACAGGTGACTCATAGTTTCTTATGGCAACAAAGTCCTCAAAGCTGTTCTTTTGGTGAAATAATGACTGAAAGTTTCTGAACCACATGTGTCAAACTTGCTGCACCACTTTGCCAACACGTGACATTTCATGACGTTTTTCCCATTTGCAGAGCTGGGGTGAGTGTGGCCAGCGCATGACACATCCGCCCCATGGGCCACTAGTTTGAAACCCCTGCTCTGTGTTTCCCTAGTAACTTTATGATGTGTGGACTTCAGCTCCCAGAATTCCCCAGCCCCAATATTAAAACCCAGGTTTAAAGTTTCTGTACTTGAGAAATGTTTCTCTAGAACAGGGGTTCCCAAACTTGGCAACTTGAAGACTTGTGGACTTCAACTCCCAGAATTCTGGGAGTTGAAGTCCACAAGTCTTCAAGTTGCCAAGTTTGGGAACCCCTGCTCTAGAAGAAACAGAAATTGGGAAATTATTTGTTTCAGAGAAGATAATTGTTAAAGAATATTACTATTTGCCATAAATGTAACGGGGAAAAAATTGACGATGACATTTATAGGAAATTTAACTTAATTAACATACTTGGCATATATTAACAATTTTTAAAAAGCAGTTAAAAACCAAACCCTTTGATATAGTGCATACATTCTTAGTCTTCAATTAAACCATATAGGCCTGGGCATAACAATGTCTAATGTGTCAATTTTTTTGTTATTCAAATGTCTTATAGTGATCAGTTCACATACTACCAGGCCATTAAGAGAAGAGGCTATTGCTTGGGATTTCCCAAGACAAGAAATCCTTCATTAAGGCTAGCTTGTCATTAAAGAGATCACATAGCAATAGTGTTTTTCTCCTTTAGATAATCAACATATGGAAATCCCTAGTGATTAAGCAATTGGAAGAAAACGTTTATTTAAAATCTGTTTTTGCAATCATCTCAATTTGAAATCAATGATTTGGAGAAAAGCAACAGTTAAAGAAACTAAAATCCAATTATTATCATAGTTGGTTGCAAAGTCAACCAGATGTTTAGGCTGAACTTTGCATTTTTATCCACCCATTGATTCATTCCCAAGGACCTGGTATGGGCTAATGTTTAATAATATTAAAGGTATCTTCACATGATATACCCTTTCTAAATAGAGCTGGTTTTCACAATTGTCTGTTTGTAGACAGTAGAAAATTATTCTTTCTCTTTAAGGCATCAAAGACAAATTGCTTGTCCTAGTACAGAATATTCTGTCTAGCAATTGTATTTGGGTTAACGTAGGTGGACTGCAAAAATTCAGATGATCACAAAATGGCAGCAAGCAAGAAAAAG
The DNA here is from genome assembly GCA_039707465.1 of Rhabdophis nuchalis. Lineage (NCBI taxonomy): Eukaryota > Metazoa > Chordata > Lepidosauria > Squamata > Natricidae > Rhabdophis > Rhabdophis nuchalis. Next base: position 287,990,513 of record CM077643.1, read on the forward strand.
TTTTGATTCTACTGAACTTCTAGATTTTAGCAAATCTGTCACAATAGCCTTTGATTTCACTAAATTTGTCAAGAGGGGAAGAAATAGTTAATTGGAGGAAATGCCTGCCATTTTAAACAAAATGAAGATTTTCTCTTTTGTCCACTTAAATAATAATTTATATCCCATTTTATCCATGATAATGATGGTGGTGGTGGTGGTGGTGTGTGTGTGTGTGTGTGTGTGTGTGTGTGTGTGTGTGTGTGTGAGAGAGAGAGAGAGAGAGAGAGAGAGAGAGAGAGAGAGAGAGAGACAGATAGACAGATAGACAGATAGACAGATAGACAGAAAGAGAATTAGTAGGTTTAAGTTTACCATATACATTAGCTGCAGTACATACTGTATAACATTCTTATTTTAACCCTCTTGAATCTTGTTCTTATTTGTATTGAATTATTTAAATATTTTAAGTGGTTTTATAATTTTTTTTTTTATGCTCCCCAAAGTCAACTTGTGTGAGATGGGAGGCCATATAATTTTGATAAATTATCAAATAATGTTTGATAAAATTAAAAGGAGGAGGAGGAGGAGGAGGAGGAGGAGGAGGAGGAGGAGAAGAAGAAGAAGAAGAAGAAGAAGAAGAAGAAGAAGAAGAAGAAGAAGAAGAAGAAGAAGAAGAAGAAGAAGAAGAAGAAGAAGAAGAAGATCCTCATAGAGTACCAAGTACCAAGAGCTTTTTTTCTGCCAACTAATGGACAGATAGTTTCGATGCTGATATATCAACCTTAATATGTTATGTTGTGTCAACAGCAAAATTAAGAACAAGTCAGTCAAGAACATATCACAATTATGTGTGCCTATAAAGGATTACTAGGAGCTTTGTGAATGGTGAAGAATTCAACCGAATAAGCAGCTATTAAATTTCTACAAAATGAAATCACACTTCAGGCCCTCAGAAGATTCTAACTGTTCTAAATCTTTCACTAAAAAAGCAACAATGTTACAAATATTGGCAGTTCATAAACCAGAGTTCAAAGGAGTAGAATTAAAATCTATCTACCTCTGTTTTTAATGAACACAGCATAACCTTGTGCCCTTATAACAGTTTAAAAGTAAAATATAATTTCATCATTCTGTCAGGCTTTCAAAATAGATCAGGTTAAAAAAAAACCTCACCTGATACTATCAGGAATGCTATTTTATGTTTCTCAGGTATATTAACAGAATCTTGAAAGCTGTCCAAAACTTTCACTGCTCCCTTTTAAGGAGAGCAAGGTCATGGTGGGTCCATGCTGAGTCTTTATCTCACTCTTTTTATGTTTTCAGGACTCAGCAATTGCACAGATAGTCCTTGATTTACAATCATTATTGAGCCCAAAGTTTCCATTGCTAAGTGAGCTTTGTCCCATTTTCTTGTCACAGTCATGAAGTGGATCATTACAGTTGTTAGTAACATAGTTGTTAAGTGAATGTTGCTTCCCCATTGGCTTTGTTTGTCAGAAGCTCACAAAGGTTGATCACATGACTCCAGGACTCAGCAACCATCATAAATATAATCTAATCAAGGAGAGAAGCAACTTAGAACTAAGGAGAAATTTCCTGACAGTCAGAACAATTAACCTCTGGAACAGCTTGCCTCCAGAAGTTGTGAATGCCCCAACCCTGGAAGTCTTTAAGAAGATGTTAGATAGCCATTTGTCTGAAATGGTATAAGGTTCCTGCCCATGCAGGGGGTTGGACTAGAAGACCTACAAGGTCCCTTCCAACTCTGCTATTGTATTGTATTGTATAACCTAAGTAGTTGCCAAGCATCTGAATTTGGATCACATGACTTTGGAGATATTATAATGGTTATAAATGTGAAAAACAGTTAAAAGGTAAAGATAAAGGTTCTCCTCGCACATACTCTATGTGCTAGTTGATCCCAACTCTAAGGGGCTGTGGTCATCTCCATTTCAAAGTCGAAGAGCCAACGCTGTCCAAAGACGTCTCCGTGGTCATGTGGCTGGCATGACTAAATGGTGAAGGCACATGGAATGCTGTTACCTTCCCACCAAAGGTGGTTCCTATATTTCCACTTGCATTTGTACATGCTTTTGAACTGCTAGGTTGGCAGAAGCTGGGACAAGTAATGGGGGCTCACTCCATTATGTGGCTACTAGGGATTCGAACTGCCGACCTTTCTGATTAACAAGTTCAGTGTGTTAGCCACTTTCTTCAGTGCTATTGTAACTTTGACCAGTTAATAAACAAATGGTTGTAATCAAGGACTACCTGTACTTATGCTCCCTCTTCCTTCTCAAGCCAAAGCTGCACATTCAAATTGTGCTTCAGTTGTAATGACTTCATGAATACATCTTGGTAAAGAACATCGTTCTTCTGGGATATTTTTTAAAATTTCCATCCTAGTCTGTAACCTTGGTATTTCCAGGAAAAATCCTCCTTCTCTAAAATTATATCATTTCAATGATGTTTGTGAGAGTGGAAAATAGATAAAGCCAAAATAATCAAACTGTTATGTTAGAGAATGGATAAGAATCTCATCTTGCCTTTCTCCCTTTCCTATCCTACTTGCTGGTCAGCTAGACAACTTTTGGTCAAAGATTTACCAGTCTTAGAAAAGACATGGACCATTCTTCCCATTACTTGAGAAAATAGTTACCAGTCTGAAACATTTCCACTTAGGTGCCCTGTCACTTGGGTAATTTGATGGATGGCTAAAGCCAGTACCTGGTACCAAAGAAAACATTCCTGCCCTCTCATTTTTCTACGAAGGTAGAGAGTTATCTAGACAAGCTGTGTGCCACAACACAGTTGGCTATATAAATCTAATAAATAAATAAAGGTAGAAACAACCGTGCATGGTTGGAAATAATAGCCAAAGTATCGACTGCTGTCATATTAGGCCATTTTAGCTTCTTCTACTCTTTTTCCTTTGTTCCTGGTTTTAAAACCTACCATCCTATCAGTTTCTCTATTGTGTACATCAGTAATGGTATGCTATTCTTTTCACTACCAGTTCGGTAGTGGGAGCGTGCATGTCTGGCATGCACAGGTCTGTGATGATGTCAGGGGGGTGGGGGGGTACAGAGCCTCGTGCTGCCGCCACTACCAGTTTTTATTTAAAAATATTCTACAAATCCTCTATTTCAGGGGTCTCCAACCTTTGCAGCTTTAAGTCTGAAGGACTTCAGCTCCCAGCAAAGCTGGCTGGAGAAGTCTGGGAGCTGAAGTCCTTCAGACTTAAAGCTGCAAAGGTTGGAGACTCCTGCTCTATTTGTTCGAGGTAATTTTTAAATATTTTATTCAAGATTTTTCATTAAAGCTTTCTTTGAGGGGTCCTTGGTGCTCTCTGAGCTTTGTTGTTTTCTTGCAGCTATTTCCTTTCAAAACTAAATAACAACATCAATGCTAGTGCAGATGATGTTCAACCACGTTCAAGCTGCAAATATCCTTTTCCATCTAAACCGTTCTCTACCTATGTACATGACAAAGTTTAGGAGCTCCTGTCTAAACAAATCCCTAAGAAGCTGGCATAGCCTCTGCATAGTATAAGTTAAACATGACATCCTTCTGCAAATGTTTAGACAAGTTAATGTTCAACAACATAGTGGAAGAGGAGACCACAAATCCCATGAGAATGTTGAAAAATGGAAAAGCTGAAGGGGTAGATGTTAAAACTGGATAAATGTTAAAACATGAAAGTGATTTGCTTATGGAGTGCCTGTGCAACTTGTTTAATGTGTGCGCAAAGAATGCATCTGTACCTGACAATGGAAAAAGCTGCTATGCAAAATGAAAAATAGAAAGTGGGGGATACAAAAACTCCAGGGGGTTTCCATAAATGTGCCTGAGAAAGTGTTTGGCAGCATTTGGATTGAAAGGATAAGAAAGTGACAGTGCAAACATTTGGGAAGAGGTAGAAGATTTGCAGAGCAGATTTCTGCTCTTCAGTGAGAAATCCATGCGTGTGAGAAAGAAAACTGATCGTGTGTTTCTTGATTTGGATTCCCTCCCCCTCCAGAAAATAGATAACTCTGAATTATACAATATTTTTGCATGAATATGAAAATGAAAATTGGTTGCTCCATTTTAACTTGCTGGTGAACAGCCAATAGTGTCAAACATGAGCCTGATCTCTGGGGAGGGATGGGGAGATAGGGGGTGTCATTAAACCATAATAAGCAGGGATGGGGAGATGGGGGGGGTGTCATTAAAATAAATATCTCAGTCAGTTGTTCTCAATCACTTGGATCGTTCAGTAGTGGGAGGGTTTTTCTATGTTGAATGGTCAATTTTGATTAAAGAAGGCAACCCTATAGGCACCTTGATATCAAGCCTTCTAGAGATTATCGATTTAAACCAGCATTTTAAATTGCACCCAGAAACCTGCTGACAGCTGATATAGGGGTCATAGGTGCAATATGTTCCTGGCATTTAGTGCCAAGCCTGCTTGCCGGTCAGCTCATGTGCCAGTCAGCACATGAACTACCACATTTTGTATTGACTGCAATCTCTAAAAGTACCATTATGCAGAAACTTGTAAAATCCATTCTAGTCATCCAGGTGAGCAGTAATGAAAGCTTCAGTTATTTCTATCATTTATTGTAGGATACATCTGTTATATCTAGAGGTGCAGTGGCTCAGTGGCTCACTGATGCTGGAGATGGTCTCTACTCCAGCAGTTCAAGTCCTATCACTGCATGGCAGGGTGAGGTGCCATCACTCACCTCAGCTTCTGTTTACCTAGCAATTCTATAGCATGTTCTATGTGAGTAGATAGATAGGTACCATTTTGATGGGGAAACAGATTGGTGCTCCTTATCCTGTGGCACACTTTGGGGAACATTTCCTACAACAGAGCTGCTACCTTGATAGCCAAACTTCTACTTTGCCATAGCATTGGCCCATGGTGGCACAGTAGTTAGAATGCAGTATTGCAGGCTAACTCTACCCCTGCCAGGAGTTCAATCCTGACTGCTCAAGGTTGACACAGTCTTCCATCCTTCCGAGGTGAGTAAAATGAGGACCCAAATTGTTGAGGGCAACATGCTGACTTTGTAAATCACTTAAAAAGTGATGTAAACCACTATGAAGTGGTATTAAGTTATTATAAGTTATTGCTATTATTACTGTAGCCTCTTAGCTAATGTAGCAATGCCATACTGGTATATCAGCTAGAGTTCGGCGAAGGCCCTCTGGCCACAGATCTCTCCCTCACTCCACTTATCCACCCAGTAGTTATAGGGAAATCACAAATTCCTCCAAATCAAGGACCTACTTTCATTTTCTTAGGAGAAGTTCAATTCCTCCAAGAGACAATATTAATGCTGACAAGGATCTTTGATATAAAAAACAATATTGTTTGGGTTTAGCTTCAGTTTAGACTCAGTGGCTAAGAGGCTGAGCTTGTTGATCAGAAAGCTCAGCAATTTGGCAGTTTGAATCCGTAGTGCCGCATAACAGAGTGAACTCCCATTACTTGTCCCAGCTTCTGTAAATCTAGCAATTCAAAAGCAAGTAAAAATGCAAGTAGAAAAAATAGGAACCACTTTTGGTGGGAAGGTAACAGTGTTCCGTGTGCCTTCGTCGTTTACTCACGCTGGCCACATGACCAGAGAGACGTCTTCGGACAGCACTGGCTCTTCGGCTTTGAAACGGAGATGAGCACTGCCCCCTAGAGTTGGGAACAACTAGCCCATATGTGTGAGGGGAACCTTTACCTTTCCATTTAGCTTCGGTTTCCTACATATTTGTCTATCTTTTTTATTTGTTTGGTCCACGTAATTGCCTATTGACTCAAGATGACATAGAGCTGTTAAAAGCAAAAATTAATGAGGTAATAAAATAATAAATACAGCAACCAGGATGGGGTAATAAATAATTAAAACCAGGGGTTTGTAATTTGTACTAATCCAGTGCTTGCATGAAGATCTAGGTTTTTAAGGACAACAGAGTCAGAACTAGATAGGCCAGTGATGGCGAACCTTTTTGTAAAGATGTGCCAAAATTGTGCATGTGTGGAGCTGACATATTGTGTGCTGAAAATATGGCATAAGCAATCAAGCAAGACTTGATTGCATATGCCAGTTCAGTCTGGAATAGCAATTTATAATTAGCTTCATGTAGATGTTGAAAAGAAGGAAGGAGAAGACTAAATCCTGTAGTACCAATAAAGGAGAATATTTGTAGCTCAGGGTTGCAATGAGGGGTCTTTGGTGCTCTCTGAACAGCTGAGGTGGCCTAAAGGTGGCTCACTTTCCTCACAATCAGGAGGTTGCGAGTTCAATCCTAGGTAAAGGCAGATGTACAGTCTCCTGCTCTGGCAGGAGGTTGGACTAGATGACCTACAAGGTCCCTTCCAACTCTGTTACTCTCTGCTTGTTTTCTTGCAGACTTTTCATTATACTAACTAGGTAACATCAACAGTGCTAGTAAGGAGTGATGCTTGCTGTCAGTTTATATTCTGGTGTCCTGCCTGTCTGTGTGGGTGGGGGCGGTGTTAGGGATTCTTTCATTGTGCTGTTTACTGATACCTCTTTGATTGGGGTATTGCTTCCTTGATCCTATATATCCTGAACACCCAAGGCTGATCATATTATTGTTGCCATTACAGAAACTTGGTGGGATGAAACCCACAAATGGAACATACAGCTAGAAGGATTTAAATTATTTAAAAGAAACAGACCAAATAAAAGAGGAGGTGGAGTTGCACTATATATAAGAAATAATTACATCTCTACAGAAATAGAGCACAACAATGATGAGAACTATCTTGAATGTATTTGGGTCAATATTAAAGGTTGGGGGGGGAATGATATTGTCATAGGTCTATACTACAGGCCACCCAACCAAGCAGAGGAAGTGGATGTACTTTTTGCTAACCAGCTAACTAAGGTATGTAGGAAGCACACTGCAATAGTAATGGGAGATTTTAACTACCCTGACATCAATTGGGAAACAAACTCTGCACCAAGTGGAAGATCCAACAGGTTCCTAACAAACCTAGCAGACAACTTTGTTTCCCAAAAGGTAGAGAAGGGAACAAGGGGATCAGCAATATTGGACTTAATTCTCACTAACAGAGAGGAAATGATAGAAGGTGTAGAAGCTACAGGAACTTTGGGGGCAAGCGATCATGAAATACTGGAATTCAACATTATGCAAACAAAAGTAGTTGAACAAAGTCAAACTAGAGTCTTAGACTTCAAGAGAGCTAATTTCAATAAACTCAGAGAGAGCTTGGGAAGGATTCCATGGATGAGAATCCTCAAGGGGAAAACAACTCAAGAAGCTTGGGAAATTTTGAAAAATGAGATTATAAAAGCCCAGTCCAGCGCAATACCAATGAAGAAGAAAAATAACAGTTCCCAAAAGAAACCAGCATGGCTGCATAAAGAACTCTCTGACAAATTGAAAGACAAAAAGGATAAATATAAAAAGTGGAAAAAGGGGGACATAACCAAGGCAAAATATCAGCAAATAGCCCGAGCCTGTAAAGATGAAGTGAGGAAAGCTAAGGCTCACAATGAAGAAAGGCTTGCCAAAAAAGTAAAAAAATAACAAAAAAAGCTTCTTCCAACATGTTAAAAATAAGAAAAAAGTTAAGGAAACAATTGGTTCACTGCTGGGAGAAAATGGCAAGAAGATGATAAGCAACAGGGAGAAAGCAGAACTATTTAACTCTTTTTTTGCATCTGTCTTTACACAAAGGGATAAAACAGTCCAATCAATCAAAAACAGCACCACAAATATCAGATTAGGAACACAAGTTGAAATAGGGAAGAAAATGGTAAGTGAGCACCTGTCTGCCCTGGACGAGTTCAAATCACCAGGACCGGATGGATTACACCCCAGGGTTCTGAAGGAACTGGCAGACGAGATCTCAGAACCACTGAACTATATCTTTCAGAGATCCTGGAGCACCGGGGAACTGCCAGAAGACTGGAAAAGAGCAGATGTGGTTCCCATCTTCAAAAAAGGAAAAAAAACAGATCCAGGAAACTATAGACCCATCAGCCTGACCTCAATACCAGGAAAGATTCTGGAAAAGATAATTAAACACAAATAAGTGAACACCTAGAAGCAAACAAAGTAATAGCCAAAAGCCAACATGGGTTTGTCAAAAACAGATCATGCCAGACGAATCTAATTGCATTCTTTGACAAAGTAACAAAATCAGTGGACCAGAGGAATGCTGTTGATATAATTTACCTGGACTTCAGTAAGGCATTTGATAAAGTAGACCATAACCTACTATTAGATAAAGTAGAAAATTGTGGGTTAGACAGCAGCACCACCAAATGGATTCGTAACTGGCTGACCAACCGCACTCAACGTGTAGTCCTCAATGGAACTGCATCTACATGGAAGGAAGTATGCAGTGGAGTCCCCCAAGGCTCTGTTTTAGGCCCAGTACTCTTTAACATCTTCATCAACGATTTGGATGAGGGGATAAATGGGGAACTCATCAAATTCGCAGACGACACCAAGCTGGCAGGAATAGCCAACACTCCAGAAGATAGGCTTAAGATACAGAAGGATCTAGACAAACTTGAACATTGGGCACTGTCTAATAAAATGAAATTCAATTGTGAAAAAAGTAAGGTCCTACATATAGGCAAGAAAAACCAAATGCACAAGTACAGTATAGGTGGTACCTTGCTCAATAGTAGCAACTGTGAGAGGGATCTCGGAATCCTAGTGGACAACCATTTAAATATGAGCCAGCAGTGTGCAGCAGCTGCCAAAAAAGCCAACACAGTTCTAGGCTGCATCAACAGAGGGATAGAATCTAGATCACGTGAAGTGTTAATGCCACTGTATAGTGCCTTGGTAAGGCCACACTTGGAATACTGCATACAGTTTTGGTCGCCACGATGTAGAAAAGACGTGGAGACTCTGGAAAGAGTGCAAAGAAGAGCAACCAAGATGATTAGAGGACTGGAGACTAAGACATATGAAGAACGGCTGCAGGAGCTGGGTATGTCTAGTTTGATGAAGAGAAGGACCAGGGGAGACATGATAGCAGTGTTCCGATATCTCAGAGGGTGCCACAAAGAAGAGGGAGTCAAACTTTTCTCCAAGGCACCTGGGGGCAGGACAAGGAGCAATGGGTGGAAACTAACCAAGGAGAGAAGCAACTTAGAACTAAGGAGAAATTTCCTGACAGTTAGAACAATTAACCTCTGGAACAGCTTGCCTCCAGCAGTTGTGAATGCCCCAACCCTGGAAGTCTTTAAAAAGATGTTAGACAGCCATTTGTCTGAAATGGTATAAGGTTCCTGCCCATGCAGGGGGTTGGACTAGAAGACCTACAAGGTCCCTTCCAACTCTGCTATTGTATTATTGTATTATAATCATCATCTGGGGGTATTCATTGAAAGCACAGCAGCCATCTAACTCTTGTAAATGGTACATAAATGTAACTTAGTCAATGGTATTGCCTCCAGCAGTTGTGAATGCCCCAACCCTGGAAGTCTTTAAAAAGATGTTAGACAGCCATTTGTCTGAAATGGTATAAGGTTCCTGCCCATGCAGGGGGTTGGACTAGAAGACCTACAAGGTCCCTTCCAACTCTGCTATTGTATTGTATTGTATTGTATTGTATTGTATTGTATTGTATTGTATTGTATTGTATTGTATTGTATTGTATTGTATTAAAGACCTCCAATACATCTAGATTAGGACTACAAAAGTCCCAACAAAGGTAATCTACTTGAAAAAAACAATGCTGTTTTTATCCAAATAAAGGCTTGAATCCTGGCTGAAAAGGCCAAATAATCAGTTTCATTTACAGTGCTCTGTAGTTATTTTCTCACCATAATCTCAATAATGGGTTTCATATTAGACACTATATTCCAAACCTCTCATATCCATTTCAATGCTGTTTGTGAAGCTTCAGAAAGACTTATGTGAAAATTAATATTATCTAACACAAAAAGACTGACAAGATGGATCTTTTATTTTAATAGCTGTATTTTATCTGTTAAACTGTCTATTCTTTGAGAGTTTAGGGCAGTTTCTGTATCATCTCCTTTTTACTTTATCCCCACAACTTGGTGAGGCATACTGAGCTCAAAGACAGTGAATGGTCCAAAATCTCCCAGGGACTTTTCACAATTAAAGAAAGATTTGAATCTAGACACAGTACAGGAGCAGTTGCAACACAATAAGTAGGATTTGCAAACAACTTTAGATTTTGCCCTGAACTAAATTAAAACTTTTCTTCCCAAAAGTATTAAATTGGGGACAACGGTTATTTTGATTTTAGGCACCAAATCAAGTGTTTAGTAAAGAGGTCTTTAGCCTGAACTTGATGCATGCATCAGCCACACTTTATTGTATTTTCTCTGCTCTGATTGTGTTGGTCCCCTTGTGTCTTTCTTTTCTGTGACCTTGCATTCTTAGAATGTTGAGAGTCTGTCGGTATTCTTCATGGTACACATATTTTGACAAGCTTGGTAATATTAATTGGTCCCTCAGGAGCTTTCAGTAATAAATCTGTCTTACTGGCAGTCAGAAGTACATGCGAAGAACTCTGCTTTTCGTATCTTCACTATTCAGTGGAGGCCACACCATAGAAATATGAGAAGATATGACAAAGTTGCCCCTTTAAACACCTCTTTGCTCCTCTGCTTGCAGTGAGGTGGGAAGGAAAAAACATTGAGCCCATATATTGCAAATTTTGCTTTGTTTTACCACGTTCTAGTTTCTCTTATAAAATACCTTATATCACTTTTTGTTTTTTTGTGACTGTTTTGTAAACCTACCCATTCTGTACTTCCAACTATTCTTGATTGCCCAAATTGCTTACTAACTTGTTTTAATTTTTTATAATTATAATCTATTTTGCATTGATAACTGTTATTATATGTTGTTTTATCTTGAAGTGAGCTGAACCGTGAGATGGGTGGAAAATAAATTTGATAAATAATAAATAAATAAGTACTTTATGTCTAATCAAGGAGAGAAGCAACTTAGAACTGAGGAGAATTTTCCTGACAGTTAGGACAATTAATCAGTGGAACAGCTTGCCTCCAGAAGTTGTGAATGCCCCAACACTGCAAGTCTTCAAGAAGATGTTGGATAGCCATTTGTCTGAAATGGTATAGGGTTTCCTGCCTAGGCAGGGAGTTGGACTAGATCAGGGATCTGCAAAGTCGGCTCTTTTAAGACTGGTGGACTTCAACTCCCAGAATTCTGGGAGTTGAAGTCCACCAGTCTTAAAAGAGCCGACTTTGCAGACCCCTGGACTAGATGACCTCCAAGGTCCCTTCCAACTCTGCTATTGTATTGTATGTCAATAATATGTTCAAAATATGTTCTCTCACTCTGTGCGCTTTCTTGTACAGCTCCATTTGGAATTGTGAATTCATATATTTCCGTAATGGTGAACCTATGGCCCACATGCCACAGGAGCCCGCTCTGTAGGTACGCGAGTCATTGTGCCAGCTTAGCTCTACCACGTGTGCGCCTCCAGCCGGCCAGCTGGTTTTCAGGTGTCTGGCATGCATGCTTGGGGGGGGCATGGTGCATGCGGGACATATGCGTGCATGTGCAGGGAGCAGGGCACATGGGAGGGATATGTGCATGTGTGGCTCATGCACATGCGTGAGGATGAGGTGAGCAAAGAGAGGCTGTGCACACATGAGCAGGGGGCAGGGGGAGTGGGGGAGGTCACACATGCTTGTGTGTGAGGAGGATGGGGGAAGTCACGCATGTATACACGGAGGGAGGGATGTCCCACACACTCATTGCCTTATGGATGCACACACATGCTTAAGGTTAGCCATCACTGATCTATTTGAAAGGAGGTTCATGAAATGCACAGTGGATCACTTTTCAAGTACATAGAGAAAATATTGGTAATTCATTCAAATAGGAGTTTTATTGGTCCAAAAAGCATCACTAGGATCCTATCTTCAGGCTACTTTGGGTTTGAGATTGCATTCATGCATTCATAGAAGTGGATAAGTTACAGACTTAATAAACATATGGGAATAATTCACTCAAAGGGAACAATTGGCCCAGTCCTCAGTTAATGTAAACTGATGCATTTTCTATTGATTTCAGGGAATGAACTAACAATGATTTGCACCGTTATGTAAATTACTCCTTCTGAACTGCATACTTTCCTTTTCATGTATTTGAGAGATTTATATATTTACCATAATGCAAAAGTCCTTTAATATTTTATAGATTTTATTTTAAGGTTTTGAAAAAGAATAGCCTGCCAACATTTAGAATCAGAATAACTTTGCATTGTATGAAATAAATTAATGCATAAAATTAATGCATTTCTTTATAATTGCACATATCATTTGGACATTTACTGAAGGATATTGACTTTAATTACGGAGCTCATATGCATACTGATGAAATTGCAATGCGATTACCATCTTATGGTCTTAGAAGTATTTGCAAACTTTTACAAGAATAGAAAAAAATCAAATTTATTTCATGTCACCAATACATGGAAACAGAAATAGAAATATATCTTAAAAGTATTTAGTCCTTATGCAACAACATTTACAGGAACCAGAGCAGTGTTTTTGTTAAAAAAAAAATCCAGCACAATTCAAGATATTCTTAGAATGATATGAGATAGATGTTAGACTTCCATACGGCCAAGCACAGATGCTAATTTGCTGACCATCTACCATCATCTTTTACAAATTAAATATAGTATTAAATTCTTCACCATAAAGAATACATATTTTATTCTAACTTTGTTTAAAGAAATGAATGGAGGTCCAGGAAAACAATACTCATTATTCCGTGGTTTTCTGATCTTTTGTTCAGTTTACTGGTCCTCTCAGCCAGGTCAACACTTCTTATAAACCAGATCTTGATCCTTTTCTCTAGACCTCAATTCCCAAAATTGTACATGTGTGCATTTATGTGTGCTGACAACAGTCTTCACCTTTTCCTAGTTTCTTTGTGAATCACAGGATAACATTCCTTCTCAATTTATGCTACAATAATTTCTGGGTTTTTGTGGCAGTCCTGCTCTCATGCCCTATTCAAGATATACGTGGCTTCTCAGCCCAGACTATATCCTTGCCTTTTTTTTACTACTATTGCAGTCAGAATTTAGCAGGACTACCTCTCGTTACTTTCAGTTGGATTTGCCTGGGACAGTTGCTTGCTTTGTACAGGTGTGGTGGTGTAGTGGTTAGAATGCAGTATTGCACAGCTAACTCACTGCTCACTCTAGGAGTTCCATCCTGACCAGCTCAATGTTAACTCAGCCTTCCATCCTTCTGAGGTCGGTAAAATGAGGACCCAGATTGGTGTGTGTGTGTGTGTGTGTGTGTGTGTGTGTGTGTGTGTGTGTGTAATACGCTGACTCTACATTAGTCTAAGTGCTATTGTTATTGCTATTGTTAAGAGTATACAAAATGGAGAATTCCTCAGCACTTTGATCAAAATTATGGAAGCCAACCTCCTGATTGCCTTTTTCACTGGAGTAGCTTCTGCCCATGCAGAGGTGCAACTTTTGGGTGAAATTATTTAGAAGCAGCAGAAAGGGAGTTACTTTGAAAGGCTGCATTCATCAATCCTTCACTGAAGTAAAAAGTGCCCCTTTGAACCTCTGCATGGCTGTGTTTTCCCCAGATATCCTAAATTTTCATTGTTCCTGAGATGTTCTCCCTATGGTTTCTTCAGGCATTAGAGATTTGACTTTACTTCCAGTGTGAATACTGAACAGTTCCTCCTGTCTTTTTCCCTCTTCTGTTGGTTTATGAAAGCCTTAAGAAGAGTTCCTTATCTGAGCTAAAAAGATAGATAAGAAGGTTACTTTCAAGGTGGCTACTTTATGGATCCCAAAGTAAATTAATTGTTTCTTGCCTTTGGTGGAAGGAGGCGTACTGCTAAATTAATGCAGTTGTGCTCTCTCACTCTTGCTCTCTCATCAAAAAATTGAAAGCTTCTGCAGAATTTTTTTTCTGAATTTTTCAAGTCTCTTCCAAAATTCTCTTTCAAGTCTCGTTCAAAATTTGTAGAGTATATTACAGCCTGCATCTGCCCAATTATCAACATTATAAAAGAATACAGTATTTCAATAATGACACTTTTGAAGCACTTCCTTCTCTGGTTCAGAAAAACACTTTTCTCTTTGGTCCAGAAAAAGAAATAGGCAGAAGAAACTCGTGAGGAGATACAGACACAATGGTCAGCTCTTAAATATAATACACATTTAATCTTTCAGTTCGTATTTCTGACTCAACTGTGACAATCAGCTCACCGGCGCACAAGAACAGACCAGTTTTTGGCATTGCTGTGCACACAAAGGGATTGTGCTCTGGAAAAGCCAAAATTCCAGGTTCTAGTATGCATGCGTGCCCAACAATCAGCTGACCAACACACATGAACACACTAGTTTTTGGCACTGCCGTGCCCACAAAGGACAGCTGATTGTCATGTGCACATGCAGGCCAGAAACCTGGAAGACAAACAGGCAAGGCCACAAGTCCCAGGCAACATGGCTTTGCGTGCAGTAGGTTCACCATCACGGGTCTAGGATGTGTGTGAAATACAAGTGCCTGTTTTTGCTTTGAGTCAGTGTGGGATCATTGCAACAAGTCCCTGCAGTTGTCTGACTGGCTCAAGTTTGACTCAACCTTCCATCCTTCTGAGGTTGGTAAAATGAGGACACATGTTGAGGGGTGGGGGTGGGGGGCAATATGCTGACTCTGCAAACTGCTTAAATAAGGTTGTAAAGCACTATGAAGTGGTATATAAGTCTAAGTGCTATGGCTATTTCCTGGCAAGGCTTTTCAGAAGTGATTTGCCCTTGCCTCCTCCTTATGGCTGAGACAGAGTGAGTGGCTCGAGTTCTCCCAGCTGGCTTTGTGCCAAAGGTAGGACTAGACTTATGGTCTCCCTGTTTCTAGCCTGGGGCTTTAACCATTACACCAAGCAGGCTCTCATGTGCCTATTAAAATAAGCAAGCAGACAATTGCATTTATTTAGGTGCTAAATAGTGATGTGTGATAATTTAACAAATAAATAAATCTCCTTTCCACATATCCCTTCCTATAATGCAAATAGTCTAGTAGAGCAAAACTGTATGCGTCTGTTTAAAAGTAAGGTCCCTTTAATAAGAGATACTTCAGTATAAAAGACCAGCCTGAATGTTTTCTGTGGGGTATCCATATCCTTGCTGGTGCAAAAATTCCTCCATTGTCGAAACCCATGTAAAAACCCTCTCATAGAGTATCACTTAACGTATCAATAAAATATATTCCTCATGTTGTATATTATCAATTCTTAATGCCTTTCTCTAAGAGTGCATCTCTTCTCTAGGCATTGTTACAGAAGTGCCTTTAATGTGTGTCTAACAGCTTCAGAATGCTCTATTTTACCATGTTGTTAATGGTGATATTTCATGGTTCATTTGCTCCTCATAATAACCCTTTTGCTCTTCAATGGCAAAAAAAACCACACACACCAGTGTGTTTGATCTCTGTGGGTCAGTAAAATGAGTCCTTGGAATTTCTTTAATTTTCTTCATAATTAAGTTGCAGGCTAGAGTGATTTTTCCCTAATTAAAAATAAACTTTGATTTCATTCTGATCAATGTACTAGATTAAAATACAGAACATATGGATCTTAAGCATTTCTAGAAATATACTCTATAACAAGTATTATGTTCTCTATTTGTCATCTATGACATTTGGTGTAAACACTTCAATAATGTTTTAAAAATGAGCACAAGTATAATATGGGAAGCTGATTTATATTATATCAGACGATTTACCCATTTACCCATGTAGTTGGGCTGGATCATTCTTCTCATCTTTCCTATTGCTTCTCCTTTTGGTATCTTATGATGTATGATTTGTTGTTTGCAAGTGCACTGAGAGTATTTATGAAAAGATGATGATGATGTTCATACATCGTGTTTGAAGAAGATCTTGACATCTATCAGGCTGTGGGCTGACCACGATGTTTTGCTACATGTCGGACAGATATGTGAGGACACCATTGTTGCAGCATGTGAAGCTCTGGCTTTGGGGAGTGCTCATTTCTCTTGTGCTGTGGTTGTTCTTCTGTCCTCAGATGTCTGGCAGCCTTGGTGGATCAGCCTTGATCGATCTTGTGCCAGGGTTTCCCAGGAGGTGGCGTCAATTTCTAGGGACTTGAAGAGCCTTTCAATGTGTCTTTTTATCACTTCCTTTGTCCCCCATGCTATAACTTTCCTTGAGACAGCTCACCATAGAGCAGCTGTTTAGGAATGTGATGGTCTGGCATTCTCTCAATATGGTCTGCCCAGTGTGTTTGGGCTTTCATCAGCAGGGTGTGAACTGATGGCAGGCCTGCTCCGGAGAGGACTTCTGTGTCTGGCACCTTGTCATGCCACCACATCCTTAGTATTCTACAGAGGCAGGTCGTGTGGAGGTGGTTCAATTGCCTAGCAATTGAAGATACTCAATTATACCTAGCAATTATACCCAGCAATTGAAGATCTCAGTCGTACAAGTCATAGTTGTCCCAAAGGTGCTTTTTCAAAAGGCAACTGGACTTTGTTTTTCCTTGAAGATGTTTCACTTCTCATCAAGAAGCTTTTTCAGTTCAGTGAGAGAGAGAAAAAGGGCTATGTGTGATTTCAGACTAAGCTTTGCTGAGGATATGAAATAAGAATTAGGAAGAAAGTATGTTTACCACAGTTCCCGAAAATTCCCATTCTCCCTGCCATATGGATCTTTGGGAAACTGCTATGGCCATTGTTAAAGAATCTCGAAGACTTTAACTAAGTGTATAAACATCAGTATACTGAAACAATATAATATATTAAGATGTACAACAATATAGTGAACAGTAAAATAAATAAATTACTTGACTTCTATTTCTACCCAGGTGGGTGACAGAATATGCTGTAATGTCCTTATATTTGAGGAAAAACTCAATGAATTTAATGGCCTCAGGTCAGCCATCTGGGAGGAAGGAGGAGAACACCACCATGATTTGCCTTGCCTTGCCTTGCCCCTTTCCCTCTTCTTTTATCTTCTCCTCTCCTCTCATTTCCTTTCCTTTTTTTCTTTTTTTCTTTAAGGATAAAGAAGGACAAACTAGAGAAAGAAAGAAAAATAGCTTTCCCTAAAACAGGACAAAACAAATAATAATAAAGTAACAAAAATGACATCAGTGGGAGAAGCCATCTTACTAGGACATCATTGCAAATTATTCTTAGGTGTTTCTCAATCTCACTAACCTTAAGATGTGTGGACTTCAAGGCTGGCCAGTCTGTCTTTCTCTCTCTCTCTCCCACCCTCCTTCCCTCTCTCCATTTCACCCCTTTATCTTCCCATAAGTTGCAAAAACTAATCACTTACTCTGCTGACATTGTTTTCCACTTGCTTCTCATTTGTAAAGAGAAATAGTAAGAAATTGCATTGTTGTCGCTTTATCAGAAGAGGGAGCTGCAGTCGAGACAAAAATGAGTCTTTGGATCCTCGTACTCCTTTACTGATGATAGACGAATTCTGTAACTTATTAGAAGGGGGATGTTGCTAACAGCACCCTCTCCTTCACAAAATGTACATAAAAGATGCCTTTCCCAAGTACACATTCAACAAAATAACAAAAATAATAATTTAAAAAAACCACTCACATTTCCAAAGCAGACATCAGCTTACTATGGTAAGGTCAAGGCATTTCTCAGCCAACAGAAATTTTGTTTTACTGCTCTAGATGAGGTTCCCTATCCCTGTCCACCACATTATTTCCTTTGGGCTTCAGAAGAGAAAAGGACATTGCTTCGTGTCCTTCTTTCCATATCTACTTTGTTGCAGTCATGCACATAAAAGGGTTAAACCTGGAATAACCAAAGGTTTTTCTGTTTAGAACAGCCTCAAAATTACTTTGGGTATTTTTTTCAAGAGATATTAGGGATGGGATTTCAAGAAGTGTCCATGAGAAGCTTTAGGAGTGAAGGAGTTATACTTCTACTGACACAGAAGGCAGCTTGAATGAAAAGTTTATGAAGCCTAGCACTTTATAGGAGGGAATTAAAATACATTTCCTTCCATTAAAGCTGCCTGAGTCCTATACTAGCTTTCAATTCCTTTATGACTGCCTAATATGACACTTTTCATTTGAGAATTATCAAGGAAAAAAGCCTTCCTGCCATCACCCATAAGAATTAGCTTGAGTTTCTCTATTTCAGCATGTTTAAAAGTAGATTTCATGTTGATGCCCCCAAATTGTGTGTTCTCCACTCCCTACCCAAGATAATATATATTAAAGAGCCAGCATTCTTCAAATTGGTCGGCTTTCACAGAAGGGGTGAGGGTGGGGTGTGGAGAGAAATTGCTGAAATTGTCTTGAAATATTAGAGCCCAAATGGGACCTGTAAGCTTTTAAGATAAAGCTTTTAAAATTTATCTCAAAGCTCTGTGGGATTTCTGCAAAGTATTTGAAGTTTTATATCATCATGCATAAAACAGCTATAGTAAATTGTCAAGTTCTGCTTTGTGTAGTGGCATAAAGCTATTAATTTTAAAGCAAAAAAAATTAATTTAAGGACCTTTTTCAATCAGATGTACTGTATTTTCAGACAAAATTCCAATAGGGGAAGCTTATTTCTTTTCTAATCGTGATTGTTTTCATGCAGTGTTAATTTCCTTACTGTGGCACAAGATTCCTACAAAAATACTCAGTGAGTTCTCTGACCTCCACAGAGATGAGGGCAAATTGTTTCGGCATTGACAAAATAATAGTCCAGGATAACTTTATTACACTATATCACTTTTTTTAAAAAAATGTCTTCCTCCAACCTTCCATCTTGAGTTACAAAATGGAAAACAACTTAGTGCAGCCCAGTCTTCCTTCTTCAAATTGCTTTGGAATTAATTTTCAGTCAGGCAGAAGAAGCTGAAAGCAGCATGAAGTAGCAGTTTCAGTAGGCTGTGTCTTAAATCAACAGAGGCCACATCCTAAGTTCTCTAAATTTGTTCCTGGTTATCCATCCATCCATCTATCTATCTAATTATTATGCCACCTATCTCATCTGCATGACACTGAGATGTTTACAAATACGTACAACATTATGAATTTGGCTAGACAAAGGCCAAACATCTAGTGCTCTCCTGATATTTTCTACCTGTTCCCTCATTTTAGACATGCTAGCTAGAAGAGATGTGACTGCTTTAAGTAGTTAGTTCCTTAAAGTCAGTGTTTTTCTTTACAGGTTTATATAGAAGTCTATTAAAAACACATGGTTATTTTAAAAAGCTGCTATGTTTGCAGATTCTGAAACACCATTTCTGAATAATACATACATCTGAATTTTGATCATGTGGCCACACAATGGTTGTAAGTGTGGAAAATAGTCATAACTCACTTTTTTCAGTGTCATTGTAACTTTGAATGAGCATGAAACAAATTGCTTTAAATCAAGGACTATCTGTATTGAGAAATCTTTCATTTTTGTAATCTCAAATTCATACTGGAGTAATCTTTTTTTTTTAATTTTAGTAAATTCTATTTAGCACCTTGTTTTTGCATTTCAATACTTTATTGAGCAGAGATGTGAAAATAATAGCGTTCTAATTAATATTTAAACATAGTCCACCTACTGTCTGTAACAAGTACCATTCGTCTGAATTAATTTA
This sequence comes from Rhabdophis nuchalis, assembly GCA_039707465.1. Classification (NCBI taxonomy): domain Eukaryota; kingdom Metazoa; phylum Chordata; class Lepidosauria; order Squamata; family Natricidae; genus Rhabdophis; species Rhabdophis nuchalis. Next base: position 288,010,114 of record CM077643.1, read on the forward strand.
TTTATCTTTCAAATATGTTTTAAGCTTTATTGGGAAAGTTCTAAAATTGTCCAGAGTACCTGAGAAGTCAATTGTTTATCTGAATCAATAAATACACATATTTGGAATGTTGCTATTATCAAAGACAGCAATATAGTATGGTCATTAGATCATCGTTATTCAAGGCAAGAAACTATAATCATCTTTGTTAGGGCAATTGTTCATTATTTATTTATTTATTTTAATGATGTCATCATTCAGTAAAAAACGTACTGTCTGGTCTAATTTACAGCTCCACTATGGTAATTATTTCCATGTTTAAAAAAACCACATGACTATGAGTAGGCAAAATATTCATGAATCTCGTTGATTTTATTTATTCATTTTTAGTAATTTATTAAACTTATATACTACACATCTTGCTTGGAGATGACTGTAGGTGTTTACAATAGATAGAACACTAGTATAAATATTAAAACAATAACATAAAATTTTGTTAAAATTGACAAAGATAGAAAGGGCACATGATGTCACACAGAAAGGAGGTGGATTTTTATCTTAATCCAATAACAACCTTTGAAATGATACATCCCAGTGGTGGGATGCAGCCAGTTCACACCACTTCGGGAGAATCAGTTGTTATCTTTCTGAGCAGTTTGGCAAACTGGTTGTTGGAAGAAATCATTAGGGTAGAGAACCGGTTGTTAAATTACTTGAATCCCACCACTGACACATCCCCATTGGGGCTTCAGGCCAATTGGCACAGCCAGGTCTTCAGCCCTTTCAGAAAGTCAAAAGGGTTGCTGTGTAATGTGCATCCCTCAGGAGGCATGATGTTCTAGAAGCCATGGCAGAAAAGTCTCTTCTGGAACCCAGCAGCTAGAATTCCTTGACCAATGGAGTCCACAGACGATCCCTTCTTCCAGCTCAGATGAAATGGACCAGTCCTATCGGGATCAGATGGTTCCTCAGACAACATGGATCCATGTCATGAAAGCTTTAAATGTAACAACCAATACCTTGAGTTGGATCTGGAAGCAAACTGACAATCAGTACAGCTCCTGAAACAGCAGTGCAACAGGGCTACCCTGGGGTTCCCAAGAATTGTTCACACAGCTGTATTCTTACCACCTGTAGCTTCCAGTCACTCTAAAGGGTATCCCTATGCAGAGCATGCTGCAATAGTCCAAGTGAGAGATGACCAGGGCTTGAGTGACTGAGTGCAGGGAGTCCCAATCCAGGAAAGGGCCTAAGTGGTACATAACTTTGTACAAAGTTGTGTAAAGGCCATCTTAGCCACAACTGGCCCCTGCTCTAGGAGTCACAAGTCCAGGAGAACCTCCAAATTGCATACTGGGTCTGTCTGAAGCAGTGCCATCACATCCAGAACTGATGCTAAAGTCCCATATCTATGCATCCAAAATCTCTCAATCTTACCAGGGTTCACTTGGAGACTGTTGTCCCCTTCCAGATCCCCACAGTCCCCAAGCACCACCAAGAAGGAAGCACAGCAATACTGTGTCACTGGGAATGGAAATGTAAATTTGAATATCATCAGCTTATCAATGGTGCCACATCTCATGATGGTGGATGATCTCACCAAGTGGCTTCATATAGATTTTAAATGTATGGACAACACACATGTTGATTTTACAAGCATAAAAACAATACCATTTGGGGTGGGGGAATCCCTCTCTAATAGGAACACTGAAAGCAGAAAAAGAGATAGTTGTTCTCTATGTATTATAGTCCTGAAAATTGTTTCTATTAATACCAAAACAAGTTTCAATTCCAGAGCTATCAGTAAGACCAAGAAAAGCAACAATTTCAGGTGCAATCATCGAATTCAGCTAAAGGGTTAACTTGGCATTTCTGACCTCCTAATTATACTCTGGAAACAATGCAGCAGTTCTGGTAAAATCAAGTAAGTCCTCAAATTGCTTTTATGAAATTAATATAGGATTGAATCTTAAAAGCAAGAACAATTATTGACAAACAACAAGTAATTATTTTATGATGTTTCATCATGACTATGAGACTAATATTACCATTCATTACAAAAATGTCAAGTAAAGCAGCACTTCTGGCGTATTTAAGGTTCTATTTTAAATCACTATAGGGTGACTTCTAAATTTGCATACAAATGCACACAAAACAGTAAAATACCTTGGACTTAATTCCCCATTATTATGAAATGGTTTATTACTTTCCCTGAGCAATCCTTCTTTTGGGTCAAATCCGTCTAGAATATTATTGCTAGGATTCACTGGGCAAATGAAAAGGTAAGCTATTTAAGTGGTAGCTTCAAAAGTGGTTGTTTTTCTTTCGCTCTGCTACTCCATTATAGCCAGAGTAGAATGAATATTTGCATACATTGAAATTTCAAATATAAATTAAAGCTTCTGAATAGAGTTTGGTAGAAAAAAGAGAATAATAAGAAGGAATTCAGTACCAGCACAAATCAAAAAGCACATTTGAAGTGGAGCAAAAAAGCATGACTTGGGTCTGTCGCCATCCCAAGAAGAAAGGCAGCTGACCATGAATTTTGTTCACACTTTCTCAGTGTTATTTCTGATGCTGGTGTTGGGCTGCCAAAATTGATATTTAAAATTCATTTTGTGAAAGCTTTGAATGACTAAAGTCATGATGGATGGGGAAGATCAATTCATGGGCCTACATATTGATAACTACAATGTAGAAAGATTGGTAATTGGCATATGAGAGAAATGGTTTGCAGAGTGGCTAAACTGACTTTGATTAAGGAGGCAACTACAATTAGTTTTTTTTTTTTTAAGGCAATGGATTTTTGCTGAAAATGCACAAAAATGAACGGGCGATATTGGGATGTATTGATTCAAACGTTTATTTATGAGAAGAGAATTGTGTTATGTAACTTGGGAGAGTGGAGATGGTATTTATTATGTTTATAACTGCTGCAAGAAAGATTGGAAATGGCTTCTTTAGATGCCTTTTTCTTTTCTTTCTACTATCTCATTTTTCCTTTTACCCTTTATATTTAGTTTTTCCTGCTTTTTCTTTTGTTTCTGTAGTTTTTAAATCTATATAAAATCTTATTTTAATAAAATTACTTCCAAAGAAAATGGATGGTACTAATTAATACCTGAGGGAAAGTTGATGTTTTGTTTATGTATGAAACAGAGCAATGGAAAGGATGCACAATAACTGACAATATTGGATATGTCAGACTCAAGGTCCATGAGCCAGATCTAGCCCATGAAGTGGTTAAATCGGGCCTACAGTGCCACCCTTCAAACAGCGAGGGGCTGGCCCCTGATAACCCTAACCCTAACCCTTAACCCTTAACCCTTAACCCTTAACCCTTAACCCTTAACCCTTAACCCTTAACCCTTAACCCTTAACCCTTAACCCTTAACCCTTAACCCTTAACCCTTAACCCTTAACCCTTAACCCTTAACCCTAACCCTAACCCAGTCCACCTCAGCCTCCTCCAGAGCATGCACACAGGAGGCAGCATCAAGCTAGCCATGCCCCCCTGGCTTCTGTGAGTCAACATAGTCTTCATGGAATTGACCATTTGAGGGCAACCATACTGCTGATGCGGCCCTCAATTAAATTGAGTTTGATATCCCTGACATATAATGACCTTTCAAACTTACGTTAGCACTGAACAAGTGATTGTTATGATCAGTCTTTATACTTATAGCCATTACAGCTTCTCACAGTCACACAATCATTTTAAGGCCTTCCCTTCGGGCTTCCAACAAGCAAAGTTAATGGTGAAGCTCATAGGAAGTTGCAAATCATGACATGAGATTTTTGCTTAATGACCCACACAGTCCTTGCTTAATGACAGTAATTTTGGTCTGCTGAAATTGCAATTTCAAAGCTGTGCAGTCACTTTATTTTTTTAACTGACAATCATGTTGCTTAAGTATAGAATTCCCAGTCCCAATTAGTATAGTTAACTGAGGACTATTGTAATCTGAACTTGTTGAGGGGAGTTGATGAACACACATAGTAAAATAAAAATATAGCTTTCATTATGAAAGGAATAAAATGTGTGTCACGAGGTATGAATTGATAACATCCAGATTGTGACCGATGTGTGTGAATTCACATGCTGGTGATGGTTACATATTTTACTTTATTTGCATTGAATAGAAATAATGGAAGAATCAGGGATTTGTTTGAGGAAGAAATTGGGTACGGTTATGAATGAGTGAAGGCATCTGTGCTTTTTCCTGCTTTCTCTGAAATCTCAGGAAAATATGTGTTTCATTCAAGGAATTGTCAACAGGTGCCACTTTGCCAGTCCCCTGCATTCTGAAGTACATTTCTGCCTTTGAATCTAAGAATGCTGCATAATCCGTAATGGCCAAAATCATTGGTGTAAACCAGATTCTTTTTATAATTCATTTTCTGTGGTCTTATTTCCTGCTTTTAATTATTTGGCTTACTACTTCCTGATTTTTTTAATGCTTTTTGCATAACATTGCTCATCCTGAAAGGCATGGTAATAAGCATGTATATATGTAATTTATCTGTCTAAATCAGATGGACAATGTTAAAAGCACATTATTACCCACCTCTGTATGATTACACTTTCACATCCACCCCCAACAAAGGCTAAATATTCAGCTTGGTAAATCAATGTGTTTCTACCAGTCCATGTAAACCTGAGTGCTGAAAAAGGCAATTAAACCAAACGCAGTTATGCTTCCTCAAAATTCTAATATATTGTCCACCTTGGCAAAATCTTCATCTTTATTTATCAAAATAACTAGTAATGTAGCCAGTAATAAGGTATCATGTGAACACTTGTTTTTATTAAAGCTGCAATGTACTTCATCCTGCCCGAGATATGATGTGAGAACTTTATTAATGTCATAGGCCAGTTTAAGTTTAAGTTTATTACATTTATATACCTCACTATCTCCCTGATGGGACTCAGGGTGGGTGCACAGGAATAATAAAAACACAACAATAAATATAATAGAAATATTAAAAAAAGATTAAATTTAGAACCTGTGCTAAAATTATCATTAAGACCCCTACTAAAATCCCATTTAAAACTATACCAGGCCGGCCGCATGAAATAAGTGTGTTTTTAATGTCCGACGGAAGAGGCGCAGGTCCGTGACAGTACGAAGGTCGGGGGGCAGGTCATTCCAGAGGGTGGGGGCTGCCACAGAGAAGGCTCTCCCCCTGGGAGTCGCAAGCTGGCATTGTCCGGCAGATGGTACCCTGAGGAGGCCCTCCCTGTGGGAGTGGACAGGTCGAAGGGAGGTATGTGGTAGGAGGCGGTCCCGCAAGTAACCAGGTCCCATGCCATGGAGCGCTTTAAAGATGGTTACTAACACCTTGAAGCGCACCCTGAAGTAGCCAGTGCAGCTCGCACAGGAGAGGTGTTACATGGGAGTATCTCGAAACTCCCGAAATCCCCTGCGCGGCCGCATTCTGCACTAACTGGAGCCTCCGAGTGCACCTCAAGGGAAGCCCCATATAGAGAGCATTACAATAGTCCAGGCGGGAGATGATGAGGGCTTGAGTAACTGTGCATAGGGCACCACGATCTAGAAAGGGGCGCAACTGGCGTATCAGGTGAACCTGATAAAAGGCCCCCCTGGCCACGGCTGTCACATGGTCATCCAAAGACAGCCGAGAATCCAGGACGACACCCAAGTTGTGGGCCCTTTCCGCAGGAGCTAATGACTCGCCCCCGATAGCCAGAGATGGAACCAACTGGCTATATCGTGGTGCCGGGAACCACAGCCACTCGGTCTTGGACGGGTTGAGTCGAAGCCTGTTCCTCCCCATCCAGACTCGCACTGCCTCCAAGCACCAGGACATCACTTCGACGGCATCGTCGGGGTGGTCAGGGGTAGAGATGTACAGCTGGGTGTCATCAGCGTACTGATGGAACTCTACCCCAAAACCACGGATGATCTCGCCCAGTGGCTTCATATAGATGTTGTACAGGAGGGGTGAGAGGACCGACCTCTGCGGCACCCCACACATGAGGGGCCTTGACGTCGACCTCTGCCCTCCTGCCAACACAAATTGTGACCGGCCGGAGAGGTAGGAGGAGAACCACCGTAGAACAGTGCCTCCCAAACCCAACCCCTCCAGCTGGTGCAATAAGATACCATGGTCGATGGTATCGAAAGCCGCTGAGAGATCTAATAGGACCAGGATAGAGGAACAACCTCTATCCCGAGCCCTCCAGAGATCATCTACCCTCCAGAGATCATCTACCCTCCAGAGATCATCTACCAACGCGACCAATGCCTTCTCAGTGCTGCGTGCAGGATTAAGATGCTGAAGAGAAGGCTCCAGCAGAACATGTGGAATGTCAGCTTCAGCAGTCACACTCAAGAATGACCTGAGGCTGATCAAACACAGGATCCACAAGAACATCTGGAACATTCTGATGAGGATGACATCTGGCTTCCCATCCCCACGTTCAACAAGTAGAGTGAAGAGTAGAACGAAGTTATTCTATGAGGCAACTTGCCACGCAAGGGAGTAAATCCCTTGATTAAAAGTAGCTGGTTGCAGACTGATTTAGGAGGCAGCCCTGACCCATGATCCGTCATTGGAATCAATTGTCTGATGCCTGGCTTTTGTGTAATGCTCTTGTGGATTGTATTCATGAAATTCTGATCTCTGGACTGGCTGACAACCCTGACCTGTATCTTGAAACTTAGACTGGATTTTGATTATTCTTCTGCATGTTCCTATTAAAAGCAAAACCATTCAGACAAGCTTCTTTCAGAGATTCTGTTCTCCTTGACTGCTGTTATTTCTTGACCTTGGGTAAACTGCTAATTTACATAGAAATTGTTTGCTAGCATATAACCGAAGTCAAAAGCAGGATACGTACGGTTCTTCTTAGACTTAGGAACTCTCTGTCTCAAGATATCTACTTATCCTATTCTCCATACTCATGAATATTACTTTCATTTTTGGAGTTATTTTGCATCAATGCTATCTTTGCTTTTACATTGTTTCTATGACTGTGTTTTAAATTGTGTATGTTAGTCATAATGACCTATTTAAGAAAGACAGGAAGTATTATGGATCAATAGGTAATAGAGACATGCATACTTGTCAAAAATTTATCAAAATACTTTAAGAAGCAATATATTTTCTTAAATTTAAGTTAGCATTTTATACTTCTGGAAGATAGTTAATGAAATGCAAAAAATCATTTTGAATGGCTAGTCATAGCACTTGTATTCTTCAACCAGTATGAAAGAAACTGAAGTGGATTTTTGATATTCCCACTGTAATTGATGTTAATTAACATTTTTGCATAAAATCAACTCAACAGAAAATATACAGATATGGTATAAGGGTAATATATCTATAGCATTCCCCTTAGAATCATGGAATATTAAAAGGGAAAACAATTAAAATTTGCATTTGCAAAAAATGGAAGTTCAAAACTCTGTACAAGATATGTTTTTTTTTCCTTAAATGCTTCCACTCCATTTCAAAACAGTTCTCTGATTATCATCTGGGCTGTTTCATTCTCTATCACACAACTATGTCAGAAAGGAAAACAGGTAGATAGGTCAAGATTCAGATTGATACCATCTAACACTGTGTAAAGTTGGCTCAGTGGCTAAGGGATGTGGGGGCTCAGTGGCTGAGGCACTTAGTTTGTCAATCAAAAAGGTAGGCAGCTCGGCAGTTCACATTACTAGCACTGTGTAACAGAGTGAGCTCCTGTTACTTGTCCCAGCTTCTGACAATCTAGCAGTTCAAAAGCATGTAAAATGAAAGTAGAAAAATAGGAACCACCTTTGGTGGGAAGGTAATAGCATTCCGCGCACCTTCAGCATTTAGTCATGCTGGCCACATGACCACAAAGACGTCTTCAGACAGTTCTGGCTCTTTAGCTTTGAAACAGAGATGAGCACTGCTCCTAGAGTCATATATATGTAACTAGCATATATGTGTGAGGGGAACCTTTACCTTAACACTGTGTAAGTAGGGAGAAGAGTTATACCAATTCTCCTTTCAGTATCCCACATTCTTTCTTATCTAAGGCTTGACCTCAATGTAGTTAGCCTAAAAGTCTGGGGGGGGGGGAAAGGCCAAGAGTTTGTATGAATGGATTTGCCATAAGGATTCCAGATGTTATAGATGCTGCCGTATTTATAACTACACAGTATGAGTGAATTCTTCTTCAACAGCAAATGCAGGAGTCTTCTGCATAAAAAGTTAAATTTGACTTGTAACTAAGTAGTTTTCTTGATGACACTACAGAAATGATTTGCTCTTTCCTTCTTCGAAGATGTTGCTGTTTACTTCCCAATCTAGCTCATATCTCAAGGTCTGACCCCATTTAGTTTTTGAATTCAAGGTGAACAAAGATTTAATGGCCTCATTTCAGTTCCTTTTCTGCTGTGGTTCCCTCCCTTTAGTGAACATATGTGAACTCAATGGCAGAAATAATCTAAATGCTCGTGGACTGACTGTTTCCTGCATTTGCTTAGTGATTCAGCCAGAATCTGACAATTTAGCTGAGATACTGGAAGCAGGCACCAATGTTTCCACCTATGCAAGATTTCATGTTTGTGTTCTATGAACAGTTATATTGTCTATGCATTATTCATCTGAAATGCCCACCTTCTGACCTATAATTATCAGTATGTTGTGCATGTGAAAGTTATCACAATGTCCATTATTTTCAGTGTGATGTTCGTCCATTTGGAATCCTGGATAGAGAAACATTTTGCTTCCACCTTGCATGTCATATAAATATCATTCAGAAAGCAATGGAAACACTAAATATAAGGTTAGTGTTGCATGTGCATAGTCTCATATGGATGAATAAGTAAAAGTAAAAAGGTTATAAGTAAATTTAATAGGAATTATTTAGGAAACATAGGCAAACATATATAAGAAAAGACCCGAATACCTACACCAGTGGTGGGATTCAAATAATTTAACAACCGGTTCTCTGTCCTAATGACCAGCTAGGTAGGTGGGGCTCGGTGGTCATGTGACTGGGTGGGCATGGCCATCTCAACATCACTCAGGTCGATGAGCGCTTCACCTCAGCTGTTACAATATAATAAGGGTGACCCCGAGAGGCAGTTTCTGTAAGCAGGGCAATAAAGATTAGGCTAGAAACAACACCAGAATGTTTCCTTCCTGCTTTCCTTACAGATTTAGCCCTGTAAAGTGAGAAAAAACAAAATGAGATTTCTTCCAACAACCAGTTCTCTGAACTGCTTAGAAAGTTAACAACCGGTTCTCCCAAATAGGTGCGAACTGACGGAATCCCACCACTGACCTACATCCATGAACATCTATGAATATTCGTAGATTTTGTATGTATGTTTGTACATACATACATAAACATACATAGATACATACATACATATAGTCTTTATGCTGTGTATGTGTGTGTGTGTGTGTGTGTGTGTGTGTGTATTAGTATAAAGACTAATTCAGTCTGTTGTGATTGTTCAACTTTGGTTGTATAGAAAATAATTCGTAATGTTGTAAACATGTAACAAAGCTATTGACAATAACAATAATTACTATGGGAAATAAATGTACAGTTTTAATAGTTCTTTTAAAAAAATGATCTAATTTTCTAATAAATATTTTACTGCTATTTTGCTAGCTTTTTAAAATTGTATTCATCTACTTTCTTTGCAAGGCTGATTAATTATCAATAAATCAAGCTCTTTTTTCTCTTTTCTTTTCTCAGGGCCAGGACCACTGTGTGACAGTTAAAATATCAAGAATAATGGCACAAAACTGTGTTAAGCTAATGATGGGAAAGGTCTGTTCAAATAAGGCTTTCAAGTCTAGAAAAGTATTTTTCAAATGGGCTGCTGAACTGTATCAGAGCACATTACATAAAATGAGAAATTGCACTGAAATTAAGTTTAAAAATAAAAATAAAAAAAATATTTAGGGGAATCCCAAGGCAGTCCTGTTAATGGTGTGTTATCTATCTTATCTGCCATGATCTTTCCCCAATCTTAACAAAGCACCTTGAAGCCAATCTGTAGCAATTTTCATTTCAGCCAACTTTCAAACCATGGAAACATGCAGAACTCATCATAAGTCAAGCAGTCCTTTCTCCAAATCACCGTTAAGAGTGTACCCCCCAAAAAGGAGGGGGGGAACCTTACCATCATTTAGTCCATAGTTGTCCCAAAGACGCTTTTTCATAAGAGAACTGGACTGCAGAACTGAAGAACCTTCTTGGATGAGAAGTGAAACATCTTCAAAGAAAAACAAAATTCAGTTTCCTTTTGGGAAAAAAAAACATTTGACACACCATATAGACAGTGTTTCAGCTCCTGAGCTATCTTAGTAACTAACTAACTAACTACAAACCAACCAACCAACTAATTAACTAATGGAATTAATTAAGAGGAATAAATAGAATTGATACATTTCCCAGGATGTGTTTTAGCCAGAGATGTGATTTATATAAGTTACCATGAGTTCACCGTACGCACACATGCTCGCTTCATGAGCGTGCACCCCTCTGTGCATGTGTGTGGTGTTCTCCCGCCTGGACTACTGCAACACTCTCTACATGGGGGCTTCCCTTGAAGTGCACCCGGAGGCTCCAGTTAGTTCAGAATGCGGCCACGCGGGGGATTGTGGGAGCCTCCAGATGCCCCACGTGACACTTCTCCTGCGCGAGCTGCACTGGCTGCCTGTGGCTTTCCGGATGTGCTTCAAGGTACTAGTAACCACCTTTAAAGCGCTCCATGGCAAGGGACCTGGTTATCTTCAAGACCGCCTCCTGCTACCAAATACCTCCCACCGACCAGTTCGCTCCCACAGAGAGGGCCTCCTCAGGGTGCCGTCAGCTAAACAATATCGACTGGCGACCCCCAGGGGGAGACCCTTCTCTGTGGTAGCCTTTGCCCTCTGGAATGACCTACCCCCTGACCTACGGATGACCACCAACCTATGCCTTTTCCGTCGGGCCCTGAAGACCCATTTATTTCGTGCTGCCAGCCTGTCGTAGTTTTTAAATTGATTTTAGTAGGGGGTTTTAATTTGGCAGGCCAATTTATTTAATTATATCTTAACATTTGATCTTAACTTTTATATTACTCATTTTTACTGTTGGCTGTACACTGCCCTGAGTCCCGAAAGGGAGATAGGGTGGTATATAAATGCAATAAATCTTAAATCTTCTGTGCATGCACTTTGCTCGCACGCATGGCTTGCACACATGTATGTGGCTTAGAAAATGTGGCTAAAAAGACTGGCATAAAGCTGAGGCAGGTGGGGCGACAGGTGGGGGGGCAGGCCCGGGTCCACCCCACCCACAAGTCACCACTACCTGTTTTCCTGAACCAGTTTGAACTGGGCTGAATGCCACCTCTGGTTTTAGCCTTTGTTGACCTATTTGAAAGAAAAATCAGATTGATCATTATGGGTGAAAGTTGCAAAGTCATCAAGCCAACTTTCTTCTGCAGAGTGTGAGAATGAAAGGATTGCCTACTGGCATTTTTGCAGCCAAGAGCATTTCTCAATTGTTAGTCATTTGCACATAGTTATTTATTTATTTCTATTTACATGGCTACTCATCTCATCTCATAGAGGTCACTTATATGAGTAAGGTGGCAAGAGCAATTAAAACCATCAGCAGAATAGTACAAAATGATCATTAAAAAAATAAGAACATAATATTTGAATTTTTCTTTTATAAATTCTGTGAAGTACATATGCTGTGGTTCCTTGGTTGACCTGTTATAGTTTAATATATATATTTCTTAATATGGTATTGATAAGAAAGTTAAAATGTATAAAGATAAGGAAGTAATGTTAAATTGTTTATTAAATATTTGGAATTTGTCAGTCTGGAAGAAATTTGGTTGTTGCAGTCTTAGGTAAAGGTAAAGGTTACCCTTGCACATATGTGCTAGTCGTTCCCAACTTTAGGGGGTGGTGCTCATCTCCATTTCAAAGATGAAGAGCCAGCGCTATCCAAAGATGTCTCTGTGGTCACGTGGCCAGCATGATTAAACGTCGATGGTGCACAGAATGCTGTTACCTTCCCATGAAAGGTGGTTCCTATTTTTCTACTTGCATTTTTACATACTTTCAAAATCTTAGGTTGGCAGAAGCAGGGACAAATAACAGGAGTTCACTCCATTACACAGCCCTAGGGATTCAAACAGCTGAACTGTTGACTTTTCTGATCAACAAGCTCAGCATCTTAGCCACTGATGATGATGTGTGGCTAGAAAGAAACCACAACATAAATCTTGGACGGAAGTAATGTGTTTACTTCCAGATTTCAGTTTTTACATATAACTGAAAGACTAATTGATGCAACTGTCTTTTTGGCAAGGCTTAATTTGTTGTTAAAAAAAGGAAGATGTGATTGTAGTTTATGAATAACGTGTTTTTTTTTAAGGTTTTCTTCTTTGTAAATATTTTTCTTTATATTTTAGCAAATACAACAGTACACATATTTCTAAAGTCATCTTTACTCCACCAAGTTGTGACAATGAGAGGATAGCATAATTTATTATTTTTCTAGTAATCATCATATTTTGAGGATGTTTGAATTCCAGGTGACTCTGGGCTTATAATTTTAAAAAAAACCAACATTCAAAGGAAAATAACTATACAAAGGAAGATAAAAAATATTGCATACCATACTGAAACAAAAGGGGGTTCCATAATCAGATGGTCCCCAAAGTTTCAGTGATTTTCTAAGACACATAAGGTGAGAGCCACATGAATCTTTGTTACGCAAGAATACCTACTAATTGCAAAAGCAAATTCCAACAAACTCTATAAAACTACTGTATTTCCATTGTCAAAGCCTCCCAATGTGATGTGATTGGTTCTGAAGTAGAACAAATCCTTTACATAAATGAGTCATTAGCATCCGTTAATGAATATGAATTTTAAAAATGAACCTCCTTTTAGAAACCCAAGGAATTTCCCCCAGGCAATGCTTTTTGCTATGAGTATCCAGGTATCTTGGGTTTACGTCTTGAAGAAAGTTTTGCTCATTTTTAAGTAAACCCAGGCAAGATTCCCATTAAAAAAAATTCACCCAGCATCAGGGAGTATACGACAGGTGAGATCAGTGATTAAATGAGTACTGTATGTTCAATCCAGGGATGAAATCAACTTACCTTCGCTACTGGTTTACAAATGTGAGCATGCATGGACCTTCTGCACATGTGCAGAGCATCAAAAATAGGACGTGCTGACGTCTGGATGGGTGGGCGGAACCTCCCACTGCCACCACTACCGGTTTGCTCGAACCGGATAGAACCGGCTGAATTGCACTACTGGTTCAATCCTATCTCTTTCCCCAATTCACTACAAATTACAGAATCCTATTTAATAAACAAACAATATCCTATATACTCCACTCTAGTAGACCATTCTGAAAGAGTCAGCCTGTCTCAGATAGGATTCCAACTACATTTTGTGACTGACACTGATTTATGCTTATACTTACTCTTTACTATCATATAACGTGATCATTGTGTGAGGTGACCACCAATAGAGCTGATTTATATGCTAAGTATTTATATACAAAGTTTAATTTACATGAACTTTGCATATTTATTTATCATTTAGAAATGCCTACCTACCTATCTGCCTACCTATCTAAATCCATCTTAGATAAATCATAGAAGTGAACTCTGGTCAAATCTCAGAAAATTCTTTACGCTAAGTCCCTATTAAATCTCTAGATAAGTTAAAGGTCTAAATGTATCCTGCCTCCCTAACATTAAAACAAATCAATAGTTTACAGAATCAACTACAAGTAAAAATAAAATAGATTTCAAGCTAACACAAATAAGTATGCCCTAGGTTAGACCCTAATTCCTAAATATATCTGAGCATCTCTCCAGACATATTTCTAGGAGCAATGTTAAAAACAACCTAACAACAAAAACTGCAGGACCAGCATAATAAACAGCATGTTCCTCTTTTTGCATCAGAGTTGTGGAAATAGAAATGGACTTGGTATTTAAAGTGATAAGTTTCTGAATAGATGTGATAGTACAAATTTCATGAATAAATTTAGGATTTAGAGCATCTGAAATGTTGATTTTCACTCAGCCTAAACACAGTTTCCATTTTTAGTGAGTTCATGTTGACAGAAGGGAAACATTTTTTTTAATATATAAAACATCAAGGTCTTGGAATGTTAAACTCAGTGTTCAATCAAAATCAACACCAAAGTAACATTGAATTCATGTAAATCAAAATGGATTTGATATCTGAAAATAATGTTTGGGCATAATGTCATAGAGGTGATACAAATTCATATACACATACATACACATGTATTCCTGAAATCTGTTAACCATGTAGTTGTGTAAAAAAAAAATGACCCCCATTAAGAGTTTTTTTTCTATAAAGTACATTACCAAATTAATAATAGCTAGTAAAATTCTCTATTTAAAAACATAAAAGCTATGCATAAAATATATGTGATGGATTCATAAGGCTAGCATTTTCCATTTTAAGTGTTCTTCATATCTATGTGCAATGTCCATAATTTCCACCCACCATGAACATTGCCAAAAAGCCTGGGAGTTTAAGTCTATTCATCTATAACACTCATTCTTTCTATCTTACGCCCATGTCTGATCTACAATAGTTTGCATAGGCACTAGTAGATGATTAGGCTGTGAATTGTCCAGAGATTTGGCTAGCAGTCAGTAGCAGGACAGAAGAAGAAGAAAATGTCCAAGTGTAGATGTTCATGTTTATGACATTGAATATAGCACAGATGTTTCTTTTTTTATTCCTTTTCTCTTTTGATTCTTCTGTTCTGTGAAAAAAGAATGATGAAACATTCCATTGAAACGACTTATATTAAAGGAATTCAACACTATTGTGTTGGATAATTGTGTTGAATGATTAAACTTTCCAGATCAAATTAGCTATACTAAAGGCATTATTATCTGATTATACGCCAGGAATTTGGTCAAGAGAATCAAGTGGCAACTGGGTGTAACACTATGGGCTTTTACCCTCAAGGGCAGCTCCATTGCAAAGAGTTCATTGCAATAATCCAATCATGAGGTGACCAGAGCATAGGTAATTGTCTAAAGGGCGTCCTGATTGAGGAATGGGTGCATAAAATGAGCCTATGCAAAGGCCATCCTAGTCACAGCTTCAAGCAATAGCTACAGGTCCAGAAGAAGTCTCAGGTTTTCCACCAGTCTGGACCAGGAGTCGGTTCCGGCCAACTTTACTGCTGGTTCACTCTCTTGTGCCACTGGATGTGCATTACGCGCACATATGCAGTTCAATTAAAATTGTTCTGCGCATGTGCAGAACTCAAAAACAAGATGGCCATGGCAACGGTGGCACCTGGGGAATTGGTTCAGGGGCATGCCAGGCCTGGGTCACTGCCAGTTAGAGTGACCCAGGTCACCATAGCACTACTGGTTCAGCTGAACTGGCCTGAACCATTAGGAACCCACCTCTGGTCTGGACTAAGGAAGTGCAGCCCATCCAAGACCAAGATGGTGATTATATCTATAAGAACATCAAAATGTGCTCATTTTTGTTACACTTGAATTATATACAGAGATACTGTAGTTATTTAGAGTTGTGGTTCAATGTGGCCTGCTCTCATTTAGGAAGGAAAAAAATCACAGGAATGTCTTCTAAGTTGTAATACCTACCATTACTAGAATATTACTCATATAAAACTGCCTACTCTACTCTAAGTCAGACTCCAACTGGACAAGTGCATGCAAGTTGGATGACCAATTGTCTTGTCTTGTTATCTAGAAGTCACTTGATTTTCAAGTTCCTGAAGGAGATGATAGGATCTGTGGGATTATTAACCTACACAGCTGTCCATTAGATCAGTGATGGGCTCCTACCGGTTCAGCTGAACTGGTAGTAGCTTAGCGGCCTGGGTCGCTGGAACCAGCAGTGACCCAGGCCTGCCATGCCCCTGAACTGGTTCTCCATCTTGTTTTTTGCTTCTGTGCATGCACGGAGCAATTTTTGTTGTACTGCACATGCATGTGCATCATGCATCACATGTGCATGTGTGCAGTGCATCCCTGAGCGAACCAGCAGTAGCGGCTGCTGGAACCCACCACTGCTTTAGATCCATGCCTGAAAACTAAATAGTTATTTTGAAAATCAATGGTAGAACCGGTAACTGTTGCTTCTCAATGTGCCCATGTGTCACTAATGTTACCCAAGCTGCAGGGGCTACCAGATGGCTTCTGAGTGCAATTCAAGATGCTGGTTATTACCTATAAATGGTTATTGCAATTTCTGTCTACACAGAATATTCCTTGTATCCTGGATATATTCTGGCTTCCCTCTATAGATTTTGCCACCTTGTGTTACCTAGGAAGTGTACCTTCACTATCACTGCCCTCTAGAACAGCTTCCCCCTCCCCCCAGAGATAAGAATGGCACCCTCTCTCCTCAGGTTCTGGAATGTTCCAAAATCTGGCTTTAGTTTCAGACCCCTGTTTTTGTTCCATTTTGGTGTTGGTGGTTTTGTTATTAAACCGTTAGCTGATTTTATGTCTTTTTTTTTTAGTTTTCTCCATGGTCTAGACTTTACTGGAGTTGGTTGGTCAATAAATTTTAAAATATGAATGATACCTTAACATTGGGTTCTAATATTACAGATAAGGAATGAGAGAGAGAAATAACTAGTTCAGCCACTTGATCACTGAGGTTTGGAGATATATATATATATATATATATATATATATATATATATATATATATATATATATATATATATATATATATATATATATATATACACACATACATACATACATACATACATACATACATACATACATACATACATACATATATATATATATATACACATACATACATACATACATACATACATACATACATACATACATACATACATACATATATATATATATATATATATATATATATATATACATACATATATATATATATATATATGTTAAATTTCTTTAAGGGATGATTAATAATAATTTAACACATATCTAAAAAGACAGCAGCAATATAATAGGTCTCTGTCTGGATGGTCTCTAGGTTGAGTCGAAGGACAGAGAAGGATGACAAGTTTGTCTCCTCCCTTGAATAGGCCTAACAGGAAGCTGTAACAATATATCCACTTCATATATATATATATATATATATATATATATATATATATATATATATATATATATATATATATATATATATATATATATATATATATATATATATATATATATATATAAACTTTATTGTAAACTAGTAACAGAAAAAAAACCAGAAATAGGACATTGACAAGACAAAACTACATAGATATAACTGGGAGTGACTCACCCCCTATATGTTTACAGTTACCAGGTAACATCATATATCATCTTACTACATTTCCAGTTATTCTAGTTCAGTGATGGCGAACCTTTTTTGGCTCACGTACCAAAAGGGGGGGAAGTGCAGGGGGGGTTGTGCGCAGGCGTGCCACACATGCACGCACTTCTCCCCCTCTGATTTGCTTGTAGGGTCATTTTCCGCCCTCTGGAGCCTTCAGGCAAGCCCCTGGAGGGTGAAAAATGGTCTCAAAAGAAGGCTGAAGTGAGTTGGACAGGCGCGCTGGAGCTGACAGGGCAATGCCTCATGTGCCCTAACAAATGGCTCCACGTGCCACCTGTGGCACCCGTGCTATAGATTTGCCATCACTATTCTAGTTATTTCTGTTTATCTATATCTTACATTTATTAATTCTTTATCATTGTTACTGGTCCATATATTTATTTTATTTACTATTTACATATCTACATTGTATATTTTTCCCTATCGCTCATCCCGTAATATTTTTACCTCTATCCATCCATACCATTTTTCCCAACTTTGATAAAATATTGTTTCCTGCCTGTCTTTAAGAATATATGTTAGTCTGTCGCATTCAGCACACCAGAAGATTTTATTGATAATTAGTTGGTCTTATGGTAGTTCTTTCCCTTTCCAAAACTGTGTGTATACTATTCTGGCTGCAGTGGTAATGTGTGTGAAAAGATACCAGTCTATCTTCCTTAGGCCTCCTGGGTTTATCCCCAATAAGTAGGCCTCTGGTTTTAGTTGAAAGGTGGTTCCTATAATCTCCGTAAGCCAATCTTTTATCTTACCCCAATATCTTTGGGCTTGTGGACATGTCCACCAGTGATGGTAGAATGTGCCCCTGGTTGACTCGCATTTCCAACGTTCTTCAGGCATTCCAGGAAACATCTTCGCGATTCTTGCTGGTGGTATATGCCATCTGTAGAGCATCTTAAACATATTTTATTTAAAAGACACTGCCATCGTTAATTTTACTGTTTTATTCCATATTTCTTGCCACTGAGGTTTGGAAATATTGATCACTCCAGACTTTTTTCTAGTTTCTGCAGAATCCAGACCTCATTTTTAAATTAATTTTTGCATCTTAATGCAGTTTAGTTTCAACTACTGTGTTCAATTGTGTTAATATTTCTAAATTGGTCCTATCCTTATAGGCTCTATATGATCTGACTAAACATGGTAAACTAAAAAAAAAAGCTATAAATTTTTTTTCAAAGCACTTTGAAGTTTGAGTTGAACAAAGGAAGTATGTCAAACATAGAATTAAGTTAATAGCCTTTAGTGGGTACCGACCTTTCACGCTTGACCTATGTGTAAACCTAAGGAAGTCAGCCATGAAGATTTTACCTCCATTATAAATTCTGAGTAGCTTGCTCAATGTTGCCCTCAGTCAAATTATTGTTTGGATTTATTTTAGTGGCAGCAATTGATTGATTTCTTGGCCTTTTGATGAATCCCTCATCAGTTGCCTTTTAAGATAATTGTGAAAAATGAATGGTTCTGTGTAATGAAAATATGAGGATCTGATTAAGTTTTGGTGCCTGATTAAGGTACCGATTCCAGGTTCCTAACAGTTGTAGATTTATCAAAATTATACTTATAGTATTATAAATAGGGTATCATTAATGCCTGTATGATATTCTCATGGTTTACTATATTAATCAGAAAATGTGCACAAAAATTGAATAGTAGTAGAATGACCACTGGTAACAAATGATATAAAAATGAAATGTTAAAGAAAATTGGAAATTACAATTTCATTAAATTAAATTGTAATTAAATTACAATGTAATTAAAATTGGAAAGGGATTACACCTTTAGACTAGACAAACAGAAAAAATGAGACTGTTGACTACCTAAAAAGCAGCTGTAGCAAAATTTTCCAGATAGATATGCATTCTGCTAGTAGGGCAATAATGCTACTTTTTTTTTTACTTAATATCCCAGAGTATTGGTATGATCATCACAACACTGTAAAAACTGTTCCATAATGATCAAGTAGGTACTTTGCGGGATTTGCAAATTCAGATTATTCAAAATGTAGAACATAACGTGCTTGATATCAAAGCATTAGAGAAAAGCAAATTTTACCTACAGATCAATATCCCAAACACTTTTAAAGCTTTGAAATCCCAACTATGTGCTACAATGTCACAAAGATTAAAAAAAATAAAAGCAAATGCAGGTTAATTATAGACACAGATATTTCCTTCCTCAAAATGGTTGCAATACAGTTTGCTATATCCAAGAGTTTTGCAGCTCTGGATCCGAGTTGGCTCACACAGAGACATCTTGCACATAGGGAAAATAAATGCCACAGGAACCTTAAGTTAGAAAATTCATAGTTCTCTTTCTGTTTATAACCCACGTTTTAGAACTTATCTTGTGTTACAAAATGCCTTTAGGATTGTGACATACTTCTACTAACTCTGATCCCCCTTTAAATTATGGAGTATGGAATATTTCCTTGCTCTGGTCATAAGTCTATCTTACAAATGAATTCTGCTGTATTGTGCTTTCTGGATCATTACTTGATGGCTGAACCTTTGCTAGTCTTACCGTATTTTGTATTCTGATTTGTTTCTTGTCTTTGAGCTGATCACTGCTAATCCTGACTGCTCTTCAGGCTACTACCATCTTGTTAGAGCAGGGGTCCCCAACCTTTTTTGCACCAGGGACCGGTTTCATTTTAAAGAAAGTTTTGCGGACCGGCTAAGTGGCTCAACAGTCATGTGACTGGGTGGGCGTGGCCAACTTGGAAAATGTGAAACTCACTTAACAATGATCTTGGTTAACAACCAAACTTTTGGGCTCAATTGTGGTCATTCTTTCTTTCTTTCTTTCTTTCTTTCTTTCTTTCTTTCTTTCTTTCTTTCTTTCTTTCTTTCCCTCTTTCTCTCTCTCTCTCTCTCTTTCTTTCTCTCTTTCTTTCTTTCCCTCTTTCTCTCTCTCTCTTTCTCTTTCTTTCCCTCTTTCTCTCTCTCTTTTTCTTTTTCTTTCTCTCTTTTTTCTTTCTCTCCCTTTTTTCTCTTTCCTTTCTGTCTCTCTGTCTTTCTCTCTTTCTGTCTGTCTTTCTCTTTCTTTCTCTTTCTTTCTCTCTCTCCCACTTTTTCTTTCTTTCTTTCTTTCTTTGTCTCTTTCATTCCCTCTTTCTCTCTCTCTTTCTTTCCCTCTTTCTCTTTCTTTCTTTCTCTCTTTCTTTCTCTTTCTCTTTTTTTCTTTCTCTCCCTTTTTTTCTGTTTCCTTTCTGTCTCTCTGTCTTTCTCTTTCTGTCTGTCTTTCTCTTTCTTTCTTTCTCTCTCTCTCCCACTTTTTTCTTTCTTTCTGTCTATTTCTTTCCCTCTCTCTCTCTCTTTCTTTCGCTTTCTCTCTCTTCCTTTCCCTCTTTCTTTCTTTCTCTCTTTCTTTCTTTCTCTCTTTTTCTTTCTCTTTCTCTCTTTTTTCTTTCTCTCTTTTTTTCTCTTTCCTTTCTGTCTCTCTCTTTCTGTCTGTCTTTCTTTTTCTTTCTCTCTCTCTTTCTCTCTCCCACTTTTTTCTTTCTTTCTCTTTTTCTTTCTCTCTCTCTATCTCTCTCCCCTTCGTCCGCCCATCTGTCACTGTGTGTGTGTGTGTGTGTGTGTGTGTGTGTGTGTCTGGCATTCACGCACTTAATCACTTTCTGCGTCTCTCTCTTTCTCTCCCTCCTTCTCTCTGTGTGTTTCTGTCACTCTCTGATTCCCCCCTCCCTCCCTGTCTCTCTCTGAGTCTGTGCCTCTCTCTGTCTGTCTGTCCTCGTCCCCGCCCCGCCCGCCCCCCGCCGAGCCTCCTCAGGCCCGCTGCGCTCACCGCCGTGCTTGGTTGCTCATTCGCTCGCTCAGGCTCCTTCCAGGAGCTGAGAAGCCTCCGTATGTGTGTGCGTGAGAGAGAGAGAAACGGCAACCCCTGGAAGAGGACGAGTGGCCGGCATGCCAGCTGTGGAGGGAGGAAGGGGGAGGAAGGGAGGAAGGGAATCGGCGGCCAGGAGTCCCGCTGTCGATGAGGGTGGAAGAGCCGCACTCCAAAGGCGCGAACAGCTGCGCCTGCGTTCTCCTGCGCGCTCTGTCCAGGGGGCTGCCCCCTCCTCCCTCCTCCTCCTCCTCTCCAGCCCCGCGGCCCGGTTCCTACCAAGCCACGGACCGGCACCGGTCCGCGGCCTGGGGGTTGGGGACCCCTGTGTTAGAGCACAGTGGGGCTTTTACATGGATCCACATATGGCTGCAATTTGAACACTGAACATTTCATTCTGGACTTCTCAAGTTGTCATATGTAATGCTATGGCTCATGTTTGCTGTTTGTTCTCTAATTGGCTCTATCTTGTGGATGAAAAAAAAAGAGCCCCAGAAGGCACACAGCTGTAGAAAATGATAGTTCTGAAGCAAAAGCAACTTGGAAATACAATAGTATCATACTAGAAATAGCGATAGCACATAGACTTATATACTGCTTCATAGTGCCTTACAGCCCTCTCTAAGCAGTTTACAGAGTCAGCCTATTTCCCCCAACAATCTGGATCCTCATTTTACCCACATCGGAAGGATGAAAAGCTGAGTCAAGCTTGAGATGGTCAGGATTGAACTGCTGGCAGTTGGCAGAATTAGCCTGCAATACAGGCTAATGAACATGTCCTCGACTTACAGCAGCTCATTTAGTGATCATTCAAAGTTACAATGGCATTTAAAAAAGTGAGTTATGACCATTTTTCACACTTACGACCATTGTAGCCTCCCCAGGATCATGTGATTTATATTTGGATGCTTGACAAATGACTCACATTTATCATGGTTGCACTGGCCCTGCTGGATAGAAGGTTTTGCGACCTTCTAACTAGCAAAGTCAATGGAGCGTCATTAAGAACTGTGTTACTAATTTAACAACTGCAGTGATTCACTTAATAAATATGGCAAGAGAAGTCATAAACAATTTTTAACAACAACAACAACAACAACAACAACAATAATAATAATAATAATAATAATAATTTTAATTTATAACCCGCTCTCTCTCCCCGAAGGGACTCGAGGCGGGGCACAGGGAATTAAAAATACAATTAAAACCACAAACGAAGTACAATGTTAAAACGAATTAAACTAACCCTGCGCTAAAAACCCATATAAAACTAAAACTAACCCCAAAACCCCCTAAAAACAGTTTAAAAACAATTTAATTACCCTAGGCCGGCCAAGCAGAAGAAGTGTGTTTTTAATTTCTGCCAGAAGGAGCGAAGGTCTGTGGTTGTTCTAATTTCGGGGGGAAGGTCGTTCCAGAGGGTCGGGCCCGCCACAGATTACAAATTAACAAATTAAAATTTTTTTCACTTAACAACATAAATTTGGTGCTTAATTGTGGTCATAAGTTGAGTTCCACTTGAGTTCCATTATAATCACTGCCGCAATAGCTCTTATTGGATGGTAGAAGTTGAATATTCTCATTTTGTGCTGGAAGGTTGGTACAGGAGTGCAGTACTACAATACAGTGATCCCTCGTTTTTCACGGCTTCATGTTTCGCGGCTTCAGTGCGTCGCGGGTTTTTCAAAAATACAGAATAGAAAAAAAATGCATTGGTAGGAGGCAAGCGCCCCCTAGTGCTTGCTTTAAACGATGTCCACCAACTCAAGTTTCCGGTATAGTGTATTGCGAATCCTACTTCGCGGTTTTTCAGTTTTCGCGGAAGGTTCCGGTCCCCATTAACCGCGAAAAACGAGGGATTACTGTAGTCTTTTTTCTTCCCAATATTTAAAATATCAAAACTAGAGAATATTAGTTATTGCAATCATTTTTATGGCGCAAAGATTAAATATATTCAAAAGCAGGACCTTTAGGAAAGATGGATGGGAGAGAGTGAAGTACAGACTGCCCGTTTCTTTCCATTCATCAATTATGTTGTTGATTTCAGAGGACTGTGGATTATTAGAAAGAAACTTTTCATAAGGTGTCAGCGCTTTAATTAATTAGCAGACAACTACAATGGAAAGGAGTGAGGGTTCGGCTCACATTTTATTTAAATGCCAAATATCTCTGATGTAGTAGAAGGAAAACCAAGTCATAATTTATAGCAATTCAATTTAACTTTCCATGGTTGAACTTTAGGTATTTAAACATGTTTTTCATAGTGTTAACTGGATGTGCCACATTTGCATATTGAAATGAAAACTGGATTATCACTCAGACTACAGACCTGAAAACATTTGTGTTTGGTGTTAGCTGTAGTTGAATATTTTTGGAATTGGTGGACAAAATTGAATCAACTAGTTAAGAATTTAGGTTAGGCTGAAATAAATTATCTTTTTGTGGGGAGGAGTATGATCCAGTCAAATGGTTTTTATAGCATCAAGGGCGGAAAACACAGCAACTCTATACAAAATAAACCATCCTCTTTGCATGCATGAAGCCAAAATTAATAATAGTAAGTCCATATGATTCTTTCTGCAGAGTTCTAATTTCTAAAGTTACTCCGTTAGGTGACAATTTTAAATGGGGAAATACAGAAAGGATAGGGTTATCCTGAGCATTTTAGCTGTGCTACCAAGACATCATTTGCTCAAAGATGCATGGCAGTATGTTCAGGAGCAGAGGTATTCCTTGACTTACGACCACAACTGAACCCCAATTTCTGTTCTAAGCAAGAGAGTTACAGGTAGTCCTTGACTTACAACAGTTCACTCAGTGACCATTCAAAGTTTCAACAGCACTGAAAAATGTGATTTATGACCCTTTTTCACAGTTACAACTTTTGAAGCATCCCCATGATCACGTGATCAAAATTCAGATGCTTGGCAACTGGTTCACACTTATGAGCGTAACAAGGTCATATGATCAACTTTTGCAACCTGCTGTTGTGGCCCGCCAGCAGAGCTGGCAGCAGATTCGCACAATAAGGAGGTTGGGGAAGCACATAGGCCAGCCCCGGAGTCTGGCGAAGGCTGTGATGAGTACTCTGCATCAGAAGCAGAGATGGGCCCAGGTCTGTCTGACAGTTATCAGCTGCCTTTGGAATCAGACATCAGTGAGGCAGGTGAACAGCTGGACCCTGTTCCCAGAGTGCGCTTGGGCAGAGTTGCCAGACGAAGGGAACAGCTAAGGAACAAGGGTCGAATTGGGAATAAGGTCAAAGGTGGGTGGTGAATGGCCCTTTCCATAGGGAATAAAAGAGGAGCAAAAGGGGAGGGGTGTTTGCTGGAGACAATTAGTTCATTCTTACATTTTTGCCAAGTATTGTGGCATCTGAAAGATATTGGCCAAGCCACTCTCCAAGTCTGATAAAGTGTTAATTGTGAACTATCTTGAAAGACTGTGAGCCGGGACTTTGCTGGAAAGGAATTCACTATAAATTAAATAAAAAGGGGTTTATTGGGAGAAGGACTTGGCTTCGTGCTGCTGGGATGCCTAGGTCAGAACATCTGCTGATAAGCAAAGTCAATGGAGAAGCCAGATTTACTTAAGCAGGTTACTAACTTATCAATTGCAGTTATTCACTTAACAACTGTGGCAAGGAATGTCGTAAGATGGGGCAAAACCCACTTAACAAATGTCTCACTTAACAATAGAAATGTTGAAGTCAATTGTGGTCATAAGTCAAGGACCCCACATATTAAATAAATTTTGCCCCACTTTATAGTCTTTTCGTACCACAATCGTTAAGTGAATCACTTAAGTTGTCCCAAAGGTGCTTTTCAAAAGGCAACTGGACTTGCTTGGAGTTTTCTTGAAAACATTTCAGTTCTCATCCAAGAAGTTTCTTCAGCTCTCACTGTCCCATTGACTTTGCTCATCAGAAAGTCACAAAATGTGGATCACATGTCTTCAGGACACTGTAACCATCACAAACACATGCCAATTGCCGATTGTCTGAATTTTGACCACAAGGATGTTGCAACAGTCATAAGTGTGAAAAAAGGTCATAAGTCATTTTTTTCAATACCATTGTCGATTAAACGATCACTAAACAAATGCTTATAAGTCAAGGACTACTGATAGTCAGTCAACTCCCTCTGCTATAAGGCAGGGTTCCCCGAAGAATTAGTTATCTAGTTTAGTAAGTGCTAATGCTTTTGGAGCCCAGTCCGAAAAGATGCCAAAAATATGAGCTTGCGCTGCCTTTCCCATATGGATACATTGTACTCTGCTCTTATTTGACTATTTGCCACCAAACTCTGCATACAAAAAGAGCACTTTATTTATCAAATTTATCAAATTTATATCCCGCACCTATCTCCGGATTGGACTCACGGCGGTGCACAGGAATGGAATAAAATGTAAAAAACAATAAATACAGGATATTAAAAATAAATTAAATTAAATTGCACCCATGCTAAAATTGCCAATTAAAACCCATTTCTAAAATAAGATTAAAATTTAAAGGTATGCCAGGCCGGCCTCGTGAAAGAGATATGTTTTTAGAACCCGGCGGAAGAGGCGCAGGTCCGTGATCGTGCGGAGGGTGGTAGGCCATTCCAGAGGGCAGGAGCTGCCACAGAAGAGGCTCTCGCTCTGGGGGCCGCCAGCCGGCATTGTCCGGCAGACGGCACCCTGATGAGGCCCACCCTGTGAGAGCGGACAGGTCTAAGGGAGGTATGTAGTAGAAGGCGGTCCCGCAGATAACCAGGTCCCATGCCATGGAGTGCTTTGAAGGTGGTCACTAACACCTTGAAGCGCACCCGGAAGGCCACAGGCAGCCAGTGCAGCTCGCGCAGGAGAGGTGTTATGTGGGAGTATCTCGACACTCCCAAGGCCACATTCATCAATAGTTTCCCAATAGTAACTGTAACTATGGTTTACTCATTTATTCTAATGTTGCATTAATCTAACAATGATGACACAGTGTAATCAATTTGCCTAGGAAGCCAGCCTAAAAGGGAATTGGCTGCCTTTGTGTACTGACAGAGTTGGTCTCTGACAGAAAGATACTTGAAGAGAGTATCTGAATACCTGTATTTCAAATGAGAGCATTTGAAATCTGGTTTTACAGGCAGATGTTCCGTATAAGTTGGGTTGAGAAATCAGAAATGAGCAAGTGATAAGCCACCTGGGAAAGCCAAGGGAAATAATCAAAACCATAAAAAAGCTACAGTTAGAACATTTTAACACCCAGAAAAATACAGCATTCTTCACTTAATTCTCCTGGGAACGATTGAAGGCAAACGAAGTCCAGGCAGAAAAAGAACACAGTAGCTTCAATATCTAAGGGACTGGTTTGGACACAACTCAACACACTTTTTTGTGCAGCTGTTGATAAAAATAGAATTGGCAATGTCCAATGATGGATATGACAGACGAAGATGATGATGATGATGATGATGATGATGATGATGATGATGAAGAAGAAGAAGAAGAAGAAGAAGAAGAAGAAGAAGAAGAAGAAGAAGAAGAAGAAGAAGAAGTGGTGTACTGCAAACACTGCCTATCTAAGTAAATAGACTTCTCCGACCATCCCTTTCTGTTTTCCTCACTTTCTAGTGCAAACAAAACAGAAAACAATGGTAGTTTCATAATTCACAGCCAATCCATTTATTGTCAGGCAAGGACAGACAAAATGTCCTAAAACTTCTACTACATTCTACTTGGCAGAATGATATGGATGATCAGTCTCTTATCTGTAACTACTTTATCTACTTCTTCCTGGGTATGTTAGGAGGGCAAAGGAAAGATAATTCTTCTGTGTCCTCTATAAGGGTATTTTAATGGCTGTTCTCGGTTGTTCTAGGCTCTTCTTCAGGAATGAAATCCAGCAGGTTCTGACAGGTTCCAGCGAACTGGTAGCAGAAATTTTGAGTAGTTCAGAGAACTGGCAAATGCCACCTCTGGCTGGTCCTAGAGTGGGGTGGGAATAGAGATTTTGCAGTATCCTTCCCCTGCCATGCCCACCAAGCCACACCACGCCCACCAGGCCATGCCCACAGAAACGGTAGTAAAAAAATTTGAATTTCACCACTGCTCTTCTTGTCCAGGCGGCTCCATCTACCTAAAGCCACAGACATACAGCACTTTAAAACAGTAATGTGCCAGTGCTTTGGCAAGGACATCCTGCTCTCTCCTCTTTGCTGAGAACCCAAGTTCTTTTAAAAGTTAATGACTGTCACTGAAAGGATGGGTACAATGGGGCCTGGTGCACAGCTTTGTAAAGTAAAATACATAAACCATCAACGACGACAAAAGAATGGAAAAAGAATAAGAAGACCCAGAGGAAAAAATGGAGATGAAGGAGATAAACTGAGAAAGGAAAAATATTGAAATTTGTATTCCTGCCTCCCCTCCGTCCATCAATCACATATTGTAGGAGGCCTTTTATTCCTAGCTACATATTTATTTATTTATTTATTTATTTATATTTATATCCCGCCCTTTTCCACAGAGGACCCAGGGCAGTGCACAGGAAATTTAAAAATATACAAAAGTACAAAAAAAAAATACATAATTTAAAATATATATTAAATTATCCTGATCCTATGCTAAAAACCCAATTATTAAAATACCCAATTTTAAACTTTCTAGAAGTCTCCGTGGGAGGTTAGGCTAGGCCGGCTTGTTGGAAAAGGTATGTCTTCAGACATTGGCGGAAGAGGCGGAGGTCAGTGATGGTGCGTAATTCAGGGGATAGATCGTTCCAAATGGCTGGCCCCGCCACAGAGAAGGCTCTTCCCCTGGGTGTCGCCAGTCGGCATTGTCCGGCCGACGGCACCCTGAGAAGGCCCTCTCTGTGGGAGCATATCGGTCTAAGGGATGTAAGGGACATATAACTAAAGCTATAGAAAAAAATGGACTTGTTAAAAATTGTTCTTTCATTGATAAATATTTAAAGCTTCTACATTCCTTTGTCTTCCTTTGCCTCTTTTTTATGTTGTATCTCTGATTTTTATTTCTTTCTATTAGCTTCATAGAATAACATATTTTTACATTACATTGACTTGTATCTACATAATTTAAAAAGCCTCTGTTGCTCCCAGTGTTATTTTTCCCCCAGTTTTTGGAATTTCCTAGATTCTGAAAACCATATCATTGACCACAAGTGATGCCAAGCTTATTATTCCATCCCAGTACAATAAATGAGTCTTTATCCACCATGCACAATGATTTGACTGCACAAGCATAGAGCCAATTAAATTTGTGTCAGCTTTCTGACTGCTGCTCAACCACATGGCAGCACTAAGCTGACCTACTTTATAACCCTATAGTTATAAACTAGACCAGAAAGTCGAAAATCATCCCACAAGGCAACGACAAACCACTTGGGTTTAGTTGCCAAGAAAGTGATGTGAACTTGTTCACATCCCTAGAAGTTCAACTCAGCTTGAAGGAGACTTTACCTATCTGGTAAAACATAGTCAAATTGTCTTTCAACAGAGAAACAAAACATGATAAGAGAGATAGATCACCAAATGTAAATGTTTAATTTAAAATAGCTTCGCCAATGACTGCTCTAAAGGCCAATCAACTACATTCCAAATTGAGGTCAAATACAAGTGCAGTTTGAGATGCAATAAAAGTAGAGCATCTCCTACCTCCAAATGGAAATGACTAGCTACTGTTCTAAATTTAACAATGATCAGTTTGGAGCTGTTGAGAAAACTCTGTGATGTTGCACAGTCTTCTGTAAACTTTTCTTTATTGATTTTATGAAAATTATTCCATTTTTAACCAGTGCAGCACTTTGCAAACTGATTTTTCCAATAAAAAAGCAGACAGCTATTAATAGTCTTAAAAAAAATGTTACACTAACACTGCGCCATTTTAAGTATGTGGCTAGTGTTCCTAGTTTTGCAGATCTTTTGGGTAAACATCTGTTAAATAAACCTCTCTCTTGTATCCGAACTAGAGGAACAGTATGTGGCATTTATTTTTTCTTTGTTTTGTGTTTCAGAGAATGTATTCTGGGCAGCATAAACTAAAGTGTTTTACATTTCTCATTTTTAAAATCAGACTTCGGGCACTATCTAATAAAATGAAATTCAATGGTGAAAAGAGTAAGGTTCTGCATCTCGGCAAGAAAAACAAAATGCATAGGTACAGTATAGGTGATACCTTGCTCAATAGTAGTAACTGTGAGAGGGATCTTAGAGCCCTAGTGGACAACCATTTAAATATGAGCCAGCAATGTGCAGCAGCTGCCAAAAAAGCCAACACAGTTCAAGGCTGCATAAACAGAGGGATAGAATCAAGATCATGTGAAGTGTTAATACCTCTTTATAATGCCTTGGTACGGCCACACTTGGAATACTGCATACAGTTTTGGTCGCCATGATGTAGAAAAGACGTGGAGACTCTAGAAAGGGTGCAGAGAAAAGCAACAAAGATGATTAGGGAACTGGAGACTAAAACATATGAAGAACGGTTACAGGAACTGGGTATGTCTAGTTTAAAGAAAAGAAGGACTAGGGGAGACAGGATAGCAGCCTTCCAATATCTCATGGAATTGCCACAAAGAAGAGGGAGTCAAACTATTCTCCAAAGCTCCTGAAGGTAAGAACAAGAAGCAATGGGTGGAAACTAATCAAGGAGAGAAGCAACTTAGAACTGAGGAGAAATTTCCTGACAGTTAGAATAATTAATCAGTAGAACAGAAATTGCCTCCAGAAGATGTGAATGCCCCAACACTGCAAGTCTTTTAGAAGATGCTGGATAGCCATTTGTCTGAAATAGTATAGGGCTCCTGTCTAGGCAGGGGGTTGGACTAGAAAACCTCCAAGGTCCCTTCCAACTCTGCTATTGTATTGTATTGTATTGTACTTAAAGTTACTCTCATTTTGGAAATTAAAGCCACAATGTATTCAGCATATATTTATTGACATAAACATTCATTGACCTATAGTTTGAGATACCCAGGTTTTTCCAGCGAAAGACCAAGCATCTGCAGCATTTTGCTAGTGTTTCCTGCTTAAAAAAAGGAACAAAGCAGAACTAAATTTCAGCACAGCTAAAATGGTTGGAAATACATCATAGTGTAGCCTTTTCAAAGTACTGCAGAACATATTAAATCCATTAGGGACTTGGAGGTGAGGCTTTTGTCTCTGTTGTGTTTTCTTCTGTGATAGCCCGCCATCACAAACTCAGAAGGGGATTTTTAGGGTGAAGGAAGGAGGAATATTTATGTCTTTGTGCTTCCTCTGTCTTTGTAATTTTGTTCCCATGTCGAGACTAATAAAAAGTATTTACAATCAGCAAGGGGATCTGAGTGGTGCTCCAGGTACTTTTGAATCATTAACTACCTGCATCTTCAGTGAGCAAGATAAGAGAAGATGAATTTTTCAATTCCACAGCTTCTTTTTTTTTTTTAATTGAAAAAGTTTTATTGGTTTTACATTTTTTCTGTAGGGTAGGGTAAGGGATACAAAGAAATTTTGAAAGCATTCACGTCAGAGTCGTCGGCCCTTCCGAGACCTCAAAATACACAATAAAAAAATAACAAAAAAAAAGCATTTTTCATAACACTACAAGGTAAAAGCAAGTACACATACCTAAATTCTCAGTTCTATGCTGTCAGATATTTACAATAAATCCAGAAAATATTATACAAAATTGTTCAGAAAAATCAAGGCAAAGTTATTTTTTCGATCTAAGTCTCTTGGCTATTGTATCTTCTTTTTCTCCTCCCTGGCCCCCAGCGGGCGGGGCCGTGGCCCCCTCCGTCCCCCCTGGATCTTCCCCCAGGGCAGAGGAATGTTTTTTAAGAAAGGCTTCCGCCTCAGCAACTGTTTTAATCCTCACTCTTCCTCCTTCCCAGAACACCAGCATCCCTTCGGGTGTTACCCACTTGAACCAAATCCCATGATCAAACAATGTTTTAGACAAGAAGGAAAATTTCCGTCTTGCATCTCGAATCTTTCTAGGAATCTGCTTCAAGATAGTGACCTTTTTGTGTTGGCAAATTAAAGGGTTCTCTCTCTGCGCCCTCAGGATTTCCTCTCTGGTTGACCTTCTAACAAATTTCACATGTATCTCTCTAGGCACTTCATTTATCCTGGCATATGCTGAGTTAATTCTATAAGCTAGGTCAATGTCCCCCCTGATCTCATCTTTAGGTTTTTGTAAATAGTTTGCTAAAATTGTGCTCATAAGATCAGGGAGGCATTCACCAGATTCCTCTAGAACGTTCTGAAATCTCAAAAAAATATGTCATTCTTTCCATATCAATCCTAGACACATGCCCATCTATTTCCCCAACCTCTTTAGTAACATTTTTAATCTCTCCCTTAACCCCCACCAACCCCCCTTGCAATTCTTCAGTCTTCTGTGTGTTTTCCAGCACCTGGTTCCTGGTATCCAATAGCTCCTTCTTGAAATTGATGTTTTCAGCCCTCTGGGCCTGAATTTCGTTTACCAAAGTTTGTATAACAGTTTCAAGAGAAGCCAGCCGTTGTTCTAAACTTGCCAGTGCTGTTTCTTGAGCCATGATTATCTGTTAAAGTCAGTGCCAGCCAAAATGGCGTTTTTAGGGTGGGGCTGGTGAGACTAGCCGGGAGCCAAAAGTTCAGATCAAGGTTGGAACGTTGTAAAATTCAGAAACCAAGAGAGAGACAATTTTCCAGCTCAATAGTTATAATAACGAAGGTAATCCAGAAAGGAATCACAAATCCAACAAGAAAAAAATTCTTCATTAATATCCAGAGAGAGTCCCACTTGTAAAGAGACGCTGGGAATTTTCCATGATTAAAATAGTCAGGCAGGGACAGAGAGAAGCCACTTTCCACCGCCCATCTCAGAGCCCAGAGGAGAGAGTAGAAAAATAAATTCTTTATAACCAGCCAGACCTAGAAACAATGTTGCAAGTAGCCGCATACCACTTTCCCTTGTTAGAGACAGTCCAGATTTAAGATTTCCGCTTTCTCTTCCAGAGAAGCCATTTTTAAGTGCCGCTTAAGTCCGAGGGGGGGTTTTTGGAAACAAACACCCCCCTCCCAGTCCGTTCAGCCTGGCTGGCAGCAAGGAAAAAAAAAGTCTTTTTAAAACTCACTCTCCCTCGCAGCTGAAGCCCCGGCGATCCTTCCGATCTCCTCCGCTCAGCCCTCTACATAAAAGTGAATGGCGCCGACAGCCGTTGGCGAAGGGAAAACCCCCCGCAGCATGTTCCTCCTCACCTAGGTCGCGGAGGGGATCGCTCTCCCCACCGCCGTGAGGAGAAACGTCTCCTCCGAGCCGACCCTACGGGAGACCTCCGGTAACCGGAGTGTCTCGCCCCCGTGGGGGGGCAGAAAAGGCAACAAAGCGGCGAGCGAGTCCAAGGCTCGCACGTCGCCGCTGGAGCCGGAACCGGAAGTGCAATTCCACAGCTTCTTAAAGGCCTCATTTTGTCCTCATACTCATTATTGGTGTTGTTTGTGCATGTATAAATGATACTTATTTAATTATTCAAATATGATGTGGCAAATGTGATGGATATTCTTGTTTTGTGTGTGTGTGTGGTTTTCATTTCAGAGTGCAAGGTCTATTAGACTGAGAAATGCATTGAATTACAGGAAGGCGGATTCTGACTTATCTATCAGTAATAGCAATTTAGTGATGGAACCATTACTGTATCTTGAAATGTGATAGTCTCCTCTTCGTAGAACGTGGAAGCCAGATGGCCATCTTTTGAGATACATTAACTTGGATTTCCACAATGACCATGAAGTTGGGCTCCATCACAACAACTCAGCATTTCTATGCTAAGAAAATCTAAGTATCACAAATCCATTCAGTCCCTAATTTACATGTCAGGAAGTATTAGTCATGATAAGCCAGGAATCTGGTTGAGGAACAGGGAAGTAAATTAGGTAAATGTTATGCTTCTAAATAGTCTAAAATCTCTTCATTGGGAGTTGTTCTTCTTTTCTTATGATTCACTTTTGAATGGTTGCCTTTTCTGGTGATGCAGTCTAGCTCTTAAGTCTACTTATTAAGAGTCTATTTCCAGGATCACCTTTGGTAATTGGGATAGGATAAAAATTTATTTTGGAGGTTAATGTCTTATGCCTGTTAGCAGGAATGTACAAACATGGATTCAAAATCTTAAGGGGATGCAAGACCACATAGTTTACAAATGCTGTTTTATTCAAGTTCACATAGGTGGACGTAAGCACTTCGGATATAAGTCTAGCCTTATCAGAGTAGTTTTATTTCCGCTGGCTTAAATATTACTAGTTGTTTGCAATATTTTGCAGCTACCACCACCCAGATGATAGGTTGGCACATTCTAAAGTGAAAGTACCTTAAAGCAATTTTCTCTCCAAACTTGTACTTTTTCTCAAAAGCATTCTGAATAAGGAAATCTTAACAGAATATGAGACATTTAAATGTGTGTTTCTAAACTTTGTATACTCACCCTCTCTTAGATTATTAATTCATATTCTCTTTCTCGTTATCCTCTGGGTTAAAAAAAAAAAGACTTACTTAATTAATTGGCACTGCACCTTTTAGTGAAGAAATGATATATGACCAGCTGGTTATTGTAATGGTATGCGGGAATGACTTTGAGAGACAGGCCAATGAGATCCAAAGCAAAAGGAAAAGTCAGGTAAAAGATAATTCTTAGCCCTCAGCAAGAATTTTGGTAGAAAAAGAAGGCCAGAAAGGACTCCCTCTAGTTCTGGGACTACAAATGGGATAGTGTGGGGAAGGGAGCAGTGTCTTCAAATTTGTAAGATTCTGTTAATACATGAGAATCTGGCTGTATCACATGTCTGGTCTATCTTGTAGGCTGACAGTTATTCTCTGACAGCCCCATTTTTGATCTTGTTATCTGCCATTACCTTCAACCTAGGTGAACCCTAAGGTCATCTATTTGGCTGTCCTATTATTCTTTTCCTCTCCAGAATTATTATTTCCATGAATTATACTCACCAAAACTTCAGTGAGTCTTCTGGTCTCACCAAGCATTCCATAAATCCTAATTAGCATCAACTGCTTTTGGCTTTACTAGACAACCACACACTGGATGGAAATCAACAGAAATAGTTTATCTTCAACAGCTTTTAGAGCTAGACAGTTCATTTTAGCCATTACCTGCACCTCTAATTGCCAACGTTTTCTTTCATTACTCAAAGTTTTCACCAAAATCCACTTTGATTTTAACATGTGATTCAGAAAATCTGAAGGTTTCCAACTTCGATGCCAGCTCTGTATCAGGCCTTCCATCTTCTATGAATATAATATCATAGAAGAAGCAAAATATTTTTTTAATTCCAAGGTCATCAGCAAACCACAAATTATAAAGAAAATAGTTTTTTTTAGGTTACTCTCTGCCTTTCCCTGTTTTTTTTTAGAGTGAATCTGATAGGACAACAGCTGAGTAACAATTATTGCAAAGAAAGCCATCAAGAAAGCAGGGAGCAGAAAATCCCTGTTACTGCTTATACAGGATTTAAGATAGCTCCAGAATGCAATATAAAACTGAAGATGAAATGATGTACTGTAGATCATACAATTAATTATTAAAAGTCTCCTCAATTATACTTTACCGTAGATTTTCCTCATTTTATTGTTTTGGATGCATTTTTAGTTCCATTGGAGATATTCCTCTTTTCTTTTGTTTTCAGGACCCCTGTAATTGTTTGATTTCAATGCTGAGATGCTTTTCAACTCTTCCAAGATCTCTCCTGCATTTTGGAGCTTTTATACTTTGCAAAAAAAATTAAGTTTGGAGCCAATCAGTATGGTGGTGGTTGGTTGTTTCCTTATGAAAGGTAGACTTAGAGAGGATATGGGTGCAGAAACCCACCATAGTATCTTTCTAATTAGTACTCCATCAGCAACTTCAAGGTAGATAGTATATTTGACAGGAAGACTCATGCAATTAGAGATGAATTTTTAAGGCAAAGGGTATCTGTCAGTCATGTTTTTTCTTGTTCAACTTATTTGAGCAGGAAAAGGAAGTGATGGTAATAATAAAAAGGCAGAAGAAAGAAAGAGAACAGCCATGGAGACTATTAGGACAGCAGATTTTATTTGCTATTAACTCCTTAACCTTCCAGTCCAGGTTTATGCATGTGCATTTGTGTATGTTTGAGAGAAGTGTAGTTTAGTTTTCACCCTGGATGAAATCAAGACATTGTAATCTATTGTCTAAGCCTCCTGAATTGCATTTTTACTCTTTATTGTGCTTCTGTATGCAGAGGAAGTTCCCAGGAGTCCCTCCTAGGCCTGCATGCACTTGCAAAGATCTTGTGTGAATCAATAGAACAACATGTGAGTGGCTACTTTTGGAACTGCAAATTGGATTTCAAGTGTTGCCGTTTGCAGGTCTGTCATGGGAGCCCATTGTGTATATTATCCACTCACACAAGATATATTTGTGGATTGGAATGAGCTATGGGAATCTTCTTGTGTCAAAAGTAATGTAACAAAGGTCCTTATTGAGCACCATATAAATACATTTCCCTTCTCCTCCTGCCAATAATCATACTCCACTGTTGTATATGTTATAGAATGGGGTAGGGTAGAAAGCTCAGAGAAGAATGACTATATATGGATACTAGCGAAAGATAAATGTTCTACTTTGCAGAATATTAATGTCTTGGTTGGTTCTGCAACCTTAAGGATGCTCATACTTTGTCTTATGGTGTATCACACACACAATTTTCCTACTTCACATTAGTAATTCTTTAGGCATAGTAATAATCAAAGAGGTGAGATGAACTTTACAGTAGAGCTTACAGTGTTCTTTTAACCCCAGATATTTTATTGAAGTAGTAAGTATACTCTTCATATACTTAATCCATCTCCAGATACAGAAACTTCCCAAGTGACATTGGGTCAGTTGCTCTTTCTATCATGCAGCCCATCCTATCTCATGGGATAGTTTTTGTGGGGCAAAATAGAAGAGGAAATGCTACACATAGCATCTTGAGCTCCTGAGTAAAAGGAGATATAAATCTAATTCAGTTTGCACCAAATATCCAGGTAGGCACGGAGAAAATTCATAGCTACTGTATTCTGACAGCAACGTCTAATCATAGGAATAAACAACAATGACCTCTACTACTTTATAATCAGTGAATTTACATTACAAAAATCATTAAGAATCATCCCTGACATTTAACTTGTCCTTCAAATAATGATGATCGCTAGCAAACCTGACATTTTTGTGTATCTCTCACCTTCTCTTTCTTTTTATTCATTGTAATTATGTAATACAATAAGGCAAGTCATAATATTGATTTATTCATTTCATCTCAGCCAGCATAGAATCTTAGCAGCACGCGTCCACTGTAGTAAAATATTCTGCAATAAGAAATATGAAATTCCACATTTATTGTTCCATACACAGTTATTGCCAGTATGCTTTATACAAATATCAAAAGTCCTTTAAAATGCTCATTTGTGGTAGAGGAATCCTGAGTAATTTTCAGGATTAGCAGAAACAAAGACCTTTTTAAAATAGGCACACTTTCTTTTAAAAATAAGATACTTTTTTTATGCAGTTCTCTTGTCTCCAGTTGTATCTGTCCACCTAGTACATTCTGGAAATATGTGCTCAGGTCCCCTGTATTATACATTGTCACTTGGTGGGATTGAAAAAGTGTGCCTCCTATGCAATGGCCTCCACTTCTGGGAACAGCATTGCCCCAGTGATACAGACAATGCCCTTTCTCCTGGGGTTCTGTAAAGCTCTTAAGGTCCCACTCTTGTCCCAACACTGGGGCTAATGCAATTGTTTATCAAGGGCCCCTCTCTTGTTTGGTTTTATGTTTTCCCTCTGTTTTTGTGCTGTTGTTTTTACTTTGTATGTCAGAGCCCATCAAAGTTGAGTGCTTATAAATTCAAATAAATAAGTATATTTTAGATCCCTTAAGCTCTTGACTTAGCTGTCCTCAAAATATTTGGCTTCTATTCCACCTCTTCTTAGGCATAGAATGCCCAGAAGAATTGGACACAGATGAAGAGTCTTTCCCAGGACATTTCTGAAGGTGCCTTTTCTCAAAATGGATCCCCTCCTCTAAGAACAGAAAGAAAAAGCTATAGAAGCTATAAAATTTTAAAGTAAATGTGCAGATCTGTACACTGGAGAAACAAAACAACCATTTCACCATCACATGGCACAACATAAGGAACAAATCCACCAGGACAAGACTAAGTAATCCATCTGCAATTGAAAGATGGAAGTCTTTCTTTTGAAGATCTCAAGACCCACATTTTGGACAGAGTTGACTTCTGGTTTGAAATAGGAGTCGAAGAGGCCATCTACATTAAGATTGAACAACACCCTTTCAACAAAGGGGCAGGGCTATGACACCACCCCTCTCCTGTTTATAACACTATTCTTTCAGCAGTTCCAAGAAGGTTCCACACCCATTTGCACTATTCAGGTGACCTTGAAGGAACAGATAAACCTCCAAGTAGCCTCAAAGATTCTCAGAAAGAGTGCAAATGAGCAAAAGAATATAAATCCTTCATTCCTCTCCCATTGAGTTAGAACTGAAGAAGCTTCTTACAGTAGATGAGAAACTAAATGTCATAATGTTTTGGAAAAAAGCA
This sequence comes from Rhabdophis nuchalis, assembly GCA_039707465.1. Classification (NCBI taxonomy): domain Eukaryota; kingdom Metazoa; phylum Chordata; class Lepidosauria; order Squamata; family Natricidae; genus Rhabdophis; species Rhabdophis nuchalis. The sequence continues at coordinate 288,047,899 of CM077643.1, forward strand.
CCTTTGGAACTTTTTAAAATAAATTTCCCCCCTCCAACTTCAGTGTTGATTTTGTTCTCCTGCTGAAAACCATGAAATGTTTCTTCCTCTCTCTGTCCCTTTGTACAGGAATCAAAAGCAGAAATGCAACAATCAGCTTCTTTGGCATAAGCATGTACCCAAGCCCTGTTCCAACCATGCCACTGCCGCTGCTCGTAGATTTGTTCGCAGTGAGTACTAAGGTGGCTGGGGTGCTTGTCATTATGTTCATTTGCAGACACTTAACATTCATACATATAAATCCCTGAACAGAATTTGGGAAAAAGGCATTTGCAGACCTTCTTATAGAGCAACCAAGAGCAATCTTGGAGGCTTTCACACATACAAGAAGAAGCTTTGACTGCATATGTTGAGTGAGATTCTTATTATTTTGTCTGGATTGGTAGAAGGGATTAGATCAATTTTTACCTAGCTTGAATGACAAGTGACTTGCTATTATTTATCATAGGTCTGACTCTGAACAACACAACTTCAAGCATCTATGTATTTATAACATTGCTATCTATCAATAATGCAATCTATTAATTGTAGTAATGAAACAAGGAAAACATTTTTTCCATGTGCACTTTTTCAAAAAGGTAATTATAAAAATGCAAGAACATCAGTCTTCTCTGCCCCCTTCCCACTGGAAAAACTGTTTAAAACATAATAGTTGCAAGAAAACAGGGAACTTAATTAATTACTTTTAACAGAGGATGAGTTTGGAAGGAAACAATATTGTTAACTGGAGTAAGTTCTGCTGGTTTGCAAAATCGGTCTGTTGGGATGATGTTGAGAAACAGAAGTAGTTATCTAAAGAGGGGGGAGAACAAACATTGGCTGGAGCTTTGTGGCTGAAAGAAACATTATGAAATAAGTATATTAGGTCTGAGTAAATACCTGGGCATCTGTCTTCCTTCCAAAAAGCCTGATTGCACACAAATGCCATAAAATTATGATTTTATTTTATTATAGGCTTGAGCCCTTTCAGCTGTCACTAAATCTGTGGCTTTTGAGAAATACAATAATGCTATAGTTCTCCCCCCCCTTCATAATGTCTTATAATTCAGAACTTGTTGTTTCTGAAATAATAATAATAATAATAATAATAACAACAACAACAATAATAATAATAATAATTAGTAGTAGTAGTAGTAGTAGTAGTAGTTTGGATTTGAGTACAGCAAAAACCACTGGGAACATCAGGTTGAAAAAGTTTTAGAGAATGACAAAGTCAAGATTTTGTGGGACTTCAGAATTCAGACTGACAGGCACTTGTCCTACAACACACCTGATATAACGATAGTTGAAAAGAAAAAAGTATGGTTCATTGACATTGCAACACCTGGTGATGCACGAATTGAAAATAAGCAGCAAGAAAAAATCACAAAATACAGGGACTTGCAAATTGAAGTTGAGCGACTGTGGAAAAAGAAATCGTGTGTTGTCCCGATTGTAATTGGAGCCCTTGGAGCAATACCTAAAGGGCTACCTCACTATGTAGAAATTCTAAATTTACTGGACTTGAACATTCTGACTCTACAAAAAACCACCCTACTTGGAACAGCTTATATCCTCCAACGTTATCTTCACAGTTCCTAGGTCCTTGGTTAGGACTCGAGCTGTTGAGCTACCAACCATCCGCAAAGGCTGTGAATCTCAACAAAGATTAACCACAGAATAATAATAATAATAATAATAATAATAATAATAATAATAATAATAATAATAATAATAGTGATACACATTGTCATTGGGGCACTTGTTACCATGTCCAAGTATTTAACAAAATATATCAAGAAATTGCAGCTTCCTAGTAGAATACCAGTGGAACTGCAAAAAACTGCACTCCTCAGAACATCATATATTTTAAGACTGTACTTGGTTGATACCAATGGTATTTGTAATGCATTTCTGAATGTTCAGTTGGCTGAGTTTCATGTTTAATGAATAAAGTAATCAACAACAACAAAAAATGGCATGCATGTGCATAAGCAATGCCCTGTAAGCATACTTTCTTTATCCAATTTGGTTTTCTTCACTACTGATCACAAAAGCAGAGAAATAAGAGCAGGCAATGGGATTTGCTGTCCAGTCAGTCAAGCGATATTACCTTTTCCATTTCTACCAAAATGAACCTAGCTCAAAGTTCACTGCTATTGAGCTTTGTATTCTGTCAAGCATCAAGACTGCTAGCTGACATCAATAAAGGGATTTCCTCCATCCAAATTAGCCACTCTAGTTCTCATCACAATAAATGTGGCAAAGCCATATAAGAGGAAAGATGTTCTCTGTTGAAATAACATTGATGGGATTAATTAAGATTTTCCAGAAACATGCTACTTGCAGTAGCTTTCATTACCCATTGTGATCTAATGAACATAAGCTAGTGATTGGAAATAGTTGAATAACATTATTGAAGCACTGCTTTTTATTCTGACTTTATTAACTTAGAGTCCCTGTGGATTCACAGACAATGTTTGTTCCCTCAATGTTTTAGCTAGGGTTTTATATATATATATATATTTGTTTTTGTAGATTTTCACGGGTATAGGTATGTAGATTTTGGTTTATTTGGGTCTTTTCCCGTGTAAAATTAAAGGTGTTTTTGCAACGTTTCGATGGGATCACCCCCATCATCATCAGGCTTCGGCCTTGGCTTTCTTCCAAGGCCGAAGCCTGATGATGATGGGGGTGATCCCATCGAAACGTTGCAAAAACACCTTTAATTTTACACGGGAAAAGACCCGAATAAACCAAAATCTACATATATATATATATACCATCTGATAAAGATTTAAATAGCTCCTTTGGATAATTATTGAAAAATCGATTAACTCGATACAAGAAATTTAGCATGGTGAGTAGTAGTAAGTGTGCAATTGATCATAACCAATTCCCATCATTGGTTCAATTCAGATTCAAGTCAATGTGATTTGCAATGTGGATTCAGTGAGGAGTATTTGAGAGTATCTTTCCAATTTCTCTTCTTGGTGTTTATGAATTTAATATTGAAGAGGGCAAAAAGACTATTTTTCATATTCACATCTTTCCATCATTGAAATCTCCTTCTCATTATGAAAAAGCCCAATGGGAGAAGTTCTTCACTTGGGATTTAACTGAATTATGGAAAGTTCTACAGAATGCTAGAGAGACAATAACACACACACACACACACACACACATACACACACACACACACACACATATACAAGTAAGGCATCCACACACCTCTGAATTAAATAGATTTTAAAAAATCAGATGATATTTCAATGCGATTCTCATTGATATTCAGTTATCTTTTGAAAGAAATGCTAAAAGCAAACACTTCATCATCAAAAGCAGAGAGCTGACAAACATTTAGAAGAATTTGTCTGAAAGATTCTAATTTCCTTTCCCTGAGGAATCTTCCAGCTTTAGAATCTAGTCTGCACTTTATTTCTTCAATGTCTTAAATAAAGATAGAAGTGGTGCAGATATTTCTCTCTCTCTCTCTCTCTCTCTCTCTCTCTCTCTCTCTCTCTCTCTCTCTCTCTCTCTCTCTCTCTCTCTCTCTCTCTCTCTCTCTCTCTCTCTCTCACACACACACACACACACACACACACATACACACACACACACACTGACAACAACAACAACAAAATATGTAGTTTAGCACATTTCATTCCAGGCAAGAGAGAGGAAATAATTTCAGAATCTCTACCTTTTTCACTTTGATTTCAGGGATAACTACTACTTATAGTCTTCCCATAAAAATGCTGTGAAATACATTAAAGTAAACAAAAAAAAAGTTTGGGGCCAACTTCCATTGGAAGCTTGAAAGCAAAAATTACACCTGAAGCACTCCTGGTTTATAGAAACACAATGATCGTCTCAAGTCTCCAAAAATAGAACAACAACAAAGGAAGAAAGAAATAACAGGACCCCATCACACACTCCTTGTTCCTTTCAGATTATATGACTTTAGGGTAAAGTAGTGTTGATCTAGGACAAGGCCAGTCATCATCTCTTAACCAGACTCACTGCATAAATATGCTATGAGGGCCAAATGGGAATAATAAAGGAAAAATAATTGCTCACTTACCACTAACTATTACAGTATGATGCATGCCCACACTGTTTATGTTTTTAAAATATTAAGTTAATTGATAGTGTCAGAGATGCCTGGAGCATATAATAAAAGCAGGCTGAACATTTATGTTTCTGCTTGTCTCTTAATTAAGCGGTGCAGAAAGCACCCTGTGCTACTTATGTAAGAAGAGTAAATCAGTAATTAACTACTGATAGTAACAATAGGCCATTGTTCCTTTCATAAACGCCAGCCATATAGTTAGGAAAATAGCATAAACCCTCATTAATTGGATTAAACATCCTCTGGACATTATTTGGGCCCTAGCTTTTTCCTTTTTCTTTGTTTTGTAATGCACACAAGGAACAGAATATGATAGGATAATAGAGAATATGTGCCTTATTAGGTCTCAATGCACAAGTGATAGCATATTTTAATCTGTTTCAATGAACTCTTGTCCCAGGCAAGGGCTGGTTGATACTGTTCTTGCAGAGCCAATTGTAAATTACAGCAAACACATGAAATACAAATACAAAATGTAGATATGGAATACAATGGAAGAAACATTTCATTTTATTTGCCTTTTCTCAAGAGGAAGTATATTCTAGTCTATGTTCGGGTTATGCAAATTCAGAATAAAGACTGTTATGGGCCTGGTGCCTGGTTATACTAATCTATTACTGCTAATAATTATTATAATAATTGAAAAAGGCAGCTTTACTTGTAATTATGTAAGTGTTGTAATAGTCATTGAGGTTTAGATATATTCTTATTACCAAAAAGTAAACCTGTTAGTGGTGCTATGAGCTTTATTGATAGTCTAGTCACTATGGCCTTCAGTTGAGGCATTTCATGTAACAATGAAAATATCAACAATTAATCACAGGTAGGCAAGAGGGTTTGGGGAGCTAAAGGTGAGAAAATATTCTGAACTAGTCAGGAAGATGCTAAGATACTATAGTAGAGGAAATTCAGGTCTACGATTGGTTTATATTTCTTAGCAAAAGAAGAGGGCCAGAACAATCTTTATCAACTCACTACATTCTTCATCAGTAAACAAACTAGTGTGGTTTGCCAATTTTTATTCTACATTTATTTCTAACTTAGCTGTACCAACCAAGTCTTGATGACTTGCCTAATAAAGTTTTCCTTTTCAGTGAGATTCAGATAGTTAAAAACAGCCTTTCTTCCACTATAGGGGAATTTACAGCCCATTCTCTGAATTCAGATCTCACACATCTACGTATCTTTTGTACAGAATGATACTCCTAATTTTTTTCCCCTCACAATCTGCTCCAGTCTGAGAAGATACTCTTTCCCTTACCTTCCTTTGTAGGCAACTTCCTCCTGAAAGAAACCATAACTCCTTATATTGAAGCTCTTGATCAGCCAAAAACCATGTCAGTCCTATCATTATCTTCTCCAAGAGGGTAGAATATTGTTCTCTTGTTGTCCATACTGTATTAAATCATTTGGAACAACAGAGAACATATGTAAGGTTGCTATTTGTGGATTATAGCTCTTTAACACCATTCTACCCAATAGATTGTTTCTTAAAATGTCTAAATAGGGTATAACTCAGAGGATTTGTTTGTGGATAAAGGATTTTCTGACAGATAGGCCACAGTCAGTAAGGATGGGATCTCACCATTCTTCTACTCTGATATTAAGCATAGGAGCCCCCCAGGGTTGTGTGCTAAGCCCCTTCCTTTATTCTTTGTACACACATGACTGTACCCCATTGTATAACCCCAACACAATTATTAAATTTGCGGATGACATGACAGTGATGGGGCTCATTACTAAGAACAGTGAGTCTGCTTATAGGAAGGAAGTACAAGGGCTGACATTGTGATTGGTGTAAAGAAAATAATCTTACACTTAACACCAAAAAAAAAACCCCTAAAGAACTTATAATTGACTTCAGGAGGAAGAGAGATGTACATTTACCATTGTACATAAATGGCAAGGAGGTGGAGAGAGTTGGTAGTTTAAAATGTCTGGGCATTTATATCTTGGAGGACCTCTCATGGACCATGAATGCTAACATGCTTGTGAAGAAGGCACAGAAGAGGCTGTACTTCCTGAGAATGCTAAGGAAGATAAATCTGTATCAGCATCTACTTCTGTCCTACTATCACAGCACTATTGAGAATGCCCTGACATATGTCATTCATGCATGCTATGGGAGCAGCTCTGCAGCGGACAAAAAAGCTTTACAAAGAATCATTAAAACAGCCCAGAATATCACCAGGCTCCAGCTACCAGCCCTGGATGACATCTTCACATCTCACTGTTTGAGGAAGTTGCATAACATTCTCAGAGACTCTTCCCATCCTGCTTACAATCTTTTTAGACTGTTGCCTTCTGGCAGAAGATACAAAACAATTAAAGGACCACACGTCTTCTGAATAGCTTTTATCCCAGAGCTATAATTGTACTCAACAATGAACTAAAGGGCCACCTCAGTGAGCTATTGGTCTGTTGTGTGGATGCTTGGGTGGTTTAGGGGCAGGGCATTTTTGTGGGTGGGTGGGGGGTATTTGGGGATTGTTATATGTGTTTTGCCTGGTCTCTGGGTGTTATGTGAATTTCTTTGTATGTGTATACTGTGTATATATGTACAATGACAATAAAGTAAAGCAGGGGTCCCCAACCTTTTTTGCACCAGGGACCGCTTTCATTTTAAAGAAAATTCTGTGGACCGGCTGGCGTAGAGGAGGAGCGGGGGGGGACAGGCGGTGCATGCGCATGTGGGGGGAAGGGGAACAGGCAGCGCATGCGCTCATGGGGGGGAGTCAGCTCACTCGGCCCTCTAGGGGCGCGAATGGCCACGCATGCGCATGCGCACGTGGGGGGGGTAGTCGGCTCACTCGGCTCTCTAGGGCCTCCAACGGCATGAACGCGCTCTCCCGCATCTGGTGCATGCTCTGCCCAGGGGGCTGCCCCCTCCTCCCTCCTCCTCCTCTTCGGCCCTGCGGCCCGGTTCCTATCAAGCCACGGACCAGCACCGGTCCGCGGCCCAGGGGTTGGGGACCCCTGACGTAAAGTAAAGAAATATTTCTTCGCAATGAAAATTTTATTCAGGGGGAGAAAAAACTGGTGGGATTTTCATAATTATTGACACAATCTATTCTATTATGTGTATTTTTTCCAGAGTTTTGTAGGGTAACATTTGATAATATATTCACATTCATGTTTACATAATGTATTACATTTTCATATTTATTACTCTGAAACTTGATCATAACTACTTGATCATAACTCTTATTTTCTACTCTAATCTCTGAACTTTTTTAGTCCAAAGTCTTTGTATATAGTCCAAAGTTTTAGTGAAAATCACTAGCAAATAAGACCTGAATGCTTCCCCTTGGCTTCCTTTCTTTTCTGCTTTCAACAGAAACTCTGATTGTGATAGACCAGATGTCTATAAGTAACAGGCAACAACCACAAAATGTCCTCTGTCTGCAAAGTTTCTTTCAGTTCCTAATTGTGGTAAGAATGTCATGAATTCTAGCAAACACATATGTATGCTTACTCACAAGGGAACACTCTTTTTTTAATCTTTCAGATTACTAGAGCAGTGAATTTATTCTGCTGGTCAAATTAGAGTCCCCAGCTTGGTGATCTCATTACCGATGAGTTCCCCAAGCCACCATCCACTGTAAGACAAACTTGACAGCTGGTGCTCGGGGGAGACATAGGCAGCTGGAACTAAAACAGCAGAGTGCCATAAGTCAGGAACAAAATGTTTTTGCAGAGGTGTAAGGATTAAGTAAAGCATAGCAACAGTCAGAACCATGCATAGAACAAGCCTGGATAGCCAGGCTCTCATTTTACTAGGAATTAAAGCCTCCCAAAGACGCAAGAGAGTATTCAGGGAAGCATTGGCTCAATGGCTAAGATACTCAGCTTGTCGATCAGAAAGGTCAGCAGTTCAGCGGTTTGAATCCCTAGTGCAGAGTGAGCTCCCATTACTTGTCCCAGCTTCTGCCAACCTAGCAGTTCAAAAACATGTAAAAATGCAAGTAGAAAAATAGAAGCCACCTACAGCATTCCATGCACCTTCGGCATTTAATCATGCTGGCCACATGACCACGGAGATGTCTTCGGACAACGCTGGCTCTTCGGCTTTGAAATGGAGATGAGCACCATCCCATAGAGTTGGGAATGACTAGCACATATGTGCGAAGGGAACCTTTACCTTTACCTTAAATACTCAAAGACAAGGTAACTACAATATGTAAACTCTCCCCTCTCTCACACACACACATATATACATATAGACTTATTTCTTCATTAATACAATTTATTTCTCCACAAATATACACATTCTTATCTGCAGCAAACTTAAAAGTCAAAAACACGGGTAAACTTAGGTAACTTTGGAACAAAAAAACATGACTGAAAATCACCTAAAAACAGCTGAAATTGACTGCTGAAAAGCCATTGGTAAAGACACTAATCAATGTGATGTTTAAAGTGCTGGACAAGGAGTAGGAGATCCAGATTGTAGCCCATCTTCAGCTCACCGAGTGAGTTGAGCCAATAACTCCTTATTGGCCAACCTGCCTCACAGTGAGGATGAAAGGTAGGATATAAATATAAAATCAGCAGCTAAATACAGCAAGTCAGCTGGGTGTAGATGTTGGGAGACTAGATGAGTTCTAGTCCTATTTTAAACATAAAACCAGCTGGGCCAGTCACTTCTTCTGAGCCCTGAAAGAAAGCAGTGATAATCCACTTCTGAAATCTTGCCAAGAAACCAGGAAAGAAATTTTGCCAGAGGACTAATCCAGGCAGTTGCTAAGAGTCAAATCTGACTTGAAGGCATGAATAAAAAAACAAGCAGTAAGCAGATGCTTATCCTTTCTTGGATTGAAACTATATTTTACCTGGTTTTGTAAAGTTGTGGGTGTGCATTAAATTATCAAGCAAAATAATAACATAACACCTTCTTGAAGAATTCTAACTGTGCCAAACTTGAAACCAGGGGTGAAATCAACTTATCTTTGCTACTGGTTTGGTAGCAATGTGAGCGTGCATATGCCATCTCTGCACATTAACAGGAACTTCTGCACATGTAAAAAACGGATATGATTTATGTCTGAGTAGGTGGGTGGACCCTGCTACTGAGCATGCCTGCAAAACAGTGAGAAAGGGAATCTGCTGTGCCACGCAATTTATATTAGCTAGAAATCAGGAGATCCTGCTTTCTAGCTAATATAAATCATGCATCACAGCTGATCCTTGGAAATACCGGTTTGCCCGAATCAGTAGCATTTTTTTTACTACTAGTTCAGGCGAACCAGTAACATTTTTACTACCAGTGCAGGTGAACCAGTCTGAACCGGTAGCATTTGACCCCTGCTTCAAACTATACTTTAGTATGACTGAAGTGCACATGAAACACCCTTCAAAGCTGCTTCACTAAGCATTGTAGCTAAAGGAAGGAATATTTGCCATACTGTTCTATTTTGCGTTTCTCAGAGGCCTTGTCTAGCAGCTTGGGACCATGAAAATATTCTGAACAGATGCTGGGCATATGCAGAAGACTTTTTTTTTTTTTACTCCAGCTCCTGGAAATGCCAGATGAAGCAAAAAAAAAAACCACATTAAAGCATCTAGTATTAAAGCAACTGAGAACTGAGGAGAAATTTCCTGACAGTCAGAACAATTAACCAGCGGAACAGCTTGCCTCCAGAAGTTGTGAATGCCCCAACACTGCAAGTCTTTAAGAAGATGTTGGATAGCCATTTGTCTGAAATGGTATAGGGCTTCCTGCCTAGGCAGGGGGTTGGACTAGATGACCTCCAAGGTTCCTTCCAACTCTGCTATTGTATTATTGTATTACAGTAGGTAGGTAGGTAGATAGGGGAATAGAGAGGGAGGGAGAAATACAGTTTAATAAAAGAGGGACTAGGGGAGACAGGATAGCAGCCTTCCAATATCTCAGGGGTTGCCACAAAGAAGAGGGAGTCAAACTATTCTCCAAAGCTCCTGAGGACAGAACAAGAAGCAATGGGTGGAAACTAATCAAGGAGAGAAGCAACTTAGAACTGAGGAGAAATTTCCTGACAGTTAGAACAATTAACCAGTGGAACAGCTTGCCTCCAGAAGTTGTGAATGCCTCAACACTGCAAGTCTTCAAGAAGATGTTGGATAGCCATTTGTCTAAAATGGTATAGGGCAGTGATGGCTAACCTTTTTTGGCTTGTGTGCCAAAAGCAGGGGGAGTGCAGGTGCGATGTGCATAGGTGTGCCACATCCATAATGCTATGTGCATGACCCCCTGCATTTGGCATGCTTTTTACGTCATCCCCAGGCTCCAAAGGCTTTATAGGAGCCTGGGGAGGGTGAAAACAGCCTTCCCCTCCTCCAGAGGTAAAAAACGGCCTCAAAAGAAGGCCTAAATCAGCTGGCCAGGGCACACATATACACTGAAGCTGACAGGGCAATTCCTCACGTGGCCTAAGAAATGGTTCCGTGTGCCACCTGTGGCACCTGTGCCATAGGTTCGCCATCATGGGTATAGGGCTTCCTGCCTAGGCAGGGATTTGGACTTGATGATCTCCAAGGTCCCTTCCAACTCTGCTATTGTATTATTGTATTACAGTAGGTATGTAGATAGAGGGATAGATAGAGAGGGAGAAATAAGGTAGGTAGGTAGGTAGGTGGATAGATAGATAGGGAGAAACACAGTGGGTAGGTAGGTAGGTAGATAGGGTGATAGATAGGGAGAAATGCAGTAGGTAGATAGGTAGGTAGAGGGAGAAAGGAAGAAATATAGTAGGCGGGTAGGTAGCTAGGTAGCTAGGGCGATAGGGAGAAATACAGTAGGTAGGTAGGTAGGTAGGTAGGTAGGTAGGTAGGTGGATAGATAGATAGATAGGGAGAAATACAGTAGGTAGGTAGGTAGAGGGATAGATAGAGAGGGAGAAATACAGTAGGTAGGTAGAGGGAGAAAGGAATAAATATAGTAGGTAGGTAGGTAGGGGATAGATAGATAGATAGATAGGGAGAAATACAGTAGGTAGGTAGGTAGGTGGATAGATAGATAGATAGATAGATAGATAGATAGATAGATAGATAGATAGAGAGAGAGAGAGAGAGAGAGAGAAATACAGTAGGTAGGTAGGTAGAGGGATAGATAGAGAGGGAGAAATACAGTAGGTAGGCAGGTAGGTAGATAGGGGGATAGATAGAGAGGGAGAAATACAGTAGGTAGGTAGGTAGAGGAATAGACAGAGAGGGATAAATATCGTAGTTAGGTAGGTAGGTAGGTGTATAGATAGAGAGGGGGAAATACAGTAGGTAGGTAGGTAGATAGAGGGAGAAAGGAAGAAATACAGTAGGTAGGTAGGTAGGTAGAGGGATAGATAGAGAGGGAGAAATACAGTAGGTAGGTAGGTTGAGGGTTATCTGGTGGTTGTGTGTATGTGCAAGTGTAGATCTACACACAGATTGGTTGGCCATTTAACCAGACTGGGACACAGCAACGCGTGGCTGGGTATAGCTAGTTGTATAAATAAAACAGAACATGTTCTCTCCCCCATTTTGTTTGTTTAGCAATCCTAATTAGGAAAGCTTCATTATCTTGCTCTTTTGGAGCAATATAGCATGTTGAAAAGGTCTCCACGGTTCACTGCAGCAGCAGGAGAAAGTGTTAATGCATAAATAGTGATAATCGATACATACAGTATATAAATTGATCTAAAATATCTCTGACCAAGACAGGGGTGGTTGCTGCAGGCATTACTGCTGGTTTGGTCACACACACACACATACACAAATGCTTGCGTGCACCAAAAAATGGGGAGGGTCACTTGAAATCTGTAGGCTACATATTATGCAGTACTATCTAAAGCATGCTCCCTCCATATTTTCATGAAGAACCAGTCAGTGCAAAAACTGACAAACTTTCAGTACCATTTATTTGGCATTGTGTCATTGAACATGAAAAAGAAATCCAACATTCCAACAGAGAAACTAAATTGGCAGGCAATACTCTGCAATCATTACCGTATTCCACTATGATGGTCTCCTTCCTAACTGTCAAAAATCATATTAGAATAGGTGGTAGCTTACCAGACATTTAAAATACGTTTTTTTCTGACATATAGAAATGCCCAAACCCCTTTCATTGTCCCACACACATACATTCAACTTGTTACACTAGTTGTATAGTGTAGTGATGGGATACTCCTACTAATGCCTGTCTATTGGCATGCTAACAGAAACATAGCCAGTAATTTGGAGTAAAATATTAAAATAAAATAAAACCAATACTAATTGGCTGAAGGAAATACATCCAATTCCAAAAAAAAAAAAAAAAGAATTATATTACAAATTAGGAAAAGAGGCAAAAGAATCAGAATGATAATTATTCATTGAATAGTGACCAGGTAAACTTCTATTAGACAATATTTGTCAAACCTACCTTTAAAAAATATTTGTTTTTAATCAACAAATCTACTTAGGACTTATGGCAGTTTGCATCTAATAATTAAACATACAATATACAGTACAAATACAGTATGAATTTTATGGTTAAAACATAAATTACATTAACATAATAAACATAAACATGCATATAGTAATTTGATGGAAACATTGTCAAACAGTCCAACTAAAAATTCAGAGGAACAATTCTAATAAATAAATTCTGAAATGTTCTCTAAGAGAACTCTAGGTACTCATCTCTGATTCATAGCTGAGGAGCCAGCATTGTCCAAAGATGCTTCCATGGCCATGTGGCCAGCAAGACTATACACTGAGGTGCACAGATCGTTGTTATCTTCCCACTGAAGTGATACTATTTATTTACTTGCATTTGCATGCTTTCAAACTGCTAGGTTGGCAGGAGCTGAAACAGGAATGGGACCTCATTCCATTATGCAATACTTCGGTCTCAAACTGCCAACCTTCCAGTCAGAAGTGGTATTCAACAGGTTCTGACCAGTTCTGGAGAACTGGTAGTGGAAATTTTGAGTAGTTCAGAAAACTGGTAAATACCACCTCTGACTAGCCCCACCTCCCTCTATTCTCTGTCTCCCGAGTCCCAGCTGATCGGGAGAGAATGGGGATTTTGCAGTAACTTTCCCCTAGAGTGGAAAGGGATGGAGAGTTTACAATATCCTTCCCCTGCCATGCCCACCAAGCCACTCCCATCAAGCCATGCCATGCCCACCAAGCCACACCCACAGAACCAGTAGTAAAATTTTTGAATCCCACCATTGCTTCCAGTCGACAAACCCAGTGTTTTGGTTATTTCATAGAAATGGGACCATAAGCCAAACTTTGTGCTTTCTGCCTTAGCCCTCTTACACCATAGAAGTGGAGAATAGCCAATAGCTCGATTATTTTCTATGGATTACAAAATAATCAATTGTAATAAATAAATGGTATAATGCATGTCCCACTTATATGCCAGTCTCAACATACAGCAAATACTTAACAACGAAGGATGGATTAAGAAGAATTTGGAAGATCCTCTAAATATCTACCTGTAGGTTTTTAATACAGGGTTTCTATACAAATTTCCATTTATATAGAGTTTTCCCCCCCAAAGTTTGCTTGTTTTTTTTAAGCAGTTCTCAGTTGGAATGGATTTCAGGAAGAACAATCAACTTCCATTTCAAATTATTTTAACATCCTAAACTACATTGCTTTACTCTGCAGATCTGCTTCCGACATGGTTCCAGTTTATTATCTGCTTTTCATTTTCCAGTGCATCAGACATGCTACCACGCCAAGCCCTTTCACAGCTTACAGCATTTCTGAGTGCATGCGATTATTTATGCTCAGTGTTGAATTGAACTTGATAGATAACACAAGGAAAACAAAGGAATAGATTTGTTTGTGTAAAGATTATTTTAAGCTGGCTAGAAGCAGCTGAAAAATCTCAAGGGAGGGAATACAAAGCAACTGGGCAACTCAACTGTTTCTCATCTTTCTGTAATTCATAGAGTTTACACATAATAAGATTAGGAAGCAATACACAGACACAATTAAAATGCTTCCTAATGAAATGAGGGAGGGGGGGAATGCTGCCACATTTGATGATTTATATCTAGCATTATTCTTTGACAGCAACACAACTGACAAAGACTTTAATTCAATGAAATGATTATGTTTTATAAACAAGATATTTGGCATACATTGACAAACAAAGCATGACAAATTTCAGATACACATGACATTGGAATAACTTAAGCATAGTTGAATTCATTGGACATGTGGATTACTTTTTGTAGTATTTTTGATTTCAAAAGAAAGGAACATTTTTGAGAGCTAAATTGCTATAATTCCTTTTGTCAATGCCAGTGACATTACAAATTGACTTTTCGCTGAATTTCAAACAGACCAGAATTCTCTGAACAGGTTATAAATGCATCATAAATTCCAGCCACTTATGATCTTTTTTAGTTTCTATTTAGGGCTTTGTTTATGCCATGAAGGTTTTTTTTTTAAAGCAACCAACTTAGATACTGGGCAGGAGATATGAGTTTAATATGCATACATCTTTTGTCAAATAATTGATAAAGATGTGAAACCAATGCTTATATGCTTATTTTTCTGACATAGAAAGTGTAATAAACAATTACTAGTGATCTCAAGAATAACTGAACACCCCTGGGGTTTTTTTCTAAAGGGTTAGGGGTGCAAGGGACTTGTAACTTGACAGCTTTAAGACTTACATGCTTCAAATGCCAGAGTTTCTGAGCCAACATTTTGGTTGCTAAGCAAGAGTGTTTTTAAGTAAGTTTCACCACATTTTATAAGTTGGCCATGCCCACCCAGTCACATTGCTGGCAAGCCACTCCCACCCAGTCACATGGCTGGCAAGCCACTCCCACAAAGCAGGCGACACCTACAGAAGAGGTTCTAAAAAAATTTGAAACCCACCACTGGTGTACTAGTAATGTTAGCTCCTGCTGATGCTTTGCACTAGTCTTTGAAATTTGATAACAATGTTTTCAAAAGTGGTTGGTTGTTGTTGTTTTTTACTCTAGGGCTGAAAGAGAGTGATTGGTCCAAGGACACCCAGCAGTATTTCATGGCTAAGCTAACAGCATCCTGGTTTCAGTGTCAATGGTTCAGTGGTTACGATGCTGAGCTTGTCAACTGAAAATCTGGTTTGAGACCCAAGTGTCACTGGGCTTGAGACCCTAGTGGGAGCTCTTAGCAACTTAGCAGTTTGAAAGCATGCAAATGCAAGTAGATAAAAAAGTACTGCTTCAGCAGAAAATTTCCTGCATTGCATATTTTCATGCTGGCCATATGATTACAAAAACAACTCTCAGACAATGCAGGTTCACTAGGCTGGGAATTGGAGCTAAGCACTGTCCCCTTGAATTGATCATGACTGGACAGGGGAAACCTTTAAACATTAACAGAATCTTGAAAGCCTACATCATTTCTCTTTCCTTCAAGGAGGGGATACTATTGAGGGCTTTAAAAAAACTCATTCTGGTTTTCCCAGGCTTAGTTCATGTTTTCCCAATAGATGACATATGTTTTCTTCTAGGCAATTTCCAGGCTCTCTTGTATACCCTTCCATTTCAACAAATTGGCTTCTCCTACTTCTTGCCATCAAAATCTACTTTGTGGTCTCTAGGCATCTGAAGTCACTCCCTAAATTCACCAGCTACAGTGGCTTGGATTCCTGCATCTCACAGCCTTGACCTAGTGTCACCCCTAAAGGTTTTTCATCTGTTTAGTTATATAGAAATAATATTTTGAATAGACTTTCTATCAAAATAATAATGATGGCGATGATCTCTGCAGGTGCATACATGCGGCTTGCAACTGAGGATGTGCGCCTCCATTTCTGACCTTTTCCTAAAAAATATGGAAACATAACAGAATAATAGAGTTGGAAGGGACCTTGGAGGTCTTCTAGTCCAACCCCCTGCTTAAGCAGGAAACCTTATACCATTTCAGACAAATTGTTGTCTAATCTCTTCTTAAAAATCTCCAGTGTTGGAACACCCAAGCCATTCCACTTTTAAAGTTTTTCAAAAGGATCACCATTGCAAACTTTGGGAAATATACTGAAGTGTTATATGTTGTTTTATTACTTTTTGGCATCCAGTTTATCTCATTTCTAGACTGCCTGACTGAATGAATTTTAGCAGCTGTAGTCCTGTCAAATATCAAAAGCAATAAGATGTTGCTAATGGACTTCCAAAAGCAGAATAGAAGTTGGTCTATATACAACTTGAGGTCAATCATTATTTATCATTTTGACCCTTTTTTTCAGCTATAAAAATTGGGGTTTTATAACCCATCTTTTATCTATCTGGCATTCAAGGAAACTAGCAATTAAAATTAAAATATGAACCATTATTCCAGTATTATCAGATAAACAATCCAAATTCCAGAACAACTAAGCTTCAAGTGTGGGTCACTGACCTAGTTTTCTAGCAAGGTAACTGGGAATGTGATGGTGATGATTTGTATTGATGAAAAGATACTACCAAATGTCTTCCTGGCACAACTTTACTTCCCTCAGCAGAAACTGAGCATTAATATTATGTTATTTTTGTTTAGTAGGAAATATGTTAAGCTTTTTTAACCTGCTGTTTTTGAAGAACAGAAGGGAAACTTCTGAAGAACTGCACCGAGCTCAGGAGTTAAGAGCTACACACCTGGGATTTTGGGGAAAAAATAAAAATTACACTTTGCTTTTTTTATTAAAATACAATTCAGCCTATTTCGCTTGATATTGCTTTGCTGTGAAAATTTGAAACTAAATGGTAGTAGCTTGGTGGTTTTTAACTTTTAGATTGCCATTCTTTTAAAAATGGAAATATTCGTGTGGCTTATAAATTTGACTGGACTACATTACAAACTGTGGTTCATATGGACCACGTTATACTACATTTGATTTTTTTTAAACCATGGCCAAAAGAAAAAAGAAAAGAAAAAAGCATCTGACTATATATCTCTCTGGTGGTTGCACCAAGCATAAACAATTTAGAGTAAAGCAAAATTAATACATTTAGAATATAAAAAGTCAAAATTGGAAGCAAGAGAAGCAGTAATTCAATATATACCTTTTGCCTAAGGGCAGTGGTCTTTTACACACACACAAAAATCAATAATATCTCTCAGCTCTCTAGGTAATACAAGACTTTAACTACAGGAGAATGTGGAGGTATTCAAAGGAATACATCAAGGATATATCATTCCTGGAGATATACTGCAATGTCACTTAGTAAACCTTCCATTTCATCAATGCCATTGCAATTGTTGAAAGTAAGCTGATCTGGAGTGAGGCAAACAAACAAAATCACTAAGCAGCAATAGGAACCTTTAGCACTTAGCAATAGCACTTAGATTTAGATCAGGGATGTCCAAACTTGGGAACTTTAAGACTTGTGGACTTCAACTCCCAGAATTTCCCAGCCAGCTATGCTGGCTGGGGAATTCTGGGAGTTGAAGTCCACAAGTCTTAAAGTTCCCAAGTTTGGACATCCCTGATTTAGATCATAGTGCTTTGCAGCCCTCTCTAAGTGGTTTGCAGAATCAGCATATTTCCCCCCAACAATCTCAGTCCTCATTTTACTGACCTCAAAAGGCTGCATCAACTTTGAACTGGTCAGGATCGAACTCCTGGCTGTGGGAATACAGAGTTAGCCTGCGGGACTGCATTCTAACCACTGCACCACCACATCTCTTCCTTTGGTAGAATTTAACTTTCTGACACCAGAAAGTATTTTTGTCCTTAAAGGATATTTTTTTCTTTGTACAAAGGATAAAAATATACTCATATTAAATTATGTGGCATTTTAATTTTAATTTCTATAAATAAATTTTAAAAAGTTAAGAACAGTACAGTTTAATCAATACATTAAGAAAAGAAAAATATTTGTAGCAAATAGATAAGAAAGAAAATAAGAAAAAGAAAGAGAAAAAAGAAGAAAAGAAAAGGTTATAGAGAAGCTACTGTATCAATCTTAACAGTGCTTAGAAATATATATATATACTTTGCCCTCCTTCTCTACATTTACAACATAATTTCCTTCTTTTCATAGTTTACTCTTTCTAATAATCAGACCGATAAAAACATAAGAACAGCTTTGCTGGAGCAGGCCACAGCCCACCGAGTCCAGCATTTTGTCTCACACAGTGGCTCACCATTTGCTTCAGGTTATTCCCAAGCAGATGTCTTCACCTGCCCATGATTCCTGCAAATGGCATTGAGAAATATCCTGCCTACCTCTACAACCCGGAGGGTGTCCTTAGGCATCCATATTGATAGCCATTGATACCCTTGTTCTCCATAAACATGTCTAATCCTTTCTTAAAGATATTGAGGCTGACAGCTGTCACCACTTCTTCTGGCAGGGAGTTCCATAGACCAGTAATCCTCTGGGTGAAAAAATACTTCCTCTTATTTGTTTGAGGTCTAGATTCCAAAAGTTTCATGGAGGGCCCCCTAGTTCTAGTGTTGCACGATAGGGAAAACATTTTTCCCTTTTCTACTTTGTCCACACTGTGCATGATTTTATAGACTTCAATCAGGTCACCTCTCAGGTGCTGTCGTTCAAGAGTGTGACCGATAAATCACAAGTTCATTTATTTCTTCAGTAAAAAGGTTTCCAGTTACAGAGAAATGAAATTATTGTCTTTTTCCTAAGTGGACAAGTCATTTCTGCCTTCTCTGCTAATTCTGTCATCATCACCAAAACTATTCTTTCATTGCGTGTGTTTCATAGTCTTATCCAATAATGTAATTTTAATGTAAGCAATTAACAAACTTTAATCAAAATCATCATCACTAGGGAAAGATACTTAGTGGAAAGCACAGCCAAAGGCTTAAAGCTATTTGTTCTCACCTCTTCAAGCCACAGGCCATGAACCACACAAAATAAAATGCTAGTTGTTGTTCAGGATTATTTCTGAGCCTCACTGATTTTAGTCCCACAATTTGCTTAATCCAGTCAGACAGGCACTGATCATTGTCCTGATCAATACTGCTGACAGTACACAAGAGGTCAATTAATGCATAATTTGGGCAATACAAAGTCCATCACCTTTTCTCCAGATAGCACCCTTCAGATCTTTTGGACTTTAGTTAGCAATAGAAATAGCACTTAGACTCATTTAGCACTTAGTGCGTTACAATTAGTGTCCTAAAGCACTCTCTAAGCAGTTTAGAGAGTCACCATATTACCCCCACCAATCTGGGTCTTCATGTTACTGACCTCAGAAGGATGAAGGCTGAGTCAATCTTGAGCTGGTCAGGATCAAACTCCTGGCAGTGAACAGAGTTAGGATGCAATACTCAATTCTAGCCACTGCACCACCAGGGCTCATTTTTCTATTCCTCTCAGTCACAGCTGACATTTGATATTATATTGATGATGGCTGTTCTAAATGATCCATTTGACTTCCATGTATCTTAGGACTGGTTAATGTGTGATATAATTGAACTACAGATTTGTTTACAGTTTCTCAAATTGGTCAAACTTCTGCTAGGAGATATGGATTGGAATACTAAATAGTTTGATTCATTATGTAATGACTGGGTGATTTATTTTTAAGGAAGTACAACACAGTCTTGTGAGACATTTTTCAACTAAGTAAAATTAATCTCATCATTTTTTTGTGACATTGTGAAGTTTTCAGTTAATTTCTGGACTTATAACTGAGCGTAGGGTCTTTTAAATCTTATGTCCTGCAGGAAAATCAACAGGAGTTGAAAATGAACTGCTTAACTTAACAAATGGCTGACACATAAATGCGAGCTGTGGGAATTCACATGTGAACATCACTTCATGCAAATGCTGTTTTTATTGTTGCTACAATAAGGTTTTTAAAAGAAACTATTAAATATGACATTTTACAAATTATTCCTTTAAACAGATAGTCTCAGTGACAACAACATACTGAATGCCACAGTGGTTCATCGCTTCTTCTTCTAATCTTCAAAATTGACAGTCAGAAGATACATTTGCTGAATAATTTATCTAAAAGAAAAACTTTGAAATTATTTGGATTTTGCTGCAGAAGACGCAGAATTTTTTGTTATCATTTGGGATTGATTTAATGCTATACTGGAAATAATGCTATACTGTTAAATGAAATGCTTCAATTCTAAACTATCCCATCCATCCATCCATCCATCCATCTCCTACAGTATCATCTATCTATCTATCTATCTATCTATCTATCTATCTATCTATCTATCTATCTATCTATCTATCTATCTATCATCTATCTATCTATCTATCTATCTATCTATCTATCTATCTATCTATCTATCTATCATCTATCTATCTATCTATCTAATCTATCTAATCTATCATCTATCTATCTCCTTCCTTCCTTCCTTTAATCAATTTAAATCTGTTTTGACAAATTATACAACTCAGTGGCTTTTGTGTATATGTAAAACAAAAATAGGTAGAAGGTAGAATCTTGAGTCACTTTGCACTGTGATAGGTCTTCCTCCCACCGACATCATTGAAATCTTATATTTTTAAGACCAGAAGGGCATATATCTGAAACCTGAGAAGCTGGGGCATGGGAAACCTCACTTTAAAGGCAAAATATTCATATTGAGGGATACACACATTGGCTACTTAATATTTAAATTAATATGAGAACCATACATACCATTGTGAGCATTTCTTCAAAGCTCTCTGCTTTTAAAAGAAATGAACTTTTACCAAATTGAATAAAACTTGATTAAAAAAAGTGCAAAAGTTATTTTTTTCTTGGTATTACAATATTGTTCCTTTTAGAAAGAAAGAAAAAAGGGAAGGAAGAAAGGAAAGAAGGAAAGAGAGAGAGAGAGACAGAGAGAGAAAGAAAGAAAGAAAGAGAGAGAGAGAGACAGAGAGAGAAAGAAAGAAAGAAAGAAAGAAAGAAAGAAAGAAAGAAAGGAAAGAAAGGAAAGAAAGAAAGAAAGAAAGAAAGAAAGAAAGAAAGAAAGAAAGAAAGAAAGAAAGAAAGAAAGAAAGGCTCTAAAATACATAGACTATATCCCACAACATTTCTTCTGCCATTCTCTACAGTTCTGGAACATTGAAAAACTTCAGTATTTTGATATGAATGTTTTTTTTCTCTCCCCACCACCACCACACAAAGATCTTGTGAATGCTTTAATTATAGTTAGTTATATTCACCTAAGCACTATTTCTAGACTGGTAATCATTACATCTTCATTGAACTCATGGTGTGTCTTTTGATCTGTTAACAGAGCATAAATTTTTGATAAGATTTAATCCATTATAGTGGAGTATTAAAGATGCTATAAGAAATGTAGCATAGATTAATTAAAGTGAAAAAGAAAGAATTTATCACAATTGAGCCCAAAATTTTAGTTGCTAAGCAAGAGCGTTGTTAAATGAGTTTCACTACATTTTACAAGGTGGCCACTCCCACACGGTCACATGACTGCCAAGCCACGCCCACAACATAGGCCACACCTACAGAATAGGTTCTAAAAAAATTTGAAACCCACCACTGGTGGGGGGCACTGAGGATCAGTTTGTAGCACCAAGGGGGCGGTGGACTGAAAAAGTTTGGGAACCACTGCTTTATAGAATCCTCTGGAGCTGTTTTAGTCCTCCGGAGCCTTCAGGGAAACCTCTGAAAAAGGCCCTACAAGCAAACCGGAAATCACTTCTGGTTTGCTCATAGTGTCGTGTTTAGTCCTCTGGAGGCTACAGAGAAGCTCCTGAAGCCTCCGGACGGCCTCTGGGAGGAGGGAGGGCTGTTTTTGTCCTTCCCAGGTTCCCATAAAGCCCGGGGAGGGTGAAAAATGGCTTTAAAAATGGCTGAATCAGCTGGCTAGTGCATGCAAGTGCATGGGCCAGCTGACAGGGCAATGCCTCACGTGCCCTGCCACCTGTGGCAGGTGTGTCATAGGTTCACCATCACTGTCCTAGTATCTAACACAAATCTGTAATTTCAGTCCATTCATTATAGTCCCACTCCCTAGAACAATAGAAAACCTACATGTCTCCTTCTTTTGTATGATGTTTTTTTTTAATTTGAAGGCTACTATCATAACTCCTCTTGTTCTTCTCTTCTGAAGGCTGAATATACTAATTTACTTTACCTGTTCCCCCATAGCAGTTTCCAGTCTTCTCATTATTTTGGTAGCCTTCCTCTAAATTCATTTCAGTTTGTCAATCTCCTTATTTGAAGACAGTGTCCAGAACAGGACACAATATTGTGGGGAATACTAATTAAGACAAAATAGAGTGATAAATTACTTTGCATGATCCAGACTCTGTACCTCTGCTAATAAACCAAAAAGAGAAACCTTTGTAAGTCAAGTGTGATCTGTATCACACTTGACTTATGTTAACTTCTTCTTACGAAAACACCCAGATTTTTTATGTGTACTACTACTACTAAATTAGCTCCCCTATCACATATTTGTGCCTTTTTTCTTTTTTAAAAAAATATCTCCTAGACATGGAAAATTGCATTTATTTTCGTTCAATTTATACTTGTTCATTTCAGCCTTCTGCTCAGCTTTCTCCAGATCTGTATTTTTATTTTATTTTTCTATTTGCTTTCTCTTCTAAAGTATTAACCATTCATCCTGGCTTTGTGTTATCTCAGGACAGAAAAGTGGAGTTCTGGAGTGGAGTTCTTGTCAGCCCTCCCACGTAAACACAGAGGAAACAAGACCAGACAAGTTACATTTAATTGATTGTAAGGCTACATTAATGGAATCTCGCAAATTTGAACATACAAATTACCAGCCTCTTTTAACTGTTATGTCCATTCAGAAGGACTCTTTCTTTGCTGTTAACAATTCCAGGCTCATCCCTCTCTTGTCTGATCAGTTCCTAGGCAGTATCCTCTCGCCCTTTTCCTCAAGGTTATCCAAGTATTCCATGACAATTCTAGAGTTGAGATCCCTGGCCAGAGATGGGTTCCTATCGGTTCGGATCGGTTCAGCCGAACCGGTAGTGGTTTGGCGGCCTGGGTTGCTGGAACTGGCAGTGACCCAGGCCTGCCACGTCCCTGAACCAGTTCTCCTATGGGGCTGCCATCTTGATTTTTGGTTCTGCGCATGCACAGAACAATTGTAATTGCACAAATGTAATTTATTTTCTTTTTTTAACATTTTGTGCATATGCAGACCTATTTTTTTGCAAATGCATGTGCACTTGCTTTGCTCACGCACAAAATGTTTGTGTGCACCGAACTGGCAGTAATGCCTGGAGCAACCCACCCCTGTCCCTGGCCGTCCGCTTCATATGTTCTCCAAACTGATAAGCTGATTATGATTAATCCTCTGATGTAATTATTCAGGAAAGTATAAATCCATCTAACAATTGTATCATCTACCCATTGTTTTACAATTCTATAAATGAGGCTACAAGTAGAGACTGCCAGAAGCTTTCCTAAAGTCAAGATATGTTATGATCATGGCATCTCCCAATATATTAAGCAGTGAAGTAGATGTCTTCTTGATTTATAATTAATATGTATCCCTCTCTCTAAGAAGAGAATTAATTTGGATATTCATATTCAACAAGTTAAATCGATCTGATTTTTAAAAATCAAATGGATTTGATAAATCAGACTGTTCGAAACATAGCATAAATATTGGTTTTTCTGAGTTTTTCTCCAGAATGGAGGAGTTTTGAAGCTATCCAAGAGAAGAAGTTTAGAAGGAGTAAAGTATAAGAAGAGGAAAAAAAATATGTTATCAAAGTATATCTATGTGTAGATGCTTGGAGGTGGTTCAGCTTTAATTACAATTTTAAACCTTTATTTGTAACTGAAATGCTCCCAATTAAGAACAAAGATTGAAACAACTAGAAATTGCAAAATATCAGAAATGTATACTTGTCAAAATCTATGTAACATTTTATTCCTCATAGTGACAGTGAAAACTGCCAAGAAATCTATAACAACATTGCAGATATGTACTCTATAGAGTTACTCTTTTTGTAACTCTATAATCTGACCATGATCCCACTTCTAAGCCATGCTATAATGAAAGAACATGAAATAGTCTCAGAAAGAACCTATGTTATGACACTTTCATCATATCTACCGAGGTTACTTTTTAAATATTCTGCTAGGCCAAACAGAACAACCCAGGAATGACAATGGTAGAACCTTCTTGGTTCCATTCTTTATCTACCAGCCTATCTATCTTTGTCTACAAAAATAGCTGAAACTATTTTGTGTTGAAGCCTCCACACATCTCCTGGGCCTTTGAAGTTGTTTCTGAATCCTGTACTTTCTAACTCATATCCTGATAACGTTAGCTTTATTCCTGGCTGTCAAAGGAAATTTGGTAGTTGACTTATCTTTTACTCAAAATTAGGGTCTAAAATAAAAATCTACGTGCCGTGCTCAGCCTAAAGCTGATATAATAATTAATATCATGTCCTTCAATAGTAATGAATAATAAGGAAACATGGTACAAATAATTGAGTTTTTATCAACCACAAAACTCCCGGTATATAGGGAAATAGTCAAATGTTCATGTGGCATGTAGCACTGATTCTGTGATTCTGCAAATACCCTTGTTTCATAAGTATAACCAAGTGTACACTTTAAAATAGTAAGATGTAACTAATTACAAACACTCAACAACACATCATTATAAAAACATATTATGCTATTGATTAGTACATTTCATTTAATTATATTTTGCTAATATTTGTTTTGTACTTTCTGCATTAACAGATTTAATATTTTTTTAAAATATGAATCATAAGAGAAATTTATTAGAGTTTATAACTACTTAATTTCTGACTTGGAGCTACATTACTATCATTAATTCAACAAATCTGCATAAACAGAAAATACTAATTGTACTGGGCTCTTTTTCCCCAACCTGTTCATTACCCAGCAAATTATAATTAGACATTCAGTATGTGAACTTTTAATTCAAAATCATTTGAATCAGCCAGTTCTAATAAAGTTTCATGGGCTCTTTCCCAGTCAAATCAACTGTATCAGCTTATCACAAAGCATTGTGGTGATGCTATTCCAACCTGTTTTAAATAGGATAAGATACATTGACTGATTGATTAACTACAGTTGTACAATCACAATCAGTCCAACCATTTTGGCCCAACCTCCCAAAAGAATCAAATATTCACTAGCTGTGTGAAGGCCATAAGAGCAGGAGTCACTTTCATCTTAATGCTGCAAAGAAGAGGAGATCTACAGAAAGGGTATGTCGTTGAGCTTCAGACAGTAGGAGTGAAACTAAATTGCAAGCCATAACTTAGAAATAAAATAAATGCCTTTACACTGCACACTAAACCAAACCCATTATAGTTCACCACAGTTTATAAACTTAATAAGCAACCACCATAAGAGACATCAAGATGGGCAATAGCCTGTGGTAAGTGTTCCTTTTGTTGCTAAAGGGTATCACTATTAAAAAAAAAATATCCACCACCATTTTGTAGAGATTGGAATCTCTGTAGAGTTGCTATGATTTCTTTCTCTATTCATGTTTGATTGGAATTGCTGTTCTCTTCGGCTGATGAGATTTTTTATTGCTATGCTAATCCGCTCTGTCTTTTATGTCTGTCTGCTCTGTCTTTTATGAGAGAAGTACATAAAAAGCATTAATGGCCATATGTAATACTTAACTAGTTGCTTCTTAGAATAGGATCTCAATAGTGTTTTTGAGAAATGAAATGCCTCCTGCCACTTGCTTAATGATGTGTGTTCAAATTCACAACAATATTCATCCTGTCACTGTTTAAGAGTATCAGAATCACACTCCAATTGTGACTTGGAGGAT
This sequence comes from Rhabdophis nuchalis, assembly GCA_039707465.1. Classification (NCBI taxonomy): domain Eukaryota; kingdom Metazoa; phylum Chordata; class Lepidosauria; order Squamata; family Natricidae; genus Rhabdophis; species Rhabdophis nuchalis. Next base: position 288,073,743 of record CM077643.1, read on the forward strand.
ACTCCGATGTGAACAGGTTGTCACTTTTAGTTTTTAAATTCACTGTTCCCTTTTCCGCAAGAGCATCTCTTTATTCTTCAAAGAAAGAAAATGAAGAGCCATTTCAGAGGAAAATAAAATAGCAGATGGATGCTGAATGGTTTTGTGCCACGTGTCAAAGAAAAGATGGATGGATGGCAGCTTTGTCTAAGGTGAAATGAAGGCAAAAAGAGCTGGAAGGAATCTGAAGTCTTGAGAGACTAAGAGGTTGTTATTTGTTTCCTTCTTAAGGGAAAAAAATCTGAACATCAAATGGGCCCTTTATAAAGTCATCTTATAAAATGTGATAGTATGTAGTTTGCTAAAAAAACCAAAACACTATATAAAAAGTTTTCTGCAGGCCAAACCACTATCCCCTATATCAATCTGCCTGAAACTCATTATAGAGTGAGGTGATATCTTTTGTCCCTTGGGTAAAAAGAAGAAAATATATATATTGGTCTTTCATTAAAGAGGATATGACTATTGTTGGACAAACAACAACTCTATATTTATCCACATACATGGAAGCCAGGATTCCTTATGAAATTGATTTTGCTTTCACCCATAGCCAGAGGAAGTGTAGAGGAACAGGTAGAGAAAGGATTTTGAATGTGTTATTTTGAGGGAACAGAGTTTGTGGACAGGGCAAATGGTCAATTAAGAAAGGAAGAGACCTTGGTTCTTTTTAGATCCTTATGCTTGCATATATAATTTGAATTTTGCCAAATAATGCAGAAATGCACTTATATTTCAATCATCCCTTTTCTTTCTTATAAAAATGCTTATATGCACTAAAATCTATTATATTAGGTAATGTTGCGTACAAGCATGCATAAATCAGGAGATGGACACATGAAAAAAACAGACGTAAAAAATAAAACTGCTGATACAGGTGAAAACAGAATGGAAATTAATATATGGCTGAAAAAATTGGAAGTGCTGTGCAATATTTTGCATCCATCCCTGCCCCCAGCCTTATCCTTCTTCCCAAATCAGGTAATTTTAAGCAATTAAATGGAACACAATTCATTCTCCATCTCTACTCTCCACAGACCTATATTTAAATATTTCCACTGTATTTAATACACTAAACTCTCAGGCTTCCTTTGTCAGTCCTACAATTATCTTTTTATAAAGGTACTCTTGTAAAATTTGGCAGGAGGGCTGTTGAGGTATTCTTTCCTATTAAAGAAATTAGAGAAAAATGTGGTATTTCTTTCAATCCATTTTGACTTGTGAATTATTTCTTTTTACAATACTAACGCTACTCCTTATGCTCCACATAATATTTTCATTCATTTCTAGAAATCTAAGTATTTGTGTGTGAACTCTCTCTTTTAATTTAGTAAGCAGAAGAAAAATCTGGAACTGGGAAAGTATAATTGACTTCATTTGATTTAATTAACTGCAAAAGAAAGGTAGCAATTAGTTAACATGTCTTAATGAATTATATTATGGATACATGGCTCCCAGTGGGAACAAATGATCCTTGTAATGGGAAAATTGGGGCTGTAAATTCAGGAAAGTCATTAGTTCTGTTGGTGGTAGTGCAGCATGCATTAGAGTAAGCAACACATAGCAGCTGGTGCTTTCACTTTTCTTTTCACAATCAGGTCAACAGGATTCTTTTTCAGAACAAATTCTACTCTGAAAATCTTTGTTCCATCTTGGACATGTTCTATTCTTGATTTTCCTTTTTGTAAACTTTTTATACCCAAGAAATTTTGCACGTCACATTTAAACCAATTTAGTTGTTCTAAACATCTATACCACTAAGACGTTCCATTAGAATTAGTATTAACCAAATCCTTCACATGAATGTCTCTCCAGGGGTCCCATGGAATTTCTCGAAGGTTTCCTCGAGAAAGGTCTTTCAAATTCAGTTCTAATTATACTTTAAAAGAAAATTAGCAGCAATAAAGAAATGTATTGAAATATTTTGTGAGAACTGAGCCTGGCAGAGTTTCCTGTAAAACATAAGGTTCTCACTATATTTATGATTTACCTCAAGCCCTGAAGGAGTTCAACATTGGCAGATGGACATACATTTTTACAAGATACAATCTGGGATAGAGGTTTAGGCTTCTAAGATTTCAGACTCAAATTGGAGCCCATTCTCAGGGAACAGCTCTTGTTTTTCTCTTTATACATCTTAGGAAGAGAATCAGCAATAACAGAACAGCATGTAAGGGGTTGTCTCCAAAGAATTCAAGAAGACTTATATAGCATATTATGCATGTGTATCTGTTTTTGTATGTAAGTACATATGAAAGTTAAGAGATGTATTTTCATGAATACACATAAAAACTCTGAATGGGGAAGCTATTTGATTTATATACAGTATGATTATCCCAATAGTAAGCACCATTCAGATATATAGGGGAAAGGTTTTCTTTTTTTTAGTTAGTAATGATATTGCAGAATTTCACATAATGGTTTGAATATCCCAAAAAGGCAATGGCAGCACCATTAGAAAAAGAGCGTTGGTACTTACCTGATACGCCTCTTCTAATAAGGGGGGAGATAGCATCCATGTATGGGTTAAACCTATCCACGCTCTGATTGGACTGAGTCATAATATTAAATAATTAATTAACTAGGCATGGTATATAACCCCCTACGGAGTAGCCACACCCAGTTTTCAACGAAGAAAAGAATACAGACTCACCGGTACGAACCAACTCCTTTAGCAAGAAAAATCCAACAGTAACACTACCAAGAACAACAAGAGCCAGACACCAAACACAGGCAGGGCTGAACGAGAAAGGGATGGGCCAGATGCTATCTCCCCCCTTATTAGAAAATCACTAAATCACGTGAGATTTCCATCCTTTTGTGTAAGAATGTTAAAATTATAAGAAGTTGGCAATCTAATGAGATTTTAACCACTGAACTAGTTTTCCTCGGAAGTTTCAGAATGGGGTTGAATTACTTATGTAAAATGCATAAAGCAAAATAGGAAGGCTGACTGTTTTCTGCATCTCCATATTGGAGATGTCAGAAGATCATTGTATTTTTCAGGGTTTTTCACACAAAACAACTTCTATGAACAGCCAAAGTTCTTTGATATTATAGGGCACTGATTTCCATAACCTTGTCTTGTATAGAAGGAACGTACCATATTTTTCAGAGTATAAGACGCACCAGAGTATAAGACGCACCAAGGTTTTGAAGAGGCAAATTACAAAAAAAAGTAGGTAGGTAGATAGAGGGAGAGAGAGGGAGAGAATGAAAGAGAAATACAGTAGGTAGGTAGGTAGATAGGTAGGTAGAGTAAGTAGGTAGATAAAGGGATAGAAAGAGAGAGAAATTGAGAGAGAGAAATACAGTAGGTAGGTAGGGAGAGAGAGAGAGTGTATGTAGGTAGATATTTAGGTAGAACGATAGAGAGAGAGAAATAGAGAAATGCAGTAGGTAGGTAGGTAGAGAGAGAGGGGGGGAGAGAGGGTAGGTAGGTTGATGTTTCCAGGTGTATTTATCCATGTCCTGGAGAAGGAAATTGCTGACAAACCTTAAAACTTTGTTTCTCCTGGAACAGAAACAGTTAAAGAGCCTTCCAAAAGAGCTTTCTGAAAACGTTCTAACTCAGGGGTTCCCAAACGTGGCAACTTTAAGATTTGTGGACTTCAATTCCCAGAATTCTCCAGCCAGCTATGTCTACAAGCTATGCTGGCTGGAGAATTCTGGGAGTTGAAGTCCAAAGTCTTAAAGTTGCCAAGTAACTAAACAGCCTTCTGAAAGGGGGAAAAAAAGGGTTTTTTTGCACTTCGCATACCTCTCCCCAACTGCTCTTTCTCTGCGAAAACGTGGCCATTTTTCTTCAAATATAAAGCATGACTAGCCTTGGAGGGGGGGACTTGCAGAGTGCTCCTGGAAGGGTGGGGAAGTGAAAAATGAGCAAAAAACCACCCCATTTATTGTGAAAATGGGCCATTTTTGTGTCAAATGAATTGAATGCATAGCCCTATGGAGGCTTATAGAGTGCTGCTGGGGGCTGGGGGGGGGCAAAAAATGCCCCGATTTAGGCTAATTTCTGCCCTCCCCAGCCCCCAGGAGCTCTCAGCCATTTTGGTGAAGGGGGTGGGGTTTCGGGAGGCAAAAAATGCTGTATTCGATGTGTAAGACGCACCCAGATTTTCAGCCTCTTTTTAGAGGAAAAAAGGTGTGTCTTATACTCCTAAAAATACGGTAAGCCTTTCAGAATTAAGTATCCTTCATTTCTAGAGAATGACAATACACAAAACGTTCATTTATAGCCTAAATAAAAAAAAACATCTTAAATAAACTATTTCTAATCTCAACTTCTGCTAGTTATAGTATTAATTGACAACCACATAATATATAATAAATCTAGTTACCCAGATAATTGAATTATTCTACTACTGCATTAGATATTAGTACCATCTGTGAACAGCATTCACCATGTTTCAAGGACATATCACTGACAGACTGTCAGAGAATACAACATGGTTATATTCCCAGATGTATTTGAAACATTAACTCTATTCATATAGCTATTGTTTCAGATGGAGACAATGGGAAAAGGTTGTGGAAGAGTAACATTTTCTAGAGCAATGTTTCAGATAATTAATAGCTTCCATGAATATGCACACCTTGTGTTATAACAATTGTAGCTGCAAATTACTAGGAATGTAACCTAATATTCTCCCATATTACAAACTATGAATGGTGTATACTTGCAATTAACTCCACTAAAACACTTCTTTTGACATTTCATCCATTTTCTCATCATTTCATTTGAGAAAAAAAATTGTTTCAAAACAAATAAACAATCAGTTTTGCTTATAGATAAAAAAACTAAACCTACATCTAAAAGGAAATTCAGGGACACAAAACTTTAAAACATACCTTGATTCCTTAAAGTTATACCCAAAATGGAGGAATTTGGTTTATATAAAAATCCCAAAAATTCAGTTTAGGCAATTATTGGATTCACAGATTATATAACCATGATTGTTTTAATTGCATTTTCTTGAATAGGTTATAGTTGTATATCTTTTTTCATATTTTATATTTCTCCCTGACATTGTTTGCCTCATTAGATTTATTGTTTGATCTTTTGCAAAAGCTTGTGTTGATGAAATTTTAGGAAATTAACCTTACTGGAAAATCAAAAACCATGATTCATTTCTTTCCATTTCCAAAATGAGACAAATATCAGCCTGAAATGATCTGTTCTCCCGGCTTGTTATATTGGCAATTTCTGTTGAGAGACAGCTGACAAGTTCCAATCAAATCTACAAATTATTTTTATGTAGTTGCCTGGTGCTTGAATCCTTTGGGAAGTCATAAGCACTGCAGAGAAAGTTAATTTTGACACAGTGAGTTGCTAGAATGTTGCTACTTTATTCAATCGAGCTTTAAAAGTACATCTAAACAAATGTTAAACATGATTTAATTAACTATATGAAGAGGGACAATTGATTACCCAGACCTGGCAACATTAGTCACATCTTGTATTGTTAATTCCTCATGTATAACAGTTGTGTCATACAGTCCAACTTCTTTTCTGTCATGCCCCCATTGGAGCTTGAATCTATGAAGGAGTATGAGCTGGAGGGGTTTATTTATTTTATTTATTTCTTTATTAAATTTGTATAACCGCGCCTCTCTCCCCAAAGGGACTCAGGGTGGTGCACAGGAAATTAAAATAGAAATATTAAACAAGACAATAATAAATACTAAAAAACCAATATTAATGGAAGGCTCAAGAGTATTATTGGAGGACTTGGGGGGTCTTCAAAAGAAATATTGGAAGCCTCAAGGCAGAAAAATTTCCTTATCCAGGTTTTATTGGCATTATCCAAATGCATTTTTGATATGTAAAGATATGCAAATTGTGGGCCTGCATCCTGGAGACGCAGCTAACTGTGCAAAATGTGGCGCTCAATGATCCAAAAAAAGGACCCCACACATGTGGGAAGGAGGAGGAGGAGGAGGAGGAGGAGGAGGAGGAGGAGGAGGAGGAGGAGGAGGAGGAGAAGGAGAAGGAGAAGAAGAAGAAGAAGAAGAAGAAGAAGAAGAAGACCTGATGAAAAAATGCATTTTTTCATCAGCTAATTCTAGTTTCCTATTTAGAATTCTATTCTGCAAATAAAATTCTATGATTTTTATGTTTATATCCATTAATTTATTTAGTGTGTTTACTCAATTTCAACACATCTTCCTACTTACAGAAAGAACATGACTAATATTTTACTTTGGGTAAGGATCAAGAAACAAGTCTCTAGAACACCACATGCTATATAGTGCTCAGCTATATATTTATAAGGTGTCTCCTAGTTTGAAAGCAATTCACTCAACATTCTTGAAAATCTTACTGTGTTGCTTATTCAGCTTTCTAATACTCTAACACAGGGGTCTCAAACTCAATTTACCTGGGGGCCATTGGAGGCAGAATCTGGGTGAGGCTGGGCCGCATAAGGGATTCCTTATATTAATATTAATACTAATATTATACTTTCATATCACGATGGGGGGCCACAAGATACCGTCCTGTGGGCTGCAATTGGCCCGCGGGCCGCGAGAATGAGACCTCTTTCTCTAACATGATTGGAATTAGGTTGCATTTCCCTTGGGGTCTGATTAAGAGTTTGCTATCTTAAATTCTGTCTGGAACATGTTTTGGTGGAACATTCTCACTCCTTCACACCTTGCTAGATAGATCTTACCTTGTCAATGCTACCTGATATTGGACTTGATACAATACTGGCTGAACTGAAGCAGAAGATTGCTAGACACCTAAAATCACAGAGCCAAAGTCTCCCATCTTTTTTATAATACAATGGCTCTTCCTCCCTAGCCTCTCCCTAAATATTTCTATACTACCTTATATGGTCCACAAAGGACACTATATGCTTTGGCCCAAATTGGGGCACTACCTATTAGGGCAACAATTGGGAGAAATATAAACATGCTACATGAAAGCCAAACTTGTTTCTGTTCAGGAATAAAATCTGTCTCACATGCACTCTTAAAAGGTCTACTGTACATCCAATTATGACCAAGCTTGTTTCAAGCAATTTTTAATAACTCTAATTGCTACTGTGGCTACTGTTCAGAAACCTCTAAGAAGGTTTAAAAAATACCTATACTGTAGCTGTTGGAAGTTGTTCAGTTTTTCCCTGTTCTTAATTGTCAATTTCAGTTTTAGGATTTTCTTGCAATTTTTATAAAGCCTTTTTTTAAATTACTTTATCACACTGCTGATACAATACAATAAATACAATTGATATTGCACTGAGTTTGGACTGTAGATAAATTTTGGATTGACTGATTGATTAAACCTTGTTTGTATGAAGGAAATGCCCATATTTCCAGCAATGGAATAGGAATGCAGTATCAATTTATTTTCAAGATGGTGGTAGTAATTTCTAGGCTCTTTAAGGACATTTGATTTGCAGTAATCTCTAATTTGCTCAGCTAAATGTGTTTTCACTGTGGAATGTTTGTGCTATTACATGCGTACTATAATCAGCATTATGTTACTGTAGCATGTAGCTATACTGAAATATTGTTCTATAAGCAAGGAGCATGGCCGTACTTTTTTAAATGGACTTTGCATATGCCATAAAAGAAAAGAAAATAGCCACTTCAAACAGTGTTGCATGCAATAGCAGAAGGCAAAGTAAGCTATACCAAATTGAAAGATCGTTTACACTAATTGCATTTGCAAAGGTAACATAATAAAAATGCAACAGTGTTTTCCAGAGATATGGGGGAAAAAATAGGTTCCTCAGTTAATTTAGCTTATGAATATTCATTTTTTATCAAAATAAAATGAATGACGCTTATTTAAAAAAAACTGGGTTTGGGAATTGTGGGAAAACAATGCAATTCTATGATACATTGGATTAACATTCTGGCAACCAGTCTATTATAGTATATTGTCAGTACCAAATATTGTATCAATCTCTGAGTGGCACATTTTAGGAACTTTATTGAAAATTGGAGCATGTGTAGAGGATAGAACCCAAGAGGATAAGGAAAAGGCTAATCCAGAACTGATGGAGGTGCTGATATATTTAGTACAGAGAAGAGAAGTGTTAAGGGATACTGGTTAGCTCTCGTCAAATACCTAAAGCATTATCAAATAGAAGAGAGTGCATTTGAAGTTATTCCACAAGACAGGATAAATAGAAATATAATTACCTTTGAAGGGTGAGAGTTGTGCTTGGCCAATAGGAAAACATTTCAAATGTAACACCTGTTCAACAATGGATGATATTACCATGGGAGGTGGAACTCTTGTTTGCTTGGGTATAACATAATGGATTCCTACACTGAGCAGGCAGTTGGAGAGATGATCTCTAACATAGCTTCCAACTATTATGTTCTCTATTTTTAATTATGTCTATTGGAAATCTTTGCTGATTCAAAAAGTACATAGATCAGTATTTAAGATAATATGGAAAAGGAAAATAAACTTGGGTAAAGATGAAAAATGAACTCATAGTTGTGATGACTAGACAAGATTGGTTAAAGAAATAAGAGTAATATGATGTAACTTTAGAGAGATAAAACATATTTGTACATACTGTATCTGGCTTGATGAGTATAAAAAACTGCTTCTTTGCATCTTTTTTCTTTTCTATTTTTCTTTAACTTTTCCCCCTTTCTTGTATTTCTTGATTCTTTTCTTTCACTCCTTTATTTTTTTTATTTTTATTGACCATTAGTTTGAGTTAGCTTTTATCTTTTTGTTTAAAAGGTATAATAAAATTACACTTAAAAACTGAAATCAAAGGGAAAAAATACAAATACCAAAATTCCATCCATTCCAAAATAAATCTGAAATGTTTTGACAATTCAAATTCCAGATCCATGTGCCAGGGATTGCACTGTATGTCTGCTATCCTTTTCAACTTACTTTGGAGTAAGCCCAAATGAATTCAGCCAGATTTTCTTCTGACAAGACATAAAAATTACATAGAGAAAAAATATGTAACACATCATTTTCACTAATAAGTGTGTTTAATCTGTTTACATCCATCTTATCCATTCGTACAAAAAGATAGAAATGTAATAGAATAATCTCTCCTTGAATTATTGACATAGGATGGATAGAGATAAAGCCTTACCTTCCCTCTTTATTTTCTATTATATTGTTTTCTTTCCCATTTGTTCCTTGCTAGCAGAATGTGAATAATACCAGCAACAGTTCTGTTCCCTGTCTGGTCAACATTTTGGCATCTGTACAATTATAACATCATTCTGAGGATTTCTAAAAAGCTGTCAACACAAAGAGGTGTTGGAGAATAGTCAGATGCAATTCAAGGAAATGATATTTTTCTAAGTGAAAGATCTCTCCCTCTGTCTCTCTCTCTCTGTGTGTCTTTATATAAAAACAAAAGCTTAGGAATATACTGGCTGAGAATATCTAAATGCTACTAAAACTTTTAACTTTTATAAATTTGTACAGGGGATTATTTAATTCGATTTTAACTTTGTATGTATTGTTTTGATTTTAGTAGTTTTAATTTTTACCTGTACACCACCCCAAGTCCCTTCGGGGAGAGGGGGCGGTCTAGAAATCAAATCAAATCAAATAAATAAAAATAAATATGTGTAATTGTTAGGTAGGTGAAACAATGGATCATAGGGCAAACATTTTTGAACCAGGCTATGTCAAATGAGCTAACTTACAGAATGTGTTCAAACTCCAGGATCCATGACTCTGGGTGATTAAAATTTGACAAATTTGTAGTCACTTCAGTGCTGCCATTCTGCCATAGCACCACCCAGAGATTAGTACACCAGTCATGCCTTAATCATCCAAAGGCTGGGTAGACCTTCCCCACCTCCGACCACTGAGGATCAGGAAGATCAGCTGCTGGAGGGTGTTCAACCATGGTCAAGCTGGCAGGAAGTGAGAAGTCGCTCCCACGTCCACTGTTTTTTTTCTCTTTTTGCTCATGATCATTTTCTTTCTCTGCCTAGGTCATGAGTTGTCTAGTTTAAAATAAAGGTGTTGGTAGTATGCACTAGGCTAAATCAGTACATTATTGGAGGCCCTCCCTGGATGTCATTGACAAATGAATCTAAACAGATCTCTACAATGGGGAAGACTTTCTCAGCAATTGTATCCATTTACAGAAAGCCTATCTCAAGAAAGAAGGGGCAAGCAAAGCTTTCCTACCATCAAAGCTAATACAAAGATAAACATCCAACAATTGAAACTGTGCTTGACAGAGTAGCATGGAGACCCTTTGCCTATAAAGTCGCCAATAGGTAGACACAACTGAATGGTAGAGAATGAATGAATCTCAACAAAGCAAATTTCTTTTCTTAAGCAAAAAGAACTTCTTCCTCCAGGCATTTTTTTTAAATGGTTGTTATGGTTTTTGTCTGATTAATGTTACACGTCTATGCCATTTTCAGATAGTAGCACTGATGTATTTTATAGGCTTCCCATTTTATTTCTCTTTGTTAATCATTGAATAATTACTAGCTTTTATTTCTTTTGGGTTTTTTTAGTGTAATTGATCCAGACTACTGCATTAAGTCAATGAAAACTAGAATGCATAGTGGGAAAATATTGATATATGTTGACTGAGATGAATAAAGTATGGTTCATTGTGGTGAAAATTACCACAACAGAGGCATTGGATTTACAAGCATCTACCTTTCTCTCCAATAAAAACAGAAGATTGAGTGATTTCTACTATTTCTCTTAATTATATATTGTAAAATAAGCCATTGTCCTAAATTATGTTTTGTATCTGCCTTCTTGCAGACAAATTATACTTAAATATAATACTTAAATATATTTTATGTAGTGTCTTATCTATTTTCTACAAAATTCATAGAAGAATTAGGTACAGTACTGTATGGGCAAAGGTCAGGTAACATGTGGAACCATCAGGAAAAGCTATATGTTCCAATGCTGTGCAAAGCTGGATCCTTAGAGAGTCTATTCTGGATTTCCTTAGAAATAGCCCTAATATCTATGGAAATTCTCAATCATTCAAGTCATGGTTGTCCCAAAAGTGCTTTTCAAAATGCAGCTGGATTTTCTTGATTTTTGTCCTTGAAGTGAAGAAGTTTCTTGGATGAACTGTGAAATGTCTTCAAGGAAAAAAATAATCCAAGAAAGTCCAGTTGCTTTTTGAAAAGCACCTTTGGGAAATATAGCCCTAATGTGCACTTGATAATATGTATGTGCAGACTACCAAGTCGAGTTGCAAAAATCCAGGACATAAGAGTATTCTGCATCTGGTAGCCATACATTTTTTTGGGAACATTAAATTAAATTAGCAGCTCATACTCTACACACTTGGCAAAGGCTTGGTAGAAGAAAAGTGTTCTGACCTCGGCTTCCCAAAAAGCATAAAGCAGATTCCTGGTCCTGACAAAACCCCTTTTATTAAATGAATGTGAATTCCTCTCATTCACATTCAGCAAAGGCCTGGCAAACAGTCTTTCAAAGGTGAATTTATGACCACAGACCTTATCTAGCTTGGAAAGCTGCCATGTAAATATTTTCCAAATGCAGTGCAGCGCAAGGAAAGACTTGGCACAGAGTCTCTGAGATTCACAGACAGATCTCCACACTCCTGAAATGAATGAATGAATGAATGAACGAACAAATGAATGAATTGTTTCCTGCAAAAGCCCACTCCTCTTTTGCTCTCTTTTATTTCCTATGCCATTCACTGTTCACCTGTAGCTTTACTCCCAAGTTGACCCTGATTTCTTAGCTGTTCTTTTCTTCTGGCAGCTCTGCACATGCTCAACTGGGAACAGGCTCCAGCTGTTCCTCTGCCTCACTGGTGTCTAGCTCTGAAGGCAGCTGAGAACTGCCAGATGGCCTTGGCCCTATCTCTGCCTTTGTCACACAGCCCTTGTCTGAACCTTCCCCAGTCTCCAGGACTGGTCCATGTTCCTCCCCAAACTCCTCACTGTCTGACTCTGCTGCCAGCTCTGGCAGCAGAGTATCTTATATTCATTCAACACATTGTATATATCTAATGCAGAAGAGAAAGAGAAATCTGTCTTGCTTCTGAAACTGCTACATGTTTTCCCTTAATCAAGGCAAACAGTCCTGAGTTCTATAATGATATCTAATTTATATCTTGTCTCAAAATAGCTAGAATTCAGTACAAATCTATTCCCCTTTTGTTTTGTTTTGATTTTGCAAAAAACAACTACCATGCACAGAATATTAGCTGTCTGAATAATTTGCCATTTGGAAAAAAAAAACCTGAAAATGAAATAAAAACGAAACCTCTTCCATTCTTCAGAGACATCCGAAAGAATAACACCACTGGAAGACTGTATCACAGGATAAACAATGCTTTGATGAAAACATGTCCCCCCAGTGTCTCAATCATATTTTTGAAATAACACAGTTTCTCTCTGCATGAAATTTGTTTATACAGCTTATTGAAAAAATATTATATTTACTTCCGCTATATTGCAATTTTTCACTCACTTGATTTCCAACTGAGAAGCAGGAAGTTTTGCATAGGAATTCTTCACAGGAAACTGAACCAAATTCTCTTTCTTACATACATACCTTAGGTGTGTATGTCTACACACACACACAAATTTTTTTTACCCTCATGGAAGCCAGCTGGGCTTATAAAAATTGACAATGGGAAACAAAACTATCTTCTTTTCACTATCCTCCATTTAACTTCCTGCAGGATGCCTAACCTTGAATAAACCCAAGCAGTTAAGCAGAGCCTAAATCAATAGTGATAGTGGTTAGTGATTGACAAGTCAATGGATGTTTTTTGGCTCACTCAAACAGCACAAAAGATATACTACACCCTCAAAAAAACTCTGCAGAAAATTCTCTGTTGTACATTTGGTACAAAAGATGTACTACTATTTGGATTTTTAGGGGATAAAAATCCACCAAAATGAACACAAATGAATAGTAGAAAGTAGAAAGTACAAATATCAAATATAGAATATAGTGGACACATATCTATACTTTTCCCCTCTGAACAGATTTTTGATCATCAATTATTCTTTAGTTGTATATGTATAGATTAGATGAAACCTGGCTTAATGCCGCCAGTAACTGCTAGAGGGATCTGGGAATCCTAGTTGGCAATCACTTAAATATGAGCCAATAGTTTGTTGCAGCAGCCAAAAAAGTCAATGCAATCTTAAACTGCATTAATATAAAGGATAGAATCAAGATCACATAAAGTTCTAATATAAATTTACAAAGACTTAGTAAGACTACACTTGGAATGCTGCATTTAGTTCTGGTCACCACAGTACAAAAAAAGATGTTGAGACTTTGGAAAGAGCAACAAAAATGATTAGGGGGCTGGAGGCTAAATCATATGAAGAATAATTACAGGAATTGGGTGTGTCTATTCTAATTTAAAAAAAAGGAATAGAGGTGACATGATAGCACTGTTCCAATATTTGAGGGGCACCTACAAAGAGAAGGGGTTCAAACTGTTTTGCAAGGCACCAAAAGTCTAAATAAAAAACAATGGTTGGAAACTAACCAAAGAGAGAAGCAACCTAGTATTAAGGAGAAGAATGAACTAATGGAAATGTTGCTTTCAGAAGTTGTGGGTGCTCCATCATTGGAGGCTTTCAAAAAGAGACAGGACAACTATTTGTCTGAAATGGTTTAGGGCAGTGATGGCGAACCTACGGCACGGGTGGCACGTGGAACCATTTCTTAGGGCACGTGAGGCGTTGCCCTATCAGCACTAGCACGCATGTGTGTGCTAGCCAGCTGATGTAGGCCTTCTTTTGAGGACATTTTTCGCCCTCTGGAGGGTTCAGGGAAGCTCCTGAAGCCTCTGGAGGTGGTGAGGGAGACTGTTTTCACCCTCCCCAGGCTCCTAGAAAGCCTCTGGAGCTTGGGGAGGGCGAAAAAAGCACGCCAAAAGCAGAGGGTCGCACACATAACATTATGGGTGTGGCACGCCCATGCACGACGCCCCTGCCCCCTTTTGGCACACGAGCCAAAAAAGGTTAGCCATCACTGGTATAGGGTCTCCTGTTTTAGCAGGGAGTTGGATTAGAAGACCTTCAAGGTCCCTTCCAAATCTATTATTATATATTCTATGATTTAATCTATTTATCTATTGAATCATTAGAATTATTTCCTCCAGGAGCTCAAGGTGGATCTTTCTTTATTTTATACAATCACAGCTTAGGATCTTTAACCAAAATTATAGTTTATATTTTGGGGGAAAAACTTTAAATTGTTTTAATTTAACATAGAAGACGCTGTATGTCATTGTCCCCTTTGTTTATCATTTATCATTTTGTTCTGTTTATTGGCTCTTACTACAGAATCTACTCTATTTTATGATTTGATTTAAGGAATAGCTCTGCCGATAAATAACTCTTATATTTTATTTTTATATACGTAGGTCTTTCGTTTTCCTGTTTGTGTTAAAAATAACTGATATATATTTTAAGTAATAATAATTATTATTAGTTTTTACAGATGTCTGGGGAAGATTTCAGTAAAGTTGTAGATCAATTCCTCACTTTTACTACCTTAGATTTATTCATTTTTACCAACAATTTGACTGTGGCCACAGGGTATGTAAATATAGCATCATTTCATTTTAAATCAATAAGAAAAAAAACCCTGACATGCTTTTAAGAAGAGATAAGAAGAACATCAGATGCATTTGGAATTCTTTTTTTACATGAGTCTTCTTTATTGATTTTAATTAAGTGTTCCCCTAGGTAATAAAGTAAAACATTTTATCTTATTGACATTCTTCAGCCTTATTCTATTTGTAGAGGTGCAAGAATGTACCATTGAAAAGAAAATGCATTTAAGAATAGCTGGAATCGGTATGAGGAAAAAGCAGAATTTCATTAAGCAAAATTCTGGGTGACATAGCAGCAAGAAAACCTGAACATTTGAGTATATAATAGGAAAGGATCCTTTTCCATAGCAATAATGAATAAAACATGAGACTTTTGCTGCAGGAATGATATTTGTCTCCAGTTCAAAGAATCTCTACCATACACTTATGGACTTATTATGCATAGAGATGACGAAGAGAACTTGTTCTATTATCATCAGAGTGAAATGGAGGTACGGGACACTGTTATCTTCTCTGAGTCTCTATCAAAACTGAATATAAGAGCAATTACATAAGAACATTGCACCTACATTCATGCAAGCTCCTTAACAAAAATATTTCTTGACTGAAGCAACAGAAACATAAATATTGCTTATCAAATGTACAGTGTTGTCCATAGGAAAGTCAGTGAAGCAATGCCTATACCCACAAGGAAGACCCTTTTCATGGTGATAAAAAGGAGAAAAATGAGATGCAGAGATTTTCAATATAGGAAAACTTGCTGGAAGCGACAAGGAGAGAAGCCAACAGAAATTAAGGAGAAACTTCCTAACAGTGAGGAAGGAACAGCTTGCCTTCAGAAGTTGTGGGTGCTACATAACTGGAGGTTTTTAAGAAGAGACTGGACGATCAGTTGTCTGAAATGGTATAGGGTGCCCTGCTTGAGCAGGGGGCTGGACTAGAAGACCTCCAGCTCTATTTTGGTTGAGTAGTTTTCCAAATAACAGAAGTAAATCTGAATTAATTTAATGACATCTAATTCCAAAAACATTTGAATGTGCAAAATGTTCTTTCACAGACTGAGGAATGTTTAGTGGGCACTCTCTGTTTTTCAAATCTTTCCTTTTCTACAACATATATGGAAAAATGGAAATAATACAGGGAGAGAAGCATAGGGAACCATGACGTTGACTTTGGAGAAACCACACAGAAGCTGTTAAGACAATACAGAAGAAATATGTGTTAATCCCAGGGAGGCACGAAAATCTGAATAAAGAACTCAGATTGACTCTCTCCAGCACCTTGAGTTACAAAGGGAGATGAAGGAAAAACATAGGCACACATGCAAAATTATGTTACTGTGGACTATCTCAATAATTGGGTCCAATTTAAGGTGTGGTTTTGAACTTTAAAACCTTTCGTGGCATGGGAGAGGGTTATTTGAGACTCTTACTCAGTGGTGGGATTCAGCAGTTCTCATCAATTCAGGAGAATTGGTTGTTTATTTTCTGAGCAGTTTGGTGAACTGGTTGTTGGAAGAAATCATTAGGGCAGAGAACCGGTTGCTAAATTATTTCAATCCCACTACTGCTCTTACGCCAATTGCATCTGCTCTTCCCATCAGATCTGACAAGAGATCTGCAGGTTCAACACTTGAGGACAGGAGCTTCTCTGCCTACCATTCCCTTTATGGAATATTCTACAAACCCCCAAGTGATATCAGCTCCATTCCTCCTTATTTTCTGGAATTCCCTCAAGATCTTACTTTGTCATCATGCTTGGGGGTATCAGGGAATCAGAAAAGTCTTTAGTGGCTCCATTGCTATACAATGTTTTTTATGTAACTTATTTTTAATATGTGGTTGACATTTTTATTGCTTATGAATATATGTGCATGTATGTATGTATGTATGTATGTATGTATGTATGTATGTATGTATGTATGTATCTCCCTCCCTCCCTCTCCCTCTCTCTCCCTCCCCTCCCCTCTCTGTGTATTTATATTTAATATTTTATCACTTCTTTAAAGTTGTGGAGATTGTTGCATATGTAGTTTTATCCCTCTCCCCACCACCACCACCAATCATGAATGCTTAAATCTCATTCCTGGAAACTAAGTTGCATTTTCTTTTAAACTACTCACTAGTATTCGAGATTATATGAACCATGGTGGTTAGAATGCAGTACTGCAGGCTACTTCTGCTGACTGACTAATGTCAGCAATTTGGCAGTTTGAATCTCACCGGCTCAAGGTTGACTCAGCCTTCCAAGGTTGGTAAAAAGAGGACCCAGATTGTTGAGGGCAATATGCTGACTCTGTAAACCCCTTAGAGCGGGTGGTAAAGCACTGTGAAGCAGTCTATAAATCTAAGTGCTACTGCTAAACTTTATCTGCTGATGCACTGTGTGTCATCTGATTGAGAATCCCAGGAACAACTTTTCTCCTACAATATAAGGCAAATGTTATCATAGGAGTAATAAATCTAAATATTGTATAGACTGGACTGTAATAGCAATAATAGTAGAATCTGCAATAAATAATATTGTATTACTTTGTCTAGGTGCAACTGCTTGGCTCAATCTACTAAATCAAATTTTCTCATTGTGAAATAAATGACTAGGTCTTGACTGTGTTGCAAGGATCATTAATTCCTTCCATAATGACCAGAAATGTCAATAGTATCTTCTATATTATAGGGCAATAATTAGGCTGCTTATTTACTAATATCAAAGGCCATTCTAATGCATTATTACCTTATTAATTATTAACACTGTAATTACTATAGGAAAATATATGATTCAATTCCCTAATAATTCTTTTGATGCTCCAGGCAATTTTACTGATAGTTACTTTTAGTTACCTTTTGTTCCTAATACATCTAATATCTATGAAGAATTTTTCCTCCTTTATATGCTTTAGCATATTAACTAGAAACTTCCTCTATTTTATGCCAAGCAATTTATATCATTAGACTCCTGGAGCTAAATCTATAAAGAGCTTTGCTTCTTAACAGGTTTGTAATAACCTAGACATTTGAGATAAATTTTGTCATCTCTCCATGTTGACTAAAACTCTGAAAACACTGTGAGAAACAATAGCTGTCTCAACTGCTGCTTTGCTCTAAATTGCAGGCAGTGCCCAACTCGCAACAGTTCATTTAGTGAATGTTCAAAGTTACCACGCCACTGAAAAATATGACTTACGATCCTTTTTCACTGTTATGACCTTCATAATTGTGTGATCAAAAATCAGATACTTGGTAATTGATTCATATTTATGGCCGCTGATGTGTCGAAAGGTCATGTGATTGCGACTTTCTGACAAGCAAAGTCAATGGGGAAGCCAGATTCACTTAACAACCGGGTAACTAACTTATCAACTGCAGTGATTCACTTAACAACTGTGGCAAGAAAAGTCGTAAAATGGGGCAAAGCTCATTTAACAAATGTTTCACTTAGCAACAGACATTTTGGTCTCAATTGTGGTCATAGGTCAAGGACTACCTGCACATTGAAGTCTTAAATCCCCCCCCCCCCCAAGATGAGGTCCTTCCAATAGGGTAAGGATTCAGTTTCTGGAATCGCTCACATTCTGGGAAGAGTCAGTCATATGTTTGGAAGGCATTGCTTGCTATGTGGACTTTTCATCCCTTCTTATAAACTTTATGGCCTTCCTAGTCACTATTAATGATTGCGATGAGAGATGTTTTTCAGAAGTCATGACTCCTGTATGGATGTCCCTGCCACAAGAGCCTAAATTATTTTGCTCTGTGTAATACTGTATCAGAAATGGAAAGCATTTCCTTTCTGTAAGCAATCCATTCCCCCTAATAGCTTGCTTTCATTCATGGATGGTTTGTTTTGTCTCATGATTTTTTTCTTTATTGATGCTTTTCAGTTGTGAAAGATTGCTAGTTTTATCTTTGTTTATTAGTATGTTTCTTTGAATGAGAACCTTTTTGAAAAGGAAAAGCAGGGGATTCAGCAATTTTTTTAAAAAAAAGTTTTATTGCTACAAGTATGCCAATCGAATTCATCTATTTCTGAAATATGTGAAGGTAGAGTGGGGGATAAGAGTATCAAATAGCAATTTCTTCAACTTTTCCTAATTGTTAAACCATAAAGGTGTTTAGAATTTTTCTCAATTTACATCAACCAAATATAAACACTAGTATTTATGCAATATGGTAAAAAAAAATCTGCTTTGTTTGAAGTTTCTAATTTTTATGACTATGTAGAAGAAGAAAAAAAATGGTTACTACTGCCTAGATACTGTTCCTGGTCTGTTATATTGGCTTCTCTGACTTTAATCCTTTGGCAAAATAAGACATTTATTGAATATTATTTGTATAATACATACAAAATATCCATTTAGATCAGAGGTTCCCAAACTTGGCTCTGCTGGCTGGAGAATTCTGGGAGTTGAAGTCCACAAGTCTTAAAGTTGCCAAGTTTGGGAACCTCTGGTTTAGATTATTCAGAAGTAATAAAGCATTTTATTTGTAATTGTCCTATACATTAAATTGATATGATGCTCAATTGGTAAAATTTTCTCAGATGTTTAAATTAAAAATTCTTACTTTTGAAGGCCTGTGAGCATAATATTTTATAGCCTGTCCAAGCACATTTGGGCTGTAGAATAAAATCAGAGCTACATCATGAAAACATATGCTGTTATTTATTCTGAAAGAGGCAGTGAAACTTTCCAGTCATTTATCATTAATGATATGCCCTGCCTTTCTCTCCCTAAATATTATTTAGAGCATTCTAAATTATTTATATAATTCCATCCAGGCAGCAATTCACATAAATATTTACAGCTTGCATCAAGAATTCTGAAAAGGAGGTAGTGAACTTGAAAACGTAGGCAGTAAAGACACTTTCTTAACCAAATTGGACGACATGTATCATTTAGATATTTACTCCACAGTCTGATTATTCGATATCTTTATCATTTCTAAAAACTGTGGATGACTGCCAAGTATCATTTGGTATATGGATTATTACATCAGTTTGGAACAGTTGGCTTACAGATAGAAATGGGCACAAGCAATAATAACAAAATATTGTCAATTACAGAAAGCTTTCAAAAGATTTGTTCCCCTTTTTAAAAAAAAATCTGTTTTTAATATTTTATCATTTAACTAACAGGCTTACAGCAAAATTGCTTGTGTAGTACACTATTTAGTGAACTATATATAGCTAAAAATTGTTACAAAGAACTTACATCAGTACTTTTGATTGAACCAAGATTTTTTTTGTATGTTCCGTTTAACTAGATTCCCTATTCTTACTTAGCCACCAAAACTATTTTCTAAATAATAGACACTGAAAATCCCAGGTGAGAATTTGTCACGAGCATTAAGACAATGACCGACATAGTCTTAATTCCCTCTGAACTATCTTTATTTTCAAAATCTCTTGTGTTAAACTACTTACTCCTAAAACCTTGTGTCTGAGAATAAAATTCTTTCTTTTTCATGAAATATAGAAAACTCCAGGAAACAGAAGGTCAACTGAAAGATAACACTGAAAAAGATGGATCATGCTAAGGTTGCTCAGTCAAGAATAGTTTAGGATTTCACCTGTCCCATGATGAGTATGTACTTATTCCAAAAGGTTTCTGGCCCCATACATGTAGCCGGATATAGATTGAGCATAATCTACAGCTGGATCAGAAAGAGGAGTCTTTATAATTACCTCATCTCTAGTCATGTCACAAAGGCTTTCTGTGAGTTCTCAGGATATAATAAAAACGCAATGCAATACACCATTTCAGGTTTCCCCCCCCCCTTTCTTCAACCAACCAGACACAAAATCAACCATTTGTTGAGCATTTACTTTAAATTTCTCAAATTTTATAGCAGAACTAGCAACATTATTTACAATTAAAAATGCCAAGCAAGGGTTTCCTCCTGGGGAAGAATCTTCTTTTATTGTTAATTCTATAGACTTCCTCTAAAACAGTTAAGAAAGGACTTAGATGCTGTAGTATCTTTGGCTCTTTGAGTCAGCCTGGCAGCTTTCTTTTCTGTACTGGTGAAACCTTTGATCTTCCATCATCTTCAGTTTCTGTGAAAATGATGAATAACCAAAGTTTTCTGATGCTTCTTCCGCCTCAACTTTTAAAAAAAAACCATTCCTGGGATTGTCCTGCTTTGCTTCACAGACCTCAAGGTGCTCCCCAACAAACAATAAACACAGAAAGTGTGTAAATGTCATACAACCTGCTACAGCACAACTAATACAAGTTATGGAAAGTGTACACTACCATACATTAAAAAAAACACCCTCAGAAAAGCCAACAGACTTTTACAACCATAGAGCATCACTGTATCATACAAGCCAACTAAAGTCCTGCAAAACATCTTAAGCAAACCAAAACAAAAAACAAAACACCAGTAGCCCAAGATGAAAAACTGCCTTATGTAGTAAAACAGATAGGTGGAAGACTAGCATCATAAACATCAACTAGAAGAAGAGATGATGGAAATTCCTTAATCTCATAGTTATGGACAGACTCAGCTATAGTTTCAACTGAGAAACTCTTGGCAGCTTAGACCAAGTCAAATCCAAAAATACTCCTGGAAATGTGGTATTCAGACAAATCTGCCCTCAATAGACATATGGAAATAAACCGTTTTTGCACACTGTTCCAAAGGGATAACAATAAATCTAGGGAGGAAACAACAAAAACTAGAACATATCCCCTCCACCAACCAAAATTCAGATAAGCAGGGATCAACATCTGGCAAGCTCAGACAGTAAATACCGTAGTCTAATTAAGAAATGCCCAAGGAGGAAACCTCAACCCCACAAAAACTGGCAAGGCAAAGTACTGTATATAAATTGGCAGAAAAGCCCATGCTCACTTGCAATTTGATGTTACCAAGTTGGGTGATGAAACATCTGCAAGCAAACAATAAAGCTAAGAGAGCTCCAAGAACTCCACAGAATAAATACAGCCCAATCCAGCTCATGTTTGCAGGCCCACATTAAAACCAGAGTCATTTAGGATGTTGTTAAAGTAGGCCACCTGATACTCATGGCAGCTTATTTAAGCAACCTTGCAACTTATCTGCCTCCATTTCCTCTGCTCAGTAAAGATTGCTTATAGCTGTTCTATATTGTGAAGTAACTTTCCATCATAATTTTGGGAGCCAGGAACCAGAGCAGTCAGAAGGTTGCTCTGAACAATTTTCATTGTACGTTGCAGACAAAAGTGATTGGATTCTCACACACACACATGCGCACACACACGTGTGAAAATTGTTCACACACACAGAATCACACACATACACACCTAGTAAAATAAAAGCTGATCATACTTACGAGAAAAAAATAATGTTTTGCAATCTAATTTAATCAATATTAAATTTTAAAAAATCAGAACCATTATTTTTCTCTGTCAGTATTTTAGCTATATCTTTTATGTCAGACAGCATATGACCCAGATGAAATCCAAGAGCAAGTTATAGAAGAATGTATAGGTAAAGGTAAATTGTCCAGTTGTGTACAAGTTTAGGGCATGGTGTTCATTTCCATTATTTGGCCCAGGGAGCCAGAATTGTCCAAAGGTGGTACCTATTTTTCTACTTGCATTTTACATGCTTTCGAACTGCTAGGTGGCCAGGAGCTGGGGCAGGAACGGGAGCTCACCCCATTGCGCATTGCTCGGGTTTCAAACCTGGACTGTCATTTTTCCAGTTGATAAGCTTAGCTTTTTTAACTGCTGAGACATTGCACCCCTATAGAATGAACTGTATAGGACAGTGATGGCTAACTTTTTCCTGTCAAAGTGCCCAAAGCGTGCATACCTGCATGCATGTGCAAGTGTGCCTGAACTCCAAAATGCAATGCACGCACCCCCCACGCATTCATGGCAGAGACCTGAAAACCAGTTGGCCGGTGGGAGTCATGTGAGCATGTGTGGTAGAGCTGAACTGGGGTGACAGCTTGCATGCCATCAGAGAGGGTGCTGCGTGCCACCTCTGGCATGCATGCCATAGGTTCACCATCATGGATATAAGACTTGCTAGTAAATAAATTTTATCTTTCTTCTTAATAGTGGAAAAACATTACATTACCTGTTTGAATACTCAGTGGAGATGGAATTTGAAGGTTTCTTCTTAGATTAAAAAAAAAAGAACTTCTGAAGATTGTGTTATCTATTAAAGATAGATCTTCTTGTTAAATATTCATTGACCATACAGAAACAGAATAGACATGTATCTGCATTAAATTGCAGGATCAGGGCTAACCAGAAGGCAGTAGTAGTCACAATGGAAAAAAAAGGGAGAAGCGTCTCAAGATTTTTTATATAGCCAACCAATGACAGGAAAAGCATGTGGCCCAGGGACATGTAAATATTGCCACATGTCACTATACACCAGCCGGCAGCTGACTTCAGGGGAAATGACAGCACCAGGCAGCTGGAGTGGTATCAGTGGATTTCTGACAGAAATCAAACATGACAATGTACATATCACCTCGGTTTCTGTTCTGTCAAAAGTCTTAGTGTGTCACATTGCAGAGACAGAAGAATATATCATTGTGCCATAATAAGAGTGGCACGTGTAAGCCTTTTGACTAGAAGTGAACAAAAGGAAATTAGTTTACTTACTTTTAATCAAGCAGAAAGCATTATATTCATAGCTCAGTCTTGAATAGATGTCATGTAATGCCTTTTTTTTTTTTAAAGCCAGACGCTGGGTGGCTGGGAAATTCTAGGAGTTGAACTTTATGCATATTAAATTTGCTGAGAACTTTCTAGAAGATCTAAAAGCCCAAATCCTTTTTTGCAATCTTTGATGACTGGCCATTCCTTAGAGCAGTCTATTTGTCTTCACATGCTGAAAGCACATGCCCACACCCATAATACAATGTGCATGCAACAACCTCCACCCCCCACCCCTGTACATGCTCACATGACCCTCCCACATTCCCCCATCCCCTGCACATATGCACATGACCCCCTGTGCTCTCCCTCCCCATGCGCATGCGCATGTGACCCCCCCTCTTCAGTGCCCCATTTTGGGCCTAGAAGGTTTCCCTGCAGTCCCCTGGGACTAAAAATGAGCTGTGGGGGGGGGCACACCCTCATAGTCCCTCCACCCCTCGTGCATGTGCATGCATCTTCCACACGTGCCCCACCCCTGTGCATGCATGGCAGAGACCCAAAAATCAGCTGGCCAGTGAGAGGTGCATGCGCATGCACAGTGGAGCTGAGCTCACGTTCCTGCAGAAAGGGCTCTTCATACTACGTGTGGCACACATGCCATAGGTTTGCTATCATGGCCTCAGAGAACAAAAATCTGTAACCATTACAAGATGGAAGCAAAGAGATACACAAAGTTTTATCTTTTTGCCATTATTTAATGATAGCAGAGATTTTGCAGCTAAAATATAATAGCCCTAAGCATGGTTCCCTGACATTTTTGAAGCATAAAACATGAAAACTCTATTGTAAGGTCTTAAAAAGGTGCTTTACTTTATAGCCCTTATTTTCTCCAATGTATTAAATGTAGCCATTGTCTCCCAAAACGTTGGCCTGCGCCTTTGAATCTGAGACATTTCAGTCAGTGCATTAGTGACACCCAGTTATGTTATTCCTGCTATTAGTGCAAAAAAAACCCAAAAAGGTAAGCTAGGATATGGAAGGATTTCTAAGATCAGGAATAATAGAACTCATTTAGCTAAATGCAAATGATGAACCTCATAAACAGTCCCTCATGGAACAGCCATATTGCCTCATAATATTGCAACATGGCCCAATGGATTGAACATTCTAATGAACAGTAACATCCAGAAGACAACCTTTTGAAGGCTATTTCTTCCGTCTTTTTCCTTCAGAGATTGGATCATTCCATGTTCTGTGAAATAGAAAGCCAGACAAACGAAATATTGAAAGGCTTCATTGCTATATTGTAAACTTACTGAGAGGATCTGGCAATAATTAGCCAGATAGCAATATTATTTGCCTTGAAATACAAATCATTATTATTCTGCTATAAAGAAATAGGGAGAAATAGGGATAAAAATATTCTCCGTGACAGTCCAGGGTTTGGGCACCAGAGAATTACAAGAGGCAGTCTGAATGGGAAATTCAGGATCTGAAGACAGAGCAGGGAGAAGCAACAGATGAATAAGTTTCTATGGAGATTCTCAGTCATCCAGGTCATGGTTGTCCCAAAGGTGCTTTTTTTTCAAGAAGACATTTCACTTCTCATCCATTAAGCTTCTTCAGCTTCTCCAACAGAAAGCCTTGGGACTGCTGTTATATAATCCCATACATTGTTTAATTAAGCCAATTCCTGCCTTTCTTCTCAAGGAAACATGATATTTGCCTCTGCTCTTCCATTTACAATTGCCAGTGTACTCTGGGGCTAAGTACCTCGCAGGGCCAGAATATTGCTACTCATTAGCTGAATCAGGCCCTATTGGTTCAGGCTTATTGTCTCCTTGAACTGTTGTAAGTTATTTACCTTCTGACTCTTCAGGCTCTGTATGGTCTGCCTTTTCAGTGTCTGCCTCAAGAGGATTCAGAGGAAACTATAACATTCCTCTCTACATTGCCAATTGCACCAGTAAATAAAGCAAAGTGATAGAACAATGGAATCTTCGAACAACGCTAATGAAGACAAGGAATCAAACAACAGGGACTAACAGCCAATAAAAGGTGAAAGTAAAATAACCTTTGAGTAAAATTTGACTCCTGACAACTTACATGGACATATGTAAGTTGTCCATGTAAGTTGGCATAAACACTGGCATAAAACCAGCCTTTCACCATCGCCTTCTTCTAAGTGACTTAATTTGTTTTTGACTTCCTAGTACGATCCACAGACTTGATATTCCCAAATGGTCCCCATTCAATAGTTACTATAAGGAACCTTTCTTATCTTTCTAGGTCATCCAAAGCATTGGATTAGCAATATATGTGAAACTGAGTATAGTAGTGAGGAACAGAATCCTAAGACATGACTGGCAAGGTGTGATGGTGAATCATATGGCTATAACAACACCCTGCCACAGAACAACTACATAGTCACAGACCTGGGCTGGACCCTGCATAGCTGTCAGTGCAAAACCTTCAAATATTTAGGAAGAAATATAGCTTCCCAGGTAGAACCAAAAAGAAGCCCACAAGAGAATAATCAGAATAAGGAGAAGGATCACCTCTTCAGCAGCTATGGAATGGAACTAAGGTTTTCAAAAGAAATTTTATGGAGCACAGGAGATAAATTTAGTGGAAGAAGGGCCAGAAGGAAGAATCTCTTGTAATCAGTGGAACACCTGAAGTTTTAGATTTTACCCAACATTATCATCACTGACACATCTTGTTACTAAGAACTGCAGATGGATTCCAAATTGCCTTCGCTGATTATAGACATAAAGCTTAATGGGGAAAGGGAAAAACACAACACTGTTGCAATGCCAATGTGGCAGGAATTTCCGTGAATGGAGATAGAACCTGCTGAGTTCAGTTGACCCTCCATATTGTAAACTGCTCTTGATCTTTCAAAGAGAGGAGGTGGAGAGGGGTCTGTTTTGAAGCACGGAACTCAGCTGATTGCTAGGGGTGTGCAGCGTCGGCATGCACCACTTCAGTGCTTCTATTGGAGTCATTGATCTGCCTCATCTGGGCACCTTCCTTGAGAAAAGAGTCTATTGTGTATGCACTTCACATGCACAGAAGTGGTGTGGGTTTTTTTTGCCAAGGGAAGGGAAGTAAAGTGCTCCTTTGAAAGCTAGTTCAAAGTCAGATTCTGAGACGGAAAATACCTTGCTTTAGAGGCTGTTCTGTGCTGGAAGCTAGTCATTTTAAAGAAAACTCACTTTTTTTTTACTTGCTTTCTCAATTACCTGTTTGCGCAAGGTATTTCCCATGAAGAATAAAAGACATAATAATAAAACAAGGAACAATAAACTAAGAAAACATTAAAAAGACAACAATGTCTTAAAAGGCAGCACTTGCCCTAAATGCTTATTGAATTTGTTTAAAAACTCTAAAGTTTCCTAAATGGGTAAAATGATAAATTTCACTTCTCTTTCCACCCTCCTGAAAAAATTTAAACTGGTGTGCAGCTCCCTTACACCCTTTTTACAGCTGTAATTGATCACAATCACTGTAATGCAGCACATGCGTCTGAAGTGGAAAACACAAGAAAATGGACAATAAGCTCTAAAAGAGGCTTAAATTGTCATTCCTTTCCCTATTTGTTTCCTAAAGCAAGAAAATACCAGGAAACGTATGTGGCATAGTTCTATTTACATTTACTGTGTGGTGCAGACTTTCCTAAAACATGATGTTTGTCCACAAAAACATACTTCGAATGTAGCATACATGGAGAGTAAAAAAAAATCAGTTTGGTCTAATGGTTGGGGCATAGGTTAGAAACTAGGAGACCATAAGTTCTAGTTCCACCTGAAGTTTGAAAGCCAGCTGGGTGATTTTGGGCCAGTCACTCTCTCTCTCAGCTCAACTCACTTCACAGGGTTGTTGTTGCGGGGGAAAATAGAAGTAAGAAGAAGTATTAAGTATATTTACCACCTTGAATTGATAATGAAAATAATAAAAGTGGGATATAAATAAAATAAACAGTAAAATAAAGCATCACAGGCAGCTCAGTTCTACCTCAAGGGAATTCTGTATAACATCTTAGGCCACACTGAATGAATGTGCTACTCCCACTGATGCGAACACTGGAATTTTTAGAATAATTTCTAAAGTAGGGTGGCGTTAGCTCTTCTAAACTTTGGTATCCTACGCCACTGCCTACTTAGACTTAGCCTAAAGTTGGCTCTGGGGTAAAAGATCATCCATATTTCTAAATGTCTTGAGAATGTGGTAGCATCTTAGTGGGGTTTTATATCTATCTATCTATCTATCTATCTATCTATCTATCTATCTATCTATCTATCTATCTATCTATCTATCTATCTATCTATCTATCTCTGGCCTCATATAAAATCAATATGATTTTCTTTAATTTTATAATTAATTTTACAATTTAATTTTATGAAGTATTTGGACTATTTATTTATGCAGTAGAGTTCCACACTAGAGAATCTGAATGATGACTAAACTGTGTTTAAATGATGAACTAAATAAAAGAGCTCAAGACAGTGTCAAGATTTATTCAGTGAAAGACTGTGCTTGTGCATGAAAATCTGGCTCCGATCATTAGGATTCCAACTTATTATGACTCTATTATGTGCCATAGAGGTATTGATTGACATATGAAAGAGAGCAGAGGGAAGACAAAGTAAGTAGTAACTGATGGAGAGCAAAATTTATAATAAAAACCTGGGTTACAAAAACAATTTAAAGTCATTTATCATGGGAATGATGGCATTCTGCCAGATCAAAAAGGTTATAGTTCTAGACAATATAATGGGAAGGGGTCTTTAAGTGAGTGGAAATGTAAGACAGATATGAACTAATCTGAATTAATCTTCTTCCCTACAAATTTCAGAGAGTGATGGCCAAATGTCAAGCGAGACAGATACCAAAATGAGTCATCATCAATAAACAATCCTTTAATTACATAATAGTTCCAGACAGTGATTGAACATTGAATGAAGAATTTGACAGATGCGACCAAGGGCAGAGAGCCAAATCCCTGCAATTGAAGATGAGGGTGTGAAAAAAAAAGTGTGTGGCCAAAGAAAAAGTCACTCACCCTGGAGTTTGACAAGCCATTCATTAAAGCAAAGTGATGCATTATCAATTTCTCTTCTTGTTTCAAGGTTACTTGGCAAAACAAAAGCAGGGAAATGATAAATTAAGTACAGTCACATTAAGGACATTTTTTAAAAGGACACATAAAAGACCATATGCAGCAATTCTTATGAGAGATATCATTTTTATATTCATAAAATATAGGGGTTATTAATACATCTCTGGCTCAGACAGGAACAAACAGTGTTACCTAGTATTATAGGTATTACTATAACAAATCTGGACACCTTTCAAAACATAATTTGAACATCTTATAGAGCAGGAGTGTCAACCTTGATTTCATTGAGGGCCACATCTGGGTTGTGTTTGAACTCGGGGGCCCAGGATGGGCATGGCCAGTTTATCGTCACTCATGTTGACGGCTGCCTGGGGTGACTAAATGCTCCTCACCACCGTTTTTGGCTGCAATGGCTTCCTGCAATCCTCTGCCAGTGAAAATGGAGCTTCTGAGCTGCATTTTGTTCTGGTAGAGGCACCATGGGCTGGTCCTTTGCTGTTTCCAAGGAAAAAAAATAAGTCTTTGCATTCTGCAAACCTCCCCAAAATGACCAGTTTTTCACAAAAACGGGCCCGTTTTTTTCCAAATAAAAGGAATGAATAGTCTTGGGGGAGGGGGTTTGCTCCTGGGAGAGAGCAAAACGAGCAAAAAACAGCTCATTTTTTGTGAAAACGGGCCATTTTTTGTCAAAAAAATTGCATGCATAGCCTTATGGAGGCTTATAGAGTGCTACTGGGGGAGCAAAAAATGGCCTTTTCTTTGCTCATTTCTGCCCTCCCCAGACCCCAGGAGATCTCTGAAAGCCTCCATAAGGGTATGCATGGCCATTTTGGTGAAGGGGTGGAACTTCAGGAGGCAAAAAATGCTGTATTTGATGTATAAGACACACTCAGGCTCGTTTTAGAGGGGAAAAAGTGTGTCTTATACTCTGAAAAATATGGTAGTTTTAATCTACAAGATTTTCCTCTATACTGTGGGGTTTGCCTGAAAGTAAGAACTGTTGGGTCCCCAAAAGAGACAAATTATGGAAAATGAAAAAGGTAAGTGCTCTCAGATTTTAGAATGCAATCAGAAGCACCAACCACACAATACCCCAGACTTAATAATTGTTGATAAGAAAGACAGAAAAACCTATGGTTAGTTGATGTTACAGTATCTGGAGACAGCAGAATAGAAGAAAAAGAACTAGAGAAAAACAGATGGCCATACCATTGACACCATCAAAGAAGAATACCTGCCTATCCGAAGTCCTTGGGAGAAGCTCGATAGGTGGATAAAACTGGATAATGCCAAATCCAGTTTAAACATTTGGCTGACTGTGTGATGAACCATAATAATAAAAAACTTTACTGTGAAAGCTGGCAACAAGAGTTTGCAAGGAACAGGGGAAAAAAATATTCTTGATCCATAATAAGACTTCCAAATGCCTTTTGGGTCTGCTTCACCAAGACATCTTGTGGGAGCAACTTTTTTTTAAGGTCAGTTCAAAGAATTCTATAAAGGTCCTAACATAGGCAATCCAGACAAATACAATACAATACAATAGCAGAGTTGGAAGGGACCTTGTAGGTCTTCTAGTCCAACCCCCTGCATGGGCAGGAACCTTATACCATTTCAGACAAATGGCTATCTAACATCTTTTTAAAGACTTCCAGGGTTGGGGCATTCACAACTTCTGGAGGCAAGCTGTTCCAGAGGTTAATTGTTCTAACTGTCAGGAAATTTCTCCTTAGTTCTAAGTTGCTTCTCTCCTTGATTAGTTTCCACCCATTGCTTCTTGTCCTGCCCCCAGGTGCCTTGGAGAATAGTTTGACTCCCTCTTCTTTGTGGCACCCTCTGAGATATCGGAACACTGCTATCATGTCTCCCCTGGTCCTTCTCTTCATCAAACTAGACATACCCAGCTCCTGCAGCCGTTCTTCATATGTTTTAGTCTCCAATTCCCTAATCATCTTGGTTGCTCTTCTCTGCACTCTTTCCAGAGTCTCCACGTCTTTTCTACATCGTGGCGACCAAAACTGTATGCAGTATTCCAAGTGTGGCCTTACCAAGGCACTATACAGTGGCATTAACACTTCACGTGATCTAGATTCTATCCCTCTGTTTATGCAGCCTAGAACTGTGTTGGCTTTTTTGGCAGCTGCTGCACACTGCTGGCTCATATTCAAATGGTTGTCCACTAGGATTCCTAGATCCCTCTCACAGTTGCTACTATTGAGCAAGGTACCACCTATACTGTACTTGTGCATTTGGTTTTTCTTGCCTAGATGTAGGACCTTACTTTTTTCACAATTGAATTTCATTTTATTAGATAGTGCCCAATGTTCAAGTTTGTCTAGATCCTTCTGTATCTTAAGCCTATCTTCTGGAGTGTTGGCTATTCCTGCCAGCTTGGTGTCGTCTGCGAATTTGATGAGTTCCCCATTTATCCCCTCATCCAAATCGTTGATGAAGATGTTAAAGAGTACTGGGCCTAAAACAGAGCCTTGGGGGACTCCACTGCATACTTCCTTCCATGTAGATGCAGTTCCATTGAGGACTACACGTTGAGTGCGGTTGGTCAGCCAGTTGCGAATCCATTTGGTGGTAGTGCTGTCTAACCCACAATTTTCTACTTTATCTAATAGTAGGTTATGGTCTACTTTATCAAATGCCTTACTGAAGTCCAGGTAAATTATATCAACAGCATTCCTCTGTCCTAAGCTATCTAAAATAAGAATATGAAACTGGATGAAGTAAAATGTGTGCAGATGCAATAATTATAACTGAATATTAACAAAAATTAGTATATAATCACTGTGCTTGGGCACAGCTGGGTTTGAGAAGCTGTCTTCCTTGTGATCCAACTTTGATGGTATTTTTGTCTCAGTATAAATAAAATTTGTTTCAGTGTAAACAGCAAGTTTTACTCTGAAAATATTTTACCCTCCAGATATTTTTAGAGGTCAAAATCTGGAAACGTGGTGAGATGTATTTGTTTACTTTGACTGATTATAAAGTATTACTCTGGTTTTCTACCTTAGGCTGCTTCATATTAATTCTCTCTCATTTCTTACATGAGACAATATAGAAACTGTATCTATATGACAAGTTCCTTACATGGGAAGAACCATAAGACAGAGAAAAATACTCTGGATTTTCTGACATTTAACATCAATAGCATTTAGACTTAAATATTGCCCCATAATGCTTTGCAGCACTCTCTGGGTGATTTACAATGTCAGCATTATTTGCAAAAATTCCCCCAACAATCCGGGTCATCATTTTGTCAAGCATGGAAAGATGGAAGACTGAAACATCCTTGAGCACCATTAAGAGTGAACATGACGATGTGGGCAGAATTTGTCTGCACATCACTGCCCTTAACCATTGTACCACCAAGGCTCATACCAGTGGCATAGCATGAAGCACCATAAGAAGAATTTCATTTGGGAATCTGCCATCTTCATTGGTGCATACCAATAGTTATGGTACTCTTCCAATTTCATTTTAAATTGTATTTTATCCAATTCCATTTTAAATTTCTTTTTATCAAATTTTAGTAATAATTTGTTTCTGGAACTCTGCCCTTTGATATGGCCCAAGGGCTAATAAATAAATTAAATAAATAAATAGTTCTTCTACTCCTTCTGTTCTGGCACTGTTATTGATAGTTCAGTTCTGGTACTCTGGCAGCCTTTTGTTTGTCTGAATGGTTATTTCCTGGAGGTCAAGAGAACTTTTGAAAATATGTCAACTTAAATCCACTATAGTAGCCCAAATCTCAGATCACATCATACAGTGATAATATCAGGCACAGCACTTGAGGCAACAGTCAGCCTTCGAGGATCGCCAATATGTGTCTAAGCATCAGCTTTAGGGTATT
This sequence comes from Rhabdophis nuchalis, assembly GCA_039707465.1. Lineage (NCBI taxonomy): Eukaryota > Metazoa > Chordata > Lepidosauria > Squamata > Natricidae > Rhabdophis > Rhabdophis nuchalis. The sequence continues at coordinate 288,105,917 of CM077643.1, forward strand.
GAGATTAGTAGGGTTACAATGATGGATGTTGAAGAAGAAATTATGCGTAGTACTGGTAATCCTCAGGATAAGATCATAATTGAGTGTTAGATTTATAGTCATGAGTGGTGATGGCTGTGAAGTGGGTCATATGATTGGATCCAATTTTATGACTTTCTTCCACAATGGGTGTTAAGTTTATGCAACAGCCATTAAGCAGATCTCACAGTCATTATGTGAACCTATTTTCTATAGGGCCATTTTTGCTGGAAGCTAGAAGTAAACCTGACATCATGGTCTCATGATTATGAGGTGTTACAAGAAATTTTAAATGCTGCCAAGTGTCAAACATGTGGTCACATGATGCGGGCTAACATTGGAACTTTGAAAGAAGATCATAAGTAGCTTTTAGAAGGAGGAGGTCTATCATAATTTCAAACTGTTGCTAGGTCATAAATTGAGGACTACTTCAGATGTGGTATTCAGCCACCCGTTCTCCTGAACTGGTAGTGGAGATTGCGGGTGGGCAAAAGTGAAAAGAGTTGTGGCTGTTTTAAAAGCTACAACAATTTGATAGCTTTGATTACTAAGGAGAGGGGTTTCACTATGACAATTCCTAAGCACTGCTTCCAGATCATTTTCAATGTGTGCTCAGCCTTAATGAGCAACTCTTTAAATAACATTCCAAAACAACATTAGTTGACTTCAGTATGATATTGTAGATGTTGAAATGGTAGTTGAGGATTGTTTAATTAAAACAGTTTGTCAGTATTTTAATTCGGGTCATACTTATTTTCATATTGAAAATTCAATATTCCTCAAGTCTAATTATTTACTTGTTTGTTTGTAATCAATTTTTGTAATCAATTTTCCAAGGAAGCAACATTTCATAATTACATTGCAGGAATTTTATTTTATTTTTTCTCACCGTAGTTTGAATACTCCATAAAAAATGTTATTTGCCCCAATCATGTATTAAATGATATTATGTTATATCTTTGTTTCTGTAGTTAAAATCCATAAGACATTCCATTTCCTTTAAAGAGAGGCAGCCACCAATCTGAAAAGAATAAATATCAATTTTTTTAAAAAAAAAATGCTATCATGCATAGAATTAGAAAAAAATAACTTTAAAATAATAAAAGAGTATTTTTATAAATACTCTACATAAGAAAATTTATCCATAAAAAGAAGAAAAGATAATTAAATATATAAAAATCCCTACCAGAACAAAACAAAAATTGAAACAAAGCATAACTCAAAAACTATTCTAGGAAGGAATATCTATATATAATGTATGAGAGTAGAAAAGGAAGAGGGAAACAAAATTGCCTTAATTTCTCATTTTTGACAAAAGTATGTATCAACACTTGTATTTAAAAAACTTAGGCTGAATACTGCAATGTTGTTCTTTCATTAAAAATACAACAAAAACTTGGGAAGATTTTGAGGATTATAGAAATGTGTGCTCAAAAATGACTATATTAATCAAAACTGTGTACCTAATTTTATTATTATGTATAATAATTATTGTATTATTGTTATTATGAGCCATGGTGGCACAGTGGTTGGTATGCAGTGCTGCAGGCTACTTCTCCTGCCTGCTGGCTGCCTGCAGTTTGGCAGTTCAATCCTCACATGATCAAGATTGAGTCAACCTTCCATCCTTCCATGGTAGTAAAATGAGGATCCAAATTGTTGGCAGCAATATGCTGACTCGGTTAACTGCTTATAGAGGGCTGCAAAGCACTGTGAAGCAGTATATAAGTCTAACTGCTATTGCTATTAATATTTACTGTATGATGACAATAGGACAGAAGAAAAGTAAGACACAATCCATGTAATTATATACAGTTTCTATTAGGATATGACAATGGCCTCACACCAGCAGTGGGTTGCTGCCGGTCCTGAACGGTATAGTCATACTGGTAGTGGCCTGGAACAGCTGAGAGTGTACTGGTACGGTGGCTCGTTTGGCCCACCGTCTGCCTGTGCTCTATAGCTGTATTTAATGCCACAGCGTGCGTAGCCTGTGTGCGTAGCAGCTGGGTGTTGCAGGGGCAGTGGATTGAGCATGCATGTGCAGCGCATGTCAGGCGTGTGCACAGTGCACATCAAGCTCGTGCACAGACAGACCGCGATCAGCGTACTGGTAGCGACAGTAAAAGCAATCCACCACTGCCTCATAACTGAATGGAGATGCAGCCATAATGCTCTTTGGGGCCTCGCAACCATGACAAACAGAAGTACATAAAATCAAACCAGATAGTATGCCATCTTTTCAAGCAATTGGGAGACAGGCTTCCCCTCTGCCTTCCTACAACAGTGTTCTGAATACTGATGCATGCAATCTACCAAAAAAGAGTAATCTTTATTATACAAGTAGCTCTGCTTCATCTCTGAATCCAACTACTGACAGAAACAATAACTTTCCCTACTGATTCAAGTCAAATGACAAACAAGGAATTACAAGCCTTGCCAGTGCCTGGCTCTTGTTCTGTGATCTTTCTGCCAATAGTATAATCCCAAGAAATGGCATAATTATCCTGAAAATATACACATTCCCATTTTATTATCGTTCAGGCAGGACTATCTTTGCTTTCTCTTTTGTCAGAAATTTTCTGCTATTGTATCGAAATCTGTGTGCCCGCTGACAAAATAAACAGATAAATGGCATGTTCCGGTTGGAAAGTCTCCCGTGGCTAATGCTGCTGGCGGTTGCTTATTTGTTGATTAAATTGCACTCTATACTCTAACCTTATAGCTAGGTAAGAACATGCTGGTGGGAATTTTTATCTGGCCACATTTTAATAAAGAGAGGAATCAAAGAAGAGAATGTACTGGCTCCCTACTCATTCTGTTTTTACATTGTATTATTCTGGTTATGAAGTCAAACATTAAAAAAACACTTGCTGGAATTGGGTATGTCTAGTTTAATGAAAAGAAGGACTAGGGGAGACATGATAGCAGTGTTTCAATATTTAAAGGTCTGCCACAAAGAAGAGAAAGTCAAGCTATGCTCCAAAGCACCTGAGGGCAGGACAAGAAGCAATGGGTGGAAACTAATCAAGGATAGAAGCAACCTAGAGCTAAGGAAAAAATTCCTGACAGTTAGAACAATTAATCAGAGGAACGATTTGCCTCCAGAAGTTGTGAATGCTCCAACACTGGAAGTTTTTAAGAAGAGATTGGATAATCTTTTGTCTGAAGGGGTGTAGGGTTTCCTGCCTGAGCAGTTAGTTGGATTAGAAGACCTCCAAGGTCCCTTCCAACTTTGTTATTCTGTTATTTCCCCTCTACAGTTTTAAAGAAATAGGGTACTGACCTTGAGGTATGTTGATGACATGGCACTTATGTCAGTGATCAAGAGTGAACTTGAAAAAATATTCCTTACAGTGGCTGGCTATGATGAGAGGAAAAATATGAGGATCAACTCTGATAAAATCTAAAGTGTAGGCCTTTGGTTCCAGCAAAACCATTCATTCATGGTTAATTAATGCTAAGTAAATAGAGCAATGCTTCCTCTTTAAATATTTTGGTGTTGTTTCCCAGGAGCAATTATCTGAATAAGATAACAATATAGTTTTAAAAGTTACTTAATGCTCACTGGATATTATTCTATCTAATAATTTAATAATTTAAATAAATAATAATAATTTATTAATTTATAGACCGCACCCTTTCCCCCATGGGGACTCGGGGCGGTGCACAGGCAATTTAAAAATCCAAAAATACAACAATATACAAATACAAAATGTTAAAATCAAATTAAATTAACCCCTGTGCTAAAATCACTATTAAAACCCTTAAAACCCTAACAATACCCCCTAAAAATTTATACAATTTCATTTTGTGGCTAGGAATGTAGACATTAGGCCAGGCCGGCCTGATGGAAGAAGTGAGTCTTTAACTTCTGGCAGAAGGAGCGGAGGTCCGTCGTTGTTCTAATTTCAGGGGGTAGGTCATTCCAGAGGGTTGGGCCCACCACAGAGAAGGCCCTTCCCCTGGGCGTCGCCCGCTGGCATTGCCTGGTGGACGGCACCCGGAGAAGTCCCTCTCTGTGGGAGCGAATCGGTCGAAGGGATGTATGGGGCAGGATGCGATCTACACCAAAATGCAATTCAATTAACTGCCACTGTTCTCAAAACATTCCGGGGCAAATAATTTTACTGATTTTATATGGTAAAATGTTAGGGTTGGAATGATAATGCAGTTGTTTCATTGAAAATAGTCCAGAATCACTTTATAAGGTGATTTAGATCCCCCTTCCCCTTTTTTATTTCCAAACTGTATCCTCAGTCGACTTTGAAAGCAAATTCTACAAAGTTCTCATAGAATAGAATTTTTTCATTAAGATAGAATACATCAAATAAGATGTTCTAATCTACACTATATTTTATGATGTTGTAATGATCTAGGCTGGGCACAGAAGCACACAACTGAAGCAAAGTCTTAATTACACAAACACAATTTTTGTCATTACACAAACACAATTTTTCATTGACTAGTGTATAGTTTTACAGTTAACCCTACAGGATTTTTTTTTAGCTCAGAAAAACATTTAAAAATCCTAAAATTGAATTTCTATTCTATTTTTGCTTTGTCAAATGTATTATTACCACATTATAACCTATACTTACATACTAACTTTATATTTATTTTTGGTAGTCTAAAGTATTATTAAGGATATTGCTATTAATATCCATAACAATTTTATTTATTACTATTACTTCAAGTAAAAACCTATGACTATTCCTAACACTAGTAGTGAAAAATTGTGGCTGTTAATGATAAAGTCATTGCTTAGAGCAACTAGTCATTTTGTACTCAAAAACACATTATAATGCAAATGCACATCATAATGCAGAAATGGTTCACATTCATATTAACAGGTGCAGGAACCTAATTCAATTGAATTATGTCACAAGTAGCTAAATGTCATTTCTTTGAAACCACTCTGCCAATCAAGAAAAGTGAAATATTTTTGGCATCTTCTGATTAGCTCACTCTTTAATCAAGTGGTAAAAAATAATAATAATAATAATGGTTTTCTATCATCAATCATTCTGGCAAAAAAAATAATTTGAGATTCAATAGAGTTAAACATGAGATGGTACAACAGACTACGTAACACCATTCAGAAAGGGAGCAACCCCATTGTTAATACCCCCATATTTATTTTAATAGATTGTACTTAAAAAGGTGGCCAGGCTATATCCTTCCCCTTTCTCTGCTCAATTTGTAATTGAGTGCAGGAGGTAGAGTTCAGGTTTTGTAATCTGGTTGCTTTCAGATTGGCAAGAAAGCTGGTTGAGTCAGCCTTCCATCCTTCTGAGGTGGGTAAAATGAAGACATCCCTGCGGCCGATTCGCTCCCACAGAGAGGGACTTCTCCAGGTGCCGTCCACTAGGCTATGCCTTCTCTGTGGCGGGCCCGACCCTCTGGAACGACCTTTCCCCCCCGAAATTAGAACAACTACGGACCTCCGCTCCTTCCGTCAAAAATTAAAAACACACTTTTTCTGTTTGGCTAGCCTAGGTTAGTCATCTGTTTATTGTTTTAATTGGTTTTTAAGGGGTTTAGTTTTTAGCATTTTGGGTTTTTAGCGCAGGGATAACTTGTTTAATTTGATTTTTATATATTTATGATGTATTTATGTTTGTATGTTTTTTAATTCCCCTGTGCACCGCCCCGAGTCCCTTTGGGGAGAGGGAGCGGTCTATAAATTAAATTTATTATTATTATTATTATTATTATTATTATTATTATTATTATTATTATTATTATTATTATTAGACGCAGATTGTTTGGGGAAATATGTAAATTGATTAGAGAGGGCTGTAAAGCACTGTAAAGCGGTATATAAGTCTAAGTGCTATTGATGCTGAAACTGCTGAAGGAGAGGGAGAGATAGGGTTGGGAATTGAAAGCAGGAGCGAAGCAAGTAAAAGGGGTTTTAACAGATGTTTAACAGATAAACTGAGTTGGAAGGGACCTTTGCCGGTCATCTAATCCAGGGGTTCCCAAACTTGGCAACTTTAAGACTTGTGGACTTCAACTCCCAGAATTATGCTGGCTGGAGAATTCTGGGAGTTGGTCCACAAGTCTTAAAGTTGCCAAGTTTGGGAACCCCTGATCTAATCCAACTCCCTGTCCAAGCAGGAGACCCTACATCTGCCTATACTAGGATCGAACTCACAACCTTCTGATTGTGAGGCGAGAGCTCCACCTCTAGCCCACAGCAGCAGGTTTTTGTTTACATTCAGACCAAAGAATAACAGATTTTGGCAGTTTCTCTGTTGAATATTATTACTATGAAAACAAACAGGATCTTCTTAATACTCTAGGATTTTTATTTTTCTCCGTATTTTTTTTGTACTGATGGGTTTATTGAGTTCAACAATACTTACTCCAAAATATGAGGGCATAGGATTACTGACTTCTTTTCTTCTTCTATTTTTTTAATATGTATATATAATGGGTTTGAAGAATAAATGTTAAACTTGCCAAGTGAGATAAAGAAAATGAATTAAAATGGCCTCTTTCTGTCAACTAACATGCCAAACTGACATGTTGCAGTAATAATGAAAGAGTTTAGTATATCAGAAATTACTATGCTACAGACTGATAAGGAAAAGGGTTAGGAAAAAGTAGTACAAGAAACGGCAAGTTTTATGATAATTTTGTTTTTCACTATAATGTTCTAATCTATGTCTTCAGCCAGGTGCAAAATAAATAATAAATAAAATTAAGGAATTAAGAGATAACATTATTGTAATTGAAATTTTCTGCAGTCAAGGGCTATTGTATAAATAGTCACACAATTAAACACTCCACACCTTACATTGTTATTTACACTTTCAAAGAACATTAACTATACTTGTATTTATATTTTGTGCCTCCCTATGCTCTTCACTCTTAAAGCCTTCTATACCAAAAAATAATTCAAGTTATTTTTATATCACTTGAATTATTTTATTTATCTCCTGCGATAATAACATTTCATAAATCTGCTGGTCAGTTATGATTTTCAATAGAAATATCTGAATTCCAAAGTGCTAGAGGATAATGGAGTGCCCAAGTAGCAGCTCTCACTAGCTACCTGAAGGTACTTGCAGAAAAGCAAGACGGAAGTAAAGAGGGCGTTTTGCTTATTAATGTAGGAAGGCTATTGTGGATCACTCGGTGGTTCACTGTGAACCTCTAATGGTCTGTAAAAGTTTGAAAATCGTTGCTCTAAGCAGATTAATAATAAGCCTGAGTGAAATATCCAGTACCCTAGAAAGAAATGCATTCTTCTTATTAAAATGAAGAAACAATTCTTCAATCCTCAGTGTAGTGGGTCCTATTATCTGAGAGATTCCTCTGATTATTGGAACTGCAGAATAAGGTACATGAAAGGAACTTTCCTTTTATAAGCCAACAGTTCTTATTCCTCCACAAAGCTGATCTAAACAAGGGAATGCATCACTTGAAAATTTAGTGAAGGAAGCACTTTGAAAATTTTGTAAAATCACGCTTAGTCCATGAAATTAGTGACAGGGGTCAAGTTTACAACTTTGTGACTCAAATTCAGAATATACTTCTCATTTTTCTTTCAGACTCTTCTGCAACCTATAAAGAAAACATTTAATTGTGGCTACTGTTAGAAAAATAGGAATCATAAATTCTCTACTGTACATCACCTAGAAAATAACTAGTATGTCTTGGATCTACTTTGTGCCTATCATAATACCATTTGATGAAGAATGGTACTTGTACAACTCTAGTCATGACATAATGATTAACTTAGTCAATTGCCATTGCTTGGGACAAAATGATTATCTCTACAGTTCTACGGTGTTATTCCATTCTATACCAAACTTCTGTCTTTTCTTTTTTTCCCTTTCATTATTCTGACAATTAAAATGTATAAAAACAAGTAACAAAAAAGTAATTTATAAATAAAATTTTAGAAAAGTATGTAGAGCATATGCAAGTACATGCGTGTGCCTGCATGCCTGCACACACACACACATAGATTCTTACATAATCACTTTCTTTTGTGCATCTGGAATATGACCGATTTTTTTTTCAATTGAAACAGATACTTCTAAATATTTTATTAGTAATGAATTATTTTTTTAGTTCTGCTCCGTCAGGAAAGAAGAACAATTTAAAATTGTTGCCCACAATGCATTAAATTAAAGGAGAATTTGGGGTGTCTATCATGACTTCAAATCAGGTAGAGAGGCTGATGAATCAGGGAAAACATACTGACATTTAAAGAAAAGTTTTTTTTATAGTGGACTTGTTCAACAAAGGTTTCCACTGTTTGCTGTGCCTCATTAAATAGCGCACCTTGTATTTTGTTGGTCTCATTTCAGCTCATCATTTTCCAGCAAACTTTATTTCAAGCTATTCAGAATTTAATGCACATTTAGATGCAATAAGAATATTTACTTAAGAAATTGATAGCGTTACTGGAGATTCTTTTAGAAAACATTCCTCAAGCGCCAAACTTTCATGGGAGAATTTTGAATGGCGGAGAGGAAAATCCATTCAAGTTTAGTTCTCACTGTCAGCCAGACTGCAGTTCACCATCATTTGAACTCAGACAGTAATTCAGGCAGACCTGTTCTGGGTCACCCCGGTGGCAATAGCTTTCTGATTGTTCTTCCCTTTGGATCAGAGTCAGCAATAGGCATTAAATTAGTACAGTGACACCAAGAGAGAGAGCTCAGTCTGAGTGGCCCAGATTGTGTTGAACAGCATACTAGATTACCTTGACCTCCAGGGCTTGGTAAAGATGTGGGGACTCCCTGAGTTGCATCTTTAAATTCTCATAACATGGGAGCTACAGCCTGAACTAAATAGTATCATACTGGTTTTATTTTCACTCTTTAAAACATATGGGAAAGTATGCTTTTGTTGAACCTGAGCCGATTGTATCTCATTGTAATTCCGAGGCTATGCTTTTTTGAAAGGCATAACAATATTAAGAAATTATCCATGCATGATCACATTTATTTTTTGTAAAAAATGAAAATAAAAATACCATAATATCAGGTGATCAACCATGCACCTGCTAAACGATAGATTCTACCCATAGAAGCAAGGGACGTGGTGGCACAGTCGCTAAGAGGCTGAGCTTGTCAATTAGAAGTTCGGCAGTTTAGCAGTTTGAGTCCCTAGCGCCGCATAAGGGAGTGAGTGCCTGTTACTTATCCCAGTTTCTGCCAACCTAACAGTTCGAATGCATGTAAAAAATGCAAGTAGAAAAATAGTGACCACTTTGGTGGGAAGGTAGCAACGTTCCGTGTGCCCTCGGCATTTAGTCATGCTGACCAAATGACCACAGAGACATCTTTGGACAGCACTGGCTCTTCGTCTTAGAAACGGCGATGAGCAATGCCCCCAAGAGCCAAAAACAACTAGCATGCATGTGTGGGGCAACATTTACCCTTACCTTACCCATAGAAGCAAATAACCTGGAGCTCGGTTACCAAAAGGACTTACTTCAACTTTAAACTTTAGAGCCCCACTCCAACAAGTTATGTTAGATAACCCTGAGCCATGCTACCTATGGAATATTTTTTGTAGATAAGGTAACCACCACCTGTCTTTCAGTCTTTTCATCACCAAATGAAAAGTCTCTTCTGCACTGGTCATATTATACAGAATGTCATATCTCATACTGGACACTGCAGTTTAGAAACCCAGAGGAAACAACAAAAAAGATAAGCTGTCTGAAAAAAACCAAACAAAAAAAGATGAAGAGTTGGTATGATTACCCTGGAGAAGTGACTGCAGAGAGACATTAAACCTTTTCCTGCAGAGTTACTATGTAGAAAGTAGACTAGACACATTCAGGGTTAACCTAAAAGTTAGGAGACATATCTATTGTTGGAAGAAACGTCCATCAGGGTTCAGTTCCAAGTGGGGGAAAAGACACTGGAAATATGGAGGCTGCTTGGAAAGATGGTTTAATGGTGGACGTGATAGCAGTCTTCCGATTCTCCAAAGCACCTAGAACAAGAAGCAATGGGTGGAAACTAATCAAGGAGAGAAGCAACTTAGAACTGAGGAGAAATTTCCTGACAGTTAGAAAAGGGAAAGGCTCACATGCCTTGAAGATGTTGGGTGAAGAAGAAGAAAAAGGCAGAGAGCACCTGAATTTTATGCCCTCTCTTGGGCTCTACCTTAAGAGTTTCCTGTTCCTGTCCAAGAAATATATCCCATTGGCTGTCAGACTCCCAGGGAGCAGGGGTCTTAGCTAATATTGTAGGCTTACTGTGTTCCAGGCCTGGTTGAATCTTGATGTAATCTCCCCAGATGCCATGCTGTGAATTCTGTTGCTAGATGGGTAGAGGGCTAATCCTATCATGTCCTGAGAGTCATGTGTTAATCCCATCACCCTGGAGCTGAAGGTGATATATCTTTGTTATGTAGAATAGGCTGGCTCAGGCCTTAATGGCCTATTAACAAAGGTGGACTCCAGGGTGATGGGATTAACACATGAGTTTCTTCCTCCCTTTTAGGGGAAATATTCTGCCCTTTTAATATTTCCTAATTCATTTTTCTAGGAGATGGGTAGATGCTAACTTCCTACACAATAATATTTAAAATATTAGCCATTCAGCCAAAAATAATTATATATTTTACTATTTCTCTTAGAAAAACTCTAGGATTTCTTAATTACTGGGCAGATATTTTTGTAACTAACTAAATGAATATTCAATATCATTTCTTTCTTGAAAGAAAGATGTATTCCTGATTTAAATACTGTGTAATTAGTTAATAAGGTGGCTTTCTAAACAAACAATATTTGGGAGTAAATGCCATTAAATATATTGAGATATAAAAATGCATATCATTGGGTTTTTAGCTATGGATATATCAGTTAAAGATGCTGTCATAAGAAAAACCCAAAATGAAGAAAACATAGAAGTAGGCTTATGAACATGGGGAAAAAATCACATTCTCTGTATTTTTTATTATTTACCTGATTCTTATGTGTGTGGGTGGGTGTTATGTTTGTATAATCTTAAAATGTTCCGTTAAAAATAAGAAGACAACAATTCAACTAACTAAAATCTTTATTATAGAAATCCAAAGGGCAGGCCAAATTAAATGTATGGAAAAGAAAAGAGATAGGAGGGGAGGGGAGGAGAGGAGAGGAGCTACATTTTGAAATATCTAACTCATTCTATAACATCATTTTTTCCCTATTGGCCTAGCGTAACCCTAGCGTAACCCCCATTATTGACTATTAGACAGTTTTAAATTTGGGATTTTTAATTCGATTTTTAGCATAGGGTTTTACTAGAATAAGTTTTTTAAATTTTATATGTTTTGTATGTATTTTAACATTCCTGTGCGCCGCCCTGGGTCCATTTGGAGAAGGGCGGGATATAAATTTAATAAAATAAAATAAATAAATAAAATACATTGATCTACATCAGAGATCTTCAAACTTGGCAACTTTAAGACTTGTGGACTTCAACTCCCAGAATAGCTGGCTGGAGAATTCTGGGAGTTGAAGTCCACAAGCCTTAAAGTTGCCAACTTTGGGGAGCCCTTGCTCTACATGATAGAAGATCCATGTTTGACACTTACGTGATGCCAAAGATGGCAGAGAAAAAGTTTTTTGTCCCCACTCTCATTACTATATGTGCAGTAACTGAAGCTGGTGAAGTTCTAGCTGGTTCTATCTAGAGTGGAAAACACTCTGTAAAATCTAAGCAGATGCATTTCAATCTCATCCATGGGATAAGAATGGCTAAGATCACAAGGCAGAAGGGAAAAGCTGCATGTAGGTTAAATCCTTGGAGCTGACATGTATAGATAATCCTCACTTGGGACCAGAGTCATTGAGGAAAGTGGTTGTTGAGCGAGATGCCCATAAATTGCTTCACTCAACTGTTGTGTTCCCAACATTCCCCCTTGTAGGTTGTTAAATGATCTCATAGGTCCTTAAACAGAGTCCATCTCTCTGCCTGTGGAATGATTTGGAGTTCTTTGCATGCTCGAATTTCAGATCTAAGCATGAATGAAGCAGCAGGGTTGTCTTTCATCCTGTCACCAGAGGCAAAAGGGAGTCTGTCAGTAAGCAGTAACAGTTTGCAACTTTACCTGATGGTTTTTCAATGATTTTCTAGGGAAGCCAGCAGATAAGATTGCAAAGTGGCGATTCCATGATCGAGGGATACTTGGCAAGTAGTCCTACGTACAAGCAAGTTGCCAAGCAGATTGTAATCATGTGACTGAATGGGGGTGGGGTGGGGGGGTTGACATTTTGCAACAATCAAAATTAATTTACAGACTGCAAAGCATCCTTTCCAAGAACTTTGTAATTTTTTTAGTGACCAGTGGTTAAGCAAGTATAAGACTTGATTTTTGTGTTTTGCAGCATGCCACTAATGTACACTTGATATTAATGACCCTCAGCCATTCAGGTCACTTCTATTTTTGATATTCCTGTACAATAAAGATTCTACAATAAGATACAAGTTGCTACATTTGCATTTATAGAATTTAAAATGCTAGGCAATTTACCTAATATATAGAGGAGTACAAGAAATATAAAAAATACAACATTACTTTTCTCCTTCTGCTATCTTTTTAAGTCTAAACAATTTAAGACCTGGTTAATTAAGATAAAGGCTATATCCATATATCTGTGTTATTCTTTAATATCCTCTTTATTTCTAGTATATTAGACTATGCAAAATTTTACCATAAATCTTATTTTGTTATTATATGCTGTATATGGTCCCAATATTTATGAAATTAAGTTAACTCATATCGCCTACTATTTCTTATTTTTCTGTTTATATTTTTTAAGTTAATGAAATGCACTCACCCACACACACATACAGGCACTCACACACACACACACACACACACACACACACACACACACACACACACACAATCGGAAACTTTGGGTATATCAGGTGTGGGGAAGCACCTGAAAAATTATTTTGAGATTTATGATATTTATGCCTGGATTCAGCACCTGGGTAATTCATATATTTTTTAAGATGCCATGTTTTCTATTAATGGTAAAGTGATATGTTTCACTTTGGCATGAATTTCCTGATATTTTAAAACTTTATAAGTTGTATTTTCCTGTAAAACATTTGATATGAGATTGTATTTTTTATTTCTTCTGTTTTAGTTTTTCTTCACTTTTGTTTATAATTTCTTTTTCCTATCTCTTTGCCATTATGTTTGCATTTGTACTTTTCTGTTTTTCTACTTCTACACTTGGAATAAGATAAGTAAGCAAACAAAAGTTTGCCCTGACAAGGAAATAATCCAGTGAATTGGGGAAAGGGGTGTCAATGAATACTGAAAGAATTGGGTTGATTCAAACATGTCAGGATATAGGAGGTCTCTTTAATGAGGTGAGATCCAGCGGCCAGGAAGAGAATAAGAGAAACTTTGTACAGAGAACTTTTACAGAAACAGCCATTGTTGTGGGTGCTTTTGTAAGGAAGGGGGGAGAATTGATTTATTAAATCAACCCTGCTTTTGAAATGCATTTTCTCTTTTTCCTTGTGTGTCCAATCACACTTGGCCGATAAAGAATTATGTTCTGTTCTGTTCTGTTCTGTTCTGTTCTATTTCTGTTCTGTTCTGTTCTGTTCTGTTCTGTTCTGTTCTGTTCTGTTCTGTTCTGTTCTGTTCCGTCCCGTCCTGTCCTGTCCCGTCCCGTCCCATCCCATCCTATCCTATCCTATCTTATGAGGCAATTCTGTATATTGTGTAGAATCTTAGAAGCAAACCAGAGAGAAGCTTCTGGTAGTGAATTCTTGTTCCTTTGGTATTGTCTGTATCAGGGGTGGGTTCTGGCTGCTGCTACTGCTGGTTAGCCAGTGGTGGGTTTCAAATTTTTTAGAACCTACTTTGTAGGTATGGCCTATTTTGTGGGTGTGGCTTGGCAGTCATGTGACAGGGTGGAAGTGGCCACCTTTTAAAATGTGGTGAAACTCATTTAACAACGCTCTTGCTTAGCAACCAAATTTTGGACTCAATTGTGATGATAAATTCTTTCTTTCTTTCTTTCTTTCTTTCTTTCTTTCTTTCTTTCTTTCTTTCTTTCTTTCTTTCTTTCTTTCTTTCTTTCTTTCTTTCTTTCTTTCTTTCCTTTCCTTTCCTTTCCTTTCCTTTCCTTTCCTTTCTGTTGGGACACTGGCAGCAGCAGGCCAGACTTACTTCTGGGTCCGCTGATGGAACCTCCTCTCACAGGTTCTCTAAATTTCACCAACCGGTTCTCGCGAGTAGGTGCAAGCCTGCAGAAACCCACCACTGCAGTTAGCTCAGGGATGCGCTGCGCAAGTGTGCTTGATGTGCGCTACACGTGCATGTGCAGTACTAAAAAAAATAAACAAGATGGCGCAGCCTATGGCGCTGCCAAGAGAACAGGTCTGAGGGTGTGGCAGGCTGAATTACTGCTTACTCAGCCGAGCCAGTCCAAACTGTTAGGAACCCACTTCTGGTCTGTATATCTAGTATGGTTATTGTTTTTCAAATCAAGGAGTAAAAATATTCTTGCGTGTTCAAATCTTTTTCTTATTAAAATCCTAGGTGGGGAGGATAAAAATTGCCCTTTAGAGCCACTCCATTATTTGAATTTTTGGAAATAGGCTTTTTGAAATTGAATCAGATAAGAGTTGAAGGCTTATTCCCTTTTATTTTTTTCTTCTTTTCAGGGGGAGCATGGGGGAACCGGACAGATCTTTGAATTCAGGAACTATATGTAACTATGTGTGACCCCAAAACAAACAATATATAGGATTTTAAAATGCCCTTTAAGGAGTTTATGATTCAGTATATAAATACAGGTAATCTTTGACTTACAGTTCATTTAGTGACCATTCAAAGTTACAACGGCACTGAAAGAAGTGACTTGTGACCATTGTTCACACTTATGACCGTTGCAGCATCCGCGTGGTCACATGATTTACATTCAGATGCTTGACAACTGGTTCATATTTATGACAGTTGCAGTGCCCTAAGGTCATGTGATCTCCTTTTGAGAACTTCTGTCAAGCAGAATCAGTGGAGAAGCCAGATTCAATTAACAACCGTATGACTAACTTAACAACGGAGTGATTCACTTAACAAATGTGGCAGGAAAAGTCATAAAATGGGGCAAAACTCACCAAACTAATTTCTTACCTAGCAACATAAATTTGGGGCTCAATTGTGGTCATAAGTTGAGAACTACCTGTAGTTGAGGGATCTTCAGGAGTAAGAAAATTCTGGAAGAAAGACAATAGGAAATCTGATCAGGTAGGCCCAGCATGGGTTGTCTAGAATTGAATTTCTCCCCACAAAATTGGGGAGATAGCTTGAATGCACTAAAGCTTAAATACACTGTGAATCTTGTAGTTGTGGCCTTATGAAAAAGGTAAGTGATTTTTCTCTGTAATATAATTTACTCTAGTGGGAAAAACAGAACTTACTGGGAAGCCATCTATATTAATAAAAAAGAAAATGATTGTTACAAATAGCCAAACTTCTATTCTCTGAAACTTTTTTTACTGTTCTCCATGGGGTGTACATCTGAGCCATTTGGAATCTTACATCTGGGGGCTCTTTAGTGCATTTATGAAAAAGAAAAGAAACAAATGAATAACATTTAAAATTACTGCCATATTTTTCTTTAAATGTAGCAATATCACTTACTATCTTTAAAATTAGCCTCTTAAATTACTTTAATTTTTAGTTTTGGTTTGAACAAAATCTAGATGTTATAGTTTCTGGTTTTATTAATTTATGTGAACTGCCTTAGTAGCATTTAAGCAGAAAAGCCAGCGTGGAAGAATAAATTAGAAGAAGTGAGAAATAAAACTTTACTCCATAAAATTTCCATAGTTCAAAATCTGCATAGCTTAGTCCAATTAATTTTGCATGTTCAGGGCCAGAGTGGTGAATTAGCATTAAAACAGATTTTCATTTAATTTGGACTTCTTATGTTCAGACTTACTTTGAAAACAGCAGGAGGAAGTTCTGTCATTAGGACTGTCTGGATCTGAATTTCCTCACCATGCTGTTTCTGTTTTTCTTAAATCTGAAAGAAAGAAGAACTGGTATTTCAAATTAGCCGCAAATTCGATATGACTTTAAATTTTCAGTAGGTAGCCAATATTCTATAAGTAAAGCTTTTGTGGAGGGAAAATTATTTCCATACTACAAAACGTGGATTGGAATCAATAAACAAAGTCATTCAATTTGCTTTTTGCTAATTAAAAAAAAAGACAGGACACTTTCTTAGGTACAGGCTAAAGCCTAAAAGGTGCTTCATGATTAATAGTTTTACTCATTTCTTCTAAATTCTTTCTCTTTCGTGTGCACACAAATGCTTTCTCTCTCACACACAGACACATATTTGATCATTGCTTTGTAATGTTTTCCTTTGTTTCTCATCTGTTAAAAGCACTGGGTGGTATAAATGTATTTTTTTTTCTGGATTAATAGCAAGAGGATGAGATGACCAATGCATGCTTTCATAGAAATATTTCACGGATTGCTTATACAGTACCGATGAAATCAAGGCAAGGCAGTTTCTTCAGTCCTGCACACCTAAGAGTTATTTACAATGATACAAGTAAGCTTTGACAGTTGTTATTCGGCAAGTCAGAGGACTGGTTTGAGCTTCTCATTAGCACTGCATCTTTCACCACAACTTCTAAAGCCACCCTCCTCCCCCGCTCAAAAAGGTGAATGTGGAGCTATCACAAAGTTTTTCAAATTAATTTCCAGAAAGTGACATGCTCAGCTTCTTTAAGAAAGGCCCTTTCATTAGGAACGCTGTCAAAGATAGCTGTAACAATGCAGTTAGAATGCACAATCGATAGAGAGCAACTGGAGAACAGAATGGTAACATTTGGAAAATCATTCACAGCTGCTTTGTATTTTCCCCATCAATCAGCTATGTTTTAAGAAAAAAACATCTTACCCAGAAATATTTCCAAATGTTGCTCACTCCTTTCTAAAGTAACTTTCCATATTCCCCGCTGAATGCATTTTTACCTTAAACTAACTAACTTACTTACTTACTTACTTACTTACTTACTTACTTACTTACTTACTTACTTACTTACTTATTTATTTATTTATTTATTTATTTATTTATTTATTTATTTATTTATTATTCACATTTGTAACCAGCACCCATCTCACCACAAAGGGACTCGGGGCGGCGAACAGAGATTTAAAATAAATATACATAAATACAAAATATTATTAAGTAATAACTAAATTAAATCAATACCCTGCTTAAAATAAGTTTAAATTAAATTTATAAATTTATAAATTTAAATTTATAACCCTGTTGCCCCTCTACATCTATATAAATAAAAATGTAAAATAGTTTGTACGAATCCACTAATCTTAAAAACTACTGGGCCGATTTACACGAAACTTTCAGACAACGTAGCCAAGGACTTCCGATAATAGAATAGCTAATGATTTTGTGCCTAGCACACGTGTGTTGTGTACAAATTACACACACAAAAAAGTACCCACTGAAATGTGTGTAAACATCCCTGTAGCCACGCCCATCAAACTGCTTTTCAACTGTCAGTGTTGGAATAGGCCTCATACGGCGGCCTCTTGGGGCCAAAAAGGCACAGAGGATAGCAAACTCCCAGGTGGCCCATAGGGGAGGGGGAGAAATTCTGCTGAGGACTGTTCTCTGAGGTAAAAAAAACGGAGGCAGGCAGCTGCTTTAAACTGTTTAATATGAACTGAACCAAACTGTAACAAAGAATCACCCATCTGACAGCAAATACAGTTTAATGAAAAGAAGGACTAGGGAAGACATGATAGCAGCCTTCCGATATCTCAGGGGTTGCCCCAAAGAAGAGGGAGTCAAGCTATTCACCAAGGCACCTGAGGGCAGAACAAGAAGCAATGGGTGGAAACTAATCAAGGAGAGAAGCAACCTAGAACTGAGGGCAAATTTCCTGGCAGTGAGAACTATTAACCAGTGGAACATCTTGCCACCAGAAGTTATGGATGCCCCAACACTGAAGAGAGAAGAGACTGGAAAACCATTTGTCTGAAACGGCATAGGGTCTCCTGCTTGAGCAGCGGGGTTGGACTAGATGACCTCCAAGGTCCCTTCCAACTCTGTTATTGTATTATTGTATTACAGTAGGTAGGTAGATAGGGGAATAGAGAGACAGGGAGAAATACAGTTTAATAAAAGAGGGACTAGGGGAGACAGGATAGCAGCCTTCCAATATCTCAGGGGTTGCCACAAGGAAGAGGGAGTCAAGCTATTCTCCAAGGCACCTGGGGGCAGGACAAGAAGCAATGGGTGGAAACTAATCAAGGAGAGAAGCAACTTAGAACTGAGGAGAAATTTCCTGACAGTTAGAACAATTAATCAGTGGAACAACTTGCCTCCAGAAGTTGTGAATGCCCCAACACTGGAAGTCTTCAAGAAGATGTTTGATAGCCATTAGTCTGAAATGGTATAGGGCAGTGATGGCTAACCTTTTTTGGCTCACGTGCCAATAGCAGGGGGAGTGCAGGGGTGATGTGCACAGGTGTGCCACATCCATAATGCTATGTGCATGACCTCCTGCATTTGGCATGCTTTTTACGTCATCCCCAGGCTCCAGAGGGTTTATAGGAGCCTGGGGAGGGTGAAAACAGCCTTCCCCCACCTCAGAGGGCAAAAAATGGCCTCAAAAGAAGGCCTAAATCAGCTGGCCAGGGCACACATACAAACTGAAGCTGACAGGGCAATGCCTCGAGTGGCCTAAGAAATGGTTCCGTGTGCCACCTGTGGCACCCGTGCCATAGGTTCGCCATCATGGGTATAGGGCTTCCTGCCTAGCAGGGAGTTGGACTAGATGACCCCCAAGGGATAGATAGAGAGGCAGAAATAAGGTATGTATGTATGTATGTATGTATGTATGTATGTATGTATGTAGGTAGGTAGGTAGGTAGGTAGGTAGGTAGGTAGGTAGGTGGATAGATAGATAGATAGATAGATAGATAGATAGATAGATAGATAGATAGATAGATAGATACAAAGAAAGAAAGAAAGAAAGAAAGAAAGAAAGAAAGAAAGAAAGAAAGAAAGAAAGAAAGAAAGAGATGGTAGGTAGGTAGGTAGGTAGGTAGGTAGGTAGGTAGGTAGGTAGAGTGAGAAAGGAAGAAATATAGTAGGTAGGTAGGTACATAGGTAGGGGGATGGATAGACAGAGAGGGAGAAATACAGTAGGTAGGTAGGTTATATGGTGGTTGGGTGTATGTGTGCAAGTGTAGATCTACACACAGATTGGTTGGCCATTTAACCAGACTGGGCCACAGCAACGCGTGGCCGGGTATAGCTAGTAAATAATAAAAAAGTAAAAACTTCCCTGTTCAGTCATGTCCGACTCTAAGAAACAATACTCATCTTCAGTTCTTCGCTGAAGGAGCCAGCATTGTCCAAAGACATTTTCTATGGTCATGTGGCCAGCATGGCTATACATCAAAGGCAGAGGTGGTATTCAGTCGGTACTCTCCGGTTCATGTGAAGTGGTAGTGGTGACTGCGGGAGGCTTTACCCAACCACACCGACATAATGTGCGACATAATGTGCATGCACAGACATGGTGCATAAGAGCAAAGCAAACGTGTACACATGCGTGCTCACATTTGCAAACCAGTAGGGAAGGGAAGTGAATCCCCCCGCTGATCAAAGGTGCAGAGAACACTGTTACCTTCTCACCAAAGTGGTACGTATTTATCTACTTGCATTTGCATGCTGTCAAACCGCTAGGTGGGCAGGAGCTGGGGCACGTAATGGGACCACACCCCTTTATATGGCACTTGGGCCACAAACTGAACAGGTGTTTTTAACCGCTGAGCCATAAATAGTACGTATCAGAATTTGCAGACAGAAGTCTGCTAACTTTTATCATTTGATTGAAACTATGAAATGCCATGTGAGGAGGAAGTGTCCTATCACTTTTACCAGTGTAATTCTTGGCAGATATAATACAGAGAGAAGTCGGAAGTGAACAAGATGATTAGCATAAACTATGGAAGCACACAGAGGAATAATTTAAGATGTTAAATGTTCAAAGTGTGGGGGTTGTCCTTTGGTTATATGACTTTTTACTAGCAGTACTAAGAAAATAAACACCTGCTTGATTATATGTTTGCTATTTAAATGGAAGTTATTCAAATGGAAAGCTGCTAATGAGATGGGGAAGCATTATATTTTTATCTGCATCTAATTAAGGAAAGATTAGAACAGACCACTGCTCACTATTTTTTTTTCATATTTTCACATTTTTAGCTCAGAACATATAGTAATGCAAGCCAGTTTGATGTAGAGGTGAAGACATCAGGCTAAAACGTGGAACAATATGAGTTCTAGTCCAACATTAAGCACAAAGCCAGCTGCACACTGTATGGAGAACTAGGTAGGCAGGAACTGAGGCAAGGCTGATTGTGAAGAATAACAACTTTTATTTCTAATATTAACAATGTACAAGGCAAGGCAACTCCCAAACTGGCAACAACAATTGCCATCTGACAGCTCTTTATATAGTAGTTGTCAGACGGGAGGACCAATGACGAGGCTGCATTCTCCCGCTTACTGGCTGCGTGTGTCTTAGCCAATCAGGAGAGTCCTGCAGCCAGCAAGCCTTTGGGCGTTGCCTTAGCCCAGTGCTTCTCAATTATTTTCTGTCATGCCCCCCTAGGAAGAAGAAAACATTTCGCGCCCCCCGCACGACTGTAAATAGTATCATCCGGGTCTAAAAGTCACATGGGCGGGTTTGGCTAATCAGGATAGAGCATCATGTCTATCCAATCGGGTCTGTTCTCCTCGAAAGGGAGGAGCATGCACAGTCACATGTACTGGCTTAATGCTCACTATCGATGCAAATGTCAGCAGCGGTAGCCCAATTTCTCTAGCAAGTTTGATTAATTGGGGCAGCGTTATGCTTCACAGGAGAAGGTCCTTGTCAGCATCTGACTGGATACAGAGACATAAACACGGGGTTTGGCTTGTTATGACAGTGTTTGCCGAGGTCAAACACGCCCCCCTTTACGGAGCCTCGCGCCCCCCCTGGGGGGCGCGCCCCACTATTTGAGAAGCACTGCCTTAGCCCCAAGGACTTAACAAGCTGGGTGACCTTGGGCCAGCCATTATTTCTCAGCACTAGGAAGGAAGCAATAGCTAACCACTTCTAGAAAACTGACTAGAGGACAAAGAGTGGGCAGAGGGCCGAGGAAGAGAGAGAGAGAGGGAAGGAGGGAGAGAATTAGTAATAGACCATTTTGCATGTAAACAAATTTCAACACCTGGGTTAAAGAAAGATTGCTTCTGAATTTTAAATAGGCTATAAATAACAGAATCATGCAGGTTTTTAAAAGCATAGTCAAATGTGTGTACCTGATAAAAAATGCATAACTGATTACTCAGTTTGTCTTAAATCTCCTTAGAATAGAATAGAATGAGCAGGAAGGGACCTTGGAGGTCTTCTAGTCCACCCCCCTGCTCAAGAAAGAGAGCCTATACCATTTTAGATTAGTGACTGTGTTTGATGGCAAACCTATGGCACACGTGCCAGAGATGGCATGCAGAGCCTTCTCTGTGGGGACGCATGCCCTCGCCAGCTGCTCATCATGCATGCCTGCCAGCTGGTCTTCACCACCTGAAAACAGCCCCAATAATGGCCATTTTCCAGGCTGTTTTGGAGCCTTTTTCATCTGTTTTCAGGCTGTTTCTTGGGCCATGTTCAGGCCATTTTTCAGGCCCGAAAAATGGTCTGAAAATGGTCTGAAAAATGGCCACAAACCAAGCATGCACACACCAGCCAGCTGGTCTTTCTAGCGCACAGTTTGGGCACCCGGTGCTGAAAAAGTTTGCCATCACTGGTCTAGACTATTCTTAAAAACATCTAGTCATGGAGCACCCATGATTTCTGCAGCCAAGCTGTTCCACTGGTTAATTATCCTCACTGTTAGGAAGTTTCTTCCTTAATTCTAGGTTGCTTCTCTCTTTGATTAGTTTCCAACCATTATTTCTTGTCCTGCCCTCTGGTGCTTTGGAGAATAATTTGACCCCCTTTTCTTTGTGGAAGCCCCTCAAATACTGGAATACTGTAGAGTTATGTATGTTTTTTGCATTTACAAATTCATCTGTGGAAACCCCTTTTCAAAATTGTTTGTAGAATTGTTTTCAAGTAGTTCTAATTTTTGTCCTGGGCAGAGGCATACACATGTCAGTCAGTATTTTTGAAGGAACAGCATTTTATATTTGTATTTTATTTTGAACTCTTCCAATACAAAAAAAAGCAGTTAATCATTCTACATACCATATCCCAGATGAGGAAGGAAGAGGGGGGAAAACAGAAGAAGTTAAAATGAGGAGGTAGGTATGTTGATCAGTTTTAGTATTTCCTAAGCCATGGTTTGTTTTACTGACTATGCTGAAATGGGTTGGGTTCTTTAGCTAAGCTAACTATATATAAATCATGTTTAAAGGCCATATTTGAATTACAAAATCTGTAACTCAATGTGACATCTTCTTGTGAATAGGGGTAAGGAGATATCAATCTCTGTTTAAATACCAGGAAAAAATTCTGCTGTTAGATACAAATGTCATTGATCTTTCAGAAGCCAAGGGCTGGTGTTTTTTTCAAAGATAGCCTGATTATTTCATAGATTCTTCAAATAGCTAATGGCTTGTAAAATGTTGCCAAGCATGTAATATGTAAAAAGAGTCAAACTGTCCAGTATCATATCTATGTACCATATCTCACCATTATGCTAACTTAGTACTTGCAGTCGTACAAGTTCTGTATATATGATTTGCTGAAAATTGTTATTGCAAATTGCATTATTATAATTGGATTAAATAATCTGAAAGCAAGGTTTTTAATATATAATTTCAAGGCTTTGTAGCTAGAATCACTGTTACTTTTGAAGGAAATGTCTTTAGTATTAGATAATACAACTTTTTACTAATATTTTGGTACATAATATATCCAAACTGGTTTTGTACCTTTCTATAGTTTTTTCCCCCAAAGTAGTCATGTCATAATATGATCTCTGATTATCCAATTTATTTTTTGCAACAGATATGAAATTTGAGTAATAAATATCTGACTAAATTAAAATAATACAGCTGGCCAGACCTTTTGGGAATTTCTTGGTTGTAAGTAATTGTTTTTAACAATCTAACCTTTATACTCTTCAGCTATCAACAAGGGTTCAATAGATAGGTAGATAGATAGAAAGACAGATTTGTTTACACATCAACATTTTGGTAGATAGCATTTCCACATAAGCTCATTACTTTCAGAGCTGCAAATATTTTCCTGAAACTAGCAAAGCTATGCCATGCTATAATAAATGACTTTGCAAATAACCTTCATTGCCATTGTTTGAAAATGGAAAACCCACCCACATCTTGTCTGTAGTATATCTATAATGGATATCTGTTTTGAATCATTTTCTAAAGCACTGTTTGAATGTTGGCTTGACCCACTGCTAATTTTTGTAATTTGGGGCAATAGTTCATGTGGCTAGTTTAGAAAGAGTGAACATAATGGGATGTGCATATGAGCAAAATTAAGAATTAATTCATGAAGTATTCCATCAAAATATGTTGGAAATAACAGTCCAAACACTTTGACAGATTCTAAGGCTGCAATTGATTATTCACTCTTAGCTTGACATCGCAGTATATTTTTATTTTTCCAAAGCAAATGAGATGTGAACTGTTAGCCTATAAATGAAACTAAAGTGGACTCCTAAATTTTAATACATGAACTGATTTACTCTGGGCTTTTTATCACTCATAACATTTAAGAAGTGAAAGAAAATTTATCATGAAGGACATACCATATTTTTCGGAGTATAAGGCAGGCCTTAGTTTTTGGGAAGGAAAATAGGGGGGGGGAATCTGCCTGCTATTCATCTGGCTAGCATCCTTAGTCTGGTCAGCTTCAGCATATAAGTTTGCTGGTTTTGAGCATGTGCACACTTTTTACCCTCTGGTTGGGGATAAAAAAACAGCTTCTAAAGCAAAGAGAAAAGCAGGGGAAGTCCAGAAGATCACTTCACTCATTAGCGCCTCATTAGGGCTGAAAAAAAGCTTCAAAAAAGCTACATTCAGAGTATAAGATGCTCCCAAATATTTGGGGGGGGGGAGGAGGAAGGAGTGCATCTTATACTCCAAAAATATGTATTTTAATGAAGCATTTTCAAGGGACAAAAACATTCACAAGCAGATGAACTAATTCACTGTGTACTAAATTTAAAAGACACTGTTCTGCACAATACTGCTTATTCATCATACCTATACTTTGCAGGTGAATATTTTACAACATGCAAGCAACACAGTACACAAATTATTTATAAAAGTAATAGGTTTTATTAGTTTGGCAGTTGCAGTCTAGATAAAGAATCTGTCCAGAGATGTAAAAAAGGTAGGAAAAGTCTAGATTGCTGGTAGAAGTGAAAAGCATACTATTCAAGAGTTTACAATGAGATAGTGATGGCTGTTACTGTAGAATGCAGATGTTGTTTGTCTAACTACTGTATATGTCCTATGGACATATTTAGATCATAGACAATATATTATATAGGAGACATATGTATAGTCTAAAGACTTTCACAGTGACTCTTTTCTTTCTTTCATTGTTCTCTTGGCATTTTATTGCCCTCTTCTTCCTTAAAGGATAAGACATAAAGGAGGGAAAAGAAGTATTGATAAGACTATTTTATTTCCTAGATCTAAGCCCAAAAATATATTTGAATTTCAGGACTGGCCGGATGCATTTGTTCTTATGGTATGATGTAGACTCATTTACTCATTCAATTAAGCATATAAGCTTTTGCAGATAAGGAAAACAATCCAATAAATATAATTTCCCAACTCTAGCAATGTCCCAAAGGTGTTTTTTTTTAAAGGCAAATGAACTTTGTTTTTCCTTAAAGACATTTTACTTCTCATCTAATAAGCTTTTACAGTACTTAGTCCCAAAGCACTTTTGAGACAACCATGAACTAGATGACTGAGAATCTCCCCAAACCCTACAGCTTGGGAAATTTGTCCTGGGAAGGGGGCAAAATTATGTACATAAGAGTTTTCCCAAAACATATTTTCTTATCTGAATGCAGTATTAAAGCAATGCATTCACTATCACTAGGCTGAGGGTGTCCAGTGGGATATTTTGCCATTTCCTTAAAACAAATCCAGTCATTCCTAATTAATAAGAATCAACTATGTCCATGACATTTGTAGTCAATATATAATCCAAAGTGGTACATGGAAGCATCTATTTAAAAGATAGTGTCTAGCACAGACATTCATTCTGAGGACTGGGTAACTTAGAACTAACAACACATCATCTAAAATTAAATAGGATTGCAAGTTTCATTGATAGAGATGAATAGTACTGAATAGTACTGAAAATC
Organism: Rhabdophis nuchalis; assembly: GCA_039707465.1. Lineage (NCBI taxonomy): Eukaryota > Metazoa > Chordata > Lepidosauria > Squamata > Natricidae > Rhabdophis > Rhabdophis nuchalis. Next base: position 288,131,330 of record CM077643.1, read on the forward strand.
TCACTCACAGATCTGTAGGGGATAGGATGTAAAGGACAGAACTCTGTCCTTTACATCCTAAATAACCAACATTTTTTTTATCCTTCTCTGAACGAGTGCTCAATGGTAAAATTATGTTGAAGATAATTTAGAGAAACTTCACCACATAGATATATCTTATCGTGGCCAAAAACTGTCTCAACAAAAGCATCAAATCACTATGACAATACAACATAAATTAATGAAGTTTGCAAACAATTACAGAAAAACCTTTACAACAATAAAATGAAAAAATAATTAAAAATGCAAGCATAACAATAGCAAAGGAATAAAACAATAAAAATAAACAATGGGAGTATAATAATATAAAATTTAAAAAGATGGGCACGGGGCACCAGGAAGTGAAGGGGGAGTTAGGGTAAGCTAATTAGCCACCTCCAATGAGTCTCCAGACCAAATGCCAGAGCCATGCCTTCAGTCAATTACAGAAGGATAGGAGGGTGGAGCAAACCTCACCCTGATGAGTAGGATGAGTAGGAGAGCCAGCAACACAGCAGAAAAGTCACGTTTTCAGTGCCATTGAATGGTCACTAAATGAACTGTTGTAAATCAAGGATTACCTAAACAAAAATACAAAAAAGCAAAAAGCTGCCCTAAATACCAATCATTAGATTAGAAAGCCTTATTATCATGACAGAAAACTAAAACAAATTGAAAGGAGGATCCACTTACTATCAGTGAGCAATCATGTGCCTTGGCCACTCTGAAGCAATGCAAGAGACTCCTGTCGCAAAGGTGCTTTTTCAAGAGGCAACTAGTTTTTCTAGAAGCCAATAAAGTTCAGTTGCTTCTTGAAAAAGCACCTTTGGGACAACCATGACCTGGATGACTGAAGAATCCCCATAGACAAGAGACTCCTGTGCTCAGAGAACTGACAAAGCATCCTTTCTCACTCAGGAGAAGCAATCATTAGATCTATTTACACCACTTAAAGGCAGTAAACATATCAGACATAGTGCCAAGCTTGCATCCTGCCTCTTGAAAGTACACCACAAAAGTACACCACAAAAGTACATCCCAGCAGTGTAAAAAGCTTTAAAAAAAGTCAAGCCCCTAATAAAAATACCAGCAAACAAACAAACAAAAACGTCCAGAAAAGCAACACTGGCTAGTCTGGGCATACTTCCAAGAACCATTAAGGCTGTTACAAAGTAACAAGGCTTAACGGGAGAGGCAGTTTCTGAAATCATTTAAAGATAAGCAGGGTTAGGCTAGAAACAATTCAGAGGCACATCAGAAGGTTTCCTTCCTTTCTTCCTGACAGAATTAGCCCTGTAAAGTAGGGGGGGAAGGCTATTGGAAGGAGATTTCTTCTAACAACCGGAACTGCTTTGAAAGTTCTCTTGAACTGATGCAAACCAGCTGAATCCCACCACTGCTTGAACTGTACCCAGAAGTAAACCAGCAGCTATTGCAACTTATGAAGCAGTGGTGTAACATGTGTCATTCTACAGACTTCAAAGATTGCTCAGGCTGCACAAGCCACCATTACCAGACTAAACTCCTTGTTATCTGCTTCCTTCTGTTAAATACTCTTACATAGACAACTATAGACCTTTTTTCCTAGAAAAGCTCACATCTTACATTAAAATACCCTAAAGCAGTGATGGCTAACCTTTTTTGGCTCGTGTGCCAAAAGCGGGGGAGCGCAGGGGGGGTCGTGCATGAGTGTGCCACTGCCCATAATGCTATATGTGCAACCCTCTGCTTTTGGTGCACTTTTTTCACCCATCCCAGGCTACAGAGGCTTTCTAGGTGCCTGGGGAAGGTGAAAACAGCCCCCCCCACCTCCAGAGGCTTCAGGAGCTTCCCTGAAGCCCCCAGAGGGCAATAAACAGCCTCAAAAGAAGGCCTAAATGCACACAAGCACCCTGGAGCTGGCAGGGTAACGCCTCACATGCCCTAAGAAATGGTTCCATGTGCCACCTGTGGCAACCCGTGCCATAGGTTCACTATCACGGCCCTAAGGCCTTAAAAATCAAAGCATGCCCACCCAAAAACAAATTGTCTAGGGAATAATAAACTATTATTATTCTAAAAATAATGGATCATTGAGTTCAGACAAATAAAAGACTACTTTGCTGTTTATTTAGTATATTTGTTTTTGAGATGCAAGTTTGTGAGTGCTTCCTATTTTTTTCTCCTCCGTAAAGACAGAGCAGGGAAAAGTTGGTGAAAGCAACTTTTGGTGGAAAGTTGGTGAAAACAATATACAGTATATATATTGTTTTGTGGATTCTGTTTGCCAAAATAAGCCCTGGAATCATTGGTGAGAGGAAACTAAACTTATTGCCTCCTAGCAAAAGTGTATGTGTGTTTATGTGAAAAATGTACATTCCAAATGAGCATGCTTTATAAAATACTGTTTGTTAGTTTTTTAAATTAAAAAAAAACCCTGAAAACTATATTAAGCAAGCTCAGGGGGTTTCTTTGTAATTTTTTAATTCGGATTTTAGGGGGTTCCAGGGTTGGGGTGGGGGAGGGGTCTAAAAAAAGATATAGACAGATGGAGACGGAAGCAACGATCAATAGTAAGGGCCAGGATAGCAGTCGACGGCGGGAAGCGGAAGGCGAAAGGAAGGGGGATACCCGAGTCGTTCCTCAGGAGGGCTTACCAATTCAGAGGGTCGTGGGGAGGGGCAGGACCGAGGGGAGACAATTCTCATCCTCCCGGTTGGTGGCACGCAGCCGTTGGTTACAAACGGTCGGGTGCCACAACCCCCGCAGGCTAGGTGGCCAGGGAATACAGAGCCAGGGTCTGCGGCTGATGTTCTGCAACGCCAGGTCCGTTGTCAACAAAGCCCCCCTCATTAGTGACCTTGTGTCAGAGGGGGAGCCGGACCTGGTAGGAATTGCGGAGACCTGGTTGGGCCCCGAGGGAGGTCATCCCCTCGTTGAAATGTGCCCACCAGGCTACCGCGCATTTCATCAGCCGCGGGCCCTAGGCAGGGGTGGCGGGGTAGCGGTCATTATTAAGGAAGGCCTGGAGCCGAGAGAGTCCATTGTGCCTCAGACCTCCGGCTGTGAGTCCCTCTGCATGAAGTGGGGCCTAGGGAGGCAGTTGAGCTTGCTGGTTGTATACCTGGCTCCCCGCTATGTAGCAGCAGCCCTGCCCGAGCTCCTCGAGGTGATCGCTACGGTGGCAGTGGAGACCCCCAGACTTATAGTCATGGGGGACTTTAATCTGCCATCGTTGGGCGAATCATCCGTGGTAGCTCGGGAGTTCATGGCTTCCATGACGGCCATGGACCTGACCCAAGTAATTCAAGGCCCCACCCATGAGGGTGGACATACGCCGGACTTCATCTTTGTCTCGGGCCAATGGAAGAGTGATCTGGGTACAGGGGATATAGTCATCACACCCTTGTCATGGTCAGACCACTCACTTCTCCGACTCGACTTTCCGACCGCTGCTCCCCTCCGCGGGGAGGCGGAACCAGAGTTACCAATCTGGTACCGCCCCAGGCGCTTGATGGACCCGGACGGGTTCCAGACAGCGCTTGGGCCATTTCCTGTATCCCTGACCCGCGCCCCGATGGAGGACCTCACGGCCGCATGGAATAATGCGGCCGTGGGAGCCTTAGATCGGGTCGCGCCCTTGCGGCCTCTCTCGCGGCGGCGAACCACCCTGGCTCCTTGGTTTACTGAGGGGCTGCGGGTGATGAAACGCCGCAAGAGATGCCTAGAGAGAAGGTGGAGGGCTAGCCGCTCTGAATCTGACCGGACACAGGTAAGAGCCCATTTACGGACTTACATTGTGGCGCTGAGGGTGGCCAAACGTCACCATTGTGCTACCCTCATAGCATCCGCAGAAAACCGCCCTGCCGCCCTGTTTAGGGTGACCCGTTCTCTCCTTCATCAGAGGGAGCGGGAAGCCCCGCTACAGGGTAGAGCAGAGGAATTTGTGATTTTTCTGCAGGAGAAAACCGCCCAGATACAGAGTGAGCTAGCCCCCATTCATGGCCCAGTGGGATGCCACGAGAGAGATCTTGTTTGGGAGGAGTTTGACCCCGTTACTTCCGAGGATATGGACAGGCTACGTGGGCGACTGCGAGCCACCACATGTTCATTGGACCCATGCCCCTCCTGGCTTGTACTGGCATCCTGGGAGGTGACACGAGGCTGGCTCCAAGAGGTTATCAACGCATCCTTGAGTGAGGGTTCCTTGCCTGCCTCCCTAAAAGAGGCTATGGTGAGGCCCCTCCTCAAGAAGCCCTCTTTGGACCCAGCTCTTTTGAACAACTACCGTCCAGTCTCCAACCTTCCCTTCTTGGCGAAGGTTGTTGAGAGTGTGGTGGCACAACAGTTTCCCCGTCACCTGGAGGAAGTTGACTATCTAGATCCGCGCCAGTCCGGCTTTCGGCCCGGGCATAGCACCGAGACGGCATTGGTCGCGTTGGTAGATGATCTCTGGAGGGCCAGAGATGGGGGATGTTCCTCCATCCTGGTCCTATTAGATCTCTCGGCGGCTTTCGATACCATCGACCATGGTATCCTATTGCATCGGCTGGGGGGGTTGGGGGTGGGAGGCACCGTTTTGCGGTGGTTCTCCTCCTACCTCTCTGGCCGATCGCAATTTGTGCGGGCAGGAGAGCAGAGGTCGACCCCGAGACCCCTCACATGCGGGGTGCCTCAGGGGTCGGTCCTCTCGCCTCTCCTGTTTAATGCATACATGAAGCCGCTGGGTGAGATCATCCGTGGTTTTGGGGTAGAGTACCATCTGTACGCTGATGACACCCAGCTGTACATATCTACCCCAGACCACCCCAACGATGCCGTAGCGGTGATGTGCCAGTGCCTGGAAGCCGTGCGGATCTGGATGGGAAGTAACGGACTTAGGCTCAACCCGACCAAGACCGAGTGGCTGTGGTTTCCGGCTGCCCGATTCAACCAGCTTTCTCCAACGCTGGCCATAGGGGGCGAATATCTTGCCCCTGTGGATGGGGCGCGCAATTTGGGTGTCCTCCTGGATACCCGGCTGTCTATGGAAGAGCAAGTGACAGCCGTGGCCAGGAGGGCGTTTTACCAGGTTCGCCTGGTTCGCCAATTGCGCCCCCTATTGGATCGGGACGCCCTTCGCACAGTCACCCATGCCCTCGTGACATCCCGACTGGACTATTGCAACTCTCTCTACATGGGGCTCCCCTTGAGGTGCACCCGGAGGCTTCAGTTAGTTCAGAATGCGGCCGCGCGAGCAATTATGGGCACCTCCAGGTTTGCCCATGTAACACCGCTCCTGCGCGAGCTGCACTGGCTACCTGTCGTCTTCCGGGTGCGCTTCAAGGTGTTAGTTATCATCTTCAAAGCGCTCCATGGCTCGGGACCTAGCTATCTGCGAGATCGGATCCTGCCCCACACATCCTCACGACCGATTCGCTCCCACAGAGAGGGGCTTCTCCGGGTGCCGTCCACTAGACTTTGTCAGCGGGCGACGCCCAGGGGAAGGGCGCTCTCTGTGGCGGGCCCGGCCCTCTGGAACGACCTTCCCCCTGATATTAGAACGACCACCGACCTCCGCTCCTTCCGGGTAAAATTGAAGACCCATCTCTTTCGACTGGCCGGCCTTGAATAGTTCTCTCTGTCTTTTAATTACAAATTTTAATGGGTTTTAATTATATATTTTTAGCATAGGTAGATTTATTTAATTTTATTTTAAGTAATGTTTGTATTTTGTATATTGTTTTTAATTATGCCTGTGCACCGCCCCGGGTCCCTGTGGGGAGAGGGTGCGGTTAATAAATCTTAATTTAATTTTGAAATTTGGATAGGGCTGTATGTGTGCTAATTCAACCTCTTGTCCGAGACAAGAATTCTCATACCATCCCAGACAAATAGCTGTCTAACATCTATTGGAAAATCTCCAGTGATGGGGCATCCACGATTCAAAGAGATGGGCTTGCCAATACTAAAGAGCTTTGAGGAAATTCCTCTTTATTTCATGCTTGGATTTCCATCTGTAAAGCTTCTACTGACAGTTCTTGTTTACTCTCAGATGCTATGAGGAATAAGTCCACACTCTCTTCCTTGTGACATTCCTATTAAAATAATGTTATTATTGTCTCCCTTAGCATTCTCTGCTTTAGACTATGCAGTTCTTCAACAAATCTTTATAAGTCCCAAGCCTCTCCACCTCTTCTTCAGTATTCTCTGCATTTTTTCTAAATCCTCAGAGTCCTCCTTCTTATTGTGTTGACCACAACTGGACACAATTTTGCATGTATGTATAGAGTGAAACAATCTCTTCTTACAATCTCACTGTTATCTCTGTTGATTGCATTTGGGCAGTGGCAGCCTCTTTTAGTTCCTCTTCACTTACTTGGCATTCACATGATGGAATTATTAATAGAAAACATGCAGTGCTTTTTTGGCACCTGTTAAGCTGAACAAATCACAGCTTCTTGAATTATTCAAATATATATAAAAAAGGCTATTTTCATATTCAGTTAATTGAATGAAACAACTGGGCAGTTTTATATGTCTCCAGCAGTGTTAACCCCAGATAAGAATTCCCTGCTAGAAATTCAGTGCAAATAATGGCTGAGAAATAGCTGTTATAATCTGTTAGTTCACAGGTGATTGTATTTTGGATAGAGGGTGAGGGCAATTATAAAATAGAAGGTAATGACCATTAAAGAGCTCCACTGATTACCGAGCTCAATAATTTATAGATTAAGGATTGCATCTGGAAACACAAGCATGAAATACAACAGCCCTGAAAGACTAATGGTCATTCAGTATAAACTGTAAATGATTTTCAGATTAACCTGTACTGTAGATACTTGCTGGAATAATTTTGTTCCGACTGGGTTAATGAAACCTTACAGCCTTCTTACAATATTGCCATCACTTGTGGTAAAAGAATCTCCCAATTACGTTTTTAAAAGACTCATCTTTTTGGAAAGGGTCATTTAGGCTATGTAGCCCAAATTAAAGTATCTCAGAGACAGGAGTACAAAAGAGCAATTTCAGAAGCAGAAAACATTAATACAAGATGTAGCTGGGGGTTGAATTGTGAAGGTCTCTGAGCTTGGTTGTTTGCTTACAGATCTTTCATTACCCACCTAGGTTACACCATCAGCACTACTGAGTTTGGGTTTGCTCACTGTTTATACACAGTAGCTTAACCTGCTAGTGTTAGTGGGGGGTATAGTTTTTCTCCTTGCTAGTTCTTTGATTATGATATTGTTTACTGCTTATTTGTTTATCTGGTGGTAATCTCTGTTTACCTGGGTATATGTTGCAGGAAGTGATGTATTCTGATATCTACTGTATGTTTCCTAGATCACGTGAAGTGTTAATTTTATTTTTATTTTAATCACATTTATATCCCGCCCTTCTCCACGAAGGACCCAGGGCGGCCACTGTATAGTGCCTTGGTAAGGCCACACTTGGAGTACTGCATACAGTTTTGGTCGCCACAATGTAGAAAAGACGTGGAGACTCTGAAAAGAGTGCAAAGAAGAGCAACCAAGATGATTAGAGGACTGGAGACTAAAACATATGAAGAACGGTTGCAGGAGCTGGGTATGTCTAGTTTGATGAAGAGAAGGACCAGGGGAGACATGATAGCAGTGTTCCGATATCTCAGAGGGTGCCACAAAGAAGAGGGAGTCAAACTATTCTCCAAGGCACCTGGGGGCAGGACAAGAAGCAATGGGTGGAAACTAATCAAGGAGAGAAGCAACTTAGAACTAAGGAGAAATTTCCTGACAGTTAGAACAATTAACCTCTGGAACAGCCTCCAGAAGTTGTGAGTGCCCCAACCCTGGAAGTCTTTAAAAAGATGTTAGATAGCCATTTGTCTGAAATGGTATAAAGTTCCTGCCCACGCAGGGGGTTGGACTAGAAGACCTACAAGGTCCCTTCCAACTCTGCTATTGTATTATTGTATTATTGTAAGTGGGTATGATTGTGAATGGTAAGTTTGATAGCTCTTGGTAAGTTTGGCTAGATTGGGTGTGTTTTGCAGTACTATTATCATGGATTTTTTTCCTAGTTCCAGATCTATGAATAAAAAAGTGTTGTGACTGACTGAAAATATAATTTCCTCTTCTTCCTCCTTTTCTCCCCCTCCTCCTCCCTCCTCTCCCTCCTGTTCCTCCTATTTACCCAAGGCACTGTAGAATGGAATTGATCGAATATTTGCTTCTCTCTTTTTGTAACCTTTTTGTAAGTTTTTTGGCTATGTTGTCTGTTGGATACAATTGAGCAAAGAAATATATTGGGCTTGTCTATTTTTGGACATCCACTGAAGTGTGGGGAAAATAGGTCCACTGTTTTTCATCTGCCACTGTTCTTTTTTTGTGATTTGATCTTTTTTTTTTGTTAAGTTGTTGATCGAGTGTCTAGTTTCTATACTGTACTGGTGTTGTATAGGGATGTAGTAATTTTGTGGTATTTTTTTTCTATGTATTGTGTTCTGTCTGTGATAACTATAACTTATGTTCCTAGAAATGCTAGAGTGTGATTCAATTAACCACATAACTGGAACAATTGAGTGGATGCTTTTAGTAAACTGAACAAATGGGGAAATGAATGAATCAATGAGCCCATCTCCTCTCACATTTCTGGAGCTACAAACTTTTAGAGAAAAAGCATGAGCTGAGTTGAGGAAGTAGGGATGGGGAGCATTTCTACTTGGCTGAAGTTGCTTTTGTCAAATGAAATTGGCTGCCCCCTCATCCCCAGCTTCATTCCTTCCGACAACGGGAAAAGAATGAATGCGCTAGAAGTTGCACAGCTGATAAAGTGCTTGAAAAAAGAATAAACTCTTTTCATTTGTATGTACGTTGAATCAGTAGCGAAAGCATAATCATAAGAGCTTTCTCCTTCAACTTTCCTCTTCTTTCTTTATACATGTATAGAATTATAAAGCACAAAATAACTAAATGTTGTGTATTCTTCAGTCCTTTAGATACGCATAATAGTCAAGGCAAACAAAAGGATTTCAGTGATATAGTCAGGAAACATCTTTAGTTCTAGCTTTTGGATTGGCTATGGCACAAGAACAATTTCAAAGAAAACTATGGACCTTCTATGGACTAATAAGTGTTTTTTTTTTAAATTCTAGTTTTTACAAAAGTTTCTAGACATTATATGATAAACAACATTACCATAGGCCACCATCAATGGAGATGTACATCTTTTGTTGAGATGCTCTTCATATAAGCTAAGGGCTTACTTGACTGTCTAGACCAGGGGTGTCCAAACTTGAGAACTTTAAGACTTGTGGACTTCAACTCCCCAGCCAGCATCGCTGGCTGGGGAATTCTGGGAGTTGAAGTCCACAAGCCTTAAAGTTCCCAAGTTTGGACACCCCTGGTCTAGACAGTCATATTTTGGGGCAGAAGAACCACAACAAAACTTTGATTTGCCGACAACAGTTTGACTTAAAGGTTCTCATCAAATGATTTGTGCAGCCTTATAAAATAATACAATAAGACAACATAACATTTAACAGTAGAAAAGCAAGAATTTCACAACCAAGAAAACAGATCATTGAGTAATTTCATACCTAGATTATTGTAAGGCATTTGACATGGGGCATCCCATAGATTTAGTTTAATGTTTCCTTCCTTTACTCTGAATACTTTCACATAACGGCACATTTTCATTCTTTTTGGATCTTAGTTCTAACCAACTGCTAAGAAAAATATATATTTTTCTTTAGTTGCCTTTTCCTATTTTGGTTTAGTTCATAGAATCCCTACAATGTTGCTAAACATCACATTTTTGAAACAAAATCATATTAAGAATTTACCAGATTATTTTGCTTATAGATATGTAAAACTCATATTCCCTTCAAGAAATTATAATTGGGTATCAGGAAATGATCATGTTTGCAAATAAGAGAAACATAGCAACAACCAAAAATAAAGCCTTATGTTTACAAAAGTATTACAAATGTCAATCAAAGATTTTTTTTTGTTTTAAAAAGCCCTTCAAGTACAAAGACAATATTGGTAGAAAATGCTAGCTTTCATCAAGTAAATAAAAGTTCTGGGACAAAATAGATTCTCCTTCTCCGGAAGTCTACTTGGCTTCGTTTGCTTCCTGTTTTCCTGGCATTAACACTGACTTCCATTATGAGATTGCACTTGAATGCATCATTCAAGCTGAATTTTCTCCCAAATCACTCACCATAATTAATAAAGCAGGCAACATGCAGAATGAGTGTAATTTGCTAATTATAAAATGTTCTGTATAATTAGATTACGTTCACTGATTTTTAATCAGATATCTTTCATGTCTGAAATCAATGTTTTTCTTTTCTGCCAAAAGCAATAAGGTAATGAAGGTAAATATAGCCCTAAATGTGCCCTGATCAAGGGAAGAGGTTTAAGCATTACTCAGAACATAACAATACTGCTGCTGGATCAGACCAAAGTCCAGTTAGCATGAATATATTCTACTGCCTTGCCATTTTCCCTCCATAGTTTGTTTTTGAAGGCAGACTGCCCTCTATCTGGATGTAAGCTCAAATGTTCAAGCCTTTGATAGACCTCTCTTCAATGCATTTATTAAATTTTCCTTCAAAGTCCTTTTAGCTGGCATCACATGTCTTGGGGCAAAGAATTGCACAGGTTAATTTTGCCCTTATTTCTATTCAGATTCTTTTTTCAATCAGCTTCAGTGAATCATCTCTGCTCTTAGAGTTCTAAGAGAAGAAAAAGCATTCTTTTTGCTTTATTGTTGTCATTGTTTGTTTCTTTATATATGTTATGTAGTTAATTAAGGTCATTTCATCTCTCTACCCTTCAGCAGCCATTTTTCTAAACTAGAGTCCCAAATATTCTATGTATTTTTCCCATAAGGAAAAGGTTTAAGCATGCTGCTTAATTGTGCAGTTCTGGAGGTCTTTTGCACCTTTCACACATTACTATATTACTATTTTCAAATGTGGATGCCACACTATATATTGTAGTTCTAGACATCCACATTTAAAAACAAAAAATAGTTTATTGTATATGTAGACATACTATAGATGTATATACTATTGTTGCAGTGCTGACAGTTTTCTTTCCCTTTTGTAACAATTTGTAGCATAAAATCAGCCTTTTGTCACAGCTGCCAGAAGTGAGTCAAGCCTTTCACCAAGCTATCCATTGTGACTCCCAGCTCTCATTCCTGATTAGTTGCAGAATAACTCAGATCTTCATAGTGTATATATGAAGTTAAAATGTCTTCCCTCAATGTGAATCACTTTTTACACTTAAACCAAACCCACACTTGTTATTTGGTGACAGATTACAGTGGTACCTCGGTTCACGAACGCTTCTGTTCACGAACAACTCGGTTCACGAACAGAAAAGTTCATCAAAATATGCTCCGGTTCACAAACTCCGCTTCGGTTCATGAACAGAAAAGTTCATCAAAATATGCTCCGGTTCACAAACTCCGCTTCGGTTCGTGACCAGAGTCAGTTCAAGAATTAAAACCAAAAAAAAAGATCAGAACGGATTAACCGGATTTACATTAAACCCTATGGGAAACTGTGCCTCGGTTCACAACCAATTCGGTTCGCGACCAGAGTCAGTTCAAGAATTAAAACCAAAAAAAAGATCAGAATGGATTAACTGGATTTACATTAAACCCTATGGGAAACTGTGCCTCGGTTCACAACCAATTCGGTTCGCGACCAGAGTCAGTTCACGAATTAAGTTCATGAACCGAGGTACCACTATACCTAGTTTAAAGATAACCATAAGGGAACTCTTCACAATTACTTTTGCTTCTCTGTTCTTGGAGTAGTTTGCTACTATATGCAGACTTGGACAGCTCATTGCTTATCCTTAAATTGTCTCAAAACAAGTTTTTGAAGAAGTATATTTCTTTTTTTCCCCCTCATGGAGGAAATTATTCAATTTTCCCATGTTTTTATTTTATTTTATTAACCTATATATTTATTTAAAATATAAGTCTGCTAATGTTCCTCTAAAACCCTTTTATGAGAAACTTTGTCAAAGGCATTTTGAAAATCCATGCATACAATGTTGAGAAAACTCACCTCCATTTGTCCTCCTGATAACATTATCAAAGGTTAATCAAAGGCCGAATGGCAATCTTAGATCTCACTTTCTCACTTATCTTATCATACTGTTAGGTTCTTATTTTCCCTCAGAATTTTGACTCCAGTTCCAAAAGAATAAAAACTCTTCTACCTTTAAAGGGAGGGGCTCTTCCACCTTTAAAGAGTAGCTCTTCTACCTTTAAAGGGAGGGCCTCCCTTTAAAGGGAGGGGCTGATATATATTCTGGTCTCTCTCTAATTTAATTTATTGATCAGCTCATAAAACTAACACACACACACACACACACAAATATATACACACATATAGCATATATACGTATATGCTGGCATTGCTTGCTTCGGGTATTTTCCCGTGTATAAGGCATGGAAATGTTATTGCGACGTTTCGACAAGATCTCACTTGTCATCGTCAGGCTTTGGTCTGTGACTTTGACTGCGAAGGCATGGCCCTTTTTAAAATCTTGGTGGGGGGGTGGAGTGCTGACTATTGTTGTGAGTGTGTTGATAGGCTGTGCAGCTGCATCATGACTGGTAGATTGATGCTGATTGGTCTCATTTGTATGTTTCTCCTTATTCTGAATTTCAACGGCTTGGGTGGAGGGTGGGGCTCCTCTGCTGGTCAGTGCTGGTTTCCAGATGTCTGGTAGGTGGGAGGTGTCATCACGTTTGTTCATACTGTTAGATTGCTTCTCTATTTCAATGGCTTCTCTGATTATTCTCCTGTTCAGTTGTTCAGCCTTGGAGATCATTTTAGTTCCTTGAAAGTCAATGTCATGTCCTGTAGTTTTGAAATGCTGATAAAGAGATGAGGTACTAAGTTGATTTTTTAATGTACTTTTATGCTCTGCGATCAACACCCTCACAACAATAGTCAGCACTCCACCACCCCCACCAAGATTTAAAAAAGGGCCATGCCTTCGCAGTCACAGTCACAGACCAAAGCCTGACGATGACAAGTGAGATCTTGTCGAAACGTTGCAATAACATTTCCATGCTATCTGCAGGATCGGATCCTGCCCCATACATCCTCACGGCCGATCCGCTCCCACAGAGAGGGACTTCTCCGGGTGCCGTCCACTAGACTCTGTCAGCGGGCGACTCCCAGGGGAAGGGCTCTCTCTGTGGCGGGCCCGGCCCTCTGGAACGACCTTCCCCCCGATATCAGGATGACTACTGACCTCCGCTCCTTCCGTCTCAAGCTAAAAACACACTTCTTCTGTCTGGCCGGCCTAGGATAGTCTCTCTGTCTTTGGGGTTTTTAATGGGGTAGCATATTTTTAGTGAATTTTTAGCACAGGGTTGGTTTAATTGTTTTTTAGAAATGTATGTATTTATTGACTGTTTTTATTCTGCCTGTGCACCGCCCCGGGTCCCTGTGGGGAGAGGGTGCGGTTTAAAAAATAAAATTATTATTATTATTATTATTATTATTATTATTATTATTATTATGCCTTATACACGGGAAAATACCCGAAGCAAGCAATGCCAGCATACCTACACCCGTGAAAATCTACGAAAGCATATATATATATATTCTTTTTCTACATTCTAAAATGAGCTTTCCTCCTTCAAAAAATATTGATTTAAATGTCTGAGCTGGGAGCCTGTTGTTTGGCACAAGAAGCTGGCAGGCAAGATGCAGGTGTAAGGGTTTGTAGCCTGCCACTTCAGCGTATTTGTATTGTTTTCTTATTTTCTGTTTGCTTTACTTGGAAGGTAACAAGATAACTAACTGTTCGTGACAGTTATAGTTCTGAACAATGGCATATCAGCAAACTAAAATGAAGGCACATGCACGATGATATAATACAAATATGCCATGGTGACATATTTGTGTCAAGACATCCAGTACATAAGTCACAACATTTATGTTATTATGTCATCATACATGTTTTGTCATTTTGCCCTTTGCCAATATCATCTTCATATAGCATGAGGAATCTAGACTAAATGTCTCAAAAAGTGTCAGTTGTTACACATAAAAACACTTTGAGTGTTGATTTATTATGATGTCCAGTTTGCCAGGGCATTTTTAATGTTTACAGAACGCATTTGTTGGCTAAGTGTAATTTTTTTCCAGAACAAATTCAGAGCTTTAGGGATAAAGTAAAAATCAAAAATACATTGTTATTATAACTAAGATTTAGGGTGTCAGGTTTGCCACAAAATCTTACTCTCTGTAAGCAGAGGTTTAAAAATGACACCAATGAAAGAAAAAAGCATTCCAAATCATTCTCTGCCTAATAAAGAAACATCTACCAATTAGCTCTGAAAAATGAGTAATTGTAATTTTGATCTATCCACTTTTTCCAAGTGTAGCATTTAGATCTCCAAACTTAACTTCATGTGACTTTAAATTTTATTTCTAAATTATCCACTGACACTTCACGCTACTGTTCTGAACATGATATACCAGAGGCCTTCATTAGTTTGAACAAGTTACCATGGAAACTGCAGCGTGGGTTCATGTTAGTATGTTCTATACAAGTGTTTATCCTTCAGAGTTTCTTTTCTTTTTTTAATGAATACAACAGTCCCCAGCCATAAAATAATAGACTAATTTTATTGTCTACCTAGGTAGACAAATATATAACCTCAGGCATACATCAGGTTTTGATGTCAATTACCTTTTGTTCAAGAAAAGAGTGGCCTATGGTCTTTATCTCATCCAGTACAACTATTCTTAAATAGGAATATCATCTTCATTTTCCCTCTTGGATAAGGAAACATTTGTCACATATAGCCATAGCCAAATTTTATCTGGCTAAATTATAATTTTCAGGTAGTTAAAAGTACTGAGCATGGGTCAACTTAGTCACAATTCCTCTTTTATTTTATCTTTTATCTGCTTTTACATTCTTTTTGTGAGTGTCAGGGCCTCTCTCCTTTAGACTAAGAGATAGTCTTAACTTTAACATTCAGAATGTTTATTGAATTATTTTGGTATTATAATCTAACAATATTAGCAACCCTAACTTTCAGAGTTAGCTTTTACTTCTTATACATTTCAGTGACATTATTTAAATCGCTGTAGTTTTCCTTGTTTGTATTTTAAGATGGCCAATACTGAAATAAAAATGGCATTGTCTTGAATTTGAACTATGCGGTACTTTGGATTTAATTCCAAAAAATGAGTTTCAAAGTACAAGGCACCAATATAGCATTTACTTGCATTGGGCAACAATTTATTACCTACTACTTCTTATGGATTAGTCAATATCTGGTTCACATCATATGAAATGTTAACCTCTTCTTATAGGAAGGGGCTCTAGAACGGCCATTAAATGAAGTAGGAATCTACTTTTGCTTTTTAGAGCCTATTTTATATCTTCTATTGTTTTACATTTTAAGTTTTCAAACTTCACACTATGATAAATGTCTAAAAACACAGGTCTATTTTGTTTGTTTGTTTGTTTATTTATTTGCTAACCAAACCATGCCTTGTTCAGATAACACAATTTACTTGCCCAGGTGGTGCAGTGGTTAGAATACAGGAGTGAATCCTGACCACAGCCTGGACTTCAGTCCTGAAGGGCTCAAGGTTAACTCAGCATTCTAGCCTTCTGAGGTTAGTAAAATGAGGACTCAGATCGTTGGGTGCAATATATTCACCTCTCAGAGAATCTGTCAGGCACTATATTGCTATATATAAACCTAAGTGCTAGTGCTATATTTATGGCATAGGCTGCGTCTGCTGAACAGGATGGCCTAAAATGTTATTACTTTGTTTTCCACACCACAGGTATTGAATTATGTGAATAATGTCATACTTTCTTTTCAGATTGCAGTCTGAAAATGGTTCTAAAGGCAGAAAAAGGAAAGGAAGAATTGTCTGATATGGAAATGAATGACACATGACATTTTGGTCCAGCTGAATTGCTTTAGGATCAGTCAGTATAACAAAATAACCGAGTTGGAAGGATATTGGAAGTCTTCTAGTCCAACCCTCTGCTCAAGCAAGACTCAAAAACTAGGTAGCATGTTAGATACATAAAAGGGAAAAACAAATGTACATAGACAAAGTATTGTCCCACTCTGTTCTTTGACTGCTCCATCAGGTTAATGTTTCAACTGGCAGTTTATTTACTGTATAAGAAATTTTATATAATACACTGCTCTTCTTTCCATTTCAGAACGTTACAGCATTTTGATGTAACATTAGAACATGCAGTAATATTCATCACACATAATAATCCTGAAATGTAGACCCAAAACCCTACGGACAGAAAGAGGAATGCACCATAGTCAGATATTGCCTTCTCTATAGCTATTGTAATTCCCAATCCATGTACTTGTAGATTGTGGGGGAGTGAAACAGTACTTGAGTCTATCAAATAATCTAATCACCATCTAGCAACTGCTTTACATAACTAAGCTTAGTTCAATGGATATCAAATTATACATTTGATTAGAACAAATAATGCTAAAAACTATAAAGAAGACATAGAGAGATTTTTTTTTTTGTCAAAGTACCTTACTACTTTAAAGGAAATTGCTACTTTGAAATATTAAACTGGTTTTTTAAATGGCAGGATATTTCACAGAAGGTCTCTTCTAAATCTCTAATATATTACAGGTATTATCAGTTACAGCTTTCACAATTGTTGAAGCTATTTCTAAAAAAGAAAGAAAGAAAAAATGTGCAAAGTGGTTGCAAAGCAATTGAAGAAATTGAAACAACTATTATGTCACTGAAAAGTAAGTACTTTCTCTCTTTTTGAAAAGCATATTCTGTTAAAAAGATCAGTTATATGATAATGGACAAGAAAGTTTGAATTACTCTCCATAGCTAACACTTATCTTCAATTTTAAACTAACATTTGATTGTCATAATTGCCAGAGCTACATGTAAATTTCTTTGGCATTAGGAAGGTTGGAGGGGTGCTATGAATTTCATTGGTATGCAAGGCAATCAATCCTCCCTGTTTTCACTGATGACACCAATTTTTCTCTATGCTATAAAAAATTGAGAATATTGCAAGCTATTTTACTGCAGTCCTGTTAGCCATTGTGACTTTCTGTCAGCATTTCAAATGTGAAAGTGCTTTTTGTTTTTGAGTGAATACTCTTCTCATCAAGGTTCAGTCATTTGAACAACCCTCGGCAACATTGTCTTGAAGGGGAAAAAAGATTAAATGGAGTGTATGTGTGTTTTTCCTTTGGTTGGTTGGTTGGTTAAATCTATTGCATAAATTGCTTGGAAAAGATAACATCCCCCATGGAACAAACCAAAGGTTGGTCTAGTTCATCATTCCACATACTACAGTCAAAGTGCACAGGCAGGTCATAAGGTAATCTGCTTCTCTCATTGTTAATACAGGCAAAGTATGATTTAGAATTTCCTGTCAACTACTATTGCTGTAAATTAGTTGTATTGTTAGCACTTGGGAAGTTAAATTCAGTGGGAATTTAGAATATTCTTTATTGGCCAAGTGTGATTGGACACAAAAAAATTGACTGCAGTACATAAGCTCCCAGTGTACACACAAACAACAAAGTGATAAAATCATAAACCATAAGATACAAACAATGAGTGGTAAATCATAAGATACTAATAGAAGAAGATAGTAGGAAAGAAGAGAAAGATGAGAAAAAAGAGAAGATAATAGCAGTACAGGCCTACTACATGGTAAATATCTGTAAGCATAAGACAATGCTATGGAATTAGGTGTTTAACAGAGTGATGACATGCTGTATATCATTTACTGGGAAGCCCTGTGGTGTATAGTAGGAAGTTGCTTCCAGTCTAATAGAATAGCACCATAAAATATAATAGATATGTATATCATCATCATCCCCATTTTTTCTGCTATGAGATCGGGAAAACATAGCTATTTATCTTTAAGCACTCAGACATCAAATAGGAAAAACTGTTCAGATTAATACTATGATATTTTTTGTACTTTTTTATATGTACAAACTATTGAATTTGTTAAATATGTAGTTGGTAGAGACTATTTATGTCATGAAGTCATGAACAATACAACTCTATGTATTGTTAGATACATAGAGTTGGTAGAGACTCTTTATGTCATGAAGTCCAACCTCTTTTTCATTGCAGGAAATATTTCAAGATAGCATTCCTAGTGCTCTGTCTTCCAACAGCAACTCTCATCATTAAAGTGTGTGTGGGGAGGGGGTGGGGAGGACTGTTGCTTTTGGGACATGGCTAGATTTTTCCCCCCTTCTCCGTGGAGAAATTCAGATGAATTGTTGCTCAGTTTCTTTGATTTCAAATTTAGTTTAGGATTTAGAAATCCTAAAACTGAATAGTTTTTATCCCACAGCTATAATTGCACTCAACAATGAACTAAAGGGCCACCATCAGTGAGCTGTTCGACAGAATTGCTTGGTCTGTATGTGGATGCTTGGGTGGCTTAGGGGCGGGGAATTTTTGGTGGGTGGGGGGGGTGTTTGGGGATTGTCATGTGTGTTGGGCCTGGTCTCTGGCTGTTATGTGAATTTCGTTGTATGGGTATACTGTGTATATATGTACAATGACAATAAAGTAAATTAAATTTAAAAAATTAAATTTAAAAAATGCTGGTGGTTCTGACTCTGATACATACATGATGGTTATTGACTGTGACTGAGTCATTTGTGGAATATTTGCCAGACTAGTCCATCAGAAGTATCATGTGGAATGTGACTGCCCAATCTGGGGTGAATGTTAACTCAAGTGAGATTTTGAAGGCAACTGAGCAGAAAGAGAAGAGGCTTAAAGTGGAATCAGGCTAGGCAGAAGGATTTTTGGCAGTGGATTCTGGGCAGGTCTTTGGAGGAGAAGTGGTTTTGTGCAGTCCAAGTTCCTTCATAACAGTCTGTGGAAGAATCATATCAAACTAATGATTAGATATTAGATATTTTTAAAAATGTCAAAGTGCAATTTGCTCGATTCAAGAAACAAGACCTGAACAGGAAATGAACAGGGCACACTGCTATTTGTAGAATTGCTGCAAGACCATCTTGAAGCCATTTATGTGGTCATCAGATTAGAACCTGGGGATATTTCTTATTGCCAATAATATGGCATAAGGCATAAGGATATGCCTTATGCCAAAGTCAACAAGATTTCCAAGAAATGTAAGGAGCAGCACTGAGTATTGAAAAAGATTTTCAAGTAAAAGTAACATTCACCAAATAGAATAGACACAAAATCTTAAAAATGTCTTTGGTGCCATTGTTCCTGAAAATAACAACAAAACAAAGAATTGTTTGTTTTCTTTTGAGTCTTTCAATCCAAAATAATCATTCTCAGAAATTCAGGAACTTTCCTGAAAATTTAAAAAGCACACAGTCAAACCGCATTGAAGGCAATAGATACCACGCCGTGAAAATGATGAGCTCAAAACCCTTTTCAACTCAGAATGGTGTGGTGGTGACATCATCTTATTTCCTTGTCTCCTATTTTAAACAAGTGAGATGAATACAGACAAAGAGTTGGCAAGACTTTCTCTTTTTTTATTGACACTGAGCCCTGACACATGTTGTTGCAAATGAAACTTCCACCACATGAACTTAATCAGACCATCTACAAAGAACTGCCTAGAAAATTGTCACACTACCCTTGTCTATATATTGCAATGTCAACAACTTGCATAAAAGACAGATGGAGCTGCAGCAACACATTTAAAAACAATAATGCATCCTGAAATCCTCCTGTTCCAGATAGCAATAGAAATAGATGCTTAGGTTACTTTTTTTTCTCCAGTGTAAAAAACTATGTATTATTTTTTGGGTTTATTAAATGTTAGTTGTAACCTTCCATCCCTCACTAAAACCAGATTTTTTTTTCTACAGTAACCTTTCAGAAATATTTTCTAAATATGAAGGATTAGGGTTTGGCTAGTCTAGAAAAACAGAAGGGCTGGGGGGCGAGGACGGGACATTATAGCAGTATTCCACTATTTGAGAGGTTGCCACAAAGAGGAGGGTGTCAATTTATTTTCCAGTGCACCAGGGCCAGGAAAAGAAAAAATGGATGGAAACTAATCAATGAAAGGAGCAACCTGGAATTAAAGAGAAACTTCCTAACAGTGAGGACAATTAACCAGTGGAACAGCTGTCATCAGAAGTTGTGGGTGCTTCATCACTGGAAGTTTTTAAGAAAAGACTGGACAGTCACTTGTCAGAAATATTATAGGGTTTCCTGCCTGAGCAGGGGTATGGACTAGAAGACGTCCAAGTTCCCTCTCAGCTCTATTCTGATTGATGCCTGCACTGGGAATGAATGGGGCAGACACTGGGAATAGGAGTTTAGGGAATCCTTCTCTGTCATAGTCCTTAATATTTTTCTCCAAAGGATGCAAACAAATCTTACTGAGACTCGCTCCATTTATCTACCTTTGCAAGTTTCATATATCTTTCCATCTCACAAACAACTTCTTCATTTATTATGATATGGCTTTAGTTTACCCACCATCTGGCTTACCTTTTTACTTCTCGGTAAAGCCACAGATTGACAATTAAACTAGTAAGCAACTTCAGAGTGAACTGAAAAACTGATTAGAAGGATGAATACACACATGTAGAAACTGGCAGTTTGCCTGGTACAAGCAGTGATCCATTACATTTGATCTGAATCTCACATTATTAATTTGGCAGCTCTGCACAGCCTAAGACACCCAACATACTCTTTTATTGAAAGTAGGACACTAACCTGAATCAATTACATGAAACATATGCCATTGTTTCATTTTGATACTGGCTATTTTTCCTACCTTATTGTGCTTATTTTTATATAATTGGCCTTATAGGCATATTACCGCTGTTGAAGTGGGATGCCATTTTTCAGAAAGATGAATGTTTGTATGTGTTGTGTGTATCTGAATCTCTGTGTTGTGCATGTGTATATATTCTACAGACCCAGGTGGTTTCATGATGATTATGAAAATAACAAAGATAACATCTGAGGAAAATTATGCAAAATTGTGAATGACTTTGATGGCGCAACATAAAAAAATGTGCCACTTAGAAAATCATGATGAAAAAAAATTAGAAGAATATGTTTTAGTACATGGTTAATCATATATCCATTTATTCATACATTTCCTTCCTTCATTTCTATGCATTCTGTCATTCTTAATTTAATAATTAATAATAATTTATTATATTTATAAACCGCCCCCTCTCCCCAAAGGGACTTGGGGCAGTGTACAGGAAAATTAAAAAACCATCTAAAAACATACAATACACACAAATTAAAAGCGAATTAAACTACCCTGTACTAAAATTTAAAAACCATTAAAATTACCACCCATTAAAACCCAATAGACAATTTGAAAATACAGACTGGGGCGAGAAGCGTAAATTAGGCCAAGCCGGCCTGATGAAACAAATAGGTTTTTACTTTTTGGCGGAAGGCGCGGAGGTCCGTGGTCGTTCTAATATCCGGGGGTAGGTCATTCCAGAGGGTCGGGCCCATCACAGAGAAGGCCCTTCCCCTGGGCGTTGCCCGCTGGCATTGCCTAGTGGACAGCACCCAGAGAAGTCCCTCTCTGTGTGAGCGAATCGGCCGCAGGGATGTATGGGGCAGGATACGATCCCGCAAATAACTAGGTCCTGTGCCATGGAGCACTTTAAAGATGATAATCAACACCTTGAAACGTACCCGAAAGACCACAGGCAGCCAGTGCAGCTCGCACAGGAGTGGTGTTATGTGGGAGTATCTAGTGACTCCCATAACTGCCCGTGCGGCTGCGTTGTGGACCAGCTGTAGTCTCCGGGTGCATCTCAAGGGGAGCCCCATGTAGAGAGCATTACAGTAGTCCAGACGAGACGTCACAAGTGCATGAGTGATCGTGCGAAGGGCGTCCCAGTCCAATAGGGGACGCAACTGGCGCACCAGGCGAACCTGGTAAAATGCCCCCCTGGCCACGGCTGTCACATGGTCTTCTTTAGACAGTCGAGAGTCCAGGAGGATGTCTAAGTTGCGTGCCCGCTCCACGGGGGCTACATGTTCACCCCCTATGGCCAGTGATGGCGTCAACTGGTTGAACCGGGGCGCTGGTAGCCACAGCCACTCAGTCTTGGATGGGTTGAGCTTGAGTCTGTTCCTTCCCATCCAGATCCGCACGGCTTCCAGACACCGGGACATCACTTTGACAGCATCGTTGGGGTGGTTTGGGGTAGAGATGTACAGCTGGGTGTCATCCGCGTACAGATTGTAATCTACCCCTAACCCACGTATGATCTCGCCCAGCGGCTTCATATATGTATTGAACAAGAGAGGCGAGAGGACCGACCCCTGAGGCACCCCACAAGTGAGAGGCCTCAAGGTCGACCTCTGCCCCCCTGTCAATACAAATTGCGACCGACCGGAGAGGTAGGAGGAGAACCACCGTAAAACGGTGCCCCTCATCCCCAACCCCTCCAGTCGATGCAATAGGATACCATGGTCGATGGTATCAAAAGTCGCCAAGAGGTCTAATAGGACCAGGATGGAGGAACAACCCCCATCTCTGGCCCTCCAGAGATCATCCACCAATGCGACCAATGCCATCTCGGTGCTGTGACCGGGCCGGAAGCCGGACTGGCGTGGGTCCAGATAATCAATTTCCTCCAGATGACATGGAAATTGTTGTGCCACCACACTCTCTACAACCTTCGCCAGAAAGTGAAGGTTGGAGATCGGACGGTAATTTACTAACAATGCTGGGTCCAGGGAAGGCTTCTTGAGGAGAGGCCTCACTACCGCCTCTTTCAAGATGGTAGGCAAGAACCCCTCACTCAAAGAAGCCCTCACTATTTCCTGGAGCCAGCCTTGTGAAACCTCCCAGGATGCCAGTACAAGCCAGGAGGGACATGGGTCCAATAAAGGTGTGGCCTGTTTTGTGGGAGTGGCATAGTTGTCATGTGACTCGGTGGGCATGGCCAACTTGGAAAATGTGGTGAAACTCACTTAACAGTCTTGCTTAGCAACCAAAATTTTGGGCTCAATTGTGGTCATAAGTTCTTTCTTTCCTTCCTTCCTTCTTTCTTTCTTTCTTTCTTTCTTTCTTTCTTTCTTTCTTTCTTTCTTTCTTTCTTTCTTCCATTTCTGGCTGGTCTTTCGTCTTCTGAAGACGGTAAAAATGGATTTATGGGCACTCGTTATATATAAAGGCAGCCCATGACTCTTTGGGATGCTGGTTTGAATCCAGGAAATGACTCAGAGGATGTGATTCCTTTGAAATGACCACTGGGAGAAAAATAAATCTTTAACCTGGTTAACCAAACAGGTAGCTTGAGGTGGAAGGAAATAGGAAATAGATTTCTTCCTTTCCTTTCCTTTCCTTCCTTCCATTGCCTCCCTCCCCCTTCCTTCCCTCCTACCCTCCATCCCTCTTTCTTTTTCTTTCTTTCTTTCCTTCCTTTCCTTCCTTCCTTCCTTCTTTCACTCCTCCCTTCCTCCCCCTTCTTTCCTTCACTCCCTCCCTCCCACCCTCCATTCATCTTTCTTTTTCTATTTTTCTTTCTTTCTCTTTCTCTGCTCTCTCTCTCTCTCTCTCTCTCTCTCTCTCTCTCTCTCTCTCTGTGTGTGTGTATCTGTCTCTCTCTCCTCCCTCCACCCATCTCTGTCACTCTGTGTGTGTGTGTGTGTGTGTGTGTGTCTGTTTCCCTATCTCTCTATTTCTGTCTCTCTAAGTCTGCCTCTCTGTGTATCTGTCATTCTCTCCCTCCCTCCCCCCGGGGAAGCAGCAGAGGGGTCGGCATGTCAGCTGCGGAGGTTATCCCGCAGTGGGCAGGTGAAGGACCCAAGCTGCGGTTACCTTAAGTGCCACCAAAGTCATCTGGGCACCTCACGCCCACCTCCCTTCCAGCCCCGTGTGCGCCGCCGAAGCCATGCGGCGCCCGGATAGCTTTGGTGGCACTTAAGGTAGTTTATAAGCTTTTAAAGGATAACCTCCCCAGCCGACATGCCGGCCCCTCCAGGAAGCCCCGGAAAGTGCAGTGCGCCACGGTGGCCGTCGGAAGGAGCTGGTGGAGGCACGCTCGGCCATTCTCTGCCCAGGGGGCTGCTCCCTCCTCCCCTGCGGCCCGGTTGCTATGAAGCCGCGGACCAGCACCGGTCCGCAGACCGGGGGTTGGGAACCCCTGTCTTACAGGACACAGAGTAGAAAAAAAACTTGTGGTGGTCAACAACCCTAATCATCTTCCTTTTCTTATCCTAGCACAGATGAAAGTTTTAGCAACAAGTTAGAATAGCAATAGCACTTAGATTTATATACTGCTTCACAGCACGTTACAGCCCTCTCTAAGCAGTTTACAGAGTCAGCATATTGCCCCCAACAAGCTGACTCCTCATTTTACTAACCTTGGAAGGATGGAAGGCTGAGTCAAATTGAATTCCTGGAGTAAGAAGTTAGTTAGCCTACAACACTGCATTCTAACCACTGCACCACCACGATTCTTCTTTAGAAGCTGACAGCAACAGAAACCAAATTGAAGGTGACTAAACAGTGGCTAAAGTCTTTGGTGTAAGTTCAGACCAGAAAAGAGAATAGAATTGTTTAGCTTGTTTAGTAATGAGATATAAACAGTTAAGTCTTGAAGTTAAGGCATCAGACTAGAAAAAAGGAAACTAGACCCGCTTTAGGCATGATCTAAATCTCACACAGTTATAATGAGGAAAATAGGAGTAAAGAGGAGAATTAGGTCATTTTGCCAAGTTATTTATAGTAAACTAGCTGTACCCGGCCACGTGTTGCTGTGGCCCAGTCTGGTTAAATGGCCAACCAATCTGTGTGTAGCTGTACACCTGCATACACAAACATGTGCACACAACCACTGTATAAACCCCAACCTACCTATCTACTGTATTTCTCCCTCCCTCTCTCTATCCCTCTACCTATCTACCTACCATGCAGCCTCCTGGATGGTAGGTAGATAGGTAGGACCACCTGGGAGTGTGTCATCCTCCATGCCTACTTTTGGGCCTAGTAGGCGTCCATACAGCCTCCTAGGGCCAAAAATGGGCCACCTGGGAGTGTGTCACCCCCCATGCCTAGTTTTGGGCCTAGCAGGCCTCCATGCAGTGTGGCAATTTTGGAAGCTTATTCGGTTGCTGAGGAAATGACTGTTGGAAATGTGAGGGGCCTGTGCATGATGCATCATAAGAAGCAGCTGGATGGGAGGAGCTACAGGGAGGTGAAAACCTGAGAAGTGCATACCTTTTACGTTTGCAAATGACACACGGGTGCCAGCCACATCAAATGTACGTATGATTGCATCGGAAGTCCTTGGGAACATTGGGTGAAAATTTGGTGGCGATCGGTGCAGTACTTTCTGAGATTAGTGGCTTTGCACAAACTATTTTACATTCTTATTTATATAGATAATACAATTGTGACAAAGATAAATAAAATTAACACAATTGTTAGCATTATTATAGGATAATACAGCATAGGCTTAGTAATATTGTAAGTGATGCATTAGAAGTTAAAACAATAAGCAAGTTTGTTAAACTTTATATAATCAAGGATGATTAAAAAAAATATCCCTGTGTTCTTGGTCTATACCATTTCCTAAAAAAATCTACCCCCCACCCCACTCTACCCAACCTTTGCAGAAGCTTACAAATAGTAATACCTTGAATCTGGCTCAGTAATATTAGGAAATGATTGATTAGAATCTTGAGATACGTGATGTTTTTTAAAAAAAATGTGAAGATCACTGGAACACAATTTACATCATTTATTTCTAGCATATTGTGAACACGTAAATTGGAAATGTTCCTTCTGTGTTTGTTTCATTCAGAATCTGAATAATGCTAGCATGTCAACAACAAGTGCGTGGGAATGTTGATATAGCTGATTAGCTCCAATTCTTGCCTGCATAACCTGCTTGACAACATATTATGTCTTTCTCATATTTTTCTAGATAATTTCAAATGACTGATGCAGTTTGAAAACTGTGAAGCATAAGCACAAACATGAAACATGAAAACTATGTACAAGTGTATTCTCCTTCTAAAAATAACAATTCCTAGAAGAGACATGAAACGTAATTGGTAATGAATGATACAGTTGAATTAGTTTAACTAAATATTTAGTAGGTAGGCACAGCAGTGTAAATTAATTGTATTGATGGCACCAGTTTTAATGCTATAGGATATTACTGTCAGCTGTGAAGAATCAGTACTACATGTTAAGTTCCAGTTAAGAAGATTTATTGCTCATGCCTATACACAGCTAACAGTCAGCACTAAATTGGTGTTAGATAAAAATCAATGGAAATCAAGGGGATGGATTTGGACTGCTGGTGAAAACATAATGGCTCTGGCCTGATTCCTCTCTTGACTCCATCCCCAGGCTTTACCTCTTCTTCTGCATCTACATCTCTGCTATTTTGACATTGTGGGCCTATGTACAGAATTATTGGGATTGCATTGCAAAAGTAATCAAGTCATTTTTGTCTAATTACAGTCTTTTACTTTGCTTATATCTCTTACCTAAGCAGAGTGCCAAATTGATTTTTGGGGGGAGGAGGGGAGGGGGCTCCTGGTAGTTCAGAGGAATACAACTTTTGAGCCATATGTAAATTTGCCATACGGCAACACTTTATCATATGACAAACGCTCTATTATAATATATCATTATTTTTACAATAAACTAGAGTTGAATTTAGAGCTCAAAAGGTCAGATGACAAAATAGAGAAGAGTATTTATAGTTCAATGTTAATATTTTCAAGAAATGTCTTTCTTTGGCTAGTAATTTAATTTAATATTTAAATATTAGTAAGTAATATTGTCTATGTATTAGTATATTATTCTCCATTTTAGAAGTGATCTCAATTGAGCCTTATCTCAATCGAGACTTTTGAATATGAGGTTGGACTTGAAGAATCTATTCAGTATGAACACTGTCAAAAAAGTTTCTGTTGTCCTTGGGAAATATATGAACACCTCAGATTCATGTTATTCTGCTGTAGAGAGAATTCTCACTTGGTTGATTTGGTTGGTTGATACGTGTTGATTTGTTAATGAAAATATATGAACTAAATATATTCCACTGTTAAATTAGGAAGTCGTGTATTATCTGTGCACCGCCCCGAGTCCCCATGGGGAGAGGGAGCGATTAATAAGTATTAAAATTATTATTATTATTATTATTATTATTATTATTATTATTATTATTATTATTATTATTATTATTATTATTATTATTATTATTATTATTATTATTATTATTATTATTATTATTATTATTATTATTATCTGATACACAGCAAAGATAAAATTCCATTGAGATAATAAAAAGGTAGCATACAATGCTCCCTGAAAAACTATGTAAAATATTCTCAAAGCATTGTTATCTGGAAAACTGAATTATTTATATGTGTTGCAGTTATTCCAACTCTATTGACTTTAAATTCTGTCCTGTATCAATAATTTTGTTTTATTTATTGCTATCGCTTATAGTATTGCTGATTATATTCTAATTTGGAATGCAATTTTTATTATGTCCTCTGATTTTAAACATATGTATCATTATTCCTATGCCAACATTGTACAAAGCCTTTAAAAGGTTTAAATGTTGCCTAGAATTTTAACTGTTAAACCAAAGATTTCAGAGCCAAAAGTAAACACAGTAGATAGCAATATATATACTGCAAAGCTTGTACATATATTAAACACTTTTGTCACACATGCCATCATTCTTGCTTCTTTATTAAAATGTCTTTTTAGCGCAGATATAGCCAAGTGTGACACTTTTGATCTCATGGGATTCTGATTGGTCAAGGATGATGAAACCAGAGAGCTGGTTTCTTCCCCTATACTAGATAGATAGATAGATAGATAGATAGATAGATAGATAGATAGATAGATAGATAGATAGATAGATAGATAGATAGATAGATAGATGATAGATGATAGATATCCTTAGAACAGTTTATAACTCAGGACAAAACAGTTATTAAGATACAGATACTGATGATCCTGTTCTCCAATTTAGATGTCTCTGGGTTTATAGAATGTGCAAATGCATTTGTTTTCTTAAGCATATTTATTAAAACGGCAAATTAAAATCTTAAGAGATAGAAGCCCCCCGCGTCTGACTTTTAAATATAAATTATAATTTGGTTATGGTCTTAATAACGGGTTTTAGCACGGGTGAATTAATTTAATATATTTTTAATTGATGTATATTGTATTTATGGTTTTATATAATGCCTGTGCGCCGCCCTGGGTCCTAACAAGGAGAAGGGCGGGGTATAAATTTAATAAAATAAATAAAAATAAAATAAAGAATTCACAGTGTATGAAGTACTGGATGAATGCAATTAGAAACCATTATGAAAGGTATTTGGCCACACATGAAGTATTGCAAAAATGGTGACTTTGTACAAAATTTCCATCTAAAATGGTGGCTATTCACCAATTATATGAAAGGTCAATTATCTCTAATGAGACAAAATGGGAAAGCAATGATAAAAAACTAGACTTTCTCCAGCAGAGGTTTCTTCACCTTTCCTATTGGTTATAGAATAATAATAATAATAATAATAATAATAATAATAATAATAATAATAATAATAATAATAATAATAATAATAATAATAATAATAATAATAATAATCTTTATTGTCATTGTAATAATATTGTAATAAAATTACAATGAAATTGGTTATTTTTTTTTTTTAATAATAACTGATGATTTGATTTTCTCATTCTGATTCATATCATGAAATACTATAGAGGAGGAAGGAGCACTGAGGATTTATTTATAGACAAAGATGAATCTAAGGTGATTTTGATATAAATGAACAGAGCTTTCTGTTTTACAAAAAACAATTTAAGGACACTAGATTTTTAAGCACATCAAACGACACACTATATTGGAAGAACAAATACTATATAGTGTGTATATTATTTGTTGTTCTTAGTCACGAAGTCATGCCCAACCAATCGTGACTCCATGGACAATGTTCCTCCAGCCCTTCCTGTCCTCTACCATCCCCGAATCCATTTAAGCTTACGTCTACTGCTTCAGTGACTCCATCCAGCTACCTCATTCTCTGCCATCCCCTTCTTCTTTTGCTCTCAATTTTTCCCAGCATTAGGCTCTTCTCCAGTGAGTCCTTCCTTCTCATTAGGTGGCCAAAGTATTTGAGTTTCATCTCAGAATCTGGCCTTCTAAAGAGCAGTCAGGGTTGATCTCCTCTAGGACTGACCATTTTGATCGCCTTGCAGTCCTTGGGATTCACACGAGTCTTCTCAACCACCATAGTTCAAAAGCCTCAATTATTTGGCTCTCAGCCTTCTTTATGGTC
This sequence comes from Rhabdophis nuchalis, assembly GCA_039707465.1. NCBI lineage: Eukaryota > Metazoa > Chordata > Lepidosauria > Squamata > Natricidae > Rhabdophis > Rhabdophis nuchalis. Next base: position 288,160,653 of record CM077643.1, read on the forward strand.
TAACTTTCACAGCCATACTTTGCAACTGGGAAAACTGTAGCCTTGACTATACACACTTTTGTTGGCAGGATGATGTCTCTGCTTTTTAGTATGCTGTCTAGTCTTGCAATAGCTTTCCTCCTTAGGAGCAAGTGTCTTTTAATTTCTTGGCTGTAGTCCCCATCTGCGGTGATCTTGGAGCCCAGGAAAATAAAATCTGTCACTACCTCCACTTCAGTGATGGGTTGCCAATTTTTTTTACTAGCGGTTCAAGTGCACTCGCGTGCGTGACACTTCTACACATGCACAAAAGTGTCCAGGCAGCTGGGCTCCCTCCCGCTGCCACTACTACTGGTTCACCCAATTTGGGTAAACTGGCAGCAACCCACCTCTGCTCCATTTCTTCCCCATCTATTTGCCAGGAATTGAGAGGGCTGGAATGCCATGATCTTAGTTTTCTTAATGTTGAGTTTCAAGCCAACTTTTGCATTCTCCTTCACCAGCATCAAGAGGTTCTTTAGTTCCTCTTCACTTTCTGCCAATAGAGTAGTATCATCTACATATCTTAGGTGATTGATATTTCTCCTGGTAATCTTAATTCCAATTTGTGATTCGTCTAGCTTCGGCTTTCTCATGATGTGCTCTGTATATAAGTTAAATAGACAGGGCAAGAGTATACAGCCTTGCTGAACTCCTTTCTCAATTTTGAACCAATCAGTGGTTCTGCGTCCAGTTCTCACTGTTGCTTCTTGACCCGCATAAAGGTTTCTCAAGAGACAAATAAGATCGTCAGATACTCCCATCTCTTTAAGAACTTGCTATAATTTGTTTTGATCCACACAATCAAAGGCTTTAGTATAGTCAATGAAGCAGAAGTAGATGTTTTTCTGGAACTCCCTAGCTTTTTCCATAAGCTAGCATAGGTTGGCAATTTGATCTCTAGTTTATCTGCCTGTTCGAAATCCTGCCAGTACTTTTTGATTTTGAGTATAACTTTGCTAGCATGTGAAATGAGTGCAATGGTGCGATAATTTGAACACTCTTTGGCATTGTCCTTTGGAATTGGAATGTAAACTGACCTTTTTCTATCGTGTGACTACTGTCGAGTTTTCCAAATTTGCTGGCAAATTGAGTGTAGCACTTTTACTGCATTGTTTTTAAAGATTTTGAATAGCTCAGCTGGAATACTGTCACCTCCACTAGCTTTGTTGTTGTTCAGACTTCCTAAGGCCCATTTAACCTCACATTCCAGGATGTCTAGGATGTATAGATTTTCATAATAAAGTGTCTTCCATCACAGATCAACCGTGCTCTGTGATTTTTATGGCAGTTGTGTGCAAGTAACAATAGAAAATTTAAATGTTTTTCCATTCATCATAGTTTCCTAATCCCAAGATCTATTTACTGATATAATGCCTATTTCTTTCTTTGGAATCAACTGCATGATTTACGCAATTTTCATTAACAAAGATTCCAAAATTGAATACTTTATAAAAATAATGACATAACATGACGTGATATGAATTCCACAATTTTCTTCCTAAAAATTGGCAGACTTTATCCATCTGAAATATTTATTTGACCTGGAAATTACATCCACCTGTATCAAAAGGTAAAAACCATATGGCCATTTGTTCATTTTTTTTTTCATTCAGTTCAAATGGAGATTAAGAATAAGTACTATTTTTTAATCAATGATTATTGATGATTTATTTATTCATTCACTGGGATTTTTTTGCAAATTCATTTGATGATGATGATAATATTATTGTTTAAAAAGATGTTCCAAGTTTCTTCCCAAACTCAAGAACATGTTAATGGTCTTCATTTTTTTTTTCAGATTAATTTTTTCAGATTATAAATCAGTTTTTTCAGATATATGCTGATAAACTAATATGTAATCATGGCTTTGTTTAAATTGATTAAGTAAATACAATAATATTTTCTTTTTATATCAACACATTCAGTAACAACCTATTCTAGACTAAGAATACACATTTAACTACAGTTTATGCAAAGTGAAGGGAAATAAAACAATTAGGATGGTAAGTACAATTGTACAATTGAAGCCTCAGACTCTTTAAGGCAACATTATGTTTTTTGGAAGGAAAGTGAACCAAAAAGAGAATTCCTAGAGAGCAAACCCATATGTATTTCAAGAAAAGATCTAATATGTACCTTCATTTATTCTGAAAAATCAATTTTCTCTGCTTTCTGAAATGAATGAACTATAGTTTATTAAGAAGTGATGCTCTGAAATTGATGTATTCGATTTCAAACAGCCACTCTTTCCCTACAGAAAGATCAGTGATGTAGCATCATTGGATACAATATGACCTAAAACACTCCCAGATAGCATCTTTAAAGTAATGATTTAAAAATTTGAGATCATGTAAACTTACATGTACATGCACTTCCTTAAAAACTCAAGGGAACATTGAAATCTCATGAAATGTTGGCTACCTGAAATTAATGAAATTCAGGGTAAGTATCTGAAATGTAGTTAATTATTATTTAAAAAATAATTTCTTGGTTTCCATTTTGTGAACAATTTCATGATGATTCCTGTCATCTAATATATACTGAAGTGTAGCTTAGAATCACTTTGGACAGAGAGATGGGTGGAATATAAATGTAATAAGTAAAATAAATTTTAAAAAGTATTGTTGAATGGGGAATTTTTAATAATAATAAATAATAATAATTTATTAAATTTCTAAACCGCCCCCTCTCCCCGAAGGGATTCGGGGCGGTGTACAGGAAAATTAAGTAGTAGTTGTTTTCTTTAAAATAGGCAATGAAAGTAGTTGTTTTCTTTAAAATAGGCAATGAAGTTATAAAATTTAAAAATTTTAACATTTAACATGTATACATAAAACTGAACTAGTAGAACAAATTATTTCCCTCTATAGTATATGTGTGTGTATATATCAATATGCTGTGTAGTACGTTTAAAGACTCTACATTAAGAATATTTAAAAATTAAATCTGTGAACACATTTTATATAAATATATTTTCCACATATTCATGTAATAAGAAAATTTACATTCAAAAATAATTGCTTGTCAATTATCTCTCAAATATAGTAAGGGAGGAAAGGAGACGGAAAATTTTCATTATATTTTATTATGTTGTGTTAACACTTAATCACCTCAGCTTAATTTTTGATTGCAATTTTAAAAAGAAGCAATACAGATTAAAAAAGAAGTTTATATTTTAAACATACAACAGTACAGAGTTAGTTCAAAAGATATAAAATTAATAACAAATAGAAAAGAAAAACCTCACATTTATGTATCTCTATAAAACAGTTCCAGAATTGTGCACTGGACCATAACTAACTAAAAATAACATTTAAACCAAAACAGTACATTTTGTTCAATATGTGTCCAATATTTGCGCAATATATTTTTATAGCACTATCATTTCTATATATACAGTATCTATCTACAGCATTTCTCTCTCTCTTTCTCTGTTACTAAGCATGTTAATTCCAATAAGCGTACTGTGGTAGGTACAACTATTTCTTGTTTTTCATAATATATATAGAAATCATGAAGACCCCACAAGATTTGTATTTATAATTTTTATTTCCTTACTAATAGTGTTCTTTTCAAAACTACATTTTATTGCACAAAACTCTTTGGGGCATTTCACAACATTTTACAGCATACAATGAATGTTTTGCAACCCTACATCAGCATTTTCTTTATTTCTTTGTATCCAGCTATTTATTAACTTACAAAATCATCTTTAACAGAAAGACAATCTTTAACTTTTACATTTGAAACAATGCTTCCACTTGTTCGTCCTAATACTATTCAACATTTTAAAAGTTGGTACTAATAGGTTATTATCATATAGATAGCATGGAAAGTATTGTTCTTTATTTCCTCCCCCCCCCCTCTTAAAACAGTTTGCAACCGTCTGTAAATTTTGTTTGTAAGCTGGGGATCCAATCTACATAACCATGAAATCATCCACTGTGGCACTAAGCCACAAGTTCAAATATTCATATGCAGTAAGAAACATCTTTTTGCAGAAGTTCCCAGTATGCAGGTTTATTTAGATGCTTCACTCTATCTAATAACCCCAATGTATCCAAATGCCTTTTCCCTTTCTCTCTGTGATAATCACAAGTGGCCATTTTGTGCCACATGGCAATTTGGAAAAGGGCAACCAGTTCAGCTATACTGGGAGAAGGAATGGTAAATGTTCTTCTCGTAACCTGCATAATCTGAATTCCTAAAGGATTAATCAATTATGCATTCAGAAGAGGAAGCACAGCTCTTCTTTCTCTTATTACTAATTCAGAAGACTTTTTAAAATTGTAAGGAATGAGTAGGTATTTTAGAATGTAATATCTCAAAAGTGTTTGCTCAAACTCTTATTTAAAGATCCCAATAAAAACAATGATTTCAGAAACTGCAAAAAAACTCTCATAAGCACTACTTCTACTTGCCATCTTTTTATCTAATATTTTATTGGTTTTATTGTAATGTGTTCATTTGCTTGTTTGTTGTGAGTCACCCAGAGTTCTTGGAAATTATAATTCTTTTCCCCCCTTATTTTTTCTGATAGAAATTTGGCCTGAAAATACAGAAGTGCAACATCTGGAGGGAAAAAGATTCCTCAAGAAATACACCTCACCATTACAACAGATCACCCTGTTAAATACTGACACATTATATATCCTAAAATGTAATGTGACTAGCTACTGCAGGGGTGTCAAACTCAATTTCATTGAGGACTGCATCAGGGTTGTCTTTGACCTCAGAGGGCCAGGGGTGTGTGGCCAGTGGGCATAGTGAGCATGGCCAGGGTGGTGCACATGTGCCTTCTCCCCCCCCCCCCCGAGCTCCACAGACCGGTCCTTTGCTGTTTCCAGGCTGGCTCTGCGGGCCAGATCCAAGCTCCTTGTGAGCTACATCTGGCTTGCGGGTCTTGAGTTTGACACCTCTCAGCTAGTACAACTTTTAATAAGCCATTGTGTGCAGTTTTCCACAAACACATGTATATAGTATTGAAGCTTTTAAACAAGAAGATAAAATTAATATATACTATAGAATAGAAATGACAGATAAGCAGAATATGCTACCTAGAGTCACTAAAGTGAGTGGGCAGCCATATAAATTATCTGAAGAAATAAGTAAAATAAATAAATAATATGTTACATAAATTAATGCAAACAAGAAAAAGATCAAGAAAAGGTAGAAAGTGCAAGGAAAGAAAAAAAGTTGAAGTAAAATATTGCAATAGAAGATAACTAAATGGGACTACTATTGACAACTATATTCTTTAACTGTTTAATTGTTGGTTTGATTTTAAATTCCCCTTGATAATTTTCCACTACATCCCAGCGTATGTATTTATGTTTATCTGCCATTGCTCTTCTATAACAGGCATCTTGATCTGAAATCCATAAAGATGTTTTCAGGTACAACCTGAGTTTCAATATATCTTATATTGTCATTATGACACATCTAGTAAAATTGATTGAGTTCTGAGTATTCAAAATATTATTTATATTACTAATTCATTTTCTTCACTGATCATTTTTCCTGAGAGATCGAAGCCTGTGCTAAAATTGCAAGAAGAGCTTCAAAACTTTATTTTTTTGAAGACCTTTGTTTTCTAGTCACAATTGTGTAGCGCTGACCACTCTAACTAAAGCTTTCTTGAAGATTGATACAAATGCTTCCCCATCTCTGAAATGAGTATTGGGAGTTGGATAGTATACAAATTTAATAAACAGATGTCATATGTCTGGCTTTCTTCTCTTTTCTGCAGTCATAGAAAGGTTATTTTCCCAATTCACTGGATTGCAAAACTCCTTTTCTGATTGACTGAATTTTGTCTTTGATTTATCAATTAATCTTCAATCAAACTATTTAGCTGATGACAACCATTTATAAAGGTATCACATTAAATGGGAACTAACTACTTGTTACCTAGATTTCAGCCCAAAGAAAGATATTAATCTATTTATTCTTATGCTTTTTCACCCTGACACTAATATTATTTTTCCAAACAACGCAAACTTTCTACAGCCCAAACATGAAACTTAACAGGAGTATCTCAGCAGGCTTTGGGTTACAGTAGTTAAAACACAGCAGCAACAGAGAAAGGTGAAATAACCCACTGCTTTCTTTGTTGATGGTTGTTACTCTGAAATTGTTCTTACTCTTTTATTTCTTTGGATATCTTTGAATCCATATTGATTAGCAAGAGTCTAGCTTCTGCTCTGGAAAGAAAGCTTGTCATAGCTGTCTAAAAAGTAATAGGATCCCAGGAGAAATTTTATCCCAGCAAATGCATTTTATCCAGACTCAGACTGTTGAACATTTATCCCAGCGAGAGGAGGGGTTTGTTTGCTTGTTTAACTACACAAACTCATGCATACATTCCGCAGTGCTACCAGGATTATTTTCCCCTAGAAAATACGTCTTGTATATACTCATTATCAAATAGTTCATGCAGAATTTATTGTGCACTAGAGAGTTTCCACTATCAATCAATCAATCACATTTATTACTCCTTAGTCAATCTCAAAGAGTCATTCGAATTGAAACAAATACAAAAAAATAAGAAGTCGGTGATCTGGATAATGTAAAGCAGCCTAACCCATTTTATAGCTGCAACAATAATGCACTTGATCAGAAAAGTACCAAATTTACAGCATTTCTGGAATAGAAGACAGATCATTTTCAGATATTGGCACATGTCTGACTGCACAGCTATGGTTTACAAGGGCAATATAGAAAAGAAGATGGTACAGTTAGTGTTCATAAAACAATATTTTTTTTCAGTCAGGAGCAACTTAAAACTGATGAAATATTTATTATCTCAATATATGTCCAGAAGCTGTGAGAAAGTTGAATGCTTCTTATTCAACGGACAGCCTGGCTTAGCTTAATATAAAGTACAAAATAATTTTTTGGATACTGCAGTGCATCAAATTTATAAATGACTAGCTACACCCGGCCATGCATTGCTGTGGCCCGGTTTGGTTAAATGGCCAACCAATCTGTGTGTAGATTTACACCTGCACACAAACACACAACCACCATATAACACCCAACCAACCTACCTACTGTATTTCTCCCTCTCTATTTCTCCTTCTACCTACCTACCGTATTTCTCCCTCTATTTCTCCCTCTACCTACCTACCTACTGTATTTCTTCCTTTCTCCCTCTACCTACCTACCTACCTACCTACCTACCTACCTACCTACCTACCTACTGTATTTCTCCCTCTCCATTTGTCACTCTATCACTCTATCTATCTATCTATCTATCTATCTATCTATCTATCTATCTACCTACCTACCTACCTACCTACCTAGTTTCTCCCTACCTACATACCTACCTACCTACCTACCTACCGTATTTCTCCCTATCTATCCCTCTATCTACGTACCTACCTACCTACCTACTGTATTTCTCCCTCTCTATCTATTCCCCTATCTACCTACCTACTATAATACAATAATACAATAGCAGAGTTGGAAGGGACCTTGGAGGTCATCTAGTCCAACTCCCTGCCTAGGCAGGAAGCCCTATACCATTTCAGACAAATGGCTATCCAATATCTTCTTGAAGACCTGCAGTGTTGGGGCATTCACAACTTCTGGAGGCAAGCTGTTCCACTGGTTAATTCTTCTAACTGTCAGGAAATTTCTCCTCAGTTCTAAGTTGCTTCTCTCCTTGATTAGTTTCCACTCATTGCTTCTTGTTCTGCCCTCAGGTGCTTTGGAGAATAGCTTGACTCCCTCTTCTTTGTGGCAACCCCTGAGATATTGGAAGGCTGCTATCCTGTCTCCCCTAGTCCCTCTTTTATTAAACTGTATTTCTCCCCCCCCCTCTCTCTCTGGGCCACCTGGGAGTTTGCTATCTCAGTGCCTTCTTTTGGCCCTAAGAGGCCTCCATATGAGGCATCTTCCAACAATGACAGTTGAAAAGCATCCTAATGGGCGGGGCTACAGGGAGTTGAAAACATGATCAGTGGGTACATTTTACATATGTGTACCTTGCACATGACACAAGTACGTATTCTATTATCAGAAGTCCTTGTCAACATTGTGTGAAAGTTTGGTGTAAATCGGTCCAGTAGTTTTTGAGATTAGTGGATTCGTACAAACTATTTTACATTTTTATTTATAAAGACATGCTAGCTATACCCGGCCACGCGTTGCTGTGGCCCAGTTAAATGGCCAACCAATTAAATGGCCAACCCAGTTAAATGGCCAACCAATCTGTGTGTAGATCTACACCTGCACACATACACACAACCACCATATAATCCCCAACCTACCTACTTACCTACTGTATTTCTCCCTCTCTATCTATCCCTCTACCTACCTACCTACTGTATTTCTTCCTTTCTCCCTCTATCTACCTACCTACCTACTGTATTTGCCCCTCTCTATTCCTCTACCTACCTACTGTATTTCTCCCTATCTATCTATACACCTACCTACCTACCAATCTACCTACCTACCTACCTACCTACCTACCTACCTACGGTATTCCAACTCTGTTATTGCATTGTATTGTATGTGTAAATAACTTGTGGGTAACTAACTCCACATTTCTTTGGGATGAGAGAGGGTTGAGGGAAAACGTAGCCTTGCCTACCTTGATGGCTTACAAAATATTATTTGTGAAAGGACTTCATACATATTATGAAGTGGATTGTTTTAGACTCTATCTTTGAAGTGTAACTGTTGTTAAAAGTTTTATTTTAAGTGCAACAAATAACTGTGCCAAACAAGATTGTTTCAGTAATTTCATTTAATTTCTGAAACATTCTTATGCCATACCCAAAACATTAGCATTATACATTTGTATTATGGCAAACATTTTTATGACTATAGTCTGTCATATCACTTTGTGCTGCACAGAAGACCATTTTAAATACATGTGCATAAACAGAAAAATATGAATCGCTACATAAACTACGGTATCTGAAAATAGCCTTTTGTAGTACTTTGATGCTTTTAAATTTGATGTTTTTTTAACAGGCTACAAGATAAGATACTACTGTTATGCCTTGTTCAGATAGCTCTGTATGCCCAGACAAGCCTGCTAATCAAAACAAAAGATCATTGTGTATTAGTCTGCAATCTGTGTAAATTGGGAAAGTGCCCAATTTATATAACAAAACAGATCATTTTGTTATTGCTTTGTCAATGTACATTTTAACCCTCTTTGTAAGTTGTCTTAAGTCACTTTTAAATCAAGTGGGCGGGTAAATCATTCAGTGAAAATATATAAATAAATGTATTTTAGAGTTATTCAATTGAAGATATAAAATTCCCTCTAATTCAGGCTGGAACAGAATATTGCTTTACTTTCTTCCAAAATTAGTGTTCTTAATAAGGAACTGGAAATTTGAGCTGGAATATTCTCTAAAAATGTTCAGCAAATGTAATGTGTATTTGGACTCTGATTCTGAGTCAACGATTTGTCTGACTGATTTTTTTCAAGAAGATATGTCGTCTCATATCTTGAGACAAGATTGAACAGTGATGGTGAACCTTTTCAGCACTAAGTGTTGAAAAGGGAGTGCATGCATGGGGCACCGAGTGCCAAAGAAAATGAACTCTTGGTTTCTGGTGCACTTTGGTTTCTGGTGGGATTTTAGCACAGGTTAGTCTAATTCGTTTTAACATTGTGTTGTGTTTGTGGTTTTTATTTGTATTTTTAAATTCCCTGTGCCCCGCCTCGAGTCCCTTCGGGGAGAGAGAGCGGGTTATAAATTAAAATTATTATGCACACCAGCCAGCAAGTCTTCTGGTTACTGTCACACATACGCATGTGCTGATCAGCTGGCCGGTGTGCATGCTCACCCCGGAAAACAGAAGACCAGCTCTGCCACACACACAAAGGCCAGCTGATTGTTGTGTGTGCATGCGTGCCAGAAACCCGGAAGAGGAACAGGTGACGATGTGTATGCCAGGCAGCATGGCTCTGCATGCCACTTCAGGCACGTGTGCCATAGATTCACCACCATGGTTATAGAATATCTATTTTATATCTGCTCAGCCTTTTTTCTGCCATTAGTCAGTTGATATAAATCAGAAACATAGTCAGAGAGCTTTACCTTCCTCTTCAGAAAAAACTAAGCAATGATGTAACTGTATTATCATGAGCTAGGTTTATGTTTGTAGTTAGGAAGGCAATCCAGTCACTCCTTTAATATCCTAGAGAATAATCGGTGACTTTCTATGTGGCTGCAATGAATTAAAAACAATTAGGTTTTGTAGCTATTCATGTGTACTAAATATAGTGTGAACAAGTGGCAACGTAGTCTTCAGAAGAATAGGATTAATCATTATTTTTTCTGAACAAATGGACTCCAGATAATCATAGACAATGTATTCCTGATTTGTGTGCATGTACAAAAATTATATGATCATAACCAAATGACAGGTGGTAAGAGCAGATGAGATAATAAGAGGAAATAATGCCAAAGAATAATAATGCAGAGAAAACGCTCAGCATACCAAAACACAAATTAGTTTGTTGGGAGGTTTTCTTTCTGTTTGTTTGTTTTTGCTTTTGCCTTGGTCCTGAACTCTAATGATAAAATGATGTAAAATGATATTTAAAATTTTTCATTTTCATTTAACAAAATAGCATTGAATGGCACAATGGCAATATATTTGAATAGCATTATGAAAATTGTTCAGGGTGTGCATAAATTAATATATTAATGGAACTTCATGTTTTTGTAGATATGCATGGTTGAGATATATAATGAGAAATAAGAACTAAATTGCTGCTGACTTTCTGCTCTGTGTGCTGGCACATATGCTTTGAAGATTGGGTGCAATATATCCAGGCTAACTAAAGGCGATAATTCCATGTTTGTTTGATAGGGAACAAGTAATTGCACCTGTGGGTCCTTCAAGTACTATCATCACTTAAGGACCAAACTACACATTACTCAACAGAAGCATAATTGCATTTATTGATGATTTGATTTATAATTCAATATTACTGAATGAGACCAAATGGGAGGGGATGTAATTTTTTATTGCAGAATGGGAGGCAGTAAAGAAAGGTAGAAATCTAGGCGAATGTATAAAGAGAGTGCAAAGAGAAATAAAAACAATTAAATGGGCTGCAGCTGTAATTCTCCACAGCAGTAAACATATACTGTCCTATTGTCGGTCTTTCATGGTAGATGAGACTAAGAAACCAAAGTTATGCATTCTAATACTACCTTTTTATATTGTTATCGTAACTGAATCTTGCAAGTTGAAATATGTTCCTTCATCCTCATGATAATGAAGGACAGTTCTGTCGGAAGTCTTTCTCGAATTCCTCGATTCTTTTATCTGATAGTTGTCTTGATGGTGGGTCTTCTTCCTGTTCTTCATGGTCATGCCTTCAGCCCATTAGATTTATTATCAATTCTGCAAACGATGAATAGACTTGTGTTTAAAGCCACATATCCTAATGCTATGCTCTTGTTTCCTAAACACAAAACTTGAATGGGTAAATTCCTTGGTATTTTTGAGAAGACAGCAAATGTTTGACACTCATTCTTACCGGAAAAGGGAGAATTAATGTAATCCTAGAGCTGGGTAAGCATCTATTATGGGAAGGCAGAAACAGACAACAATACCTTCTATTAATCCTTTCCTCAGTGTCAAACCAATCTCAAGATGTATTTTTCTGCTCAATTTCAGAAGCAAATAGTTCATGTTATGTCACCTGAAACATTCCTGTCCACCTCAAACAACATGTTTCAGTTTGTTGTAGGCCAGCCCTAAGAATCTAATGGCTAGTTCACATAGGAAGGAATGTTTCTACAACTGAGTCAATATTTGTCAGCAACATTTTATTTACAAAGCAAATAATGGAATGATTTTTACTACTAGAAGTTGTGGTGGTATAGTGGTCAGAATGCTGCATTGGAGGCTAATTTTGCCCACTGTCATTTGATTCTCCCCAGCTCAAGGCTGAGTCAGCCTTCCATCCTTCCAAGGTCAGTAAAATAAGAAGCTGGATTGTTGGGGGCAATATGCTGACTCTGTGAACTGCTTAGAGAGGACTATAAAGCACTATGAAGTTGTATATATTTCTAAGTGCTATTGCTATTGCTACTATTTTATTAAATTTATGGTAAAAGGCACCTTGAAAAGGTTTTATACTGCTGAGTAAACTGAGTAGCCAATGAATTCCAAGAGTTAGCCTGCAACAAATGAAATCATAGTAGTGCCCAGAGTGACCTACTATGGAAAAGTGGACTTTGGAACAGAAAAATGCACAACGATGTTGCTTTGATATGTGTGACAGGTTAATGGTGACAAATGGTGAAGACACCATTTTTACCCCTCAGACATCGAACAATAAGGCAGTTCAAATAAGCTCTAAATGTCTTATGGGCCTCTTATTTTCAGACAGTTTAGAATTGAGGCTGAGCACAGGAGAGGAACAACTTTAAGAGTAAGTGTGGACAAGCAGTTACCATCTAATTTGCTCTGAGGGTGTTCATTCTTTCTGTGGGTAACTGCTCTTACTGTTAAGAATGGTTTCTGGTAACTTGAGTTTATTATTCCTTGTATTATGGGAGAATGAACAGCAAGTCGTCTTTCTTCTGTGAGAAACTTACTCAGATATCTGAAAAATATTTTCATATAATTCTCCATCTTTTCCTAGCTAGAGATTTTTCATTTTTTCAATATTTTCTCCATATTTCAAATGACTTTGAGAGTTACTCCAGGAAAATACTGACTAATGTTAATGCCAAAAGTATATCTGGAGGCCATTTCTCTTGATACTGAAAACACATCTTATTTCAGTGGTGGGTTGCTAACCGGTTTACTACCAGTTCTCTCATGCTCACATGTGCACTCATGCTGGTGTGGAACACTTCTACACATGTGCAGAAGCATCTGGGCAGGTGGGTGGAGCCTCCTGATGCTGCCACTACAGGTTTGGTCAAACTGGGAACAACCCACTTCAGGCTTCCTTCCTTCCTTCCTTCCTTCCATCCATCCATCCATCCATCCATCCATCCATCCATCCATCCATCCATCCATCCATGCACCTTCCTGTACATAGGAATTGGAGACAGATTCAGGTTCATAATATTTCATGCCAATTTAACAATTTCTTTAAATGTATATACTTTATTTTTTTCACAGCATAGGTCAATGTATGTATTACATAGAAATCTGCAGTATTGAGGGTCATCATCTCACTATGAATATAATTGTAACAAATGGCCTTCTGAATGTTGCCATGGGAATGCTTTCTATTGCTTGAGCTCTTGAAGAAAGACTATTCTTATGAAAATGCAAATTGATTCTGTCGCTGTCTGGGTAATCAAAATCTACTGAGTGCCAAAAAATATGTAGTGTTACTTCTATAGCTTTACAATCAAGCAGCTCTCATTCAGCTGTGAATCCTGAACAATTACTTCACACTTGGCTTTCTTCGGATTTTCATGCATCCACTGAGATAGAAAAACACTTAGAAAGATAATATTCAGCACTTCTTTGTAATGCAATCTGATTTTGTACTTATTTTTCTATTATATAATCATATAATGTATGAGTAGGAAGGGATGTTTTAGGTCATACTGTTCAACATCCGGTCCAGGCAACAATCCTTCAAATCTTTCACAACAATGACCATTCAGTCCCTATTTGAACAGTGCAGAGAAATGCACCATTATTTTAGATAGATAACTACATTGTGTAATTTCTTTCATCACCCAAAAATTTTATCCTGAAATCAAGCCTAGATCTCCATTCTGTTAAATCTGTGGATCTTTGCCCTACCTCTGATTTCAATGGAGAGTAAATATTTCCAATTTGCATGTGGCAACCTTTTAGATATTTCTAAGTCACAATCATATCTTCTCTTAATTTTCTATGTGCAAGTATGTGTATCTTCTGTTCACAGTGGATATATTTATAATTGCAGATGTTGTTAGATATTTATCTCCATTGATAGATTTCAGGTGATATTAAGCATGACAGACTGGTCGGGAAAATGAAATAATTCAGATTTCCATTTCAACCTATATTAGGATGGAAAAGAATAAAATGGTTTCTATTATCCCGCTGTATTATATTAGTGCATCTATACATATCTATATACCAAAATCTCATGAATTCATTTATCTATTTTAGAAATGTGTAATTTATTTGAATATAAACAATTTATGAAGAAGTGGCATCTAACTAAATATAAGTGTAGTGAGGCTATGATTCAAATGCTGGATGAGACACTTCTGCCAGTGAAAACATTCAACCAAATGCATAGTGATGTTAATAAGATTGGAATTATGCAGAAGAAAATGAAGTCGTTGTTGTTTCTGATAAACTTAATTTCTCTTGGAAGTAGCACGGCACTTGATGGCTGATGCTACTGGCAGGATTTGCTTTTGTGTTTCCTTCCATAGATAATGGAATATGTAATGGGCTTCAATAAGACGTAATGATGGATCTGGCATTTGTTTCATTCTTTGCAATGGTTATGTTAATCTACCTTCAAGAAATGTTTGATAAAATGATGAGATTGTGGTGTGATAATAATAGCAGCATGATAGCCATCATTCTTAAACATCCAAGTCTCAGAGACCAACTTACTTTTTTCCATGCTGTTCCTTCATATTACATTGTCTACCAAACAACAACTTTTACTCTTCATCCACTTTGGCATCAAATAATTGTTCATGCCTTTTTTTAAAGACATTTTTTTCAGTAACTATTGCCAGAATCTGGTGTGATAAAGTAGGATTCTGTATACCTGTGGTGATCAGTAATGCATCAATACAAGAATTACTCCCACCATTCCAAAGAACCAATCGGTTTGAAGTGGCCTAACTCCTCTCTGTGAACATTATGCAATTACCCACTCACCGAATAACAACATCAACACAAAGATTTAGGACTCTGATATTTCTGATAGGGTCCTAAACACACACACACACACATGTGCACGCACAGAGAGAGAGAGAGGGAGAGAGAGAGAGAGAGGGAGAGAGAGAGAGAGAGAGAGGGAGAAGAGAGAGAGAGAGAGAGAGAGAGAGAGAGAGAGAGAGAGAGAGAGAGAGAGAGAGAGAGAGAGAGAGAGAGAGAGAGATATTTATTCTGCCTAGGACTAATAAATACAGTTCTATATGTTTTAGGAACACTACTCAGACAATCTTCTAAGGTCTCCTATTCCCAGTTACTGTCTGATTTGTTTGCAGTGATTTCCTGGTAGCATCTTGAGATATTGAATTGCTGGTTAAATATCACCAGGAGGAATTCAGGACCAAGGGCATCTGTTTTGCAAACTATAACTTGCTACACAGTTCTGCTGTTTCAAAACTGACCAGGAAGTCAGAAGAGCATTTTGAAGAAAATACCCATATGCTAAAGCTCTGTTAAGATCTCTGTGGATGTTGTTTTGTGATGAGATGATAACTCTTTGACACAATGTCAGTTGTAAGCATCAGTGTGCTTCGCCTTGTCAGAAAGGAGCATTTTCTCTTTTGAATCACATATTTTTTAAAAGAGTGCTCTCACTACAGAAAGAAAGAAACCATCAAGAGTATTGAAGACTGTTATCTGCCAGACGAAAGTGCTGTTTTAGAATGGAAGCCGCTATTAAATTTGACTGTGGTTCACATTTGGATTTATTTCTTTAAGCCCCTGGGTGCCTCTTCCATGTTGTATTTATTTTGTTCTCTTTTTATTTGGGTTTAATTGAGAGATCATAACTGCAAGGACCATTAGCCATTCCATAGCATTCTGAATAAATTGGAAAACCTGAAATTCCAACAGGGTAATAATACTGAATAGTGACAATCTTTGCAGAGGGCATTGAATGAAAAAAAAAAAGGGAATTGTTAGGGGAGCAGGTCTTACTTATGTCAACTAATACCAAGGGTCCAAATTATTTTGTGCTCATGCTTGACTGAAGTGAAAATGATTTAGTGTAGTGCACATGCTTAAAGCTAAATCGTACAATTTGACATGATTTAGAAAAGGTGAAATCCTGTTCTCTCCAGCTTTGGATAAACCCTCCCAGGAAACATGAATATGGCATAGATTTCGCCATCCTATAAAAATGGATGAAGCATATCAGAGATCTAGCAAGATTGTTAAGAACTGACTGAGGCTGAAAAGGTAGAATTTAAATCCCACAAAACAGTCTTAACTATATTGTTTATCTGCTGTACATAGAGAGTATATCTCAGACACACCCATAAATGTAATTATTTTTCCACTTAGACATTTACAAAAACGTTTGCCAGCTTTTAAAGCAGGGTTGGATGAAAGGATGTCTCTTGGAAACTGAAGTGTTTGTTTGGTGTCTTGTTCATTTCTTTGCCAGTCAACCCAGGACAAGTGAGAAAGGAATTGTCCATCCTCCTGTTTGAGGAATGAAAATGTCCCAAGCAACTGAATAACTGAATCAGCAGCTTCTTCATTTTAGGCATGAGTTAGGGTGATTTAGAAAAAAAAATATCACCAGCTACAAGAAAATAAGCAAACTCAGGGAGCACCAAGGTCACCTCAATGAGTAAAATAGATGTAATTATGTATATAAGTGTCTATGTGTCTATTGATGGCTGATTTGTCAGAGTGCCAAGCTTCTAGAAATTCCCTGGCAATTTTGGACTCCAGCACTCAGATCAACATAAATCAGTGATGGTGAACATTTAAATACAAGGGCCCAAACTGCGCACACATGCATGCCCAAACTGAAAGGCGTGTGAAAAAGTGCATATGTGCAGACATGTGCAAATGTATGCATGCACACACATGTGCGTATGCGCAGCAGAGTCTAAATACAGAGTCTTAGTACAAGTCTAAATAAGACTTCTGGATATTGGCCTATGGGTCCATCACAGTTCAGATTTCCTCTGCAGTTAATCTGTCTGGGTTTGTAGAATAAAAGAACTGAAAAGTAAAATTATAAAGGCCTTTACTTTTGTAGAAATATACATTTTAAGATCTGCTTTGTGGACAGAACTGATTAACTTACAACAGGCTAATTCAAATAGTTTCCTATTGAAAATCAGAAGATTACCCTAGTGTAAATGTTTATTGCTTTGTTGGCATATTATGATTGACAATAACGTAGCATGAAGATATTTGTAATTCCTGTGGTGCTGTTTTTAATCGATTTTATAAGACAGCCCAATTTCTTATACAATGTCAAATTACTGCATATATAATTGGGGAGGTCGGGTAATGGTGGCTTTTCTCTAGTTTCCTTCAATAATAGGAAATACTAGCCTTTAAGAATAACTTATATGGGCCTATCCAATCTGATCAAATCTTTCATTTTAAAAAAAAGGTATTTAATAGCTTTGTTCTTTTGAAATAAGAAGTATTATCTAGCAATTGACAAACTTGTATAACAAATCTCTGATAACATGGTTACATTGTTAATTTCAGTTCCTGGTAGATTTAGATAAAATTACCCAAGATTAATATGTATCTTTCACAATTTAACATTAATTTTCTTATACATTCGTTTCCAGCTATATTAGTGGTATGAAGAGAGATACAATATTTATTTATTTTTATTAGAGTAATCATGTATATTGTCACCATACTGCTTGACCTAACAAATCCAATCCTTTGACAGCTGTCAATCCTTCATTGTTGGTTACAACCCATTTTTAGCCTTTCCACTGACTTTAATGAGTCCATTTGTCAGAGATTAAAGTGAAGCTGTTTTATAGCGAGAAGTAACACCAGTTTGCTAATCAGTTTCTATGACATCTATAATCTTCTAATTGGAAAACTTCTTTAAGAACACGGGAAGGTGAGCACATTTCCCTTGCTAAGGTGGCATCAGAATTACCTTTTTGACAATTTTGTGTGCTGTTAATCAAGTTGCATGTAAAACAATGTTTTCTGAATCATTATACAGCTGTAATTTGAAAGAATGCCATTGTAGTGCTTAGGTTTATTTTAAAATGCAATCTGCTACCTAGAATTCAGACTCTTGACCTCAATTCAATCTAGTATTCACAGTTAAATATGTATAAGATTTAGATCATAGAGAGCAGTGTTATAATGAACCATTGGTCCAGCTAGTTCAGTACACTAACTTGTAGTCTGTTCAGGGTTTTCAGAAGTAATTGAAGCTTGAGCCTTCTATGGGCAAACATATATTTCCAATATATGTTGCAGATGGGAATTAAATCAGAATTAGTTGACCCTATCAATCCCTCATTCTTTGCTTACCATTTGTCTTCTTTTCTCCTTTTCCTTTTATTTTTGCAATAATATTATTAAATATTGGAATTAAAAAGATACAACTATCTTGTGTTAGAAATTAAAAATAAATAAAAGAGAAAAAATAAAAAATAGAAAGCTCGAAAAAAGAAGAAAGAAAAATTAGAAAGAAAAAGAATAAAAGAAAAGAAAAGAAAGAAAAAGAAAGGAATTATATGAAGAATTGTCTTCCCCTTTTGTCATATATAAAGTATAAAACAATTTTAGTAGCATAACACATTTTCCCAAAATGTAACAAATGATTTCTTCTCCCCATATCTCATTTCTTATCTATTAATAAAATGTAAATCCTCATTGTTCAGTCCTAGCAGCAAAAACCCATTAAGGGTTGTTGGAGACAGCAACATACTATTACCTATTTTAACTTTCATCAAATAAATCAATGTTATATCGTTATATTAATCCCCTCCAATAATGTCCCAGAACTTGATTTATTTTATTTCTTTTTTCTTTGTTTCTTTTCACAAAATTTTCAAAATATTTAGTTTCTTTCAATGGGGACATTCAAAGGTGTCCCCATTTAAAGTACATTTGTATAAGAGGGAGAACAGATTGTAACAAGAAAAATAGGCTTTTATTTGAATTGCCACCATAATTTAGATTCTGCTTTTTCTAGTGCTGAGAAAATGTAAAATTTGTAGTTTTCAGATCCGTTTAGTTTAGTTTATTTCAAATATATATACCGCTCTATTCTCCCAGATGGGACGCAGGGCGGTGCACAGAAAAGATAAAACCCACAACAAGTACAAAAGTATAAAATAGAATTAAATAATGACTCTGTGCTAAAATAATTTAAAATTATTAAAATCCAATTTATCTGTCTATGTCAGGCCAGCCAGGTGGAAGAAATAAGTTTTAAGTGTCCGGCGGAAGAGGCGCAGGTCCGTGATGGTTCGGATATCAGGGGGGAAGTCGTTCCAGAGGGCCGGACCCGCCACAGAGAAGGCCCGTCCCCTGGTGGTCGCCAGCTGGCATTGACTGGAAGACAGCACCCCGAGGAGGCCCTCTCTGTGGGAGTGGACAGGTCGAAGGGAGGTATGTGGTAGGATGCGGTCTCGCAGGTAACCAGGACCCGTGCCATGGAGCGCTTTAAAGATTGTAACTAGCACCTTGAAGCGCACCTGGAAGACGACAGGCAGCCAGTGCAGCTTGCGCAGGAGAGGTGTTATATGGGAGTACCGTGCGACTCCCGTGTCAAATTACTGAAAGTTACAAGTTCATGAAAACTCTTAAAATGTTATATGAGCAGTTAAGATCATTTGAGTTTTTCTTGTATTGCAAGTTCTCCCACAAACAAACACGCACACACACATTCTTTACTTCTTTTCTTTTACATCAAGACTAACATAAGGTGGTAGTCAAGGCCCAACAAAGTTAATTCCTTTTTGTCATTAGGTGGGTGATGAACAGCGATGGAATTTTCAGTAAATGATTTTCAATAAAAATCTTTCAACATATTTTCAAATTAGTTCTGCTTTTAATTAAAAACCTCAGTTTGGTCTTGAATTGGGATTCCTGGCCATGATAATTTTGCTGGGAGTTTTACTCATTGGCAACTCTCTGAAAGTTAATCATGCCTTATCATAAATCCTCTAGTTTATATATGAAACAAATTAATTTCATATGCTTTGGAGCATGAAATCCTCCAGTTAATTAATAACAATTCACATTCATAGATACCCCTTCCTTCTAACAATATATGCATCCAGAAATTGTTACAGTAAATTATTTTATGCTTGGAAAGTAAATAGGGAAAAAAATGTCAGTTTAACTTGTGATCAGATGAAAAGTGTAAGCATTAGGAAATACAGCAGTGTCTATACTCAACTTTATAGCTTATCCTATTCTGGCAGGGTTGTTGCCTTTTGAAATATAGGCATTTTACCTTGTAGTGAAAACTATCCTCTGTTTCAACTTCACTAATTCTCTTCTGAATTAGAGTCAACTTGAGATTTACATAGAAAGAATGCCTTTCACCAATAGGTCAATGTTTTAGCAACTCCTGATCAAACTTATCTCCATGCATACAAAGTAATGGTTTCAGCCTGCCTACAGGACTAGGCTGTCAAACTCCTAGCCCGTGGGCCAGATGTGTCACACACTGACCACGCCCTCACCCAGTTTAGCGAAGGGGAAAAAAGTCCCTATATGTCAAGTGATGATGCTGTGACAACATGAGTTTGACACTCCTGCTATAGGAGATGACCACACTGGGCCCAAGGGAGGGATAAAATGCATCATCGGTCATGAGTCCCTTCACACCCATGAGAGCTCTAAGTTCAGCCCACCTTCAAATTGCCTTGAGAGTAGTTAAGATTCTTCTAGAGTTTAAGCTTATAACAAATATTTATATCCATTTGAACTGCCTGGATCTTCTGATTTTCTGGATGCTTGATACTGCCATTCCAAAGGAAGAAAGAAAAGAAGCAGAGGAAGGAGGATGGAGAAAAACAAATTCAAGGTTTTTGGATTTACTGAAGTTTTTCTTTCTATTTCACCAGCACAGTTCATTCATATTCCAATCTTTCCGAGGCATCCATGGGGTTTTTTTTTCTCCCTGTAGTACTCAAATCCTAGGCATCTTGAATTAAAAACTAACTCTCACCGAATACAATGACACTTTCACTAATATAAGTACTCAAGTGATTTAAATATTAAAGAGGATCTGTTGAAATGAATATAGAAGGAATAATGGATTAGGTCAGCTTTAAAACAAAGAAAGGTAAGCTGTCGGGAACCAAGGGTTGTACGTGTCAATAACTGGGGTTCAAGAATTACAGCAGGCGGAAATGGGTGGGAGCTTAGATACAAAAGATTAAATTCACAGAAAATATTCACTAAACAAAGCAATATATAAATTAAACTGTGCAGTTGTTTCACATGAAAGCAAATAGCAACCAAACACTTTGATCTTCAAAAAAGAATTTTGTCAGTGACTTTTGTTGGCAAATGCACCTTTAGAATTTAATTGCAGAGTTTGAGAGGACTTGAAGATAGCACACAGTTCCTTAATTTATTCAATAAAAAAATTGTTCAGGTTCAGGCTAATTAAAATATTACAATTCTAAACTGCTCCTAATTGCTTCAAATTATTTGAAGAAGTAAGAAATATTAAAAGCTAAAAGACTAACATGATTTTCAGGAAAGCAGTCCCAAATGATACTAGGAAGATTTGATTACTTTGATCAAAATTATGCAAATAATTTATAATTATGCAATTTTTTAAAAACCAATCTACACTGAAAATATGAGCCTTGATATAAATAAGAAGGATAATGTTGACAGAAAAGGGCAACAGCTTTTTCAATGGGTACTCTAAGTGAAAACTAATCAGGTTTCAGCTTTTTGTCAAGTTAACATACATCCTTTTCTCTGCCTTTTACTTATTTTGGTATGAACTCTGTTACTCACAATTCACAAACATTTAATATAGAAAGATATACTAAGCTTTCTATCACTGGATTACTAATAATGACTTATCTTCTAATAAATGTGCCATAAGCAGCTAGAACAGGGGTTTCAAACTGGTGGCCTGCAAGCTGGATGCGTCATGAGCAGGCCATGCCCATCCCATTCCGCCAAGGGAAAAAACATTGTGATACATCACATGATGGCCACATGACACGGAGAGTTTGGCATCCGGGATTAGAAAGTAGGAGAACTTGAATCTAGCTGAATAATATGTAAAAGAAACATGCTTCTTTTTTCTATTTTCTACATTAGACAAAAAAAAATTATTGTTACTTTGGGATCAAGGATACATTATTTTCTAATTTTTAACTCTGTTGGTCAGTGCTGGTTTCCAGATGTCTGGTAGGCGGGAGGTGTTGCACCGTTTGTTCATATTGTTAGCTGAACAGGAGAATAATCAGAGAAGCCATTGAAATAGAGAAGCAACCTAACAATATGAACAAACGTGACGACACCTCCCGCCTACCAGACATCTGGAAACCAGCACTGACCAGCAGACGAGCCCCACCCTCCACCCAAGCCGTCGAAATTCAAAATAAGGAGAAACATACAGATAAGACCAATCAGCATCAATCTACCAATCATGATACGGCTGCACAGCCAATCAACCCATTCACAACAATAGTCAGCACTCCACCCCCACCCCCACCAAGATTTAAGGAAGGGCGACGCCTTCGCAATCACAGGCCGAAGCCTGAGGATGACAAGTGAGATCTTGTCGAAACGTTGCAATATCAATTCCATGCTATATACACGGGAAAACACCCGAGCTATATATATATATATACATACATATCAATCAGTGTATATTATATTAACTTAGTTAATTTCAAATAATAACTACATATCAGTTCATTCCTTACAAACAATAATCTCTGAAAATTCAGAAGAAAGTCCAAGATAGATTAGATTGGCCAGTTTTCTCAGCATTTCATTTTTTTAAAAGGAATCAAATGCACAATTTTAATGTTATGATTTTATAACAATTAAAAAATATCTGTAACCCAGAATGCTACAATATTTTCATTTCAAAGTTTTATTGGCCATAGAAAGCTTCTTTAGAAGATTGCTATTAACCATGACTTCCTTATTATTGCAGCGAAATGTATTAAATATATAATTTATTATTGCAGCGAACTGTATTAAAATATATAATTGATCTTTTTCTTTAATTGCCTTCATCAAGTGGGAAATTGCTGCAGTAGAAATGCCACTTAATTACAGTGCTTCAAATCTGTATAGTTATTATTGGACTGCCGCTTCCGCCTCCAACAGCAACGGACGGGTCCCTGGCTCGTCCGCCGCTTTGCTCTTCTTTCTGCCCCCCCATGGGGGCGAAACGCCCCAACTTTGGGGGTTTCCCGTAAGGCTGGCTCGTAGGGGCCGTTTCCTTCCCACGGCGGTGGGAGAGCGGCCCCTGCCTCAGCCTAGGTGAGGGAAGGCTGGCTGCGGGGTGGAGACGCCTGTCTCTGCCTTTGCCAATGGAGAACGGAACAGCTGCTTAACTGAGGAGTGAGCCAGACATCCGGGTCGGAAGGCTCTCCCGAGGCTCGGCTGCAGGGTGGAGAGTGAGTGTATTTTGTTGGCTTTTTTTCTCTGATGGCAGCGCGGGACTCAAAAACTGGGAGGGGGGTGGTTTTTTTCCGTTAAACCCCCCCTCGGATTTAAAGCTGCGCTTTTAAATGGTTCCTCATTGCGAGGAACGGACCTTTTCTTATGTGAATTGCCTGGAGCTTACTGAAAGCGAGTGAAAGTGATTTGCGCTTGCAACAATGTTTCTAAGCTCGATTGGCGTGTTACAAACTTTCTCTTTGTTACTCTCTCCAGCTGGCTTCTGGCTTGGGCGGTGGAAGATGGCTACTTTCTGCTCCTGAATGACTATTTTACTTATGGAAAATCACCAGCACCTCTTTGTGATTTGGATTCTCTCCTGCGTTTAATGAAGAATTTCCCTTTTTTTTTTGATTAATTGATTCCCTGTCTGGATTGCCTTCTTTTTTTACTACACTGATATAGAAAAGTATTTCTTCTCTGGCTACTGAACTTTTTACAGCCCTGATTTGAAACTTTCATCTCCTGACTTGTCTCAGCTGCCCCACCCAAAAAACGCCATTTTAGTGACATTGAGTTTAATAGCTAACCATGGCACAAAAATCAGAGCTGGCAGGCCTGGAACAAAGATTATCTTCTCTGGAATTGGTTATACAGACCTTGGTCCAGGAAATTAAATCCCAGAGAGAAGATAATAATAACTTCAAGAAGGAACTTCTGGAAACTCGCAAGCAACTGCAGGAGAATACACAGAAGACTGAAGATCTGGAAGGGGGGCTGACTGAGGCAAAGGGGGAGCTTAAAAATGTCAACAATGAAGTGGGGGAACTAACTGGGCATATGACTAGGATGGATTATGAAAGGATGTCATATTTTTTAAGATTTCAGAACATTTCTGAAGAATCTGGTGAATGTCTTCCTGAACTCATGAGCACAATTTTAGCAGACTATTTACATAAACCCAAAGATGAGATCAGGGGGGACATTGACCTAGTCTACAGAATAAATTCCGCATATGCCTGGATAAATGAAGTACCCAGAGAGATACACATTAAATTTGTTAGAAGGTCAACCTTCTAACAGAGAGGATTTTGAGGGCGCAGAGAGAGGGTCCGCTGATTTACCAACAAAAGGCTGTCGTTATCTTGAAGCAGGTTCCCAAAAAAATCAGAGAAATGAGAAGGAAATTTTCCTTCTTATCTAAAAAATTGTTTGACCATGGGGTCTGGTTCAAGTGGGCGATGCCCGAAGGGATGCTGGTGTTCTGGGAAGGAGGAAGAGTGAAGATTAAAACAATTGCTGAGGCTGAAGCCTTTCTCAAAAAACATTCCTCAGTCCTGGGGGAAGATCCAGGGGGGGCGGAGGGGGCCACGGCCCTGCCCACTGGGGGCCAGGCGGGAGGGAAAGAAGATACAATTGCCAAAAGACTTAGATCCAAAAAGTGATTTTTTTTGCTTGTTTTTCTTTTTTTTATTAACTTTCTTTTTTTTATTTTCTATATACCAGGATGTTTGTACATGTCTACCATCTCAGAATTGGAAATGTGATATGTATTCACTTGTCTTTATCTTGTAGTATTTGTTTTTGACATATTTCTGTATTACTGTTTTATTATGTAGCCCGGGATGGGCCAAGGACTCTGACGCAAAGGCTCTCAAAATGTTTTTGTAAACCCTTACCCTACCCTTAAAAAATTGTTAAAACCCAATAAAACATTTTCAAAATCAAATCTGTATAGTTATTTACAAGCATATCCTTTATATTAGCCTTGTATTTTTAACTCTTTAAAATCTTTAACATTCAGCCTGAGACAATTTATAAAAATACATAAACAGATAGAAACTTTATTGTTATCATAATTAGCTTTCTTTTACTGGTAAGAATTGGCCATTTCCACAAAGGCCATAATGTTGGATTTATTCCCTGTTTTAACATTTTTATAATTTATTTTTTATAAACTGAGTAGCACTGAATTTGCTGCTTTGAGCATCTCAAAGAAAGGTGGGTTATAACTAAAGCAAACAAGCAAACCATAAAATATTCAATTTATTATCTTTCTGCCTAAATGCAGTTAGTTTGTATGAAGAAACTAATTCACATATAAGAATACCTGCCAGACTCATCTTCTCACCTTCATTACAAACCTACAGGATAAAGAATAAAAACTCATCATTCTCTACATATTTTTTTTTGCAATAAGATGGATTTGCACAAAACCTAATATAATGTTTGCAACATATATTTTTTTCTTTTTGTGGGAAATACTACAATCATAATAAAATAAGAATAAAAATAACAAAAATCATAATGTAAGCCAAGGGGGGGAAATAATGCAAAATGATGATTAAAATGCACAAAGGGTGCTAACCTTTGCCTATAGGTTGTCACTATGTCTATAATGTAGTTTCTTTGGTAAATTTCCTTTCTGTTCAAACCCTATTCAAATCAGATTCCCATTGTCAGGGATGTTAATACACATTGACAAATATTTCCACCTCCTTCAATATTAACTGCCACCAACAAATATCTCCTTCTACAATTAAGTACTCTGAAGTATTTATTTGACTGCAAACAAATATAAAGCCATTCTGTATACATATCTGTAACCTATGTTCCAGTGTAGTCATCTTGATACCTCAAATATTTTTGGATTTCCTAATAAACTTGACCAATGATCCCAGAGTCAGAGATGCGTCCTAAGCACTCTCTTATCAATGTTACAGATTTCTCCCATGTAATTCTTGACTGAGCTGCCTAATAGACCACTTTGTTAAATCTGTACTTTGTTTAACAATATTTCAGATGTCTAACTCTGGAAATCTTCATCTGATTTCTTCCTCCTTGTTGTTGTACAACTACTGAGATGTTTGTAGTTCCTCAAGATGGGCTTTAATTCCTTTTTCTTTTCACAAAGCATTTTTCTCAGCATTTTCCCTTTCTTTGGAAAAGAATTCAAGTAAATTAGAAGGCGGAAATCTGCCAAATAAGGTCAGGAGAAGAGTGACAAGCTCAGCATGCCATCTTCTCCAGTGGATTAATAAGAAGTTTAAGGAAATGTCAAAAGTGAATGTCTGATATAACTCAGTCAGCCAAGCATATGATTTTAGCATACAGAATGCATCTAATATTAAAGCAATTCAAAATATATTTCAGATATCAAATAAGCTTGGCAGGTACACATGACTAGATAGAAGAAATTTTCTAAGGGTCAGAGGCCTTAAAGAATGCTGATATAATTGGTTATATGTTGACAAAAATTAACAAATATGTTTCCTGATCGAAAAGTATTGACTAAGTATACTGAATACACCCTTAAAATGTTTATTCCTGAATTCACAATGATACAAACACCAAAATACATTATAATAAAGATCTTCAATACCTGCACTGAAGACTAAATTATTCAAAAGGTGAGATGAAAGTAATAGAGAAGGAGATAGAGCTATGTTATTTTAAAATATCAGCCAAGCTATTTTACAGAAAATAAGTTTAAACCCCTTACTGAGCAGCTGACACAAAGAGGAAGAAGAGATAAATAGGGAAGAGGTTTCCATTCAAATGAATTATATTCATGCCTCAAAGCATGGAAATAATTTTTACTCTTCAGAGATTTGGATAACCTTAACAAAGCCTCCTGTGTTGTCAGCAGAAAAGATGGCCTTTAAGATCCTAAAAGGCACATGTACCTGCAAGAAGAAGATAGAAGATAGCAAAATAGTTAGAAACAGGGACTCAATAAATAATATTTTTATTACTTAGTATCAGCTTTATAGAAAAAGAAGGAAAAGAGGCTCAATGTTAATAGTGATTGACGTTGATTAGCTGTCAGGGAGGATGCTAGTACAGCACTCCCTCCTTAGATCAAGTAGGGGCTCACAGGAAGTGCCTTCAAGCCTTTTTGTTTCAAAATAAGTTTCTATATGGTCCTAAGGGAGGAGGGGCATGATGGCTCAGTGGTTAAAGACACTGAGCTTGTTAGCTGGAAAGCTGATGCCTGGGTTTGAGTCCCAAGAGCTGCACAAAAGGATATGCTCCCATTACTTGTCTCATTTGCAGGACATGTCAAATTTTTCAACTTTCAATTTCCAAACATTAGGGGTGTTCAACATTTTAACATGCCTTAGGGATTGTAAAGATATTTTGGTGTCTTTAATATAATTGAGATGTGCTTGGTAAATAACTACATAAATATCATAACTTTTCAGATCAGCAATTCCCCAGCAAACAATTCGAAAGAGAAATTTCCCAGTACCTTCAAAGAAGAACATTATTCTGTGTGCAGTGAGCCAGATGGAAGATATCCTTATCGTTTCCCTCCAGAGAAAAGCTCAAAAACAGGAAAGCCTGCTCAAGTGATTGCTGATCATCTGTTGTATTTCATGAAGAAGAATGGCATTGACAAAAGCTGAAATGCCATTGGAGGATATTCTACAAATGTTAATACAGGCTGCAAAGATGGTGCCATGCACTGGGTAGAGGTTTAGCTTGATGGAAGTTGATCTTACATTTTGGAGAGTTTTGCCTTTAAAGCTATGTTTTGAAACCCATATTCAATAAAGCCTATTTTCAAATCATGGCTTTAAAGGCAAAACTCTCTAAAACTTAAAAATGATAAAATACACAAAAAATTGTAATGTTAGAGGGTGGAGCGGCTGAGATGGGGGAAGAGGTTAAGGAGATCCGGAAGGGGAATCTAGAATTAGGAAGTTACATGAATAAAATTGAATTTGAAAGAATGTCTTTTTTTCTCAGGTTCCAGAACATACCAGAGTTAGAAAATGAAGATCTTAAAGATGTTATGAGTACAATGTTAGCAGAATACCTTAAAAGAGATAAAGAGCAACTCTGGTGGGATATGGACCTGGTTTATAGAATCAATTCAGCATATGATAGAATGCATAATGTACCAAGAGAAGTTCATGTTAAATTTCTTAGGAGATCCACAAGGGATGAGATATTGAGGGCCCAACAGGATGTAATTTTAAAGTGTCAAGATAAAGAAATAACCATTTTGAAACAAATTCCGAAAAAAATTAGAGAAATAAGAAGTAAATATTCCTTCTTGTCTAAGAAATTATACAAAAAAGGAATTTGGTTCAAGTAGTTATTGCCGGAGGGAATGCTGATCTTCTGGGAGGGGGGTAGAGTAAGAGTTAAAACATTAAGCGAGGCGGAGACCTCTATTCAAAAACATTCTTCCCTCCTAGGGGATGAAGATGGGGGAACAAGGGGGGCGACGGCCCCGCCCGATGACGGGGAAGAAGAATCTATATCGAAAAGACTTAGATCTCAAAAATGATTTTATTTAAAATTTTATTGTAATTGTTGATACAAGAGAAAACGGCCAAAAAAAAAAAGATTGAATGTATGGACTATGCAATGTAAACTCTGTATATGCTTACCCTCTATTTTTAAAATTGTAAATTTGTGAAGTTTTGGGAGGACTACCACCACTGACATGGGAGCTACCAAAATGTTATATTCACCTCACATCTTTTCCCCATGTATATTTTGAAAACCAATAAAATTCTTTTAAAAAAAAACCTTAAAAATGATGGTGGAATACATCATTGGTGTGTACTACCCTCGCTGATTCAACATCAAAGTGAAATATTCCTGGATTGAAGGCCCTTGTCATAGGTTGTTCCAATTGCAGCAAGTCATACTGTAAAAGAAGGTTGTAGTAGATGCTGTTTTGCCTATCATTCAGCACTCATAATGATATGTTTTCAGTGAAATGATAATACAAGCACTCTTGTGTGCAGATAACATTCAAGAGAGTAGAGCTGGTGTGCAAAAGATCATTGAATTGAGGGGTGCAGAAGATGATGTGCTGGGATATTCTTCTGTATGCGCGAGAAAAATGCCTTTAATCATTGCCAGAGCATTCACTCTGCTAGAGCTGATTGACTGGTCTGAAGATGTATATGAGCCACCTTTGATGTGCAAAGTTACTACATCAGAAATAAAGACTTACATTGATGAATCAATGCCACAGTGACTGAGTCATGCCCAATCAATGAATGTGTGAAAGAGGTCACAGAGGCAGAAAGCAGAGTGTATACACATGAAAAATGTGAGGTTTATATCAGAGGCTAAGAAGCAAGATGGTGGCTGAAGTCAAAGAACAAATCAAAACAAGACTTGATGAAACTCACTTAAATATTTTTGTAAATTAGATAATTGCTTTCTGATGTTAATTTATGATACCATGGATTATTTTTTGCTTAGCTAGACAAGTTTAATACTGGAAAAAAACTTTAATTTTTGTAGCACAGAGTGTAATTTTGAGATGATAAAGTTATCAGAATTTGGATTGCAAGAGACTTTTGTGGGGTATATGATCAGAGAGATTTACCATAGCAAGCTAATTGTTGTACAATTGCAAAAATAACAGCAGATTTGAATTCTTGGTATAAAAACACACATATTTAAAACCCTTCACTGAAAAAAAATGCAAAAATTAATTTTCACCCAATTAAATGACCTATAATGCGAATCTAGCAATTCAATAGCATGCAAATGCAAGTAGAAAAATAGGCAACACATTGGTGAGAAAGCAACAGCATTCCATGCAACTTGGCATATAGTCCTGCTGGCCACATGACCATGGATATGTCTTTGGATAATGCTGGCTTCCTTAGCTAAGAAATGGAGATAAGCAGCTCCCCCTAGAGTTGGATATGTCTAACCTTTATCTTTACCTTTATATGATCTAAAACAGGGGTGTCCAACTTTGGCAACTTTAAGACTTGTGGACTTCAACTCCCAGAATTTCCATACTGGCTGTGGAATTCTGGAAGTTGAAGTCCATAAATTTTAAAGTTGCCATGGTTGGACACCAATTGTTTAAAGAATGGGAGGACAATTGGAATGAGGACATTAGATAAGGAAGGTACATCTCTACCCCCCAACACCCCAATGATGCCATTGAGGTGATGTCCCAGTGCCTGGAGGCCGTACGGGCCTGGATGGGGAGTAACAAACTCAGACTCAACCCATCTAAGACCGAGTGGCTGTGGTTTCCGACATCCCGGTACAGTCAGCTCATTCCAACGCTGACCATTGGGGAGAAGTCATTGGCCCCCGTGGAAAGAGCACGTAACCTAGGCATCCTCCTGGATTCCTGGCTGTCCATGGATGACCATGTGATGGCCGTGGCCAGGGGGGCTTTTTTCCAGCTTCGCCTGGTTCATCAGCTACCGCTCTTACTTGACCCCGATGCCCTTCACACAGGTACTCAAGCTCTCGTGACATCCCGTCTGGACTATGGAAATGCTCTCTACATAGGGCTCCCCTTGAGGTGCACCCAAAGGCTATAGTTAGTGCAGAACGCGGCTGCGCGGGGGATCTTGGGAGCCCCACAGCATTCCCATGTAACACCTCTCCTGTGCGAGCTGCGCTGGCTGCCTGTGGTCTTTTGGGTGCGCTTCAAGGTGTTGATCATCATCTTTAAAGCACTCCATGGCAGGGTCCTAGTTATTTGCGAGACCGCGTCCTATCCCATACATCCCTCCGACCGATCCGCTCCCACAGAGAGGGTCTGCTCCGGGTGCCAACAGCCGGGCAATGCCGGCTCGCGACACCCAGGGGAAGGGCCTTCTCTTTGGCGGGTCCTGCCCTCTGGAACGATCTACCCCCCGATCTTAGGAATATCACAGACCTCCGCCTCTTCCGTCAACAATTAAAAATGCTCTTTTTTCGCTTAGCTGGCCTGGCTTCTGAGTCCATCTACTGGTTTTAAATTGAATTAGATTTTATTGGGGTTTTAATTGGTTTTAGCACAGGTTGGGTTAATTTAATAAGTTTTTAATATTTATGACATATTTATGATAGTATTTATGTATATGCGTTTTTTAATTTTTCCTGTGCACCGCCCCGAGTCCCTTTTTGGGAGAGTGGCACGGTATACAAATTTAATAAAATGAAATGAAAAAATGGGGACATGAAAGACAGGAGGACCAGTATGGGAAGAATAACAGAAAGAGGGGAAAACCCCAAAAAGTTTTAACTTAAATAAGATAAAATTATTATAATTGTTAGTTTTAGATGGTTTAGACAATAACAATCTAAATTAGGCATGTCAAACTCAATGCCCAGGGGCTGGATCTGGGCCATGGGGTGCTTAGAACTGGCCCACAGCAAAGACCATCCTGCAATGCTTCTGCTAGCAAAAATGGAGCTTGGGAGGGCCATGTGCAGCCCCACAAGCTCTGTTTTTACTGGCAGAGGATTGCAGGATGCCATTGCAGTCAAAAACAGAGGTTGGGAGCCCATTTTTTTTCTGACAGAGAGTTCAGGCTACCACAGGTACCTTGAATAATAACATAATCAGGAACAGCCTGATTATGGGACATGGTGGTTCAGTAGTTAAGGGACTGTGCTTGTTGATCAGAAGGTTGGCAGTTCGGTGGTTCAAATCCCTAGCACCACATAACAGAATGAGCTCTCATTACTTGTCTCAGCTTCTGCCAACCTAGCAGTATGAAAGCACATAAAAAATGCAAGTAGAAAAATAGGAACCACATTGGTGGGAAGGTAACAGCGCTCCATACACCCTCGGCATTTAGTCATGCCAGCCACATGACCACAGAGACGCCTTCGGACAGCACTGGCTCTTCAGCTTAGAAACGGAGATGAGCAAACGGAGATGGAAATGATTAGCAGACATGTGCGTGGGAACCTTTACCTTTAATCGGGAACAACTAAGATTCATTAAGAAAATAATTAAAGATTTAAAAAGCTAAAATGAGTAATAGAAAAAAATATTTTGAGATAAATTCAGAAGTTGCCATGCATCTTCAAATTAAAATCTACCAAACATAATAGCACTTTTCATGTGTTAGAATTAAATATTCTTTAATCTGCTTTATGATAAACTTAATTTAAATTGTCACAATAATAAACTGCCAAACTAAAACAAGCAAACAAAATCGGGCTCTGTAAAATATTTTGAAATTTTTTGAAAGGAATGTAGAAATTAATGTCAATCATTTATTTTTTATTGCATAAGAAATTTAGAAGATACATAAATCAGGATTTGGCATTAGTAGATTTGAAATTTAGGTCTGAAAATTGTTTTAATAAGTCAGTTTTATAAGAATCTTGTAGTCTTCCATAACAGGATGATAAAAAAAAAAATCTTTTAAAAATCTTCTCCTTTGGGAAAACAAAAAACAAGTTTAGCTTATATCTCAGTTTTCTCAAAATCTGCTACCTTCTGCAAACATTCCGATATCTCAGAGGGTGCCACAAAGAAGAGGGAGCCAAACTATTCTCCAAGGCACTTGGGGGTAGGACAAGAAGCAATGGGTGGAAACTAATCAAGGAGAGAAGCAACTTAGAACTAAGGAGAAATTTCCTGACAGTTAGAACAATTAACCTCTGAAACAGCTTGCCTCCAGAAGTTGTGAATGCCCCAACCCTGGAAGCCTTTAAAAAGATGTTAGATAGCCATTTGTCTGAAATGGTATAAGGTTCCTGCCCACGCAGGGGGTTGGACTAGAAGACCTACAAGGTCCCTTCCAACTCTGCTATTGTATTGTATTGTATTGTAACATACTTATGACCTTTAGCATTCCCAAAAACTACTACATGTATTCAAAACTATATAGAGAGAAAACTATTCCTTTAAGGCAGGGGTCCCCAACCCCCGGTCCGTGGACCGGTGCCGGTCCGTGGCTTGATAGGAACCGGTCCGTAGGGCCAGAGAGGAGGAGGAGGGGGCAGCCCCCTGGGAAGAACGCACACCGATGCGGGAGAGCGCAGGCGCGGCCGTTCGTACCGTTGGAGGCCCTAGAGGGCGGAATGAGCCAACTCCTCCCCCCGCATGTGCATGCGCCGCCTGTTCCCCCTCCCCCCCGCTCCTCCTCTACGCCAGCCGGTCCGCAGAATTTTCTTTAAAATGAAACCAGTCCCTGGTGCAAAAAAGGTTGGGGACCCCTGCTTTAAGACAATGACAAAATGTAAAAATAATTTTTGTATGACTGAGACTGTATTACAGACAAAAATATAAGAAAACAATACAATTACCAATTTTATTTGTAATTTTAGTACAATGACAATAAAGATTACTATTAATAAAAATGAACATCCAAAGAAAATATGAAAACAAACTTTTAAAAGTTCCAAAGAGTCTGTAAATATTTAAAATGTAAAGAAAAGAAAATTATTGGAATACTATACAAGAGACCTAGCATACAATAGTTAAGATGATGGTTTGGATTATAAATCAAGTGCACATCATTGGAAAGTATAAATTCAATTGTTAATTGCCTTTATATATTCAATAACTGGATTAGAACAAAATATTTATCTGGGCAAGGTCTCATATTGTGTTGTTTACACTAATCCAATAAATATTGTAGCAGGAAAGAAAAGCTTTAACACAAAATTGTACCAGAACAATTGTGTTGCATGATATCAGTTATTCTAGCAGCAAAAATCGTGGAAAACAATTAAAAATAATTAACAGCTTTGTGATTACTAATTTTAACTGTCTCAACATGCTTGTTGTCTTCATTATTCTCTTCTTCCTCCTTCCCTTCTTGAGCCAATTATCCTTCTTAAAGAAATATACTACCGACTTCCTTCCGGTTGGCCGGAGGTGACGGTCAAGTCTTGGTGCTCGTCCGCCGCTTGGTTGCCTCTGCGCCCCCCCGGGGGCAGGGAGTTCTTTTAAAGGACTCCTGCTGTACGGGCGGCTTGAGGGGAATCCCCCCACCCCGACGGTGGTCGGGGGGGTGGCCCCTGCTTCGACCTAGGCGCAGAGGAACGAGTCACGGGGGGGGCATCGTCCCCTTTGCCGATGGAGAGCCGGAACAGCTATCTGGTTTAAAGAAGAGCTGAAATGCCGGGGTTGAAGGCAACACCGAGGCTCCTGGCTGCAAAGTGGATTGTGAGTGACTTTATTTTAATGCTCTCAACTTTAAGCTTGAAAGAAGAAGGAGGGGGGAGTTTGTAATACCCCCCCTCGGAATGGAAAAAAAGGCGGCATTTAGAAATGCTTCCCAGGCTTGGGGAAGTGGAGAAATCAACATCCGATTTTTTTAAAACCATAAGTGAAAGTCTTTCCTGTACGATCTTTGGATACTTTGTATCGAAGTCTGGCTACAATTGAACTGATTTTTACCAACTCTCGGCGGCTTACAGAGGAGCGGGGGAAGATGGCGTTCCTTTGTTCCCAGGAGATATATTTTCATGGAAAATTGCTGGCACTCCCTTACGTTTGGGACTGTTCTTCTCTCTTTATTAATGGAACAATGTAATTGACTAACTGGACCTTTCCCTGCTGTGCCTTCTTTGTTCTTTTTTATGTGACTGTTTTTAAGAATTTGTTTTCTCTCTGGACTATAATTAAATGGAATTATGAGTCTGGACACTGGCTTTGTTCTCTCCTTGCTTCGCGGACTGCCTCTCCAACAGACGCCATATTAGCGGCAAAGACTTAAAACTTTCATTAGTGCTTTTTAAAAATACAGCTACATCAACCTAAGATTATTTTAATGTTACCTAAAGAAACAGAGATGGAAGCTACGCAGTTTTCAACAATAGAGGAAATTCTTCAAGACATTATGAAAGAACTTAAGGGAATCCGGAAAGATAATGTCAGCTCAAAATCAGAACTTTTGGAGACACAGAAAGCGCTAATGGAAAATAAGCAAAGAATTGATGGTTTGGAGGGGGGGGGGTTGCCTGTGACAAGGGAAGAGCTAAATAATTATAGAAATAACTCAGTATATGCCAGGATAAATGAAGTACCCAGAGAGATACGTATTAAATTTGTGAGAGGGCCAACAGGGGAGGGGACCCTGAGAGCACAGAGAGACGGTCCCTTAATTTATCAACAGAATGTGGTTGCCACCTTGAAACAGATCCTGAAAAAGATTATAGAGATAGGGGGGAATTATTCCTTCTTATTTAAAAGATTGTTTAAAAAGGGGGTCTGTTTCTGGTGGGTGATGTTCGAGGGAATGTTGGCGTTATGGGAGGGGGGAAGAGTAAAAATTAAAACAATTGCAGAGGCGGATGCCTTTTTAAAGAAAAAACACTCCCCTATCCTGGAGGATGAAAATGGGGGAACGGTGGGGGCCACGGCTCCGCCCACTGGAGGTCAGGGAGAGGATGATACAATTGCCATAAGACTTAGATTTCATAAGTGACTTTTTTCTGTAATAGTATAAATCTTATTTGGATGTTTATAAATGATTGATTGCATAGATCTTAAAATTGAAATATTTGTATCTCTTTCCACTTTGTAGAAAAATGAAAAATTTACTGTATTTTCTATTTTTTTTTATGAAGTCTCGGAGGGGGCCAACATCTCTGACATAGAGGTTCTCAATATGTCTTTGTAACTCCTTACTATCCCTTATCCTATTTTTATAAAAATTTGTAAAACCCAATAAAACTTTTTCAAAACAAAAAAAAAGAAATATACTACCTCCATATAAGCAAACATCTATTTTATTTGTAGTTCAGATAACACTGAGGATGAAAGAAAGAAAAAGGAACAGGGTAAAAGCTACTATAATTAACCCCACAATGTCCATTCAAGGTTTCTTAGACCAACAAATTATGATCCTACAAGAGTTGCAGAGTTACCTTGGTGGCAACCTGGGTCCTTGAGGCTGTTTTGTATTGCAGGCAGGTGGCTTGATATTTATTTATTGAACAAAAACTGTTATTAATGCCTTATATCATATTCATACTAAAAAAAACCAACTTTTCAAGGAGGATGCATCCTCTCTAAATTGAATGGAGATATATAGCTAGAGATCTAGAAAATGGTAAGAGAGGTAGAGAGTGATATACAGGTAGATAAGGAGGGAGGGAAGCAGGCAGGCAGGCAGGCAGGCAAACAGACAGACAGACAGTCAGACAGACAGACAGATTCATATATAGACAGAGATACAATACAATTTGAACTAATATAATTATTTTAATATAATATATATTTATATAATTATTTAATATAATTATTTTCATTGGCATATAATTATTTTCATTGGAAAGAAATATTTTAATATAATTATTTTCATTGGAAAGAGTTGGGGAAGATTCTAAATCCATTATTTGTTTGTTTATTTCATTAAGAAAGATGAAAACGGATATGAATATACAAACAGGCAATTTGCCAAAACAGAAGTGCTTGGGATATCCTATTTTAATAAATCAATAGATCCTAGCTTAATTAATCTTAAATGGGTGAAATTAATTTTAACATTTTTAATTCAACATTTTTTTCTAAATATGTCAGACATATCAGACATGTCATCCATAAGGAATGGATGACAACTACAAAACGTTAAAATGGTGGAGAGAACATGTTTTTGTTTTACTCTATGGTTAACCTGCTTTGATTTTATATTCATAAATATGATACCATAATATTGAGAGAGAACATGAGATTCAACAATAATACAATAAAATAGCAGAGTTGGAAGGGACCTTGGAGGTCATCTAGTTCAACTCCCTGCCTAGGCAGGAAGCCCTATACCATTTCAGACAAATGGCTATCCAACATCTTCTTGAAGACTTGCAGTGTTGGGGCATTCACAACTTCTGGAGACAAGCTGTTCCACTGATTAATTGTCCTAACTGTCAGGAAATTTCTCCTCAGTTCTAAGTTGCTTCTCTCCTTGATTAGTTTCCCCCCCATTGCTTCTTGTTCTGCCCTCAGGTGCCTTGGAGAATAGTTTGACTCCCTCTTCTTTGTGGCAACCCCTGAGATATTGGAACACTGCTATCATGTCTCCCCTAATCTTTCTTTTTATTAAACTAGACATACCAAGTTCCTGCAACCGTTCTTCATATGTTTTAGTCTCCAGTCCCCTAATCATCTTTGTTGCTCTTCTCTGTACTCTTTCTAGGGTCTCCACATCTTTTCTACACCGTGGTGACCAAAACTGAATGCAGTATTCCAAGTGTGGCCTTACCAAGGCATTATAAAGTGGTATTAACACTTTGCGTGATCTTGATTCTATCCCTCTGTTTATGCAGCCTAGAACTGTGTTGGCATTTTTTGGCAGCTGCTGCACACTGCTGGCTCATATTTAAATGGTTGTCTACTAGGACTCCAAGATCCCTTTCACAGTTACTGCTATTGAGCAAGGTACCACCTACACTGTTCCTGTGCATTTCATTTTTGTTGCCTAAATGTAGAACCTTACTCTTTTTGCCATTGAATTTCATTTTATTAGATAGTGTCCAATGTTCAAGTTTGTCAAGATCCTTCTGTATCTTAAGCCTATCTTCTGGAGTGTTGGCTATTCCTGCAAGCTTGGTGTCATCTGCAAATTTAATGAGTTCTCCATTTATTCCCTCATCCAAATCATTGATGAAGATGTTGAAGAGTACTGGGCCTAAAACAGAGCCTTGGGGGACTCCACTGCATACTTCCTTCTATGTAGATGCAGTTCCATTGAGGACTACACATTGAGTGCGGTTGGTCAGCCAGTTACGAATCCATCTGGTGGTGATGCTGTCTAACCCAAATTCTTCTACTTTATCTAGTAGTAGGTTATGGTCTATCTTGTCAAATGCCTTACTGAAGTCCAAGTAAACTATATCGACGGCATTCCTCTGGTCCATAGTTAAGAACTAGGTTAAACGATGTATCTAACATTTGAAATTTAACAGCCTATGATGAACTCTAAAATGCAACTAAAAATATTGTTTCATTTCAATAGAAAGACTCTCTAATACCCAATTTAAATCTTATATTAATGAAATGTGTTCACTATCAACTTATGAACTAATCCTTTATTGATGTAGAAGAAATTCTGACCAATATTTTCTGTAGGGCTAAGATTTAATTTGCTATGTAAAAGCAGATTAATTGTCTCTGAAAATACATGTTTTTCATTGTGTATACAAATTCTCATCTTCCCACCATTTATTTAGTATTTATGATATGTTAGTTTTCCTTGTGTTTGTAAGCACTAAAATGATAAAAGGGATTTTTTTAAAATTGCATTCCTAAGGTGTATAGCACTTTTTGACCATTATTTTATTAAAACTCTTTTCTTCAGCAAGTCTGCTTGCTTTGATTCATTCCCTAGATAAGCCTCTGTAGAAGGCAGAAGAATACAAAATAAGAGGCATTAAATTTTCTGTTCTTGCTTCATATAATTTTGAAATGCATATCTGGTTGCCTTCAGTCTTTTTTTTATAGATGGTAGAAACTGTAACCACACATCTTTGTTATTCCCTTATGACAACCTAGGTGACATTTTAGATTTGAATGATCTTTTCATTTTGAGACACTGCTTATACCTGGTCAAAGTCTAACCACCTTCTTGATATAAATTTGTTGCAAAATTGAAGTGTCAAAAACACTTT
Source organism: Rhabdophis nuchalis (assembly GCA_039707465.1). Lineage (NCBI taxonomy): Eukaryota > Metazoa > Chordata > Lepidosauria > Squamata > Natricidae > Rhabdophis > Rhabdophis nuchalis. Next base: position 288,199,263 of record CM077643.1, read on the forward strand.
CCAGTTCCTCATATCAAAAGAGATCCAATATAACTGATTAAAAAACAGAACTATTTAGAATATGATTTCTTCAAAATACAGCACCCATAGTAAATCATTCTCAAACCTACAGTAACCCGAATCACTTCACAATAATGGATATTCTGTATTGATATCCAGGCTCAAGTTCACCTTGGTTCATGGGAGCTCAGCAAGTATTGTGGAAGCAGTCGCTTTCTCTCAGCCCAACTCCCAGAGTTTACTCTCAGATTTTTTTACTGTGGGGAAAAGGTTAGGAGGGGAAACCATGTACACTGTCTTAACCTCCTAGTTCAGGGATGTCAAACTTCCAGCCCATGGGCCGGGTGCATCATGCGCTGGCCATGCCTACATCCAATTTAGCGAAGGGGGGAAAGTCCCAATACGTCATATGATGCCACCGTGACAAGATGACTTTGACACCCCTGTCCTAGATGATGATAAACACTATCATCATCACATCAATCATCAGGTGTCCTCCTGGATTCCCGGCTGTCCATGGAGAACCATGTGGCGGCCGTGGCCAGGGGGGTGTTTCATCAGGTACGCCTGATGCGCCAATTGCGCCCCTTACTGGACCGGGCTGCCCTTCACACAGTCACTTTGTTTTGTATGTTTTTTTTTGTTTTGTATGTTTTTAAATTCCTGTGCGTCACCCTGGGTCCTTTGTGGAGAAGGGCAGGATATAAATGTGATTAAAATAAATAAATAAATAAAAAAAACTCAAGTACTCGTGACGTCCCGACTCGACTACTGTAATGCTCTCTACATGGGGCTTCCCTTGAGGTGCACTCGAAAGCTACAGCTAGTTCAGAATGCAGCCACGCGGGTGATCACGGGAGCTCCTAGACACTCCCATATAACACCGATCCTGCGCAAGCTGCACTGGCTTCCTGTGGCCTTTCGAGTGCGCTTCAAGGTTTTGACAACCATCTTCAAAGCGCTCCATGGCTCGGGACCTAGTTATATGCGAGACCGCCTCCTGCCCCATACATCCCTTCGACCGATCCGCTCCCACAGAGAGGGCCTTCTCAGGGTGCCGTCGGCCGGACAATGCCGACTGGCGACACCCAGGGGAAGGGCCTTCTCTGTGGCGGGCCCTGCCCTTTGGAATGACCTACCCCCTGAACTTTGCACCATCTCAGACCTCCGCCTCTTCCGCCAGTGTCTAAAGACACATTTCTTTCATCAAGCCGGCCTAGTGTAACCTCCGCTGTGACTATTTTAGATAGTTTTAATTTTGGGGGATTTTAATTTGGTTTTTAGCGCAGGATGGGTATTTAATAAGTTTTTTAATTTTCTATTTGATTTTTGTATGCATCTTTTAAATTCCTGTGCGCCACCCTGGGTCCTCTTGGAGAAGGGTGGGGTATAAATCTAATAAATATATAAATAAATATATAATATCATAACCATTATGATATGATATTAAAAAAATCAAATTATTTGGAATAATGCACACATTATGATGGTATATTTAGCTATCCTATATTCTTGACAAGGATCCTAGAATAGAAGTAGCAAATCTAATCAGAACTATCAGGTAGCCTGCATATCAATAACAATAGCAACAACGACAATAAAAATAATGTGTTTGCTTTTTTGGCTATTCTTTTGTTTTTTTTCTTCAGTTTGCAACTGAAAGAGGGTTGTGATGTGTACTGATTACTATTTAACATTAATTGGAATGTAATTTGTTAATTGTGATCATAGCCACATCCCTACTTATAAGAGGGTGTGAACAATTATGCAAGCATGCTATTGTAAGTGTTTTATTGTTATGTTTCCACCTTTGTTCTTAAATTGAATTATGCAGCTTAAATGTTATCTTAAAAATGGACAAAATTCTGAAGTGATTTATTTTGGTCTGGTTTCCTTTACATCTTGGGAACCTGGATTCTTTCTATATCAACTACCTTCTATCTGTATTATATAACCTAACCATTACAATAACTCATTTGTTTTGAGCAAGTTTTTAGTAAATAACGTTCTAAGTAAAAAAGATAAAAGTTATTTCAACCTCTGGTAACTACTGACAGTAGACATATTGATGCACTTACCTAGATGCAACGGTAGAATCACAATTAACCATTGCATTCTTCCACGACATGGGTTTTCTTCCCAACTTTCCAGTTTTAATATACAATTTAATATAATTTAACTTTGAAGCTTTGCATCTACCTGATGCTAATTAAGCCCCAACGTGCTTAGTTTTTGATACCTGACAAAACTAGCCAGGGGCTGTCACAAAATGTAGAATGCATGTACATTCCACTAATAAGATGCAATTAAGCAGACCATATTATATATTCTATGATATGCTATCATTCTGAAAATGTCCTAAAGATGCTTTTCCAAGAGGCAGCTGGGAACATGACAGAAGGAGTGTGTGTTGCAATCAGCAGACAGCAAAGTGCAATTCCAAGGAGAAGCAGCAGAGCCCAAGGCAGACCAGCACAGTCACAAGCCAACCCGGGGAACATCCTAGAAAAGGAGCCTTATGACCAGTGGTAAAGGCCAGTTCAGGGACTGCTGATTGGAGAATGCCAGGAGGGGTCATGTGGCCAGAGGGGGGTGGGATGGAGCCCTTCAGGGCCCTTCTTGCTTTGGGATTGCAAACTGGACTTTCTGTTTTTTCTTTCAAGACATTTTGCTCATCATCCAAGAAACTTCTTCAGTTCTTCTTGGATAAGTAGTGAAACGTCTTCAAAGAAAAAACAGAAAGTCCTGTTGCCTCTTGAAAAAGTACCTTTGGGACAACCATGACTGGGGATGACATAGAATCTCCATAGACATTTAGCAATTCTGAAAATGGTTAGCTGGAACTGACTTAGGCCTTATTAGCTGTTATTTGAGGATAAATATAACTTATTTGTAGCAGGTCTGTTTTATTAACCTGGCCAGTTAAAAATAATGTTTATTCAATGTTAACTAAGGATTTCTGTGTTCTTATGATCTTACAGACAGTAAATGTCATTTTGCATTTCTTTTCAATTATTGAGCATAGAAAAGCCTTTCCATGCAATTTAAGGTTCTACATTTTAATTCTAAAAGTTATAGGATTTTTAAATAATGTCCTTAGTGAAGAAAACAGCTATCTGGTTCTTTAAAAAGAAAAAAAAATCCCTAACACATCCTGCGATTCAAATCCTAAATTCTATTATATTGTGTTCAGTTGGTCCTTTGGCAATTCTGTAGGGTTCCTCTGAAAATCTTGAAAGCAACATTTAAAAAAAAAAAGCTTTCAACATTCAGAATTTCCCAGCAAGATATTAGATTACTACTGTCTTTACATCAAGAAAAGCAGTCAAAGAGGAAAGAGTAGACATTTCCATTTTGTTGTTATAATTAACTTAGCTGACTTATGAACTCCATTTGGTAAATATACTTTTTGTTGTAGTAAGTCATGTGGAAACTGCTTAAAATAAGAATATATTTGGTTGAAATATAGTACATATTGTCTTTACAAACATAGTTATAACAACAGAAGGTCAGAATACTATCTCCTCATTCTGTTACCCTTTGTGATACTTCCACATGAGTTGATATGAAAATTAAACTAAACTTATTCACCCAATATATTTTTTCTTCAAGTGCAGCTGTTCTTGGATGTTCTGCAGAATTGTCCTTTAATGCAAATATTCATGCGAAATAAACATTGTCCTCTGATCTCATATTGAATGAGCAGTGGATCTGATCGTTATAAAAATTCATCATGTAATCTTAAAAGCTCCCTGCACCAGTCTCATGGAAAAACACAAATTTTAACTTCCAGAATGTCTTTCAACTAATTCTAGGTAGTCTCCATACAAGTGTAATAAAGTCTGGACTTTCTTATCTTCTGAGCTCAAATTATTTGATTTATCATCTCTATCCATCCAATTTTTTCCCCTTAGAGTATGGAATAGAAGTGGAATTCTCTGGGGTCTGTTTTTGCACTCTATTCGGCTGTCATTATATACATAAAAGGCTTAGATTTGGAATCATTAAAGGCTTTTCCCTTTGGAGGTGTCTGTGCTAATTATCCGCAGTATTATTTCCAGTGCTTTGGAAAATGGTGTCCCTGTTGATGTAGAAATTTTATAAATTGGTGCCTATTGTACATGGCTTTTGTTGTTTTTGTTTGCCTATTGCCCCATGTATTGGCTGATTTTTTTTTAAGTTTTACAGATAGATAGATATAGATATAGATGTAGATGTAGATGTAGATGTAGATGTAGATGTAGATGTAGATGTAGATGTAGATGTAGATGTAGATGTAGATGTAGATCTATATAGATATTGAATTTTTTTTTTAATTCCTGTGCGCCACCCTGGGTCCTTTGTGGAGAAGGGCGGGATATAAATGTGATTAAAATAAAAATAAAAGATCAAGCTGAATTGAAAATTGGTTTTGTTTTCTTTTATCCAGGGACAGGATTTGACTAAGGGTGTGCTGTGTGCAAACTAAACTGGAAATTACCCACAGTAATTATCTAACACAAACACAGTTGGCTTCTATCACTATATTCCAGGTTAAATCTAGAAATTGAGATCATCATTTATATATGACACAAAAATAAGTAACAGCCATAGGTCAAAAATATCTGTGGGAATTACACCAGGTTATAAAGGTCTCAAATTGTTCTTTGAATCAAAAATGTTTTCAACTCTTTTGTCATGGAGAATGATCTGCACACATATTAATACTGCTGATGATTCATAATGCCTATTTTATATAAACCTTTGGACAAATTTTTATATAATATCACCATATTCTCTCTGGCATTTTAATTAAGACTTACGGGAAGAAAAGATTGTCTCTGAACAAAAATGCTGATTAAGTATGGAAGAAAGGTTGCCTGGAGAGCAATTCTTTGTCCCAAGTACAATATACATTTAGATACATTTCTAAAGACAAATCAAATCAATTGGGGCACAGAATATACTTTTACTCTATTGTACAGGATCAAATGTCTATTCTAAAAGATGATCTCTTTCAGAAATAAAAGACTATGAGCCTCTCATTTCTGAAGACTCTTGGCTTCCATCAATATTGGCCAGCATGACCAATAAAATGAGATGATGGGAATTAATGCTGAGACATCATGTAAAAAATTCAGATCACTGAATCAATAAATGAAAGCTTTGATGAGCATGTGATTTATGGCTCAGTGAAAGGAAAGGAAACTTTTAAACTGTAATAATCTCTATTTTCGTTAGTGAGTCATTAGGTAACTGCATTTGGTTTTTCTGTTTCTTGCAACTTCATAGTGAATGAAGACATTCAAGAATTCAAGCAGCCTTTTCCAGGAAAAGAAGCTGCCAAACATCAGTCAGTGGGTGGGGCTTGGTTAGCATTTGGATAGATTACAAGATCCTTAGAGAATTCTGGAACTTAGTTAATGTGCATATGTATGCATCTGCTGGAAAACCACAATGATAGACTGTATGTATACTGATATCAAATAAACTGCATGTATATGTACAAGTACTCACCAGAAATCAAACTCACCTTGATCCTCCCTCCCCCCCTCTCTCTTTCTCTCTCTCTCTCTCTCTCTCTCTCTCTCTCTCTCTCTCTCTCTCTCTCTCTCTCTCTCTCTCTCTCTCTCTCTCTCTCTCTCTCTCATTTTTCCTTTACATTTTATTAAAATATATGCCTCAAATTCAAAGACAATTTATAATCACTGTGTGATTATAAAAAAATAATTTGACTTATATAATAGGCTGGATAGTAGTATACAATTCCCAGACTTGCAGAAATAATATGCATGAAATGTATGTATGTGTGCATGTGTACATACTGTAGATATGTTGTTGTTGTTGTTGTTGTTGCAGTGGTATTCTGCCTTGCAGGAATTCAGGAAGGTATACCTAGCATTTCCTTCATTATTTTGTCCACAAGAGCCATGGGGAAATATGATGAGCTCAGAGATTGACTGACCCTAAAGCACTTACTGTCTTTCCATGATCGAAGGAAGTCTTGGAATGTGGGTATCTGAACTCTTAGTAGTATATCTGAACAAGTAGTAGTATATTATCTTTAGCTGATAGATCTGGATAGTGCTGTCTTGGCATTCCAAATCTGCACCTACCTATATACAGTAAAAGTCGTAGTGAGAACATTTAAATATATCCATCATTTCTTGTTTCTGCCTTCTTGGGCAAATTTAGGTCCAAATCAAATTACAAAGCCCACCCCCGTTCTCTTGATCTTTCCATTCATTTATTTGTATGAAGCACAATTTGTCACCTTCCTTCTCTGTTCCCTCATTTGATTACACATTTCAAAAACTTGTGTAGGAATCAGCCATCCCACTGAGCTCAGAGAAATTGCTATTAATAAACACATTGATTTTCTGTTACACAAGAGGGAAGCATTGCTAGGTTTTCCTCCTCTATTTGGGTGAAAGGTGGGAAGAAAGCCACCTACTCTAAAATCTGCCCCGTTCATTCATTAAGTTGTTCAAATTGCCCTTGAATATATGTTTAATTGCTTTTCAGGTTTTTTCAAATAGATTAGATATCAAGGAAACAGTGCATTTGCTCATTGGAACTCTTTCACAGATAAAAAGGAATGTGAGTTTGCCACTCACTGAATGCAGCCATTCAGGTAAAAACAGCCATAGTTAACCAAGACTTCTTTACGACCATGTGCTTATGATATAGTACTTGAATTAGAAGCACTGTATTTTTAGTAAGTGAATAACAACAAATACTGCTCTTGGGTTTTAAGGGTGTGTACAGAATCAGAATGTTGGTGAGATTCGCAGCCATTGGGGCTGGTTTGTAGCTCAACAGCTCGAGTCCTAACCAAAGACTTAGGAACTGTTAAGGTAACGTTGGATGATATAAGCTGTTCCAAGCAGAGTTATGTTTTGTAGAGTCAGAATGTTCAAGTCCGATAAATTTAGAATTTCCAAATAGCGTGATAGCCCTTTAGGGCTCCAATTACAATTGGGACAACACATGATTTCTTTTTGCACAGTCGCTCAATTTGCAAGTCCCAGTACTTTGTGATTTTTTTTTTGGCTGTTTATCTTCAATTCGCGCATCACCAGGTATTGCAATGTCAATGAACCAAACTTTTTTCTTTTAAACTATTGTTATGTCAGGTGTGTTGTAGGCCAAGTGCCTGTCAGTCTGAATTCTGAAATCCCATAAGATCTTGACTTTTTCATTCTCTAGAACCTTCTCAACCTGATGTTCCCATTGGTTTTTGCTGTACTCAAATCCAAACTTCTGGCACAATTTCCAGTGAATGATCTTAGCAACATGGTCATGGCATTGTAGGTAGTCAGTTTGTGAAATTTTGCTGCACCCACTGATCAGGTGGTCGACTGTCTCATCTTTCTCATTACAGAGGCGACATGTTGGTGGTAACTTGTTGAATTTTTGCCTTCATGCAGTTGGTGGCTAAGGCTTGTTCTTGAGCTGCCAAAATAAAGCCTCTGTTTCTTTTTTCAGTACTTCCGATCTTAACCAGTTCCAAGTTAGTTTTTGGTCAGCTTTGCCTTCAATACTTTTCAAGTATTGGCCATGCATAGCTTTGCTTTTCCAATTTTCAGGTCGTTTCTCAATTACTTCTTTCTTATATTCAGCTTTTGACTTAGTTGTCTTTAAAAGGCCTCCTTTATTTACTTCCTTAATCATTGGTTCTTCACTTTTCTGGATGTAATCATTCAAGCTGTGTCTTTCTTCTTCCACAGTCTGCTTTACTTGTAGGAGTCCTCGACCACCTTCTGCTCTTGGTAGATATAATCGGTCAACATCACTTTTAGGGTGTAAATCATGATTCATTGTCATAAGCTTCCTCGTTTTTCTGTCCAAATTGTCCAACTCCATCTGGGTCCAGTCAATTATTCCTGCAGAGTATCGAATCACAGGTATAGTCCAGGTATTTATGGCTTTTATGATGTTTCCTCCACTCAATTTGTACTTTAATATCTTGTGGATTATATTATTGTTGTTGTTGTTGTTGTTGTTGTTGTTGTTATTATTATTATTATTATTATTATTATTATTATTATTATTATTATTATTATTATTATACATTGCTCTGTATATGAACTACTCTCTTTTTTGGGAAAAGAATAGTTTAAGAACTTAGCAGAAAGCAGGACCTATAAACTATGTACATATAGTAGCATTGATATGCGCCCGCCCCATGCGGAAACCGCGGACGCCGCCCCTCACTCCAGCGCTCTCACCGCTGAAGACGCCGGTGCCGTTCTCGCTCCTGCGACTCCCGAGCGGCCTCAAACTTCACCCCGGAATGCCAGGGTGAGTCCCCAATCGATCCCAGCCCTCAACAAAAGTTTAGGAGGGCTGGGGGACATAAAAAAGCCCAACGAGCTCCATGGCCCATCCGGAGCTCTAGAACCAAGTGGCCATCTTCGCGCAAGCGCACACAATACGCCAGGGCCTGAGGCTGATGTTTTGTAACGCCAGGTCCGTTGTCAACAAAGCCCCCCTCATCCATGACCTTGTGTCAGAGGGGGAGCCGGACCTGGCAGGAATAGCAGAGACCTGGTTGGGCCACGAGGGTGGACTCCCCCTCGTTAAAATGTGCCCACCAGGTTACCGTGCTTTTCATCAGCCTCGGGCCCTAGGCAGGGGTGGTGGGGTAGCGGTTATTGTAAAGGAAGGTCTTGAGCCGAGAGAGACCGTTGTGCCTCAGACCACCGGTTGTGAGTCCCTCTGTGTGAAGTGGGGCCTAGGGAGGCAGTTGGGCTTGCTGGTTGTATACCTGGCTCCCCGCTATGTAGCAGCAGCCCTGCCCGAGCTCCTGGAGGTGATCGCTACGGTGGCAGTTGAGACCCCCAGACTTTTAGTCATGGGGGACTTTAACTTGCCATCGGTGGGCGAATCATCCGAGGTAGCTCGGGAGTTCATGGCTTCCATAACGGCCATGGACCTGACCCAATTAATTCAAGGCCCCACTCACGAGGGTGGACATACACCGGATCTCATCTTTGTCTCTGGCCAATGGAAGAGTGATCTGGGTATAGGGGATATAGTCATCACGCCCTTGTCATGGTCAGATCACTCACTTCTCCGGCTTGACTTTCCAACCGCTACTCCCCTCCGCGGGGAGGCGGAACCTGAGTCATCTATCTGGTTCCGCCCCAGGCGCCTGATGGACCCTGATGGGTTCCAGGCGGCGCTTGGGCCACTTCCTGTACCCCTGACCCACGCCCCGATGGAGGACCTCGTGGCCGCATGGAATACTGCGACCACGGGAGCCTTGGATCGGGTCACGCCCTTGCGGCCTCTCTTGCGGCGGCAAGCCACCCTGGCTCCTTGGTTTACCGAGGAGCTGAGGGGGATGAAACGCCACAAGAGATGCCTAGAGAGAAGATGGAGGTCTACCCGATCTGAATCTGAACGGACACAGGTAAGAGCCCATTTACGGACTTACATTGTGGCGCTGAGAGTGGTCAAATGTCATCATTGTGCCACTCTCATAGTATCTGCAGAAAACTGCCCTGCCGCCCTGTTTAGGGTGAACCGCTCCCTCCTTCAACAGAGGGTGCGGGAAGCCCCGCTACAGGGTAGAGCAGAGGAATTTGTGACTTTTCTGCAGGAGAAAATTGCTCAGATACAGAACGAGTTAGCCCCCATTGATGGTCCAGTGAGATGCCACGAGATAGATCTTGTATGGGAGGAGTTTGACTCCGTTACTTCCGAGGATATGGACAGGTTACGTGGGCGACTGCGAGCCACCACATGTTTATTGGACCCTTGTCCCTCCTGGCTTGTACTGGCATCCTGGGAGGTGACACGAGGCTGGCTCCAAGAGGTTGTCAACGCATCCTTAAGTGAGGGTTCCTTGCCTGCCTCCCTAAAAGAGGCTATGGTGAGGCCCCTCCTTAAGAAGCCCTCTTTGGATCCAGCTTTATTAACCAACTATCGTCCAGTCTCCAACCTGTCCTTTTTGGCGAAGGTTGTTGAGAGTGTGGTGGCACAACAGTTTCCCCGTCATCTGGAGGAAGTTGACTATCTAGACCCGCGCCAGTCCGGCTTTCGGCCCGGGCATAGCACCGAGACGGCATTGGTCGCGTTGGTCGATGATCTCTGGAGGGCCAGAGATGGGGGTTGTTCCTCCATCCTGGTCCTATTAGACCTCTCGGCGGCTTTTGATACCATCGACCATGGTATCCTATTGCATCGGCTGGGGGGGTTGGGGGTGGGACGCACCATTTTACTGTGGTTCTCCTCCTACCTCTCTGGCTGATCGCAATTTGTGTTGACAGGAGAGCAGAGGTCGACCTCGAGACCCCTCACATGTGGGGTGCCTCAGGGGTCGGTCCTCTCGCCTCTCCTGTTTAACACATATATGAAGCCGCTGGGCGAGATCATCCGTGGTTTTGGGGTAGAGTACCATCTCTACGCTGATGATACTCAGCTGTATATATCTACCCCAAACCACCCCAACGATGCCGTAGCGGTGATGTGCCAGTGCCTGGAAGCCGTACGGATCTGGATGGGAAGAAACGGACTCAAGCTCAACCCGACCAAGACCGAGTGGCTGTGGTTTCCGGCTGCCCGATTCAACCAGCTGACTCCATCGCTGGCCATTGGGGGCGAACATCTTGCCCCAGTGGATGGGGCGCGCAACTTGGGTGTCCTCCTGGATGCCCGGCTGTCCATGGAAGATCAAGTGACAGCCATGGCCAGGAGGGCGTTTTACCAGGTTCGCCCGGTTCGCCAGTTGCGCCTCTTATTTGATCGGGACGCCCTTCGCACAGTCACTCATGCTCTCGTGACATCCCGACTGGACTATTGTAACTCTCTCTACATGGGGCTCCCCTTGAGGTGCACTCGGAGACTTCAGCTAGTCCAGAATGCAGCCGCGTGAGCAATTATGGGAACCGCAAGGTGTACCCACGTAACACCGCTCTTGCGCGAGCTGCACTGGCTGCCTGTCGTCTTCCGGGTGCACTTCAAGGTTCTAGTTATCATCTTTAAAGCGCTCCATGGCTCAGGACCTAGCTATTTGCAGGATCGGATCCTGCCGCACACATCCACACTTCCGATTCGCTCCCACAGAGAGGGACTTCTCCGGGTGCGGTCCACTAGACTTTGTCAGCGGGCGACGCCCAGGGGAAGGGCTCTCTCTGTGGCGGGCCCAGCCCTCTGGAACGACCTTCCCCCCGACATTAGAACTACCACGGACCTCCGCTCCTTCCGTCTAAAACTAAAAACATATCTGTTCTGCTTGGCCGGCCTAGGATAGTCTCTCTTCGATGGGGTTGTCAGAAATTTTAGATGGGGATTTTAGTTTTTAATTGGAATTTTTAGCGCAGGGAAATATTTAATTTGTTTTTAACTATATGTATGTATTTATTGTTTTATTAGCCCTGTGCACCGCTCCGAGTCCCTTCGGGGAGACGGAGCGGTCAACAAATTTAATAAATTATTATTATTATTATTATTAAACAACTCTGTCAGAATAGAAAAGTTTAGAACCAAATATTTCCAGTACATTGAGACTATATCAGTAAAGTACATAAACATATTTAGTTAATCCTTCAGGAAGTGTATTCTTTCTCAGGCATGTAATATTCAAATATATTTTATGTAATTGACAGATTTTGGGACACATGAGTTGGGAATTTCTACATAGTTATGGTTTCCTATCTAAAGATTTACATTATTTAGTCAGTTTAGTGTTATACTTTTTAAAAAAAGCTTTAAAAACAAAGTTAACCTGCTTTTATTTATTTGTTTGTTTGTTTATGGCACAAATATTAAAAGTCCCAAACAGTATATTAAGGTAACACAAATAATTAAAAAAAACTGCTCTTGGGAAGATGAAAATTGCAAATAAATGAATATAACATTACTGACTTGTGCTAATGAATTATAATTTGGGTGGGTGGCAGTGTGCACTGTCACAATGCAAGCTCCATCTATTTTGTATGTGTGCTGTGACAATGTCTATTTCTTTCAAAAGAGGAAAGCTTGAGGTACATAATATTGCTTTTGCTATTTTGGTAAAAGCAAGAAGTCTCCCTGCATGCCTCCGATTACAGCTATTTCATTGCAATATTATTGCACTTTAATTACTTGATTTTCTTTTGTCATTTCTGATTCAACAACATTTTGTCAAAGCATAATACAATTTATAAGCACGGGTTAGCTTGCAGAAATATTTATACCATCAAAAATTATTTTGTTTACAGCTATTCAATCTGAGCTGAAACATCTAAGCCATGTCTAGCTGGCAGAAATACAGAAAATGTGAAACATTTGCCTTTATTTTGGTTGCCTGCAGCTTTGCAGCCCAGATCTGGTGGTCCTATTTGTTTGAGGCATTCATTTAATTCACATTCTATCTTTCCTCCAAGACAACAAGCTGCTTATAATTGTTAATTATAATTTGTTAATTATATTGCTGGATTGTTTGGGTTAACAATAGAGAAAATGCAAATGTATTTATAAATACCCAGAAGGGTATACCACTGAACTGATGGAGGTTCACTCATAGATACATAGTATTTCAAACTTGGTTCTTAAATAAATGTATCATTTCAATGAATTAGTCATGATTTCAGTTCTCATTACTGCTCTGTCCATGGTAGCTACAGGTATTTTCACTTTCTGCTTCTTTGTACAGCAATTCCTTGGATTTTTTTTTTTTTTTTGCTATAAGCAGAATTTTGAATATATTGATAAATAAAATCAAGTTATTGGTTCACATCCTATGATCTGATCAAGCTTTATTTTGCAGAATACCTCTACATTAATGGTGTTTAGAAATGATTAGAAAGGACTAAATAAAAGGAGTGAATATTGTATTCATAACCAGGCTTTGATTATTATATATGAAGGTCAACTGTAAACAAAAACAGCAACTAGCTGTAAGAAAGTTATTTTGTCCATTGAGGGAGAGAAGCAGAAAATTTTGGGCCTGCACTAACCCTCTAGCACATCTCTACATACACACAAGGTCTGATTTCCAGAAAATTATTTTCAACATTATTCAGCTCTGGAAGATGAAAGTGAGAATTAATGTTTGTAATTGATAGCATGATGTGTAAAAACTGCTAATATAAATTCATGTTCTAACATGTATAAAATATAAATCATGTTTTTTCTTGAATAAGTGCAAATGTGCATTGTGCTACTGAGTAATTTCCTTTCTCATATAATCGGAATGGAACACTCTTTTAGATGATTCATCAGGTTTTTCTTATTCCATTGTCTAAATGGATTTCATCTTTCTTCATCTTCCTGAATTTATATAAAAATGTTGTTGTGAATATCTTTAGGTGACATTCAGTTTTGTACAGATGGACCTTCCACTCATGGAATAAAATCACTAGTATCTTTCTTCCCTATAGATTGTTCACATGCCTTAAATATCTTCATTAGATTTTCCCCCCCTACTGCTGCTCACTTTCTCTAATTCATCCCTTGTTGTATTTAAAGACCAGAAACTTCTTAGACTGATTTGTGCATCTAATGAACTCATTACACCAATGAAAAAGCTTATGCTACAATATACCAGTTAATCATTTCTATAATTTTAATGGTGTTCTCTTATAAAATTTACACTATGGGTCTCAGGTCACACAGCTGTTAAATACCAACTATGATAAACTTTAGAGTATTTTATGTAGATGGTGTGGATATAACATTTGCTAGCTTCTTTTGAAAATGAAATGTATTATTTTGATAGGACTGGGCCTAGCTTTCATTTGTTCTGTACATCTATATAGCTTCTTTTGATCTTTCTTGTATTAGCTGGCATTTCCAATTCTTTCCCAAGCCCACAACACACATTGAGTCAGAAAAAAGATTCTTTCACACTGATTCTCATTTATTCCTTGTCTGTCTTTTCCTTTTGATCTTTGTTGTTATATTTTTGATGTCTCTATGCAGTTCTCTTTTTACCGCATCATCTGCCTCTGTTTGGTTTTTAATCTTGAACATTCTGTATTGCTTGAATCACTTTTAGCCTTTTCTTAATGTGACTTCTTTGTGGTTAACTTGATCTTACAGTTCAAGATGACAATGCCTTAGTGTGTTAAAAAAGAAGTACAGGGTTTTGTTTTATTTTATTATTTTGTTTTGCTTTGATTTGTTTTGCTTTGCTCTGCTTTATTTTATTCTATTTTATTTGGGTTCATCATATATTTTTAAGGGGTAATCATATTTCCAAATATAAGACACAATTTTAGTTTATTATGTGTCTATACATTCAGAAAATAGTGATATTAAATAGAAGTATGGAAAAAATATTTTAAAAAGGAATTAATTAATTTTCCAAAATTAAAATGTAAAATAAAGAAAATTAACAACCATCAGATCAAAAACCTTCACAAAAAACACCTTACTGTTTAACAAACTATAATTTATTTTCCAAACTGGAAGAATAAGCTATTTATTTTACTGCATTTGATTTGTTTCATTTCTATACTCCTCCATTTCAACAAGTAACTCTGAGTGGCATCCAAAAAGGGGTAAGTAAGGTAATATTAAGATTCTGCAATTTCATTTGTCTTATTGAAGTAAAGTGAACAATTTTTTTATTACCAGGAGCCATGATCAATATTATCTGTAACAACTAATGATCCCACTGGTCACCAAAGAAATGAAGCAAAATGAGTAGGATTATAGGTTTAGGTTTAGGTTTTAGGTTTTATTGTGTTTTTATACTGCCCTACTCCCGAAGGACTCAGGGCGGTGTACAGCCAGAGTAAAACAAATATATAAAAGTTTTAAAAGTTTTTTAAAGACATATTAAACAATTTGGCCTAAAAATGAAAAAACCCAACCAACCCTGATTAAAATTAATAAAAATTTGTAATTTAAAAATCATTTTTATGCCAGCTCAGCTTGTTGGGTGAAAAAAGGTTTTGAGAGGTGCATAAGTCAGGGATAGGTGACTTAAGGTATATAACTCAGGGATAGTTCTTAATTAGAATTAGAGCTCATGCTAGACTTTTCATATTGTTGTTTTTTATCCATTTGGGCAATGTTGGTCAAAGAAGGGACTGGAGGATTTGTGGTCACATGTGGTCCATGAAGTTATATTTGCTCACTACTGACTTTAGTCTACTTTGAATATTTTTTGTAACAAATGGAATCCTGAATTTTAATGCTGTTTCTCTGGAGTAAGCTACATGGTAGCCTACTTTTTTTCAGGTGTGTGTTTGTGTGTGCATCTGTGTGTGTGCATGTGCCATCTTGTTTGCAAGGTTTTTCTGAATTACTTTATCATTATCTGATTCCCATAGCTGAGAGAAAGTGAGACACTGACTTTGTACTTAGATAAGGCAAGATGAGAATTCCTGGTCTCTGTTTGTAGCCAGATGCCTTAATCATTACACCAAACAGGCTATCATTATAATACCTTATTATACTTTATGATCACTAGGTTGTATGAATTGGACCATTAACTCCTCAAATTTAGATGAAATTTAATATCTTCCAATTTTATCCATTTTTGTACACTAGGCAATGTCTATATCATGAATTCTCACCATAAGAACTAGAGAAGGGCATGGGAACATGCATCACAAAACCTACATTAGATTTATTTTCTGGATGCCTTTATAAATTTAAAGTGGCTTCACAGGATTATTGTATGCATTTTATGAAAAGATTGAAAGTAATCCAGTCCAACAATATACATATACATATGCATGTTCATGTACATGTACATATGATGTGCATGTGTTGGTTATATGTGAACTCTCTCTTTTATTCTACCTGTTATTTATCTGCTTCTGGTTTCTTGCTTTTGATTTATTGCATCTGTAATTATAGCTTCTATTACTTTGGAAATACATTTACAACTTGCACAATTGTTTGACATTTTTGGGATATGTAGCTTAGTAAAAGGCATTTGTTCTCACTCATGGCATCTTGTTTTTAGTCTCCAAATAAATTAAAGCCTATCTAGAATTAGGGAACTAACTTCATTTACTAGCTATAATTGGAGGTAAATCAGAAATCAAAGCAAATTGCTTTAATAAATAGTGTAATAACTTTTAGCTATATATATTCTAGTAAATTTATTTGTTTAATTTATAAGCTGCCTTATCCTGGGGATTCTACATTAAGTAAACCCTATTTAAATAATGGAGAAATGGGAGGGAAGGAGAGAAAAGAAGAGGAAGAGGTGATTTGGAGAAAAAGCTAAACAAGGGGTATGAAAACTAAAGCAATGGATACACACTAAGTAATAATGAGAAATAGGTTTAAGTCAGGGGTCTGCAAAGTTGGCTGTTTTAAGACGGGTGGACTTCAACTCCCAGAATCCCCCAGCCAGCATAGCTGGCTGGGGAATTCTGGGAGTTGAAGTCCACCCGTCTTAAAAGAGCCAACTTTGCAGACCCCTGGTTTAAGTGGACCACTATAAAAAGAGCAACTTGAGAACTATGCATTAGTAAAAGCTGAGTCATGATCCTGTAAGATTATTCAGTTATAGGTATCTCAATTCAACAAGACTTATTTTAAGAATCTATGACTATGTCTGTGGAAGTGTTTGTCAGCCTTTTTCATATTCCTGTGCTGTGAGCAACACATGTTGAAAGAGCCTTAAATCATGCAATGGTTGATATTTATCTTGATTTTTGATGCACAAACATACATATATAAACAAGTTATTTTTATTTTTCGGAAAATGTAGAGCGTTAGGCTGCAAGATACTATATATGAATTAGATAATGTATAGTTAAATTAATGAGATATATTGAAACTAATATTTCATCTGCCAGACCCTTCCTATTCATAGACATAGATTCATAGAGCGAAAGATTATTTTAACTGTGGCTTGCTGATTAAACCTGAAAACATCAAATTAAATTAAATCCAGGCAGACTGTATCATGCTTTTCTATGTCATTTATCAACTTAGACAATGTTTTTATTTTGAGTGTATGGTCCTCCTCTCAGTCTTTGAGATGGATAAAGCTAATAAATTAGAAGGAATATTGAGCCTCTTATGTATCCTTCTGCTGCACTGTAGAAAAAATAATTATTTTTCTAATTATTATGTTCTAATCATGGATAGGAATACAGGAAGACAGAGTGTTGATGTCATTGGTCCACCACTTATAACATGTTTTCATTATTCTCAGAGGTTGGATTTGTCCCACATGATATATCATAAACCCGAATTTAAGGAACAATTGCAGCTACCAAATAAATTACATTATTTCTTCCTGTGAGTGCTCACTTCTGATCCATTCAGAACTGCACATTTTAATCTAGTCTGGTATATTGCATAAACACATGCAATTATTAAGCACTGGAAAGACAAGAGTTTCTGGAGTGTTTGATTAATACTGCTATCTGGCCTATTAGATGATTAAATCTCTTGGTTTCTGGAGTGGTACTTTATAAAATGCTACTTATCATTTGCAGAGAAGGCAACAAAGAAATAATAAAAATCTTTGCTATCATATCGTATAGTGGTTATTTGGATGTTTGCAATCCAATTTCACAGTTCCAAATAAATAAAGTTCTTATAATGATTTTAAAGAAACTATTAATTTTAAGTGCCACTAGTGGTAGTGGGACAAATTGACAAAACATTGTTTCTGCTGCAATTTTATTTACACTTACTGAGAATTGAAACAAGGTAGAATTGATTATTGTGGATTTCCAAGAGTATTTTCAAAGTAAATTATATCACTTCAGCCTGTGATCAAAATTAATTGCAGTTAATCTACTTTTAAAAAGAGAAAAGAAAATATATATATACCTGAGCCTCAGTGCCTTACGACAATGTGAAAAATTAAACGAACAAGTAGAATTTGTCAGCATCACCCTTGGTAATGTGCATTTAAATTATTTTTTAACAATTTGTTCCACTTTAATTATCTTCTTACTTGAATAAAGCTAATAACAATTATGATAGATATTTTGTTGACAAGTGAATTATAGATAACAGAATTCAAGCCTTCCCTCTCTCACTTTTTTTTAGAAGCAGTCAAAGTATCAATGTATCTTGATGAATAGCTTCTTTTAAGTGAGTATAATTTCATAAATCCCAGGTAATAAAATGCCTTTAAAAAAATATTACTTATGTTCTGTTGATGTTACCTAGTTTGGGTAATGAAACATCTGCAAGGAAATAAAACAACTTCTGAGAGCACTAAAGATCCCTCACAGCAGTACACTTACCACCCAATGCCTTTCTGGAATCCAATGTAAGATTATGCTAAAAGTAGTTTCCTGAGAAGTACGTGTGTGGGTGTGTGAGCGAGTGAATTGTATAAAAAGTCTCAACTACAGTCAAAACCTGATTTCTTTTTCTTTTTTTGTGTAGAAGAGCATGAACAAAGAGATAGGGCTTTGATCATACCTTCAGAACTTTTTTTAACCCTTCTCCATGAATGCTGTTACCAGTAGCCTGTACGGAGGGAAGAGAGTAGGGGGCCAATGATGAAAGCAGCATTCAGACAGTGTTATTCTTGATACCATCTGTATATGTATGGAAGGGGTAGAACTTGCAATGCCACATTGGCCATTACATAATAAGTTAGCACAAGGGTACCCAAGCAGTCAGATTACTCAAGGAATGAAAGATACGTCAGAAAGAAAACAATTGTCTCTGCCTTATACTGTTTCTATTCTAAACAGCCTTCCTTAACTTTTCACCATCAATCAACTCTCCCCTTTTTTTTTAAGTATGGACATATTATGCCAAAATGTCCAAAGGCAATCTAGAAAAGGAAACTTCAGCTTAGCCTTGATTATATTATCTGTTAGTTTAGTTGTAAGGTTTACAACCACTTTGCTATTGTTTTAAAACAACCCTGCAGTCTTCTTTAATTTATTGTATATTATAAAGTCATCAACTCTTAAGAGCACAAACTGTCTTCAAGAAACAAGCTAAAATAAAGTTCAGTAAAATAATTTTATGGTAAAACCCTTGAAAGTTTCTTCATCTTTAATATAGATAAATTGAGATGAGAGAGAAAGAGAGCCATATTCATAGGACGGGCAATTCATAATATTGGAAATATTATTTTTCAGTATAGCAATATTCATCTTGTGGGAATTTAAACCAAGAGCAAACTTGTTTTGTGTCAATGTACAGACTATAGAATAACATAATAACAATTGTAATAAAAAGATCCATGCAGTACACTAAGCAAATAAGAACTAAAGATGAAAAAGAAGATTAGAGATGACATTTGGACTATAAAGTTTGCCTTGGGCTTTGGGAGATAAGGACTGGATAGTATAAGAAGGATTGAAAAGGCCATGCATGGGGGATAAAAAAGAAAAGGAAGAGGATCTATATTATCTGATTTAAAAAGAAAACGAAGAACAAAAACAACAGCAAAAAGTAAGCTATTAGTTGCTATGACTGCCTGCAGAAGAAAGAAGAGAAAGTAAGAGAACAAAAATGTACTTTAGATGATCAAAAGATAGATTTTAAAAATAGTGAGTGATTAAAAATGAGGCAGCCAGAGATGATTAGAATAGAGAGGTGATAATTAGAATAGGCTTTTCATTTCCCCCTATTAATTCACATACCAGTGCCATTCTCATTTGCAAGTTTATGAATTTTCAGACTTTTAACCCAGATTTCACACAAGCTATTTGTTCCCATTTCAACCAGGAGTCATCTGAAAGAACCTTACTCACAAGGATTACATCTGCTATATCTTATTACCTTTATGTTTTTGAAGAGGTTCCAGTTTTTCATCTTTTTAGGTCCGTGGCATTATTGAGTTAGACATGCCGCACAGAAGTGCATTTATCTAAATAATGAGGGAATGTATTGTTGCTGACAGTGAAATTAGTATCTTTTTATTGTAGCTGGGCAAGCTATCATAGGAGCCGACATACAAAACCAAACAGATACGTATTTTCCTCTTTGCCTTTCAGTATTTTCTTTTTCTTTCAAGGCAAAGTAAATGGGTTTTTTTGTACCTACCTTATGATGCCTTTCAAACCTATACATTTTTATTATATTTTAATATTTTTTCCACCACAGGTATTAGCAGTAGTATTTCTGAATATTTGCCAGACTTTATATCAGATAGAATAGAAAAACAAAGTTGGAAGGGACCTTGTAGGTCAACTAGTCCAATTCCCTGCTCATGCAGGAGACCCCATGCCATTTCTGACAAATGGCCGTCCAGTCTCTTCTTGAAAGCTTTCAGTGATGAAACTCCCACAACTTCTAAAATCAAGCTGTTCCATTGGTTAATTGTTCTCTCTATCAAAAAAATGCC
The DNA here is from genome assembly GCA_039707465.1 of Rhabdophis nuchalis. NCBI lineage: Eukaryota > Metazoa > Chordata > Lepidosauria > Squamata > Natricidae > Rhabdophis > Rhabdophis nuchalis. The sequence continues at coordinate 288,219,472 of CM077643.1, forward strand.
TTCTTATTTCTAGGTTGAATCTCTCCTTGATCAGTTTCCATCCATTATTCCTTGTCAGCTAGCTCTGAACCATTCATTGAAGTGGGTTAATAGATTAGAGATACACAAGGAAGTGGAAAATGAAAGCTGTTAGAGGCACATTCATCAGAAAGGAAAGGAAGAATATTGTATATCACTAAGAAATTACAGATGTAAATATGGGATCCAATTTAATGTCATATGAATTCATCTTTATTTGACTATGTCAAGGTTCTTCATGATTCCATAGCATTCTAAGAAGAACTGAAACTAAACCCACAAATCCATCTTGTTATAAATTATTTTTCTAATAATATGTATTTTCTATACAACCTTTTAATATACTGTACATACATATTTAGGGCTACCAGATACAGACTGAATATATATATATATATACTTCCTTCTATGATTTCTACATTTACCTAGACATAAAAATCAATTTATATTTTTGCAACCTGATACAGGAACAACAATATCAGCTGCAAAAACTGGCACAGCTACTAGAGACAGCAAAGAGCATTTTCTATATCTTTTGCTACCATGAATTAATCATCAAGAGTGTTGAAATCTGGATGTGATAATCTTATGTATTTAATGTACAACCTGCTGAAATATATGCATTTGTTTAAGCAACTTCAACTTAAATATCAATGAAATGGTCTCAGATACAGCATTGCTATGCAATATCTGAATTGAGAAATAGCCAGGACACTCATTTTGCCAGATGGGTTGAGCTTCAAAATATTGCATCATGTCTTTTGAAGGACAATGGTGGCAGCTTTTCCACTATTCCTATATTTGAGATACGGAATATATTTGCCATGCAAAATTGAGATTTTTCTATTCAGAAAGAATTATACTTTATTCTATGATCTCTTGATTTGCATTCTTCAAGCATGAGGAGAAATTGTCCATGCAGAAGGCTTGGCAGTAATTTTCCTATGTAAGTGGCAGTCTCTTCGCTATCTTAAAAGAGAGAACAATTGTTTGCAGTCTTGGTCTACAGAAAGAATAGCTGGCCTTTCATGCAAAGTTACATTTTCCATGTTTGCTTTTGCACTGAAAAAGAGACTGGGGTGAGGATCTGGAAAAAGGAAGAGATTGGAAAAGAAATTGTGGCAGCCATTTGACTCAGAAGGCAGATGCAAATGCTGGTGAACCATAGACAATCTGTGGAACATCTATCTCTAATTGTTGATAATGTACACTACTTTCAGTGAATCATGCTAATGAAAGGAATTGCCTTCTCATTATTTGAATTGTGTGCTTGGTCTTCTTAGGGAGAGATGAGGGTATATAAGACCAAGATCCTGTTATCTGATCTCCAATTGTAAGCTGCCTGGTATGATAGCGAGGAGGGTGGCAAATAAATGTAATAAATAAATAAATTATAGTTTGAAAAATTTCAAGAAGTCTTATATGAAAAGGATAGTAACAGATGCATGAGGCTAAAGGGGCAGATAGGCAGATATCTTTGGATATTGGATTAGAAATGTGATCCCTCTTGACTAGCTGCTTGTAAATAAAGCATTATGTAGTCCTCTTGAGTTTCAACCAACACAACTGACTTCTTATTCATTTCCATGTAGAATCCACATATAATCAGCATTTAGTATAGAGATAGTATAGAGCTTAGGGGGATGAAGCGCCACAAGAGACGCCTAGAGAGCAGATGGAGATCTTCTCGCTCCGAAGCCGACCGAACACTAGTGAGAGACCATATTATGACTTACTTAGTGGCGATAAGAGTGGCCAAACGTGAGTATTGTGCCACTCTTATTGCATCCGCAGATAACCGCCCTGCCGCCCTGTTTGGGGTGACCCGCTCCCTCCTTCAACAGAGGCCGCGGGAAGCCCCTTTACAGGGTCGAGCAGAGGAATTTGGGATTTATCTGCAGGAGAAAATCACTCGGATTCGGAACGAGCTACCCTCCATCGACAGGGGCCCAGTCGAGCGGGCCGAGGCTGTTCTTGTGACACCATCTTGGGAGGAGTTTGATTTTGTTACCACCGAGGATATGGACAAGTTGTCAAAGAGACTTAGGGCTACCACATGTTTATTGGACCCGTGTCCCTCCTGGCTTGTACTGGCATCCTGGGAGACGACACGAGGCTGGCTCCAGGGCATTGTCAACGCATCTTTGAGTGAGGGGTCCTTGCCTGCCGTCTTGAAAGAGGCGGTAGTAAGGCCCCTCCTCAAGAAGCCGTCCCTGGATCCAGCATTATTAGAGAACTATCGTCCCGTCTCCAACCTCCACTTTCTAGTGAAGGTTGTTGAGAGTGTGGTGGCTCAACAGTTTCCGCGACACTTGGAGGAAGTTGATTATCTAGACCCGCGCCAGTCCGGCTTCCGACCCGGGCACAGCACCGAGACGGCATTGGTCGCGTTGGTTGATGATCTCTGGAGGGCGCGGGATAGAGGATATTCCTCTATCCTAGTCCTATTAGACCTCTCAGCGGCTTTTGATACCATCGACCATGGTATCCTATTGCGCCGACTGGGGGGGGTTGGGGCTGGGAGGCACTGTTTTGCGGTGGTTCTCATCCTACCTCTCTGGTGGGTCGCAATATGTGTTGACAGGGGGGCAGAGGTCGGCCTCGAGACCCCTCATATGTGGGGTTCCTCAGGGGTCGGTCCTCTCGCCCCTCCTATTCAACACATATATGAAGCCGCTGGGTGAGATCATCCGTGGTTTTGGGGTGGGATATCATCTGTACGCTGATGATACTCAGTTGTACTTATCCACCCCAGACCACCCCAACGATGCCGTCGAGGTTATGTCCCGGTGCTTGGAAGCCATACGGATCTGGATGGGTGGTAACAAACTCAGGCTCAACCCGTCCAAGACTGAGTGGCTGTGGCTTCCGGCGCCCCGGTTCAGCCAGATTATTCCAACTCTGGCCATTGGGGGCGAAACACCGCCCCCCGTGGAGAGGGCGCGCAATTTGGGTGTCCTCCTGGATTCCCGGCTGTCTATGGAAGATCATGTGGCAGCCGTGGCCAGGGGGGCGTTTCATCAGGTTCACCTGATGCGCCAATTGCGCCCCTTACTGGACCGGGGTGCCTTACGCACAGTCACTCAAGCACTCGTCACCTCTCGACTCGACTACTGTAATGCTCTCTACATGGGGCTTCCCTTGAGGTGCACCCGAAAGCTGCAGCTAGTCCAGAACGCAGCCGCGCGGGTGATTACGGGAGCGCTTAGACACTCCCACATAACACCTATCCTGCGCGAGCTGCACTGGCTTCCTGTGGTCTTTCGGGTGCGCTTCAAGGTTTTAACGACCATCTTTAAAGCGCTCCATGGCTCGGGGCCTAGTTATATGCGAGACCGCCTCCTGCCCCATACATCCCTCAGACCGATACGCTCCCACCGAGAGTGCCTCCTCAGGGTGCCGTCGGCTGGACAATGCCGACTGGCGACACCCAGGGGGAGAGCCTTCTCTGTGGTGGACCCAGCCCTCTGGAACGACTTACCCCCTGAACTCCGCACCATCTCCGACCTCCGCCTCTTTCGCAAGTGTCTGAAGACACACCTATTTCATCTAGCCGGCCTAGCGTAACCTCCATACTGACTATTAGATAGTTTTTAAACTTGGGATTTTAATTCGGTTTTTAGCGCAGGGTTTATTTATTAGAATGAGTATTTTAAATTTCATATATTTTATATATTTTGTATGTATTTTAACATCCCTGTGCACCGCCCTGGGTCCTAACAAGGAGAAGGGCGGGGTATAAATTTAATAATAATTTTAAAAAAAAGATACTAAATGCTGAAGTTGGAAAAAATAGTTTCCACATGATCCAGTCAAAAGTTTTAGTCCATAACCTTCTTTGATCAGGAAGGTCATGACCTGCAAACATTGATTCCTTACAACATACAGTGAAGTTGCTTTCCTTTAAGTACCAACTCATAAGTTGACAAGTTAATTGAAAGTGCCATATGTGTGTGTGTGTGTGGGGGGGGAATCATGTCCCTGTAGAGTCCTTTAGTGATAATATTAAGTAATACTGTGTACACATACATAGGTAGAGAGTACAGTGAGTAGCTAGGGGAAAAGCATTAAAATTCTTCCTGTTTTGACCAGGTTTCACAGATAAAAGAAAATATTTTTTAAACTGCATAAATTATATAAATATATATTCTCCTGAGTAATAAGAAAGGACTATGTTTTAATGATCTTGAAAGCCCTTTGATTTTTCCCCTTCTCTCCTAAGTAACAAGAGGTCCATGAAATCTGCATTTTAAAAAAACTATTCACCTCCAATTAGAAGCCTGATAAAGTGATTTCCTTAGATTTAGCATGTAAGAAAGGAATACTAAATATTCAACTGCTTTTTCTCCTTCATTTTGTATGCATGCATGTTCTTTTAATTAAGATAAAAACAAAAGACTAGCTTTATGAAGTTTATTTATAATAATTTATCTTTGCACTTGGATTAAGAAAAAAATGTTATTTTATATGTGTAGAATCGTAGATTACTTGGGTCTTCTGAGACTTTTGATAGATTTGCACTGTTTAAATCACTTATTTGACAAAAGTGTTCTGAATAGCCTGTGTGAAAAAGGAAATAAGCAAAACACTTCACATGTATTGAATTTACAGATAATTGGAGTCCTCTGAGAATTCTTAGAAGTTTGCAGTATTTTATATATTATTTTAGCAAAAAACATTGCAGTGTCGCCTACGTGGCAAAGAAACTAAATAACTTGCAATATTTCAGAAACATTTCCCTAATTAAAACAATTAGTTATGGAAGCTACTGGAATCACTAATATTCATGTTGACAACGTACAGAAGAAGATGTAATACATAGAAATGCCACTAACAAGTGACAATATCAATTTTCTTAATGTAAATAATATAAAACACTCCTGTGTCCTCCCAAGAATATTATTTTTGAGACTCTCTCCGGCCAGCAATGGAGCAAACTGAGAGATCATTGGATTGCACATAACCAATTCTAATAAAAGAAAACTACGTTGATTGCAAATGAATGTTTCTTCAAAAGACATGCAACAGTACAACCATAAAAATAGGGAAAATCATGTGCTAATTCAATAGCTTTAAGAAGAAGAAGAATATAAAGCAAGTAAGCAACCCATCTCCCAAGGTTGTTCCTTGATTTGTTGATGGTTAACACATTCCTTCCTTCCTTCCTTTCTTCTCATTTTTTTCTCAATTGAACTAATATTTGTAATTATGGCAAGTCATCCTCGAAATATTCTAATGGCTTTGGAAATCAGAAAGATATTATTCACCCCTGCAGGTTTAGACAGCCTAACTATAATAAAATTCACTGTGGTTCTAAAGAGATAAAGAACATTCAGAAATGCTTTCAACCACAGAAGTGCTATTTCCCCCCCAATTCATTCCTTTCTTTTCCCACTCTCTTCCTGTCAGTTTCTCTTCAATCTGGGCTGGCATGTTATGGTTCTCAATATTGCAACTGAGACAAAGTAGGAGGAAGCAGAGAGATTCACAAAATAATTTATAATTAAAGATAGCAATAGCAATAACACTTATACCACTTCACAGTGCTTTACAGCCCCCTCTAAGCGGTTTACAGAATTATCATATTGTCTCCAACAATCTCATTTTACCCACCTCGGGTGGATGGAAGGCTGAGTCAACCTTGAAGCTGGTGAGATTCAATCTGCCAAACTGCTGGCAGCCAGTGATCTACAAAAGTAGCCTGCAGTAATGCACTATAACCACTGTGCCACCATAGCTCAGTGGTAGAATAATGGAATAATGTATACTCTATACATAGGCCATGGATTTCCTCAGTATAAGTATAATCTTTATTGTCATTGTACTTCAATACAAATAAGCCAGATCTTTTGCATATTGATAGATGCATCAGAATGTATACAGAATATTAAAGGGACATGCATAATTGTGTTATATTTCATCTGTTTCTGGGGTTCAGGTTCAATGTTACAAATTAATTAATTAATTAATTAATTAACAGTTAGTTTATTTAAAAAATATGTGTGCCCATCTTATACTAAACTCTGAATGTTTCATAAAAAAAAACTCAAACAATATCTATTTACAAAATAATATAAATTAAAGCCACAAATATTAACATTACAATTTTTAATCATGCTACCGCAGTGACATATAAGCTTGAGATGCCTAAGGAGCCCTTTTTAGTGTAAAAATCAATGCAGAAAGCATTAATAAATATACGTCCTGCAATACATTTTATTTGAGCAAAATATTACAATTAATGTCACAATACAGCTGCACTCCTTGACTTATGACATGTTTGAGCCTACAACTATGCAAGTTGTGGAAATCACTAAGCAGGTCATCACATGACTGTGCCAAATTTTACTATCTGTTTTGCAGTGGTCATTAAGTGAATACTGCAATTATTAAAGTAATTCATTGTATCCAACGGGTGTATTTTGCCAGAATCTGTGCCAAATATAACAGCACAGATTGTAACAGAAATCAGTAAAATATGCCTGCAACTGATGGCAGCTGCACTTGATATTAGCCATTTATTAACATCATCATCATCGTCATCAATCATCTTCATGGACTGTTTTATTATTGTATTATTCCATTTTTCATTCTATGCCTCCAGATTAAACAAAATATTCTTTTAATCATGTTTCTGACAAGACTACTTCATTTTAGAAGCGCCAAAGGTCATCTTTCAATTTGTGTGTTTAATTCTTGTCTTTGATCTCACCATCACGGTAGGCATCAGCTGTCTAAAGAACTCGACAGAGTGTGGACTGTTAGTAGCTTGTCTTTTGATCTTTAACTTACATATGGCTAGTGTTTGCTCACCCCCTATTGTCATTTTCCTTAATAAAGGCTTCTTTGGGATGATGAAGCTATTGCTAACTATCTGTGATATCAAAGCAAGCTTTCATGTACTGATGCTTTACAAATGAAGATGATCCAAGGTGACGAAGGGTCATTTAAATGAGATTTCACTTAACAAATATTTCTTAACCATGTTTGTATAAAACTTTTAATTGGTAAAAACGTTGGAATGTTAACACTTCAGAGGTGATATTCAGCCAGTTCTCTCAGGTAGCAGTGGCTGCGGGAAGCTCCGCCCCTCTGCCTGATGTAATGTGCGAGCACTATGCCCTTGCAGAGGATGCAGAAGATGGTATGCATGCATAAACATGGCACATACGAGCAAAGCAAGTGTGCACACGCGTGCACTTACATTTGTGAACCGGTAAGGAAGATAAGCGAATCCCACAGCTGTAACACTTGTTCAATGTATAATGGAAGGGCTTCCATTTCAACTCTTGGAACTGGTTACAAAAGCAGGATAAATCCAGAAGAAGAATATGCAGATCAGGAACTCAGCACCACACTTCTGGTCCTTGTTCCTTCTCCTTTCTCCTCTGCCTGTTTTATGGATGATACACTTTGCCAAGCCATGCTCTACAGAAGTCAATCTTCCAGGCAGCTATGCAGGGGATGCCTTACCCTATAATTGTAATTGCTTATGGTCCAGACACTTGAAGAAGCAATGGGGTGGGACCAATGGATAGAAGCTCAATCTGGCAAAAGAAAATAAAGTTGTTGTTTTTTAAGTATCCTGAGTCACGGAAAGCAGAAAAGAAACTTCATGGCAGAAATGTTTTGGGTTCCTGGAGAGGGGGGTCCAAGCTGTGCAAAGACAATTGAAGTAGTTTGTATAAATGAACAGGAAGGCGGTTTATTTGCGATAAATGTTTGAAGAGATTTAAGAAGAAAAGGCTTCTGTGCATGTAAGTTTGGGGAACAAAGGCTGGAAGGAGAATTCAACAATTTCAAGGTTGTCTGTCTGTCTGTCTGTCTGTCTGTCTGTCTGTCTGTCTGTCTGTCTGTCTGTCTGTCTATCTATCTATCTATCTATCTATCTATCTATCTATCTATCTATCTATCTATCTATCTATCTACCTATCTACCTATCTACCTATCTATCATCTATCTGTATCATCTATCTCACACTACTCCTTATAGTTGGTGACTTGTGTAGTACTGAAGAAAAGGATGCTATATATTAATCACTAGCTATACCCGGCCACGCGTTGCTGTGGCCCAGTCTGGTTAAATGGCCAACCAATCTGTGTGTAGATCTACACCTGCACACATACACCCAACCACCATATAAGCCCCAACCTACCTACCTACTGTATTTTTATCTATCTATCTATCTATCTATCTATCTATCTATCTATCTATCTATCTATCTATCTATCTATCTATCTATCTATCTATCTATCTATGTACCTACCTACCTACTGTATTTCTTTCTTTCTCCCTCTACCTACCTACCTACCTATTGTATTTTCCCCTCTCTATCCCTCTACCTACCTACCTACCTACCTACCTACCTACCTACCTACCTACCTACCTACTATATTTCTGACTCTATCTATCCCCCTATCTACCTACCTGCCTACCTACTGTATTTCTTCCTCTCTGTCTATCCCTCTACCTACCTACTGTATTTCTTTCTTTTTCCCTCTACCTACCTACCTACTATATTTCCCCCCATCTATCCCTCTACCTACCTACCTACTGTATTTCATCTATCTCACACTACTCCTTATAGTTGGTGACTTGTGTAGTACTGAAGAAAAGGATGCTATATATTAATTACTAGCTATACCCGGCCACGCGTTGCTGTGGCCCAGTCTGGTTAAATGGCCAACCAATCTGTGTGTAGATCTACACCTGCACACATACACCCAACCACCATATAAGCCCCAACCTACCTACCTACTGTATTTTTATCTATCTATCTATCTATCTATCTATCTATCTATCTATCTATCTATCTATCTATCTATCTATCTATCTATCTATCTATCTATCTATCTATCTATCTATCTATGTACCTACCTACCTAATGTATTTCTTTCTTTCTCCCTCTACCTACCTACCTACCTATTGTATTTTCCCCTCTCTATCCCTCTACCTACCTACCTACCTACCTACCTACCTACCTACCTACCTACCTACCTACTATATTTCTGACTCTATCTATCCCCCTATCTACCTACCTGCCTACCTACTGTATTTCTCCCTCTCTGTCTATCCCTCTACCTACCTACCTACTGTATTTCTTTCTTTTTCCCTCTACCTACCTACCTACTATATTTCCCCCCATCTATCCCTCTACCTACCTACCTACTGTATTTCTCCCTCTCTGTCTATCCCTCTACCTACCTACCTACTGTATTTCTTTCTTTTTCCCCTCTATCTACCTACCTACTGTATTTCCCCCCCTCTATCCCTCTACCTACCTACCTACCGTATTTCTTGCTATCTATACACCTACCTACCTACGTACGGTATTTCTCCCTCTCTGTCTATCCCTCTACTTACCTACCTATTGTATTTCTTGCTTTCTCCCTCCACCTACCTACCTACCTACCTACTGTATTTCTCCCTCTCTATCTATCCCCCTATCCCCCTACCTGCCTACCTACTGTATTTCTCCCTCTCTGTCTATCCCTCTACCTACCTATCTACTGTATTTCTCCCTATCTATCTATCCATCCCCCTACCTATGTACCTACCTACCTACCTGCCTACCTACCTACTATATTTCTTCCTTTCTCCCTCTACCTACCTACTTACCTACCTACCTACCTACCTACCTACCTGCCTGCCTACCTACCTACTGTCTCTTTCTTTCTTTCTTTCTTTCTTTCTTTCTTTCTTTCTTTCTTTCTTTCTTTCTTTCTTTCTTTCTTTCTTTCTTTCTTTCTTTCTTTCTTTGTATCTATCTATCTATCTATCTATCTTTCTATCTATCTATCCACCTACCTATCCACCTACCTACCTACCTACCTACCTACCTACCTACATACATACATACATACATACATACATACATACATACCTTATTTCTGCCTCTCTATCTATCCCTTGGGGGTCATCTAGTCCAACTCCCTGCTAGGCAGGAAGCCCTATACCCATGATGGCGAACCTATGGCACGGGTGCCACAGGTGGCACACGAACCATTTCTTAGGCCACTCGAGGCATTGCCCTGTCAGCTTCAGTTTGTATGTGTGCCCTGGCCAACTGATTTAGGCCTTCTTTTGAGGCCATTTTTTGCCCTCTGGAGGTGGGGGAAGGCTGTTTTCACCCTCCCCAGGCTCCTATAAACCCTCTGGAGCCTGGGGATGACGTAAAAAGCATGCCAAATGCAGGGGGTCATGCACATAGCATTATGGATGTGGCACACATGTGCACATCACCCCTGCACTCCCCCTGCTATTGGCACGTGAGCCAAAAAAGGTTAGCCATCACTGCCCTATACCATTTCAGACTAATGGCTATCCAACATCTTCTTGAAGACTTCCAGTGTTGGGGCATTCACAACTTCTGGAGGCAAGTTGTTCCACTGATTAATTGTTCTAACTGTCAGGAAATTTCTCCTCAGTTCTCAGTTGCTTCTCTCCTGGATTAGTTTCCACCCATTGCTTCTTGTTCTGCCCTCAGGTGCCTTGGTGAATAGCTTAACTCCCTCTTCTTTGGGGCAACCCCTGAGATATTGGAAGGCTGCTATCATGTCTTCCCTAGTCCCTCTTTTATTAAACTGTATTTCTCCCTGTCTCTCTATTCCCCTATCTACATACCTACTGTAATACAATAATACAATAGCAGAGTTGGAAGGGACCTTGGAGGTCATCTAGTCCAACCCCAATGCTCAAGCAGGAGACCCTATGCCGTTTCAGACAAATGGTTTTCCAGTTTCTTCTCTCTTCAGTGTTGCGGCCTTCATAAGTTCTGGTGGCAAGATGTTCCACTGGTTAATAGTTCTCACTGCCAGGAAATTTGCCCTCAGTTCTAGGTTGCTTCTCTCCTTGATTAGTTTCCACCCATTGCTTCTTGTTCTGCCCTCAGGTGCCTTGGTGAATAGCTTGACTCCCTCTTCTTTGGGGCAACCCCTGAGATATTGGAAGGCTGCTATCATGTCCTCCCTAGTCCTTCTTTTCATTAAACTGTATTTGCTGTCAGATGGGTGATTCTTTGTTACAGTTTGGTTCAGTTAGTATTAAACAGTTTAAAGCAGCTGCCTGCCTCCTTTTTTTTTACCTCAGAGAACAGTCCTCAGCAGAATTCCCCCCCCCCCTCTATGGGCCACCTGGGATTTTGCTATCCTCTGTGCCTTTTTGGCCCCAAGAGGCCGCCGTATGAGGCCTTTGCCAACACTGGCAGTTGAAAAGCAGTTTGATGGGCGTGGCTACAGGCATGTTAACACACAATTTCAGTGGGTACTTTTTTTTTGTGTAATTTGTACACAACACATGCGTGCTAGGCACAAAATGATTAGCTATTCTATTATCCGAAGTGCTTGGCTACATTGTGTGAAAGTTTCGTTTAAATCGGCTCAGTAGTTTTTGAGATTAGTGGATTCGTACAAACTATTTTACATTTTTATTTATATAGATCATGGATGTCGGCAACCTGCACCTCCAGAGCTGCATGCAGCTCTTTCGTCTCTCTGCTGTGGCCCCTGTTGGGTGATCCCACCACCTAACTATAGTATTGTAATTATAGCCTTTATGTCCTTGATTTTCCTCCTGTGGGGTAGTTTTTCCTGTCTGACTATCCTACCTGACTGAAGACTTTTCAACCTTCGTTCCAAACAATCATCAAGAATGCTTCCTGCTTAGTTTTTTTCCCCTTAGTCTAATATTTTAAACCACAAACTGGAACAGATTCATATCATTAATGCAACCTTCTGTCCTATGGACATCTTTTAAAAACTTATTTCAGTTTCAAAGCTCCAGTCCCCTTTATTGGCAGGAGTCTCCTGGGGCCTTATGACTACCTTTTGTAGCCTCCTGACAAGCAAGGTCAATGGGCAAGCCAGATGCACTTAACAATCACATTATTAACTCAATACCTGCACTGATTCATTTAACAATGGTGGCAAGAAAGATTGTAAAATGAGGCAAAACTCACTTAACAACTTTCTTGCTTAGCAACAAAATATTGGGGCTCAATAGCGGATCACCTATACTCTCTGAAATCTTATGAGTTTGTCCCGAGGAAAATCTCACCATGTCCAAATATCACTAATTCTGACTCCACTCTGTCTACTGGCAACTTCTTCTTTTAATCCCTGTCCATTTATCTTAGCATTTCTTAGGATTGTATTTCTTTCTGATGCTGCTCCCAGACAGATGACTTTGGATATTGGATTAGAAACTTGAATCCTCTTAATTAACAATAAGCATCAGCTTTCTGGTAGCCTCTGGCTACAGGTGTGCAACCAGATGTTAATGGTGTTACTAAGTCCTGATGAACTCCTATCTCTGCACCTAGCTTTTTAACTTCATTAATTATTTCCCAACTTTAAACCCAGGCTTCTGAGTTGCAAGTTCCTCATAGTAGCTTACCAGAAGCAACATATATTTTAACTGATTTTCTCAGGGCAATATGGTTAAAAATAATATATGTGATTAATTCATGCTATCAGCCAAGCAGTGGAAAGAAGTTACCTGTACCAATATTCGAAAGAATTATGTCTGTGAAAGCATTAAACTATCATATATAACACATGTCTATGCAAATTATCTTCAGAGGATTTCAATTCTAGCCATTGAAAATTGCAAGAAACGGAGAGGATGGTGCTAGAAGTCTTAGTCTGTCACCCTAGGCCATCAGTGTGCCTTGTGATACATCCAGGTGTTTTTTTTTGCCATATCTGATTTTTTTCCCAAACAATATTTTGAATCTAGTATGATGGAGATCATCAGATGCCAACAGCATCTTCACTTTCAAGAATGCCTCTAGAGCTTCTTAGAAAGACAGAAATACAGGTGGATGGGTCAGTTGGGAGTGAGTAGGAAATTGCATTCTGGTAAATTGGAACTTTGCAACTACTTTTGTAGTTTTATTTATTTATTTATTTATTTATTTATTTATTTATTTATTTATTTATTTATTTATTTATTTATTTATTTATTTATTTATTTATTTATTTATTTATTTATTTATTTATTTATTTATTTATTTATTTATTTATTTATTCGTATTTATACCCCGCCCTTCTCCTTGTTAGGACCCAGGGCGGCACACAGGCAATATTTAAAAACCATAATAAATACAATATACAACATTAAAATATATTAAGTTATTTACCCATGCTAAAACCCATATTTAAAAACCCTACCAAATTATAATTTATGTATAAAAGTCAGAACGGGGGGCTATCCTAGGCCGGCTTGTTGGAATAAATGTGTCTTAAGACGTTGGCGGAAGAGGCGGAGGTCCGAGGTAGTGCGAAGGTCGGGGGTAGGTCGTTCCAGAGGGCCGGGCCCGCCACAGAGAAGGCCCTTCCCCTGGGTGTTGCCAACCGGCATTGCCCAGCCGACGGCACCCGGAGAAGGCCCTCTCTGTGGGAGCGGACCGGACGAAGGAATGTATGGGGCAGGAGGCGGTCTCGTATATAGCTAGGCCCCGAAGAGGCCTAAATAAAATAATTTCTCCAGAGACAAGTCTAAAGAGCACCCACAAGTTCTCTCTCAAAATTCAAATGAAGCTACAAACCCAAGAGAACCTACATACGTACGTACGTATGTACGTATGTATGTATGTACATAGATTACAATTTTTGAACATTTTTTAAAAGTTATTTTAAGATGGAGATGGGGTGCTTGTTTCCGTTTTACTCAGAGTACCATGTGCTTTGCCCACTCTGCACATCTTATTCCCAAATCACAAAATACAGCCAAATAATGATGAAGAGAATTAATTTACATTGTTTGCTTCTGAGATAAAAAAGAAAAAAACAACAACAATTCAAATAATGAGAATTTAGGACTGGAGCAATGCCTGCCACTGTGGGAATAATCTTGCCCTAAGCCTAAATTCAGATGTCTATCTATCTGTCTGTCTGTCTGCCTGCTATCCATCCATCCATCGATCCATCCATCCATCCATCCATCCATCCATCCATCCATCCATCCATCCATCCAAGAAAGCCTAAACTAGGCTGAAACAATGTTTCAAAATGAAATACTTTTTTAAACTAATTTTGCTAATTAAAATCTGTTTTCTAAATCACCATTGTTTATTAAATAAAAAATCTTTTTCTGAACCACCAAAATCTCTGCAGTAACCTTAATGATTATTCTTAACTTCTCAAACTGCGAACAGTGATCTCTGATGCTTCATAATGAACAATAACGCTAATATATGCTGCTTTGACCAGGCACTCTCTTCTTACTTTCATTAACTTTAAGCAGCATCCAGAGCGGTGGGCCATAACTATGGAAACATTACTCCTCCTGAATAGGAAATGATATCCCTATTAGAACGTATGACAGAATAGGATATCGCTGTAACTGACTACGGTAACTAAGGTAACTAAGCAAATCTATACCTACCTACAAGATCAGAAAACAAATGATATTGTTAATTGAAGCTATCAACAATGGTTGAAAAGTCCATTCAAATGTAGCTTTTTAAAAAAATTTGAGTGCTACAGTGACTGATTAGAATAATAATGAGCTGTGAATCTATTCATCCACCATTTCAGATGAAAGAATGAAGTGTGACAAAAGTATTTGTTCACTTGGTCCATCATACAACCATTTTAAGCAGGTAGTACAATTGGTGCTTTCCCTTCAAAGCTGGATATAGGCAAAGGGCAATGAATAAAACGTAAGAGAAATTAAATTTTCTCTTCTGGTATATTCATGTGGATTAGTACTTTTTTTGAAAATACAGCAGGGAGATCTGGGACAAAGTTTCACATTGATCAAATTGATGAGATCAATTTGGACCACATGGTATGTGCCCAACCAAAAATAATTATATACCGTAAGTCAATTTTATAATCCAGCATTAAGCATATAGTTGTGATCCTTGCTGATTTACTAGAGCTTCTAAATAAAAAAGAAGTGAGCTAAACCCACTTTCACAACATAAGCTAAACCTACCTTTTCTGAGTTTCACTTTCTCACACATTTTTAAAATTAATCATTGATAGTACAATCCTAAAACTGATTAGTTCTTCTTCTTCCTAGTATTATTCCCTCACTATGGCAAGTTGAGCAAAAATGTCTCCATTTGGCTTGATCCAGAGCATCTTCAGGGGTGACACCCACACATTTCATTTCCTCTTTGATGCAATCCATCCACTGTTTTTTGGGTCTGCCATGGGGTCACCGGCTATCAGGGTCCATATTTACAGTTGCCCTTCACCACCGAGTCAACCCTAAAACTGTGTTGTAAAGTACAATAAAACAGAACTGTATAGAATGTTAGTTGGATTTGTTAGGGACATTCAATACAAACAAAATTCACAGGTTCAAAATAGGTCTCTGAAAAAATAAATTGAATTTGCACTACACATTACAGTTACATCATGCATAATATTATTCATACATTTAATTATCAACAGCACTTCTTGATAGATTTGTTTTAGAAGTATTGCATTTTTAACAGATCACTCTGAAAAAATTAATTATCCTATAATGTAATTTTGTCCAGTCTATCTCATCTTTTGTAGCAAGTAATTGAACAAAATACCATAATAATTTTCTGGACATTTACACAATTGTTCAGAGCATATAACCCTTATGAATGTCCTGTGAGACTTCCTCTGTGATATGAAAGTGGGATGAACCAATTGCTTTGCATTTATTGATTACTGACCCAATTTGCACTACCTAGAACTTAATAGCTGGGCTCCTCAATGGGTCCCCAATCAATTAGCTCGGACATATACAAGTGCACAATTTATATCCAAGATATAAAGTTTTTATATCATTATTTTTATGGTTTTATATATTTTACATATTTTCATGTGTTTTATACTGTACTTTGTTTATGTATTGCTTTTAATTGTTGTAAGCCATCCAGAGTTATCTATTTAAGATGGGCAGCTATATAAAGTGAAACAATAACTAAAGAAGTATTGTATAATTTAACAAACTTACAAATTTGAGAATTGTACTGTACCATGTAATCAGAAGTGGCTTGCTGGAAATATCGCCATATTATTGGCTTTATTAGGCTATTCCCATATTGTGCTAAGATATTTTAAATGTCTGTTTTTCATTATTGTAGATGAGTCAACATGTCCTCATGCACAATAAACAGAACATATTCATTGAGTCATATATAAACTAAAATACCTGATTATGAAAAAAAATATAATATAATTTTTCAAATGGTGAAATAAAGTAAATAAGAAAATTAAATAATTAATAAATATGCTGATCATGATTATCAGCAGATGACATGATAAATATTTATGTTCAGTCCTATATGAATCTGATTAATATATGATTATGATTAATTTTGTTTTTATTTATTTTAATATGTCATTATTTTGAAATAAATAACTCAATGTGGAAAATGTTCTTAATTCTCCTCTGTCTTCCTATTTTTCTTATCTACATATCTTCTAAAATTGTTAATGTATGGATGGATTTTAACATCTTTACTTTTAGCAAGATAGAATAATTAAAAGAATGAATAAATCTAAAGAGTATTTTGTGGTTATAAAGAAACAAATTTGATTAATAAATATTTATAGAATTCCATGATTCTGAAGTTTTGGGACAATATTTATTCAGAAATGCACAAACACTGTTTTACAATGTTTAACTATTCAAACTGACCTTTTGATTACTAATGTAAAGGTGCTGCTATATTTCATTAACATTTATGAACATTTCTTTTTATCAAGGACCCAGTCTTTAAAACTTTGATGTGTTTTTAGAAGTACATTTATGTTTGAAACAAATTACTACATCTAAGCCACTTAAATAAATCCTCCTCTTGCATTTTCTCAATTTACAGTATGGAATATGAGCTGTGCAATATTCTTTGTGAATCAATCAGTTACTGATGATCTGACTAGATATAATTAATTAATAATTAATCAAAATTTATTTTGATTCCACATTCTTCTCATATCTATACAATTTTATTATGGTAGTTCAAGATTAAACTTTTTTTTTCTTTATCTACAATGTGTGGAAGATAGATCCAAAACTTCGGACCAGAAAATGTAGACCATATATAGTACGCTGTATAATAATATAATTCTACATGGGTCTATCCTTGAAGAATGTTCAAAACTACAATTGGTCCAAAATGCAGTGGCGTGGACAGGTTTGGAGGCCCCCGGGGTGACCACATGTAATACCACTGTTATGCAATCACATACCATGGATCCAGGGTACTTGCAGAACCAACTTTCCTCAATGGAATTGGCTCATCCCACTCAGGCTGCCAGAAGAGGCCTACAGACAAGAAATTTCATTTGGTGGAATGCAAGAGAAAAGCCTTTTCTGCCACAGGCTCCACCCTTTGGGACATCATGCCATAGGAGGCGAGACCTGCTCCCTCTCTTTTAGCCTTTAGAAAAAGCCTTACAATTTGGCCATGGTGTACTGAAGGGGAAGCTCTTGGTGGAGATGGTTGGTGCAGAAAAAGAAAAGGTACCAACACCTTTCTACTTCAAGTTTTTAGTTTAACTCTTTTGTAATTTTAATATGTTTTTATAGTTATCAAAACAACTATAATTTATTATATATTTTATCACATTGTAAGCCTCTCAAAGTTACCTTGAACCACAAGATGGGCAGCAAATAAATTTAATAATAAATAAATAAATAAATAAATAAATAAATAAATAAATAAATAAATAAATAAATAAATAAATAAATAAATAAATAAATAAATAAATAAATAAATAAATATGCTGTATTACTGATGACTACATCAAAATCCTCATTGATTATTGGATCTCAGCATATTGTTCTCATAGCTTTATAGAGGTCGTTCAGCTTGCAGTGTTTAAACTTTTACTTCCCTTCTCCAACACAATTACCACAAATATTTTTATGACTACGGTGTACAGACTGAACAATTTGAAATTAGCCCATGTTTGGAGAAAACGCAGACAGATCTGAAATGAAATAATATTACTGTGGGAGCTGAAGAAATCGTTTCCTTTACTGCATCCTCAAATTAGCAATGTCATGAACGGTTGCAGGAAGTGGGTATGTCTAGTTTAATAAAAAGAAGGATTAGGAGAGACATGATAGCAGTGTTCCAATATTTCATGGGTTGCCACAAAGAAGAGGGAGTCAAACTATTATCCAAAGCACCTGAGGGCAGAACAAGAAGCAATGGGTGGAAACTAATCAAGGAGAGAAGCAACCTAGAACTGAGGAGAAATTGCCTGACAGTTAGAACAATTAATCAGTGGAACAGCTTGTCTCCAGAAGTTGTGAATGCCCCAACACTGCAAGTCTTCAAGAAAATGTTGGATAGCCATTTGTCTGAAATGGTATAGGGTTTCATGCCTAGGCAGGGAGTTGGACTAGATGACCTCCAAAGTCCTTTCCAACTCTGCTATTGTATTATTATGTAGTAAATTGGTACAAGAGAAACTACCTACAATGGAAAGGTTATGCCTTGTAGCATGGTTCATCCCACTTTGAAGGAACACTATTCCCCCCTGTCATCTCAAGTCACTATTGCCTCCTCATTTTGCCATTTGAGATGACTAGGTCTAAATTAGAAGACAACTAGAATGACCCACAGATTAAACCCAGAAGATGAGGAGGAAATATGGTGCACATAGACTCTCTTACAATACCTCCATCTTGATATGTTATGAGAATAACAACACTCTCCAAATAGAGTAGCTCTTTCTCTTTTGTCCCTCAAAACATGTCAATAATGAATATTTTGTAAGAGAATAAATGTGCTTCTTTCTTTTTGGGTCAATCTTGATTGCAAGGTTGAAAATGCTTTCTTTAAGAGCAGCACAGTGTCACTACCACCATAATAATGCACCTTAAAGATCTTTTTTTTTTTGCTTCAAGATAATTATAGGAACATACCGTATATTGGGCATTGCTTTTTCCTGAGGGGGTGGAAATGTAATCTTCATTTAATTTAGCAATTTAGCAAATTTCAATCTTTTAGATGGATTGCCACAAGATCTAATTAGTAGGCAGAAGAATGATAGAAATCTATATAGAAACAGCCTGGGCTTCATGTGTTATTAAAAATTTGCTTAGCTAGTGTTGGGGAAGGCTTTTTCACCAAGAATACTGAATGAAATCGAGTTCATCATCAGTGTTTAGTTTGACAGCTTGCTGCACAGGCCTCTATTGATCTGATTGAATGTGGAAGCTAATGAGAAGATGGTGGAAGCAAAGAGCAGTGAATACGAATGCCAGATAGTCAAAATGCATAAAAATAATAACTAGAAGAAATGAGGAAGAGCTGCAAAGAAAACAAACTGTATGATTAGCTCTGTAGCAGAGATGGCCAGATAAAAGTGAATATAACTGTCAACAAAAAAACAAGTGTCATGATTTTCCAGAGTAACTAATTTACTATATGTAGCATTTTAACTAAAGGGAATTTAAAATCATGCAGTTGAAGAGTTTTCCTCTGGCTAATAGTGTTAGTTTTGGGGGGATATGTCTAATCACTATGTGCCTATACTTGATATCTCCATAGAATTTTATTCAGTCATTTTTCTGAGGGGTGGGAGGAACCCTCTGCAGTCGTTCCATTCTTCCCTCAAGGAAAGGAATGTAGAAGTGTGTGGATCATTCTGTTTTTTAATTTAATTTTTGTTAATGCATGTAACATGACACACTGCAAGTATCAAAGCATTACAATAAAACCAAGTTTAAAATTGAGGCATTCAAACTGCTATGATACCAGTTAATTAAAACAAGAAATTAAAGCAAGAAGAAATAAAATATTTATTTAAAAAAACAGTTATAATAAACAGTCATTCATACTGGAGCCAATCATCTCTCTAACAGAGTATTCTGTTCCCTGAAGATGAGTTCTGAAAGCTCGAAAGACAAAACCTCTGGTCTCAATGACTGACCCGGTTTGGATCCTGCAACATTATCCTGGAACATGTATATTCACCTTCATTTGCATGGTTTCCCCCCCACTTCATTAGCATCTTTAGGTTGGAAACTAATACTTCATACACTAATATGATAGTAAATCCTTACTCTCAAATTAGCCATTTGGTGCATGGAATTAGAGTAGCGTGGTCAGGAGTGTTTTCATTTTTCAGTTTAAATATACTATTTACCTGCGGAGGGTGCTTGTCACATACAGAATGACTGGAAACATGTTGACATCTTCTCTGTCGCAAAACAACAGATGGGTTTAAATTAGGAGGAAAAGTCTCCAAAGAACTGGATTGAAACTAAGGGCAAAAACAAACGAATAGGATCATATATAACAAGACAGACACAATCTTTACCTAAGAAAAAGCTTCAATCATATGATGTTTTTCTGAGGGGGAGGGAATGCCATGGAAGTTGGTCTTACCTTCTTCAGAATCATCCTATCCTAGCCCTGCCTTCTTCCCTCCTCCTTCTCAGTCTTCCAAGGTGGATCAGAAATATTAGAAATCTATTGATATAAACAATGCAAGATCAGAAAATGTGGAGAGACCTGGCCCATAGAATCCAAGAATTGGGCCTAACTAAATGGATAATAAGGGGACACAGTGGCTCAGTGGCTAAGACACTGAGATTGTCTATCAGAAAGGTTGGCAGTTTGGCGGTTCAAATCCCTAGTGCTGTGTAATGGAGTGAGCTCCCCTTACTTGTCCCAGCTTCTGCTAACATAGCAGTTCGAAAGCATGTACCCTGTTTCCCTGAAAATAAGACCTCCCCAAATAATAAGCCCAATCGGGCTTTTGAGCTTATGCGCTAAAATAAGTCCTCCTCCAAAAATAAGCTTGCCCTGAAAATACTGCAACACAGCAACAGCCATAAGGTGACCAAGCTTGCCACCTCCTGCATCTCAAAAATAATAAGTCATCCCCCAAATAAGGTCAAGCACTCATTTTGGGGTTCAAAAGAAAATAAGGCCCCTGTCTTATTTTTGGGAAAACACAGTAAAATGCAAGTAGAAAAATAGGAAACCACCTTTGGTGGAAAGTTAACAGCATTCCACGCACCTTCAGTGTTTAGTCATGCCAGCCACATGACCACAGACATGTCTTCAGATTGCACTGGCTCTGGCTTTGAAATAGAGATGAGCACCACCCCATAGAACAGTGGTAGTCAACCTGGTCCCTACCGCCCACTAGTGGGCGTTCCAGCTTTCATGGTGGACAATAGGGGTTTTGTCCAATACTGAAGTACTTTCCTTTTTTAAAATTTAATTGACGTCCCTACTTTATAAATTACAATTACTGTGGAACCGGTGGGCGGTTAGAAAATTTTACTACTAACAGCGATACAAAAGTGGGCAGTAGGTATAAAAAGGTTGACTACCCTTGCCCTAGAGTCAGGAACAAATGTGTGCATGGGGAACCTTTACCTTTAAATTGGATATCATCATCATCATCATCATCATCATCATCATCATCATCATCATCAAACATTGATAGAAGCTACAATAACAATGTCTTAAAATTTAATCAATCAATTTTCAATTTTAATACTTATAAACCGCATCCTCTCCCCACAGGGACTCGGGGCGGTGCACAGGGAGAATAAAAACAATAACTATATACAACATTTCATATTAAAAATAAATTAAACAACACCTGTGCTAAAATACCCATTAAAACTAACTAAACTAAAAATCCCCAATAAACCCAAAACAGAGGAAAAACTATCCCAGGCCGGCAAGGCAGAAGAAGTGTGTTTTTAGTTTAAGACGGAAGGAGCGGAGGTCCGTGGTGGTCCTAATGTCGGGGGGGAGGTCATTCCAGAGGGCTGGGCCCGCCACAGAGAGAGCCCTTCCCCTGGGTGTCGCCCACTGACAAAGTCTAGTGGACGGAACCCGGAGAAGTCCCTCTCTGTGGGAGCGAATCGGCCGTGAGGATGTATGAGGCAGGATCCGATCCCGCAGGTAGCTAGGTCCCGAGCCATGGAGCGCTTTAAAGATGATAATTAATACCTTGAAGCGCACCCGGAAGACAACAGGCAGCCAGTGCAGCTCGCGCAAGAGCGGTGTTACATGGGTATACCTTGTGGTACCCATAATTGCTCGCGCAGCTGCGTTCTGGACTAGCTGAAGTCTCCGGGTGCACCTCAAGGGAAGCCCCATGTAGAGAGAGTTACAATAGTCCAGTCGGGATGTCACGAGCGCGTGAGTGACTGTGCGAAGGGCGTCCCGATCCAATAGGGGGCGCAATTGGCGAACCAGGCAAACCTGGTAAAACGCCCTCCTGTCCACGGCTGTCACTTGATCTTCCATGGACAGCCGGGTATCCAGGAGGACACCCAAATTGCGCGCCCCATCCACAGGGGCAAGATGTTCGCCCCCTATGGCCAGCGTTGGAGTGAGCTGGTTGAAACGGGCAGCCGGAAACCACAGCCACTCGGTCTTGGTCGGGTTGAGCCTGAGTCCGTTACTTCCCATCCAGATCCGCACGGCTTCCAGGCACTGGCACATCACCGCTAAGGCATCATTGGGGTGGTTTGGGGTAGATATATACAGCTGGGTGTCGTCAGCATAAAGGTGGTACTCTACCCCAAAACCACGGATGATCTCACCCAGCGGCTTCATGTATGCATTAAACAGGAGAGGCGAGAGGACCGACCCCTGAGGCACCCCGCATATGAGGGGTCTCGGGGTCGACCTCTGCTCTCCTGCCAACACAAATTGCGATCGGCCAGAGAGGTAGGAGGAGAACCACCGCAAAAGGGTGCCTCCCACCCCCAACCCCCCCAGCCGATGCAATAGGATATCATGGTCGATGGTATCGAAAGCCGCCGAGAGATCTAATAGGACCAGGATGGAGGAACACCCCCCATCTCTGGCCCTCCAGAGATCATCCACCAATGCGACCAATGCCGTCTCGGTGCTATGCCCGGGCCGAAAGCCGGACTGGCGCGGGTCTAGATAATCAATTTCCTCCAGGTGACGGGGAAACTGTTGTGCCACCACACTCTCAACAACCTTCGCCAAAAAGGGAAGGTTGGAGACTGGACGATAGTTATTTAGTAGAGCTGGATCCAAAGAGGGCTTCTTAAGGAGGGGCCTCACCATCGCTTCTTTTAGGGAAGCAGGCAAGGAATCCTCACTTAAGGATGCGTTGACAACCTCTTGGAGCCAGCCTCGTGTCACCTCCCAGGATGCCAGTACAAGCCAGGAGGGACACGGGTCCAATAAACATGTGGTGGCTCGCAGTCGCCCACGTAACCTGTCCATATCCTCGGAAGTGACGGAGTCAAACTCCTCCCAAACAAGATCTGTCTCGTGGCATCCCACTGGGCCATGAACGGGGGCTAACTCGTTCTGTATCTGAGCGATTTTCTCCTGCAGAAAAATCACAAATTCCTCTGCTCTACCCTGTAACGGGGCTTCCCGCACCCTCTGTTGAAGGAGGGAGCGGGTCACCCTAAACAGGGCGGCAGGGCGGTTGTCTGCGGATGCTATGAGAGTAGCACAATGATGGCGTTTGGCCACTCTCAGCGCCACAATGTAAGTCCGTAAATGGGCTCTTACCTGTGTCCGGTCAGATTCAGAACGGGTAGACCTCCATCTTCTCTCTAGGCATCTCTTGCGGCGTTTCATCACCCGCAGCTCCTCGGTAAACCAAGGAGCCAGGGTGTTTCGGCGCCGCAAGAGAGGCCGCAAGGGCGCGACCCGATCCAGGGCTCCCGTGGTCGCAATATTCCATGCGGCCACGAGGTCCTCCATCGGGGCGCGGGTCAGGGGTACAGGAACTGGCCCAAGCGCCGTTTGGAACCCATCCGGGTCCATCAGGCGCCTGGGGCGGAACCAGATTGGTGACTTAGGTTCCGCCTCCCCGCGGAGGGGAGCAGCGGTCAGAAAGTCGAGCCGGAGAAGTGAGTGGTCTGACCACGACAAGGGTGTGATGACTATATCCCCTATACCCAGATCACTCTTCCATTGGCCTGAGACAAAGATGAGATCCGGTGTATGTCCACCCTCGTGAGTGGGGCCCTGAATTAGTTGGGTCAGGTCCATGGCCGTCATGGAAGCCATGAACTCCCGAGCTACCACAGATGATTCACCCACCGATGGCCGATTAAAGTCACCCATGACTAAAAGTCTGGGGGTCTCAACTGCCACCGTAGCGATCACCTCCAGGAGCTCGGGCAGGGCTGCTGCTACATAGCGGGGAGCCAGGTATACAACCAGCAAGCCCAACTGCCTCCCTAGGCCCCACTTCACACAGAGGGACTCACAACCGGTGGTCTGTGGCACAATGGTCTCTCTCGGCTCAAGACCTTCCTTTACAATGACCGCTACCCCACCACCCCTACCTAGGGCCCGGGGCTGATGAAAAGCGCGGTAACCTGGTGGGCACATTTCAACGAGGGGGAGTCCTCCCTCGTGGCCCAACCAGGTCTCCGCAATTCCAGCCAGGTCCGGCTCCCCCTCTGACAGGAGGTCACTGATGAGGGGGGCTTTGTTGACAACGGACCTGGCATTACAAAACATCAGCCGCAGGCCCTGGCTCTGTACTCCCTGACCACCTAGCTTGCGGGGGTTGTGGCACCCGACCATTTTTAGCCAACGGCTGCGTGCCACCAACCGGGAGGATGCAACTTGTCTCCCCTCGGCCCTGCCTCTCCCCACGACCCTCTGGATCGGAATGCCCTCAAATGGAACGACTTGTGTGTCCCCCCCCCTATCGGCCTCCGCTTCCCTCCGTCGACTGCAAGCCTGGCCCTCTCTGTCTAATTGATTGTACCCTCCCCCCTCCCTGGTACCCCCTAAAATTGACAATAATTTACGCACTAAAAACCCCCTTAGGCTGCGCTTCGCCCGCCTCTTCAGATTAATGAATCCTTCATCGAGGCGGGCCCTCGATAGAGTAGAGGGCCAGACCTGCGAGAGCGGGGACTCTCGCAGCCGTAATAGGTCTAGTTTGGAGTACATTAAAATAAGCATAAATAATTAAATAGTTCAATAAATAATTATAAATGAGTATAAAATGTAAGAGTGGAATACATACATGGGTCATGAATGAAAATTGATTTTGTTTAAAAAGACATCGTTGGCCAAATACATAAATATAAATTCATAAATAGATGGTAAAAATGAATAAATAGATGGTAAAAATAATTCATATTGCTTAAAGTGCATCAGTGAGGACAAATTTACATTTTAGTTCAGTTCTGTTCTGCTGCTGCGTTCCAAGGTCTTGACAAGGAAGGAGGTCTTCAGAGGTCTTAACAAAGCCCATAGGGCGAAAGGTCTTAAAGGTCTCAAAGGTCTTAAGTGACTTCAGGAAGGTCTTCAAAGGTCTTAGAAGGGCCCATAGGGCGAAAGGTCTTAAAGGTCTCAGAGGACATGGAAGATCTTAAGGCTGGGTTCTTTGACTAGATTTACAGTCAATTTAAACGGAGTGTTCACCGACATCCCCCAACCGTCAGGCCAGCTCCTGTGGCCTGGCTAGAGTCCATCACTGCCCCTAGGACGCCGAGGGCACCGTGAGCATCGACCGCCATCTTGGTGCTCTCACCACCACCTTCACGCCGCCGCCTCCATCGCTGGCCTAGCGACGCTCCCACCGTCAGGCCAGCCTCACCTCTGGCGGCCCGGCCGGTGTCCATCGCTGCCCCTATGGCCCCCAGGACGCCGAGGACCTCACCCACCATTCCGGTGCTCTCACCACCGCCTCCACGCCGCCGCTGCCACCGGCCTCTCGGCGCTCCCACCGCCGTTCCACCGTCCGTCGTCCCGGCTCGCCGCTGGCTGCTGCTGCTGGCCTCCCGGCGCTCCCACCGCCATCCCAGCTCCCACAGCCATCTCCAGCCGTTCCTAGCCGTCGTCCGGCCATCTTCAGCCCTCCGGGCGTTCTCCGACGCGGCGGGCGTCCACCGCCCTCGCGAAAACGCCGAGGACGCCGAGAACGCCCCCCCCTGCTCCGGCTCTCTCACCGCCGCCGGCGTCGTCTCCGCTCCCACAACAACCCCAAACAGCTTCAAACCTCACCCTGGGAAGCCAGGGCGGATCTCTCACTGATCCCAGCCCTCAAAAAGGTAAAACGGGGGCTGGGGCACGAAAAGCGAGGCCAACGAGCTCCATGACCACGCAGAGCTCCAAACTAAGCCACCATCTTCTTCTTCGCGCAGGCCTGACAATCTCCCTCCCAGAATTAGAGAGTTAAAATCTACACATGTTAAAGTTCCTAATGTTGAGAAACACTGCCCTGGAGAGACAAAATGAACCTGCTTTGAATTTTTTGTCCCTCCTTCCTTTACAGGTTAGGCTGATGATCTGGGCTCACTTACTGCATCCAAGAGAGCTTGTGGCTTATAGAGAAAATTTAGTAGGGACCAGGTTAGAAAGCCAGAGTTCAAGTCTTGCCTTAGCTATGAAAGCTAGCTGGGTTTGGGTCAGTCACATTCTCTCAGTACAGTCATTCTCTCTCAGTCCAATGCACGTTACAAGGTTGTTGAAGGAAAATAGGAGGAGGAAGATATATTGAATATGCTTACTGCCTTGAGTTATTTGTAAAAATAATAAAGACAGGGTAAGGGTAAAGGTTCTCCTTGCACATATATGCTAATCATTACTGACTCTAGGGGGCAGTGCTCATCTCCATTTCTAAGTCGAGGAGCCAACGCTATCCAAAGATATCTCTGTGTTCATGTAGCCGGCATGACTAAACGCCGAAGGCACACGGAACACTTGTTACCTTCCCACCAAAGGTGCTTTCTATTTTTCTACTTGCATTTTTACATGCCTTCAAACTGCTAGATTGGCAGAAACTGGGACAACTAACGGGAGCTCACTCCGTTATGCAGTGCTAGGGATTCAAACCGCCGAACTGCCAACCTTTCTGATTGACAAGCTCAGTGTCTTAGCCACTGAGTCCCTATAAAAAGACAGCGTAAAAATAAGTAAAAATAAATAAATATTTTTATTTCTGGGGTTCCCAAACCAGCTAAAAGCTGAATCTGTATTTTATTTATTTGGCTTCAATGTTATTCATACTATTTATATGTGCTGTAAAATGCATAAGAAATCTAAGCTGTGTGTTCACTGTATCTAGTCCTCCTACCTAATGCCTCAGGGTAAAACTCTCTTATAATGATGTTTTCTTTTAAAGGGGAGAAAAAAAGAACCAAGGGATAAATGAAGCATTTAAAGACTTTGCATGCATGCTGCATTATTCTGCAAAGGCTGGATTGAATGGAAATTGGAGATTTTTTTTTTTGCTGCCTATGATTTGAAGCCTTTGACACTTCTTCGGCTTCTTCCAAGATGTTTGGGACCAGTGCTTTCTTCTCTGAGGGCGAATACTTAATTTCCAGCACCAATAAACTGAGTCATCCTTCAGTAGATCTCCTAATCGAAGAAGTATGCCTTTATTTTTAATGGAATTTTAGTCAATTTGAGTGTTCACTTTTTTTGCAAATAAAATTGCCATTTCTGCATGATACATGTGTTGCTGTCTTTTTGTTTGTTTTTTTACTGAATTAGAACTGGAAATAACCTGCTTCATCTTTTTGTTTAAATAATTCTACTTCTTTTTTTAAAAAAACGTTCTGATTTATACTTTCCCAAAATCTCAGTTCAGGATGCAACCCTTTGAAAACATATATAGCAGCAGTTCTCAACCTGTGGGGTGTGCCCCTTTGGGGGTCAAAAGACCCTTTCACAGGGGTTCTCTAAGACCATCAGAAAACACATATTTTTGATGGTTTTAGGAACCGAGACACCAATTTTATGGTTGGGGGTCACCACAATATGAGGAGAGTCACGGCATTGGGAAGGTTGAGAACCACTGATATATAGGAAGTAACAGAAATCCCTTACTAATCTTTTTTTTTTTAAGTGAAATATATGGATCCTATAAACTTGACTTAGCCATAGCATATCCTGCTAGAACAAGCAATTGTTTTTCTCAGATTTAAAATATTCTTACAGAATATTTGAGCAATATATTTATTCATGTTTATATAAACATGAGGCACATCAGGCAGAATTGCATATTAACAAGTATCCAAGTGTAAGATAAATTTGTCTGATTGGCAACACTGAAATAATGTAGTTAGGGTCATCATACTTTCTTATCTTGGCTGATGTGCAGGTGTTTTTTCATTTCTTTTTCTTGGACACAAAAGTTAGGAAGCTCTATCTTCTCAAATGCATTGATTCTCTATTTCATTTCTCATAATCATCCTATAATCACTATCATCATTATCAGCTATATTGAAAATGTGAGTTGTTATTTCAGAATTTTGTATAGTATATTCTTTTACATGGTCTATTCTTTCCAAGGAATTTCAGTATGGTTTTAATGGTCTGTCTACAGAATACAGCTAAGTATAATAAATATTTGCATTAGTTCCAGTTTTCTTGTTTGTGATTTTGCTATCATTCGAAGTGTCAACTCACATTTTATTGCTACATTTGCCATTAATACCTTTTATTTCCTTAATGTAAAACAGTTCAAATCTAAACAGGCAGATGCAAACACACACACTTTTTACTAAGGTTAAATCAGATGTTTAGATATTTGTGGATATTTTTCAGATTTCCTCCTCTCTTCCAAAAGATACATTCCATTCAAAAATTCACATAGTTGGATGAGGAGGAGCCAACGTCACTACAAAATGGACATGTGATCTCGGTGCTCTGAGATTGCCGCCGATACTTTTGCCACTGGGTGGTCCAATCGGACCTAAACTGTCCCGCATAGATGGTGAACGGGAAGAATACGTCCTACTGATCTCAGGGACACTGCAAAGTCCCTGATTGATCCAGGAGAAGGTCTTCTAGCTGGTGACAAAAGCTCAGCCCCTAGGCTGATGAAATTGGGACAGCTCCAAAATGGAAGGAAATGAAAAGAGAAAGTGTTTACAGCTGGTGAAGAATTTTTACTGTTTTAAAAGAGACTCCTACAAAAAACTTAAAGATAAATTAAATTTGAGAACAGAAGAAATAAGTGGCTTGAATGGTTTTGGACAGTTTTTTATCTTACTTTTTAAAAGTTATTTTCATGGATGGAATTTATATAAGCCTTTTGAAATGAATGGATTAAGTTTTCTTCTATTTCTTATTATTTTTGTAACCTATGGACTAAAATTCTCCTTCTTCACTTCTGCATGAGCCTTTCCCTTTTTCTACTTTATTTCATTCAAGAATTAGATTTTTTTTCTCCTTCAAACTTGGAATATAAAAAAGATACAAAAGGATACAAAGAGGATTGTAACACTGCCCTCAGAGGCTGGAGGTCTGTGTATTGGAAACAAAGGACTTTCACTGATTATTTTGACTTTGCACTTCAAAGCTTTACAGTTTGTTTATAGAGAGTGATAAGAAGAAGAACACGAATTGTTTATACAAGTGTTCTTTTGAAGTATAATGTTAAACAGAGAAAAGTGAAAACAAGACTTCATTGTGAATTTGTGGTTTATTTAGTAAAAAGCCTTCAAGCCAGAGTAGCAGTGTTTATCAGTTGGAAATAATGGCACAAATTCAACATCAGAAAGAAACTTTAACTTTGCAAAAGATAATGTTTGAAATTCAGAAAATATTAAATGCATCTGAGAGAATTGAGAAGAAATTGGAAAACATAAAGAGCATATAACAGAAAAATATGATAGAGAAGTTGGAGATGTCTATCAATTGGAAAAAGTGGAGGCTAGAGTCCTAAAAATTGAAGAGAAAAATGAACACAAAAAAATGGAATCTGCTGATATTCATGGTGAAAGGATCGTGGTTGAAAATGGAAAGAGTAGAATATGGAAAGGGGAGCTAGATGGATGGGAACTCTACCCTAGATGGCAAGGCACAGAAGAAGAAGAAATGAAAGAATTTATGGATTTAAAGAGAGAAATCTTATCAGTAATACCATTGCTAACACCACTTATAATTAAAGATAAGCTGATCAAGGAAACAGAAAGAGGGTATCGAGATTACATAAGAGACCCAATAAGTAATGAGTTGCGAAGAGGAGTCCATGCAAATTTGATTAAGGAGATAATTAGAAGATTAATCCCACAAATGGCAAAGGACATGAGATTGCATTGCTATTGAGAGGGCCTTCTCAGGGTGCCGTCGGCCAGACAATGCCGACTGGCGACACCCAGGGGAAGAGCCTTCTCTGTGGCGGGCCCCGCCCTTTGGAACGACCTACCCCCTGAACTCCGGACCATCACCGACCTCCGCCTCTTCCGCAAATGTCTAAAGACATACTTTTTCCATCAAGCCGGCCTAGCCTAAACTCCCATGGGGACTTTTAGAAAAGTTTTAAATTGGGTTTTTAACAATTGGTTTTTAGCATAGGATCGGGATCATTTAATATATATTTTAAATTATTTATCTATTTTCTATTTTGTATGTTTTTTAAATCTCCTGTGCGCCGCCCTGGGTCCTCTGCGGAGAAGGGCGGGATATAAATGTAATAAAATAAAAATAAAATAAAATTTATATATGTGGGGACAGTAGCTGAACTTTTGAAAGATGTTTGCAAGGTTTTTGGTTTTTTCTACTTTAACCTACAATTAAACTTTAGCTTTGGGAAAAAATATGGCAAATTAAAAATTTCCAACAAACGATAGCCATCCTTCATTTAATGACTACTTTACTGCAACCATTTAAGGACTACCTATTGCAAATATGGTAATAAATTGCTGGAATGGTTTGTGGTCAGCAAACAAAAAAGTGCATATGGAATAATTAAGATTCAACCTCAAACCAAGGGAATAATTTAGACCCACAGACTCACAGAGTATTATACCCCCCCTAAGAATTGCATTGTTCTTAATAGGTCTGCGCATGCGCAAGATGGCGGGCTAGCTCCGGAGTTCCTTGTGGGCTGTGGAGGTTGTTGGCCTTCTAGTGCTCCCAGCCCTCTTTTATGGCTTGGAGGGCTTGGGACTCTGTGAGGAATCCATCCTGGTACCTCAGGATGAGGTTCGCATTACTATCGGAGGAGTCGGGAGTGAATACGGCGCCGGCGATGGGGACGCTGTGACGGTGAGAGCATCGGAGCGGGCCGTCGGAGTGGAGGCCAGAGCCGGAGCGGAGGCCGGCGTCCCCGGCGTTTCTAATGGAGCGGGGGTGCCGGCCACGCTTAGGGGCTCCCGACGTTGGCTGTGGCTCGCCATGGGGGTTGAGACGGTGGTGAGAGTGCCGTGAGGCCAGCGGCGACGGCGTCAATGGCGGTGGAAGGAAGATGACGGCGGTGAGATCGCTGGGAGGTGTAGAGAGAGTGGTGAATGGTGTGGCAGTCACTGGAGATGGCGAATGGCGAGGCGGCTGTGGGAGATGGCGGCGGTGAGAGCGCCGGAGAGGGGAGAGCGCCGGAGGCCAGTGGCGACGGCGATGATGGAGGTGGAAAAAAGATGGCGGCGGTGAGAGAGCCGGGAGGTTGGCGAGAGAAATGGAGGGAGTGGTGAGGCGGCCGCTGGAAGCCAGGCCGACGGCAGTGGGAGCGCCGAGAGGCCGGTGGCTAAGGCGGTGGTGCAGGAGAGAGAGATGGCGGCGGTGAGAGCGCCGAAATGGATGCGAACGGCCATGCTGACCAACTTTAGCACCTTTCCCCCTATGGCCTCCTAAGACCAAGAGAACTGAGCCATGTTATCCCGAAAGACTGTAATCTGTCCTAAAGACCTATGGACCGGAACAACTAAATGAATATCCTAACTGACATTGTGAGCTAATACCAACTTTAATCTTAACTGACGCACTTTATTTCATTTTTAACATCAATTGATGAAATATATTTTAAATCTTGGCTAACGATATTTTAAAATCTATTGTATTTTAAACCCATGTCCCACTGATGAACTCCATCTTACATTACCTATTTATCGATAATTTTTAGTTGTCTATTTATAGTAGTATGTACTCCAGAGCGAACCTTTTGCTGCTGCGAGAGTCCCCGCTCTCGCAGGTTTGGCCCTCTGCACTATCGAGGGCCCGTCTTGATGAGGGATTTATTAATCCGGAGAGACGGGCAAAGCACGGCCTTAGGGAATTTTTAATATGTAAATTATTGTCTGTTTTAGGGGGTACCAGGGAGGGGGGTGGGCATAGACAGATAGAGACGAAAGAACAACATGAAAGAAAGGGCCGGACCAGCAGCCGACGGGAGAAGACGGAAGGATCCGATATGAGGGGGGAACCACGAGTCGTTCCGTTGGAGGGCATACCAATCCAGAGGGTCGTGGGGAGGGGCAGGGCGGAGGGGAGACAAGTTCCAGCCTCCCGGTTGGTGGCATGTAGCCGTTGGCTACAAACGGTCGGATGCACAACCCCCGCAGGCTAGGTGGTCAGGGAATAGAGAGCCAGGGCCTGCGGCTGATGTTTTGCAACGCCAGGTCCATGGTCAACAAAGCCCCCCTCATCCATGACCTTGTGTCAGAGGGGGAGCCGGACCTGGTAGGAATTGCGGAGACCTGGTTGGGCCACGAGGGAGGACTCCCCCTCGTCGAAATGTGCCCACCAGGTTACCGCGCTTTACATCAGCCTCGGGCCCTAGGCAGGGCGGCGGGGTAGCGATCATTATTAAGGAAGGTCTTGAGCCGAGAGAGACCATTGTGCCACAGACCACCGGTTGTGAGTCCCTCTGCGTGAAGTGGGGCCTAGGGAGCAGTTGGGCTTGCTGGTTGTATACCTGGCTCCCCGCTATGTAGCAGCAGCCCTGCCCGAGCTCCTGGAGGTGATCGCTACGGTGGCAGTTGAGACCCCCAGACTTTTAGTCATGGGGGACTTTAATCTGCCATCGTTGGGCGAATCATCCGAGGTAGCTCGGGAGTTCATGGCTTCCATGACGGCCATGGACCTGACCCAACTAATTCAAGGCCCCAACCATGAGGGTGGACATACACCGGACCTCATCTTTGTCTCAGGCCAATGGAAGAGTGATCTGGGTATAGGGGATATAGTCATCACACCCTTGTCATGGTCAGACCACTCACTTCTCTGGCTCGACTTTCCGACCGCTACTCCCCTCCGTGGGGAGGCGGAACCAGAATCACCTATCTGGTTCCGCCCCAGGCACCTGATGGACCCTGATGGGTTCCAGACGGCGTTTGGGCCACTTCCTGTACCCCTGACCCGCGCCCTGATGGAGGACCTCGTGGCCGCATGGAATACTGCGACCACGGGAGCCTTGGATCGGGTCGCGCCCTTGCGGCCTCTCTTGCGGCGGCGAACCGCCCTGGCTCCTTGGTTTACCGAGGAGCTAAGGGTGATGAAACGCCGCAAGAGATGCCTAGAGAGAAGATGGAGGTCTACTCGTTCTGAATCTGACCGGACACAGGTAAGAGCCCATTTACGGACTTACATTGTGGCGCTGAGAGTGGCCAAATGTCATCATTGTGCCACTCTCATAGCATCCACAGAAAACCGCCCTGCAGCCCTGTTTAGGGTGACCCGCTCCTTCCTTCAACCGAGGGTGCGGGAAGCCCCGTTACAGGGTAGAGTAGAGGAATTTGTGACTTTTCTGCAGGAGAAAATCGCTCAGATACAGAACGAACTAACCCCCATTGATGGCCCAGTGGGATGCCACGAGGCAGATCTTGTTTGGGAGGAGTTTGACTCCGTTACTTCCGAGGATATGGACAGGTTACGTGGGCGACTGCGAGCCACCACATGTTTATTGGACCCATGTCCCTCCTGGCTTATACTGGCATCCTGGGAGGTGACACGAGGCTGGCTCCAAGAGGTTGTCAACGCATCCTTAAGTGAGGGTTCCTTGCCTGCTTCCCTAAAAGAGGCTATGGTGAGGCCCCTCCTTAAGAAGCCCTCTTTGGATCCAGCTCTATTAACCAACTATCGTCCAGTCTCCAACCTTCCCTTTTTGGTGAAGGTTGTTGAGAGTGTGGTGGCACAACAGTTTCCCCGTCACCTGGAGGAAGTTGATTATCTAGACCCGCGCCAGTCCGGCTTTCGGCCCGGGCATAGCACCGAGACGGCATTGGTCGCGTTGGTTGATGATCTCTGGAGGGCCAGAGATGGGGGTTGTTCCTCCATCCTGGTCCTATTAGACCTCTCGGCGGCTTTTGATACCATCGACCATGGTATCCTATTGCATCGGCTGGGGGGGTTGGGGGTGGGAGGCACTATTTTACGGTGGTTCTCCTCCTACCTCTCTGGCCGATCGCAATTTGTGTTGGCAGGAGAGCAGAGGTCAACCTCGAGACCCCTCATGTGTGGGGTGCCTCAGGGGTCGGTCCTCTCACCTCTCCTGTTCAACACATATATGAAGCCGCTGGGTGAGATCATCCGTGGTTTTGGGGTAGAGTACCATCTTTACGCTGATGATACTCAGCTGTATATATCTACCCCAAACCACCCCAACGATGCCGTAGTGGTGATGTGCCATTGCCTGGAAGCCGTACGGATCTGGATGGGAAGTAACGGACTCAGACTCAACCCGACCAAGACTGAGTGGCTGTGGTTTCCGGCTGCCCGATTCAACCAGCTGACTCCATCGCTGGCCATAGGGGGCGAACATCTTGCCCCTGTGGATGGGGTGTGCAATTTGGGTGTCCTCCTAGATGCCCGGCTGTCCATGGAAGATCAAGTGACAGCCGTGGACAGGAGGGCGTTTTACCAGGTTCGCCTGATTCGCCAATTGCGCCCCCTATTGGATCGGGACGCCCTTCGCACAGTCACTCATGCACTCGTGACATCCCGACTGGACTATTGTAACTCTCTCTACATGAGGCTCCCCTTCAGTTGGTCCAGAATGCAGCCGCGCGAGCAATTATGGGAACCGCTAGGTTTACCCATGTAACACCGCTCTTGCGCGAGCTGCACTGGCTGCCTGTTGTCTTCCGCGTGCGCTTCAAGGTGTTAGTTATCATCTTTAAAGCGCTCCATGGCTCGGGACCTAGCTATCTGTGGGATCGGATCCTGCCTCATACATCCTCACGGCCGATTCGCTCCCACAGAGAGGGACTTCTCCGGGTGCCGTCCACTAGACTTTGTCAGTGGGCGACGCCCAGGGGAAGGGCGCTCTCTGTGGCGGGCCCAGCCCTCTGGAACGACCTTCCCCCCGATGTTCGAACAACCACGGACCTCCGCTCCTTCCGCCTGAAATTAAAAACATATCTTTTCTGCTTGGCCGGCCTAGGGTAGTCTCTCTGCTATGGGGTTTTTATTTAATTATAGGGTATTTTAGTGTTTAATGGGATTTTTAGCACAGGTATTAGATTTAATTTGTTTTTATGCTATGGTTGTATATTTATTGTTTTTATTCTCCCCGAGTCCCTGTGGGGAGAGGGAGCGGTTTACAAATTAAATTATTATTATTATTATTATTAATATAGCACTTCTTTGTGGATTTGTATAGATGTGTGAAATTTGGCCATTGGCCTGGGAAGATCAGTGCAGTGCAGTGCAGTGCAGTGCAGTGCAGTGCAATACAATACAATACAATAAATACAAGACAAGACAATAAATGCAATTTATTTATTATTTATTATTTATTATTTATTATTTATTATTTATTATTTATTATTTATTATTTATTATTTATTATTTATTATTTATTATTTATTATTTATTATTTATTATTTATTATTTATTATTTATTATTTATTATTTATTATTTATTATTTATTATTTATTATTTATTATTTATTATTTATTATTTGTTATTTGTTGTTTGTTGTTTGTTGTTTGTTGTTTGTTGTTTATTGTTTATTGTTTATTGTTTATTGTTTAATTATTTATTTATTTATTTATTTATTTATTTATTTATTTATTTATTTATTTAATAAATGCAATGCAATGCAATGCAATGCATTGCAATACAATACAATACAATACAATACATCATAATAGCATGAAAAGATCCATCTACAAGGTAAAGTCACTATCAGCCCTCCCTGGTAAACCAGACAGGAAACACAACTAGATAAATTAATTCTACTTTATAGTAAAGCTCCAATAACTGAATCTTGCAAGTCTGAAAGTTCACACTTCTCACTGCAACTTTTAACTGCTTAAAACATGAGGGTGGGTCCTTCCTACATTTCTTTCTCTGGCTAGTAAGCCAAAGGTCCTATTATGAGACCCTTGCCTGATTTGTCTGATTGTTTCCAAGGTATCAGTTCCCCAAAGTCATCATTCCATTACAGTCACATAACTTCATGACTTGATTATTGTAATTAATGGCTTGTTATTTTTTTTTTTAAAAGCATCTACCTCCCTGATTAGTCCAGTTTTGTTGGATATAGACAAGGTGCTAAGTTTCAACTTTAGTCAATATCACAAGTATTTGATTTTGCCTTTCATGACTTTTTCAAAATTATCAGAGGATGTCTGGTTCCAGCAGGTTCAATATTTCAGTGAAAAAATATTCAGTCACATTATTTTAAATATATATTTTTGAGTCACTCTTCCTTACCTAAACAAAGACCTAGTATGGGTCTTAGAACTTTTATTTATAAACTAATGTATCAGAAACCTGGATCCATTTCATTTGATTTTCAGTGCTGGATTTTGAAATAGAAATTGGCTACTATAAGTCCACATGATGACCAAGGCAAGTCAAAAACAAGAGATTTTTGTCCATCTGTCTTCTGATTTTTGATAGATTTGATTTATTGGATTTATATGCCGCCCTTCTCCCAAAGGACTCAGTGTGACGTACAACATAAGAAACACATAATACAAAAGTTAAAAAGAGATTAAATAAAGAATCCAATAAGCAATAAATTAATTAATAATTTACACATTATGATATAAAATAAATTAAATTTGGAATTAAAATTAATAAGTTATTTTGTCCTGGCCAAGCAGGCTTGCTGAAAAAGCCAGCTTTTTCTAAGCCTGCTAGTCACTTATTCTGCTATCAGTTACAAAATCCCATAAGATTTTTAGATACGTGTGGATACCATTACCTTACTTTTGATTGGATGTTAATGATATTTGGGATCTACTTCACTAAGGCTTGAGGATGGTAATGTATAGATAAAGATGAAGAAAACAATGTGAAGGTGTTTTGCAGATTGTTTTGCAGATTAATTTTAGATTACTTTTGACTTTATGGATTTACGTTCCATGTTGTAGTTCAATCAATTGCAAGCTCCTCACAAAATTTTGAAAATCTGTAGAGGAGCTTTATAAATAGCACTGGACTTATAAATATGCAGTCCATGTTTATGGACAAACCTAAATGTAACCCCCTCTGCTGTATGAATTGCATTGGGTGCCAATTTTCTTGTGAGTCCAATTTAAAGCGATGGTTATGACCTTTAAAGCCTTACATGTAATGGGCCTGAGTTATCTCTAGAACCCTCTTCATCCCATTACCTCAGCCTTCCCTCCCAAACAGGCAGCGAGGATATGTTGCAGATCCTATCAAAGCATTCCAGTTGATAGAAGAGATCCTTCTCTTCCCTTGCTTCTACCCTTTGACACATTCTCATCCTCAGAGGTGAGCTGGGTCTCCACTCTCCTAGACTTTTGGGAATGTACAAAGACAAGTTTAGGGGTCTTGCTTGGGTCTCACAGAGGAGTTCAACTGCAGCTGTGAGGCTGGTTAATTCCATGAAGACCCTACCCCACTTTGAATGAACTTTAAACGTTGAATTTTAGCAATAGCAATAGCATTTAGACTTATATATCACTTCACAGTGCTTTACAGCTTCTCTAAGTGGTTTACAGATTCAGCATACTACCCAACAATCTGGGTCCTTACTTCACTTTACTTTACTTTAATTCGACTTCTTAACCGCCCCCTCTCCCCGAAGGGACTCGGGGCGGTGCACAGGAAATATAAAAAACACAATATATCACAATAAATACATAAATATTTAAAACTATATTAAACTAACACCCTGTGCTAAAATCTTCCCGTTAAAATTACCATAAAACCCAATGTAAAAATTTCTCTACTAACTAAGGCTAAGTACAGTAGGTTAGGCCAGGCTGGCCTGTTGGAAAAGGTAAGTTTTTAATTGCTGGCGGAAGGAGCGGAGGTCTGTGATGGATCTAAGTTCGGGGGGTAGATCGTTCCAGAGGGTAGGGCCCGCCACAGAGAAGGCCCTTCCCCTGGGCGTCACCCACTGGCATTGCCTAGTGGATGGCACCCGGAGAAGTCCCTCTCTGTGGGAGCGAATCGGCCGAAGGGATGTCCACATTTTACCCATCTTCTCCCCTAGATTTTATATACAATTGTTATGTTTTAACACTTGACATGTACACCCTCTTGAGTCCCTCTGAAGGAGATGAGTAGTTTCTAAATTTGATGACTAAAATAAATAAATAAGCATTGTAAACATCTTGCTGCATTTCTTTAAAAATCTGTTGTGCATTATGGATTCATTTTGTTTTCTGTTTGAAGCTAATCAAGTTTCTGATTGCATTCAAATCAAAATTGTTTGTGTGTGTGTGTACACTTATAGAAACAAAGGAAGTGTGTTTACTCACATAGTTTACAGTTTAAAATCTCAGTAAGAAGAATCAGGCTGTAATTATCTTATAAAATAATTACAATGTTATAAGAACATAATTGATTATGATGTCCTAAGAGAGATAGGTTTTACCTTGCTTTTTCTCTTGATTGCATTATGCTTATTATTAAATAATTGTCTTGTTTGCTATATAAAATTCAAAACATAATCAATGCAGATAACAATAAAAATAAAAGAAATTGATTTTGCCATTTTGCTATTGAAGCTTGCTATTTTACTTATAATATTCCTGTTCTGTTTTCACTGATAACCTATCAATGAACTGAATAGAATTCAGTTTTCCTATTCCTGGAAATTTCTCAGCCCTTCTCACAATAGTTGAGCACTAGTACTAAATATAACTAGTTAATACACGTCTGCAAATTAATTCATAGGTAGCCAGCTTTAACCCATTAATAATTTAAAAATAACATAAATGCAATGTTTTGAACGATACTCGAATGAAAATCCTTTCTACCTCTTTAACCTCTCCAGCAAGGGTGGTTTCAGCCAACATTACTTATAATTTGCTCATGCGCGCTAGATGTGCGCTGTGTCTGCATGCATAGTTCAATGGAAATTGTTCTGTGCATGAGCAGATCTAAAAAAAGAAGATGACGACGGTGGCAACCAGTGAACCAGTTCGGGGGCGTGGCCAGCCTAAGTCACTGCTGGTTCTGTGACCCAGGCCGGCATGCCACTACCAGTTTGGCCGAACTGGTACAAACCCACTTTTGCCCTCCAGCACTTTATTATCAGTCCTCCATCAGAAATGTCAGTTATGCTTTTAAAGTAAATTTTCACTTTTTGTGTCTGCAGCTATTATTTATATCGCAGACAATATATAGGAAATCTTCGTGACATTAATCGGAAATGGTTGAGTTTTGCAAGAGAATGTTCTCAGTTAATTTCCTGTTCCTTATATAGTCAGCTAGGCTGACATTCAACTTTAATGATGAACAGCCTTAGCTATGTCTCTGTAGGTTAAACTTATGATCTTCTTACTTTGCTCCAGCGAACAGAACTTCAAAGTAGTTGTCATTTTAAATATACTTTTAAAAAATCCGAAATGCCATTTGTAATGGACAAGATTTTTGCAGCGTTTTTTTTTTGTTGTTGTTGTTTTTCCAAAGGTGGAAGCAGAAAGGAATAATGATGA
Organism: Rhabdophis nuchalis; assembly: GCA_039707465.1. Taxonomy (NCBI): domain Eukaryota; kingdom Metazoa; phylum Chordata; class Lepidosauria; order Squamata; family Natricidae; genus Rhabdophis; species Rhabdophis nuchalis. The sequence continues at coordinate 288,259,022 of CM077643.1, forward strand.
CAATATTTGCACATCTCTGGAGATTTTACTCCTTGATTGGCCAATGAATATTGTCTACACATTGTTAATAATTTATCCAGTAGGGATTTAGCTAGTGAAGCCCGTAGCTTGCAAAAGATATTTCATTTCTAATAATTAATTATGATAAAAATGCTAGCATTTCTGAAAATGGAATCTCTGGTGTTTGAGAGTAAAACCACACATCATATCTCATTTTAAATACTTCCTGAAATTAGTGATGAAAAATCTTAAAGTGTATTTATTTGTATGAAAACGGGCTGGTTAGAAATCTATGTAACAAGAGTTTGTTCAAAACCGCTAATCTCCGAAAGTACTGCACCGATCACTTCCAAATTTTCACACAATGTTCCTTTCAAGTACGCCACCAATGATGTATATAGATTGTGTAGATGTCACACCTATGCCAGGTACATGTAACAGAAATGTAAAAAATTGTAAAAAAAAAAAAAGATAGATAGATGGATACAGAGAGACCAGTGGGCCACAGGTATTATGTCATCCTTCATGACATAAAATACTCTGTCCATAAGATAGGTAGGTAGGTAGGCAGCTATAGGGATAGAGAGAGGGAGGGAGAAATGCAGTAGGCAGGTAGGTAGGTAGGTAAGTAGGTAGGTAGGTAGGTAGGTAGGTAGAGGGAGAAATACGGTAGGTAGGTAGGTAGGTAGAGGGATAGGGAGGGAGAGGGAGAAATACAGTAGGTAGGTAGGTAGGTAGGTAGGTAGGTAGGTAGGTAGGTAGGTAGGTAGAGGGATAGAGAGGGGAAGAAATACGGTAGGTAGGTACATGGGTAGGTAGGTAGGTAGGTGGATAGAGACAGAGAGAGGGAAAAATACAGTAGGTAGGTAGGTTGGGGGTTATACGGTGGTTGTGTGTACGTGTTTGTGTGTGCAGGTGTAGATCTACACGCAGATTGGTTGACCATTTAACCAGACTGGGCCACAGCAATGCATGGCTGGGAACGGCTAATTAATAATAAGAATTTTCACAGTGATCCAAAGCCTCTAAAATATACTTAATCACAGAGTATTAAACAAAAATTCAAAGTATATTTTCAATTTTACATTGACAAAACAGGGCCAGAATTTCTCATAATCTTAATATAAAATTTACTTTTTAAAATGAAAAAAACATACTTGTGATATTGTGGATTTGTGTTTTCAATGAATCCCAGTTTTTAAGCTTTTTGAAAGGCAGAGATTTGCTATTACCTGGGTAGAAGAAAAAGAAAAAGGATATCATTCAAGAGCAACAATCTTTAAGAGTTATCTAAAGTTTAGATCATTCTGTATCATTATCTAAAAACACCAACAATCCTATGTATTCAAGCCATTTTTAAATCTGTTAGTTGCACTGCACTGTACTTCTTCAGCTGAAATAGAAGAAAACAGGTTGAGAAAACAATATCCCTTTGATTGAACTAGTGATATAGTGTTTTTACATTTATATCTCAGTTTTCTTTTCAGGAACACTAAAGTATTCATAGGGCTTATTTTTCCATTTGCTTTCACTTCACTTTGGATTTAATTAGACTGAAATATCATGACTGGGCAAAGATCATTTAATGAGATTAATGACTGAGTGGGAATTTCATTTCTTTTCTTCTTTAGTCAAATTTTAATACCTACTCAATATACCAGAACAACTTTCTAGTAGATCACATTAGGGTTTTTTTTAAAAGAAGTTACGAATTATCCCTGACCTTCCGCCGTGCTCTTAAAACTTTTCTTTTTCAACAAGCCGGGCTGGCGTAAATACAAATTTTATTCATTTTAATTGGGTTTGTTTGGTTTTTAACTTATTACAGGCCAAATTATTTAAATTGTTTTTAAATTGTTTTAACTTTTGTATATCTGTGTTTTATTTTGGCTGTACACCACCCTGAGTCCCTCGGGAGTAGGACGGTATAAATATATAAATAAACTAAACTAAACTAAACTATATTTTGCTGGCACTTGAGTCAGCTAACATACTTTCAGCATCTTTTCAATTAACTGGGTTCTTCTTCTACAGCCCTTATTTTCCCATTCAATTTCAGTTGAAATTCTTCCAAAATTTAGAACAGAGAAAACTATCTTGGTGGTATTTCCATATCTTCTGGAACATTTCCCTGATATAAGGTTATTGCTCATATGAATGGGGAACTGTAGTGGTTGTGGTCAAGAACTTATGGGGAGTGGCAGTTTCCCAAGCACTAATTAGAAACACAGCAATAACTATAATATATTTTAGGACTGAGAGTACAATTTAGTGAGGGACCACATCTGTTATTCTCAACTTCTCTCTTCTTCCGCAACTTTCAATTACGTTGCTCCTCTTATCTTCTTAACCAAGATTCCCACTTTGTGCTAGAATATATGGTTGATGCCCATTACAGTCGATGTGACTTTTATCAAGAACAAGCAGTATATCTTGGGGGGGGGGGATCTCCCTCCGCCCTGGCACTTGTCCCGAACACAGCATGCAATTCTTCAGTGTCAAGGCTCCCTGCTTTATGTGCTTCTACTGCAGGAGACAACAGAAGAACAAATTAGTTGTCAACATGCATGGATTGTAGCACTACCTTATGCTGTTTACCCAGGAAAGATTGCTGAGAGGACACAAATTGGCAGGAAAGCCTTCAAGTGGGCAGTCACAGTTGCTGCTTATGTGGTTACTTTCAGCAATGTTAATCTGTTAAACTGTTAAACTTCATAAGAAATGCCAATTGCTTACAACGACATAAATGCAACTGTCCTTTTTTTTAAGCCTATATATATATATATAGGAAATTTTATGCACAATTTATGCAAGGGCAATTTTTCCTTTTAAGTGCTGAATGCTTATTTTCCCTATCTTCTCTTTCTCTCTCTTAGTTTGTCTTATATGATTTGCTTCTTTCTTGATATAAAACATTTTGTGTGGCAACTGTGATTCATTATTGCCTTTTACTGTAGCTATGCTGTAGACACTCATCTTAGAAAGAAGGCACTAAGTTCAAGTATTCCCTCTTGACAAACATTGTTCCTTCCAAGATTTGACATGAAATTGAAAATCGGAGATAATGTTTTCTGTGATCCCTTTTTTTCCCACTGAAAAAAAGAAAGATTAAGAACATTGTTGCTCAGTTACATCCCTAATATTCTGAATTTAACATTCTGGCATGCGGCACCAGTGAAAAGGTCTATGGAGACATCCAAGCCTGAATTTTAGTTGAAGGCAGAATGATAGCAATGCATGCAACTATTAGATTTGGTTCAAAGCCCAAAATTGGAATTTGATCTGCTTGCATCATAAGCAGGCCTTAAGGGAAGAAATCTGCCGGGGTTCAGGGAGGCAGAGATATCGGAAATAGAAGGTTACAGTGAATGAAAAACAGTGAAAGTCTTACACTTTGTGAACCTGTGAAATTTCTCCAGACAACAAAGTTACACAAAGTACAGTAATATTTATTATTTGTGAATCCTTGGGGTTCTCGGAGCTTGGTTGTTTGTTTGCAGACATTTTGTAACCCACTTAGGTAGCATCTTCGGTGCTAAAATGGACTGTTTATATACGGTAGCTTGCTTTTATTATGGTATTTAGTCAAACTAGCTCTATAACACTTCTCACTGCAATCTCTGAAGACGTTTTTAACAATTTTTAAAAAATACCACATAATCAATTCCTTGACAAAAAAAAAAAAAAGCAGTGAAGGTAGAACAGAAGATAGATTAATTTCCCAAACTAAAAAGTAGGCTTTAAGGGGGGAGGGGGGGGGAATGTAGAAATTCCTTGAAAACTGTGAATCTTATAGATTACGAAAGAGATGCATGGAGATATATTAATGAGAAATGTAAAAAAATGGACACTTTATTATGCTTCGTTGTCCTTCAAAAAAGTAAATTAAAATTAAGTACATATCACTAATTCAGAATATTTTAATGGTTAAGATACAACTGAAACCAGAAATATTGGGCGGGTGGGGGGAGTAGTGGACCAGCAATTAGAAAATAGTCATGGGACCATTTATATTAAGAGAATTAGAATTAGAATTAGAATTAGAATAGAATAGAATAGAATAGAATAGAATAGAATAGAATAGAATAGAATAGAATAGAACAGAACAGGATACCTTATTTGGCCAGGTGTGATTTGTCTCCGGTGCAGTCTGTGGGGCAGTCTTTCTTCCTGATGCAGGAAGAATATTTCTTTGTTGTGCCTTTTTAATGATGGTTCTAACATTAGGTGTCCATTTCAAGTCCTGGGAGATTATAGAACCCAAGAAGAAATCTACTGCTGATACTTTGCTGTTGAATATAGTAAGAGGTGGTAGAAAAGATGAGCTCCTCCTAAAGTCCATTCTCATCTCTACAGTTTTAAGAATGTTGAGTTCCAGATTGTTCTGGCCACACCACAGGGCCAGTTGTTCAACCTCCATTCTAGATTATCTGGCTGGATTACTGTAACGCTCTCTACATGGGGCTCCCCTTGAGGTGCACTCGAAAGCTACAGTTAGTACAGAATGCGGCCGCGCGGGTGATTATGGGTGCCTCAAGGCAAACCCACGTAACACCTCTCCTGCGCGAGCTGCACTGGCTGCCTGTGGCCTTTCGAGTGCGCTTCAAGGTGCTGACGACCATCTTTAAATCGCTCCATGGCTCGGGGCCTAGCTATATACGAGACCGTCTCCTGCCCCATACATCCCTTCGTCCGATCCGCTCCCACAGAGAGGGTCTTCTCCGGGTGCCGTCAGCGGGGCAATGCCGGTTGGCGACACCCAGGGGAAGGGCCTTCTCTGTGGCGGCCCCGGCCCTCTGGAATGACCTACCCCCTGAACTTTGCACCATCTCGGACCTCCGCCTCTTCCGCCAACGTCTTAAGACGTATCTATTCCAACAAGCCGGCCTAGGATAGCCCCTACTTCTGACTTTTTAAAAATAAATTAATTTGGTATGGTTTTAACATGGGTTTTTAGCACGGGTCTAGTAATTTAATATATTTTAATTGATATTGTATTTTGTGGTTTTAATAATGCCTGTGCGCCGCCCTGGGTCCTAACAAGGAGAAGGGCGGGGTATAAATTTAATAAAATAAAATATTTAGATGCAGAGTCATCACCATCACAAATGAGGCCCATGATCATTGTATCATCTACAAAGTTCAGTATTTTAACAGCAGGATCCCTAGAGATGGGGTCATTGGTATATAGAGAGAAAATAACTACAGGGAGACTGTATAAGCTCAAAAGTAGAAAAGAGAAATGGTTGGTTCAGATGATAGAACTGGCAGAGGTAGCTAAATTACCATGTTGCATTAGACAAAAAAATAATAAATATATTTCTGGCTAGCTAGAAAACCCTTATAGCCATGATGGCGAACTTATGGCATGCGTGCTACAGGTGGCACATAGAGCCATCTCTGAGGGCATGTGAGCCATTGCCCTAGAACAGCTGCAGTGTGCATGCACATTCCAGTCAGCTGATTTTAGGCCTTTGAAGGGAAGATCATTTTCACCCTCCCCAGGCTTCAGAAAAGGCTACAAAGCCTCGGGAGGGGGGGAAAAACAGACCTACTGTGCCTGCTGAAAGTTTGGAAATGGGCTGTTTCTGGCTTCCGGAGGGCCATCAGGGTGCCTAGGGAGGCCATTTTCACCCTCCCCATGCTTCAGGAGGGCAGGAAGTGGCATGCATGCATGTGCAGTAGGCGGGCCAGGGGGAGGGGTCATGCTTGCATGCATAGATGCACACAGGGAGATTGAATTATGGGTGTGGGCATGTGTGCACAGGCACACTTTCGGCACCCGAGCCAAAATATGGTTAGCCGTCACTGCCTTAAAGAATTTATTTTTGCATAAGACAGAAAAGATGCATTTAGGATTGTGGTTTTGATAATTAGGAAAAGTACACACCTGGATAACAGAAAAGAGTGAGAGAATAAGATAATCTTGTAATTGTATTTGCTGCAAAGTAAATCAGAAACTTATTCTATTTTTCTTTCTATGGTTTTCACTTTCTTTCTTTCTTTCTTTCTTTCTTTTTCTTTGCTGCTTTTACTCTTGTGTTAGCTTGTGCTAGCTTTTATGCTCTTTGTAAAACCTTTTATTAAAATCTATATTAAAAAGACTGCTTCTGTCCACGTTCTTATATGAAAATGAGAGTTGGGAATGTCAGGAGAATCATAAAAGTAAGAGTGGGGCTCTTTAAAAAATATGGTAGAAAAAGATACAAGATCGTTCCTTTATTGAGGCTGTATGAAAGTGTATTTAATGCAGATGGGAGGGGCAAGTATGAAAGTACAGCGAGAGGGTTTGGTTCATGAACAGAATGATGAGGATCAACTCTGAAAAACATAGAAACAAGAGGGAATGGATTTAGAAGATGGGGAAAAGTCATTGTGATTGTATCCATTTAAGAGATTCTGAAAGAGAGAAATATGAGAACTGTAAATAACAAAATGCAATGTACAAAACAGTGCATGGATATCACAGAAGCAAGAAATAGTAGGGCAGAATGTGTACAAATAGAGCGCTATAGTGAATAGTATTTGTACAACATTTTACCTATGTTCCCTTTTCTTTTCCTTATGCCTGTGATTTCTTTCAGTTACTGTTTTTGTCTGTGTGTCTTCTGCACACAATTGCTTAACCTGGAAGAATATAATGTTATTAGCATGTGTGTGTATTATATAAGTACTGTATGTATGTGCAAATATTAGCGGTAGGCCAAATAGATTAATACCTATCAAAGATAGGTGTCTGGGAAAGGCCAACTTCACACCCACACACAAACACACACACACGTCCATTCCAAAGAACTACTTCCAAGGATAACCGGGGTGGGGGTGGGGATATTGATGAATGTGTATAGTGGAATGAAACTAAGATGGATCTAAACAATGATATGGTAGTTATTGAAGACTGACTGTTGGTTTAAAAAAAAATACCCAGGGATATTTGGCAATCCTAATGGACTGTGTAGTGTTATAGTGGGGAAATACACCCCCCCCCCACACACACACAACATAGCTTTGAGGAAAGTTTGAATTCTCTTGTAATAGAAGAGGATACAATCCAAAAAAATGTGCTGAAATGAAGAGATATCTATTCTTCTTGGAGTGAAGGTAAAGATGATATAAAAGGTATTACCAGTGGTTTTATCTACGTAACAAATGGAACTGGAGCCAAAGTTCTATCTTGAGAGATCCCACAGCAAGTAGCTTAGATTGGCTACTGAGGGAAATTATTGGTCAGTATCTTTAAATAGAGTATATTTCTCAATTCTAGGCGGCATTAGATAAAACATTTAGGAACACAGGAGAATACATGAAAGATGTTTCTTGCAAGCAGTAGTTAGGGGAACTAAAGGTGGCACAGTTCAAGAGATTAAAGAAAAACCATTTAAGTTGGAAGGATTTTTTTTTAAAAAAATCAAGCCACCAAATGAACAGAAGAAAGTAAGTGACATAGGGATGAGCTTGGCACATATTGCTATAATTAATTCTGCTAAGGTGTGCACTTGAAAAATACAACATTATTTCTATAAAGGGAGAAAAAAACAAGAAGGGATGCATCACGCTAGGTTTTTATAAATCAAATCCTGAGAATATACAGAAAGCACCAGTTGTATGACCCCATGGAAAAACACTACAATAAACTAGTATTGAGGTTACCAATTTGTGAGTCATGAAAGAAAAAGTATCTCCAAGCGTAAGATGGTAATTGGCACTTATATATTCAGGACCCCAAACGGAGAATATTTCTCAGGCTTACCCACACAGCTTCAACTTCAAGTTATTGTTCCATTTCCAGTTTGCTAATCTTCTCAAGACCCAGTGCATGGCCTTTTCTACTGCAGCTGTTAGAGACAAATAAAACTCAGCATCATTAGCCTAATTGTAGAATTTCCCATCCCAATTTCCCTAATGATGTACCCAGTGGTTTTATCTACGTAACAAATGGAACTGGAGCCAAAGTTCTATCTTGAGAGATCCCACAGCAAGTAGAAGGACTGCTGAAGAATATAGAAAATATAGGTAAACAAGACTTACTTGGAAAATCACAGCATTGTTTATAAAAATTGTCCAGGATTACTAGATTCTTGTTTCCTCCAACCTTCTCAACAATCCCAATATTTTCCCTGGATAAAAAGAACTAAGAAAAGAATTTCAGAACAATCATATAATGTATTATCCAATAATAGTATGTGCATCTCTCAAACTTGCAATAGAGAGCGTTATTAAAAACATTCACTGTAACCATACATATATTAAATCAGAATTTAGATCTGAGTTAATCTGAGAACAATTATATACACTAATTTTGCTGTTGTATGTTGGGGAGATATGAGACTAACATGAAATATTTTTCAAAGGAAATGTATATGCCTTTTTAAAGTAAGATAAAAGGGAGATTGTGTGAATTTCAGAGTCTCTGAATAGATTTTAAAATCCTTGATTATACCATATTCTCAAAGAAATGTTAGCAAGAATGGCTGCTTGAGCTGGGGAAGATAGGTGATAGAAATAGAAGTAGGGAAAGCATTCTGTAGTAGCCCTGATTTCTTTGGTGGTAATCCTTTTGTGTTCAACTTTATCCCTTTCATCTTTTGACATAAGAAAAGCAGACTAGCAAAATGACCATCGTTTTCATTTACTTCCTTGTATTTTTAAATAAAAGCAGAAGATTGTTTCTACACAACCAAGTGCCAAAACTGGAGCATGTGTGTGCCGGAGTGCCGGAACCTGGAAGAGAGCAGCTGGCCAGTGCGCATGCCCAGAGAGAGGGCTCTGTGTGCCACCATGGGCACAGGTGTCATAGGTTCACCATCACGGCTACAGAATAAGTCTCACATGCCCCCAGTGTTTCATCCTTTGTGAGATGAGGGCCCTATCAGGGCATTCTGAACGGACAAAACCTCTTTTCCTTGTATTACAGTATCAGTGAGGTACTATTGTTTTTATTAGGTTTATCCAACCACAGATTTAAAATTTTTTGGATGACTTCCTATCTTCTGTTCAGATGGTGCACGAGAAATTAAAATTAAAATTGCCACTGTGTGTGCGCGCGCGCACATGCGCATGTGTCCGTGTGTGTTTATGCGTGTGTGCGTGTATTAGAAACCACCCATCTCCTTCACAGAGCAAGATGAGAGGTAACTCTGAGTACATATTTGTTCAGTCAAACATAGAAAAATGTTTGACTTAGATCTATCCCGGACCTCCGCTCCTTCCGCCAGCAACTAAAAACCTACTTTTTCCAACAGGCCGGCCTGGCTTAACTTACCGCACTTAGCCTTAGTTTTTTAGCAGAGAAATTCTACCTTGGGCTTCAGGGATTAGTTTTAATGGGGTAGATTTTAGCACAGGGTGTAAATTTAATATAGTTTTAAGTATTTATGTATTTATCTTGTGATATATTGTGTTTTTATATTTCCTGTGCACTGCCCCGAGTCCCTTTGGGGAGAGGGGGCGGTTAATAAGTCGAATAAATGAATGAAATGAAATGAATGAATGAAAAGAAACTTAAAAGAAAGCGAATACAAATAAGGCATATTCACGTAGGATATTGAATTTAGTAAAATGAATTTGAGATTAATATTGAGGACAGCAGAATGTTCCAGGAACCTTCTGAGAAAAATTAGAAGGCATTCAATAAATAAGTCAAGTCAGTTTAAATGATCCTGAAATATATTGGGGTAGATGTATCAATTCATCTTCATGAATACAAGCAATATTCCTATATATTCTCAAATAATTTCATCTGGTTCCTATTTGCCTTTAATAACACAGAGAAAGATTTTAGTAAAACGTACTCTTATCTTGAATAGAAGATTTTTGTACACTCACAAAAAACTTATTCTGTCATGAAATATTGTTCATCCATTGCTATAGTTTCAAGCCTTGTTTTGCCCTAGGCATAAAGGACTGCAGAGACTCAAAAATGGGCAGCATGAACTGCTTTCATTACTCCTTTGAGTAGTATTTGCCTAAGGCCTCAAAACACTAGTGAGAACCCTCAGCTGGAAGAGATTTCCAACAAGATTATAAATCAGAAGTGCCAATGGCAATTCAGTGCTCAACCTAGCATATAAACTTTTCCCCAGCATATGCTTAATAATAAAGCAATGACCATTTAGCATTTGTGATTTAAATAGTTAAAAGAGAATTTCAGTCAGGCCTCCAGAAACAAGTTTCACCTGGGTGTTAGCAAATGAGTCTGTGCTGAATGTTGTAGACCTGCTCTGACCAAATAATTTGGATCATGGAGATGATCTGATTTGTCTTAATAAATCAACAGGAGTGCCTTCAAATTGCTTCAGGCTTCTATCGTGAAGGGAATGCTATTTTGTTACTTCTCCAGGACCAGCCAAAGTTCTTCCAGAGAATTAGAGGTTCAGAACTGTCTATAGCAGTGATGGCTAACCTTTTCGGCACCGAGTGCCCAAACCAGAATGCGCATGGATGTGTGTACACCGGAGCACTGGAAGCCTGAAAACCAGCTGGCCGACATGTGCATGCCTGTTTTTTAGCCATTTTGCATCAATTTTTGGCCATTTTCAGGCCATGTTTTGGGGCTGTTTTTGTGCCATTGCCAGCTGCTCTTTTGATTTCCAGCATGTCAGCTGGCCTTCACAGGCACTGGAGCATTAAAAAACAGCCTGAAAATGGCCCCAAAAAAGGCTCCAAGATGACCTGGGTTTGGGCCATTTTTCAGGCCCTTTTCAGGCCATTTTCTAGCACTCTGGTGCTCACAAAGACCAGCTGATGTGCTGGGAATCAGAAAAGCAGCTGGCAATGGTGCGCGTACCCACAGAAAGGGCTCTGTGTGCCACCTCTGGCACCTGTGCCATAGGTTCGCCATCACAAGGGGAAGTCAACCTTTTTATACCTACCGCCACTTTTGTATCTCTGTTAGTAGTAAAATTTTCTAACCTCCCACCAGTTCCACAGTAATGGTGATTTATAAAGTAGGGAAATCAATTAAATTTAAAAAAGGAAAGTGCTTCAGTATCGGACAAAACCCCTACTGCCCACCATGAAAACTAGAAAACCCACTAGTGGAACCAGGTTGACTACCGCTGCTTTACACTGCAGCCACCTAGCCTACACAATCTTAACACATATCAAGTCTAATCCAGATTATGTATCTTCCACAGTGCGGCCAATCCTGTCATGTTTGCTGAATTAATCAGATAGGAAAGCATTTTAGCCAACAAAGTCTGATAAGGCTTTAGGTCTTATTTTGGCCCTTTTGTATTACTGACCTTTCTTAACCACTCACTATTAGCTGGGAGAAGGCAAGGGATACATTAAGATGTCGTCTTGGCATATCAATACTCATGAGATGGACGTATAGGAAGCTGGTAAAAGAGTTGTGTGATATAATAGCTTTCCTGTGCTGCTGGCCTCATTTATCCACTGCTAAAATTAGTTTTGATGAGCAACCCCAAATAGGACAGCTTTGGCACATTGTTTATGCTCAGAGCCTATGTGGAGCTGCCCAGCAATAGCACTTAGACTCATATACCCCACTTCACAGTGCTTCACAGCGCTCTATAAGCAGAGTCAGAGTCAGCATATTTCCCCAAAAAACTGGGTTCTCGTTTTATTGACCTCAGAAGGATGGAAAGCTTGAGGATTGAAGGAATCAAACTTCTGATAATGTGAGCAGAATTAGCCTGCAATACTGCATTTTAACTACTGTGCCACACAGCTTCCCAGTCTGAAAGAGCTCTCGGTTCACACAATTTTGATGGTACTCTGAGAGAATTGAGCAAGTAAACTTGTTTACCTTCTTGGCTTGTAATTTCCTGGACATAACAAGCAGTATATAACCTATAGCGGGAAGAAAAATAGGTTATATTTTTTTTTAAGATATATAGTCGATCATGAATAGGGAAGGAGGATGTTGAAAGGAATTGGTAGGAAAAATATTGTTAGTGGATTTATAGAAGATTTACAGAAGATGGCTTGTAAGAAATGCCAAAGTTTGGAAATTTCAGATTGAAGACCAGCAAGAGCTGGGTGATGGATAATTTCTGAAGAAAAGTAAGCAAGGAAATTATTCTGCAACTTGTCTACCCAGCTATCCCTTTCTCCAGAAAGGGGAGAAAGTCTGAAGTTACGCTAGGTATGGGGAGTTGCCAGCGAAGTTTTAATTAAATCCTTGATCCATTCTTTATGGTATTAGTCCTAACTACACACTTAACAGTTTACACCCACTGATACAGTAGAAGTATTACTTTAGGAGGCATAGAGACAGCTAAGCTGAAAATGGGCAATAAATCAATTTACTGCCTACCAACTTTTTTTGCTGGCAAGTGCATGAGGGAAATTGGATTGCTTATCAATTTTAGCTGAATGTTATTTGCAGAATTTCCGGCTGTAGAAATTAAGCTCAGAGATCACACATTAGTCTTCTGTATGGAGGATCACTTATCGTTCTTTTAGATATTTTTTGAACAGTTTATAACTGAATGGACCTATAATTGTTAATCCAACTGGTAGGTAATAACAGGGACTGTGCTGATCTTCCTCTGTCATAAAAGAGAAGAGGATGTAGAGAGAAAGAAGCTTATCATTCTCAACCATTGGTCTAAAGCAGTGTTTCTTAACCTCAGCAACATTAAGATGTATGGACTTCAACTCACAGCATGCTGGCTGGGAAACTCTGAGGCTTGAAGTCTATACATCTTAAAATTGCTGGGGTTAAGAACAATTGTTTAAGATGTAAAGATTTCAATCAGTCTTTTGCTCCCTTAGATTGTAATCTTTCCCTGACTTCTCTTCACATATTCTTTTGGCTCATTCAGCCAATTATGTTAACTGTCAGATTCTGGAACATCTTCTCTGTAGTAACATCTGTCTTTTGGAACAAGGTTCTGCCCAAGAATAAGGTGACCAGACATCCCGCTTTTGGCGGGACAGTCCCGCATTTCAAGCATCTGCCCCGCGTCCTGCGGCCTCTTAAAAATATCCCGCTTTTTGGCCGTGGGGGCCAGGCAGGTGGCGGGCACTCTGCATGTGCTCAGAGGCACGAGGCATGGGGCATGGGCAGGAAGTGGCGGGCTGGCGGGCAGGCGGAAGGGGAGGGCCGGCGAGGGAGGAGCCAGGCCCAGGCAGGCAGCAGGTGGCAGAAGAGGAGGACAGCCTGCTGGAGCCCACACAGCCCTGAACTTCTTTGCACCGCGATGCGCTGAGAGCAGCCGGACGGAAGCCCCACCGCCGCTGCCTCCTCACCCGGCTCGTCCGGGGCGCCCATGGCGGAACGGGTGGGCGGCGGTGGGGCTTCCGTCCCACCACTCTCAGCGCATTGCGGCGCGGCACAAAGAAGTTCAGAGCTGCATGGGCTCCGGCAGGCTGTCCTCCTCTTCCGCCGCCTGCTGCCTGCCTGGGCTTCCTGCCCATGCCCCATGCCTCTGAGCGTGTGCAGAGCGCCCACCCCCCACCCAGCCCTGCTCCGCCGCCCCACCAGATGCCTACCTGCAGGTACCCTGCGGGGGGGGGGAGGGAGGGAGGGGGTCGGCCAGCGAGGAAAGTGGGTGTTGAAACGGCCTCTGCAGCGGCTGCGGAGCTGGGAAAGGCCGCTGCCCCCCCCCCATTGATGGTGTTCCACTTTAGTCAAATTGAAATCTGGTCACCTTACCCAAGACCCACGTTGATCCCATTGTGTTTATAAGCAAAGAGCTGGATTTTATTTTTATCATTGTGCTTGCCAATTTTTACCTTTGTTTTATTTAGACTTTATAAGCCACTCAGAATCAGGTGGTATACAAGTTTAAATAATTAACATCTGGTTGACTATGCAACCAATCCCAATCATCTTGAAACTGATCTTGGTTCTACCTCTACAATTAATTCTGGCCCTTTAATTCAAAGAAACCCAACCCAGTGTCTGACTCCAATCTAACAAAGTTTTCTTTTTTTATTTTACATAGAAGCTATATTTTGACCACAATGTTTTTAATGCCTTATGTATGCTAATCTATTGATAAATATCCAAACCCCATCAAACATGTTAGCTCTGAAAAAATTGTTGAACTAGTAATCAAATCTACTTTAAAAGTAACTAGCTATTAACCTGGCATTGCCCAGGTATTTGTTTATCCCAATCCTGTATTAGACATTCACAAATATCTGAACCAAATGTAATTTCTAATGTTGCATTTTCTCCCTTGCCAGAGGGACAGTACTCCCTTTTGGAGTACTGTGAAACCATTACCATGGCAACTCCATTGTACTTTATAGTAGAAAGCATTTTATGGCAGTACAGTAGAAGCCATTTTAAGGGGGTGTTAGGGATATCTTACCCCACACAGTATTTCTTTCCAGAGAGTAGACGGTTCTGATGGAAAGGGGGGGAAATCTTTTAAGGAGACATTGATCTTTATTTCCAAAGTTTAATTTTTATATACATCTTAAGTGGGCTCTGTTGTTTTCTGGTTTATTGGAAGCTTGACTCAGATTTTCTCAAACTGGATGAGTTAGACCAGATAGAAAAGGATCATTTTTGTCAACCCAAAGATTAAGGTGATTCTTATAAAGCATTTACAACAGAACTGTGACAATGTGAAGCTAATTTTTGTAGGTGGGTATATTTGCCTCCAGCAATCAGCAGAGAAAGAATAGCCCAAGTTGTTTCTATTTAAGAATTTGTCTAAATGGGAAAGATTTGTTTTCAGGGTCATTTTGATAATTGTTTTGGACTGCCAGTTATAATGCTAAATCGTGTGTAATTAAAATGTATAGTCTTGCTCATTTACAGCTAATTCCTTAAAGACCAAATCACAATCTTTATCAGATATTTGAATCCTAATCCACAATTCAGTAATAATTTAAAGTAAAACAACTGAAAGGAATCTGTTTTGTCTGATAGGAAAGATATCTTAAAATATTGTAATGGATGACTGTTATGTATTACAGGGGTCCCCAACCCCCGGGCCGCGGACCGGTGCCGATCCGTGGCTTGGTAGGAACCGGGCCGCAGGGCTGGAGAGGAGGAGGATGGAGGACGGGGCAGCCCCCTGGGCAGAGCACACGGGAGAGTGCAGGTGCGGCTGTTCGCACCGTTGGAGTGCGGCTCTTCCTCCACCCTCGTCGACGGTGGGACTCCTGGGCACCCCTGCAGCAGCCCTCCCTACCGGCCACCAATTCCCTTCCTCCCTCCACAGCCGGCATGTCGGCCACTCGTCGTTTTCCAGGGGCTGCCGTTCCTGTCTCTCTCTCTCTCTCTCTCTCTCTCACACACACACACACACACACACATGGAGGCTTCTCAGCTCCTGGAAGGAGCCTGAGCGAGCGAACAAGCAACCAAGCATGGCGGGCGGCTGGGCGGCCGGGGCAGGCTAAGGTGAGTGAGCGTGGCGGGCCGGGCTGAGGAGGCTCCGCGGGGGGGGGGGGGGACAACAACGACAGACAGACAGAGAGGCACAGACAAAGAGAGAGACAAGGAGGGAGGGGGAAATCAGAGAGTGACAGACACAGATTGAGAGAGGGAGGGAGGGAGGGAGAGAAAGAGAGAGACACAGAATGAGTGATTAAGTGCGTGAATGCGAGACAGACACACACACACACACACAGAGTGACAGATGGGCGGACGAAGGAGAGAGAGACAGAGATAGAGAGAAAGAAAAAGAGAAAGAAAGAAAGAAAGTGGGAGAGAGAGAGAAAGAAAGAGAGAAAGAGAAAGAAAGACAGAGAAAGAAAGAGAGAAAGAAAAAAAGAGAGAGAGAAAGAGAAAGAAAAAGAGACAGAAAGAGAGAAAGAGAAAGAAAGAGAAAGAAAGAAAGAAAGAGAAAGAGGGAAAGAAAGAGAGAGAGAGAAAGACAAAGAAAGATAGAAAGAAAGAGGGAAAGAAAGAGAAAGAAAGAGAGAGAAAGAAAGAAAGAAAGAAAGAAAGAAAGAAAGAGAAAGAAAGAAAGAGTGAGAGAAAGAGAGAAAGAGACAGAGAAAGAAAGAGAAAGAGAAAGAGAAAGAAAGAAAGAGAAAGAAAGAAAGAAAGAACGTATGACCACAATTGAGCCCAAAAGTTTGGTTGTTAACCAAGACCATTTTTAAGTGAGTTTCACATTTTCCAAGTTGGCCACACCCACCCAGTCACATGACTTCTGAGCCACTCAGCCGGTCCGCAAAACTTTCTTTAAAATGAAACCGGTCCCTGGTGCAAAAAAGGTTGGGGAGCCCTGATGTATTGAATATATGTAGTTGTGTTAAGCCCTGCTAAAGTGAAACTAACCTTTAGATGATCCTAACTGTTAACTCCAACTGTTTTGGAGGGAAACTTAGAATATTTATATTTGGGCAGGTTTTCTCAAGTATTATGATTGGTTAAGCCCCTGTGGGCCCAGAGTATATATTACAGTGGTTTGCCTGTAGTTCAGTTTGCAGTCAATAAATGTTGTTGTATCTATATGGTCTGTCTCTTGCCTACTGAAGCTCCACTATACAATAATGACTAGGAATGAAACTAATGTAAGGTGACCAGACATCCTGCTTTTGGCGGGACAGTCCCGGTTCACCTTCAGATGTCTCGTGCCCCGCCGCCTCTTCAAAATGTCCCGCTTTTTGCGGGCAGGCAGCGGGCGCTCTGTACGCGTTCAGAGGCGCGCGCCTCTGACCACCGGCTCAGGCGGGGAGGGCGTCGGGGCCAAGGAGGGGGGGCCATGCATGCTCTAGCGCATCACATGCCTGTGCAGAGAGCGTCAGGACGGGGGGCGTGCTCCCACCCACCCCCGCGGCGCCCTCTTTAAAGTCAGTGGCAGCGGCCTGAGCCTGCAGCTCTCAGTGCCGCCGGGCCGCCGGCACTGCATTTAAAGAGGGCCCCACGGGGGGGAGCACCCCCCGACCCCAACGCCCTCCGCGCAGGTGCATGACACGCCGGAGCGTGCGCAGCCCCCCCTCCTCAGCCCTGATGCCCTCTGCGCAGGCGCGTGACATGCCAGAACGCCCCCCCCCCGCCTGTCGACAGTGTCCCGCTTTGGGACTTTGAATATCTTGTCACCTTAACCTAATGCATTGTGAAAACATCAGACTTTTATTTGACACTCTGTTCTGGAACAGAGCTTGGATCACTAGGAACCATAGAAAAGGGGCAGGAAGAGAATTGGAGAAACAATAATGTGGTACTCTCTGAGCTTGGTTGTCTGCAGACATTTCATTATCCAGCAAGATAACATCAGTGCCAAGGACTCCCCAATTCAACCCTGAGCTACAGATGTTCTCTTCAATGGGAACAATATTTTTAAATGGGATTAAGTGGTGGTGAAGTGGTTAGAATGCAGTATTGTAGGCTTTTTCTGCCCACTGCCAGGGAGTTTGATCCTGACTGACTCAAAGTTGACTCGATTCACTCATCCTTTCATTCTTCCAAGGACAGTAAAATGTCCTTCCAAGGACAGTAAAATGAGGACCCAGATTGTTGCCGGCAATATGCTGTTTCTATAAACTGCTTAGAGAATGCTGTAAAGCATTGTAAAGTGATATATATGTCTAAGTGCTATTGCTTAATTAAGTTATGTGGTATATAAGAATCTTGTTTTCATAGTTATGTTGCAGAAATTGAATTGTTTTGCCTCATTTTATGTGCATTTTGACCACACGTTTATCTCTCTCCACCAGCATATCTGAATAGTAAATGCATACTGTTTATTTATAATTTCAATAATAAAAAAGTCTCACTGCAATTGCTGTCTTCAGAGGTATAAGCTATTACAGCCCAATATATCTTCAAGTAAAAGTACTGACTGCTTAATTAATTGCAACCTTAATTATAAAGGTTTATTTTGGCCTCCTAATACAAGTGCAGATGATAAAATAAACCTTTATGAAAAGAATTCTCCTGGAAATGACAGAATAAAGGTAATGTATCGAACTAGTTGCTTTGGTCCACTCCTAAATATACTAATATACACTAGCTAAAAGGAGAAAGGAAAGGTGCTTGGCACTTTTGTATGTTTTTCACAAACACTCCATGTTAACCCCTTCACATTTTATAGGATGCACAAAAGCCATACCTTTTTACAGAAGGAGTTCTCTGCAGATCTACTACAAACAAGGCAGAGCAGGTTTTCAAGTGGCTGTTTGCTTTGACAAAGAATTGAATGAGCTTCTTCCCCTAACTTTTCAGAGCAAAACATCTATGCTGTTACATTTTGCCTGCTTAATTGGCATTTGGAGGAGCCAAAGAGGGTTGTGCACATAGGTGCTCATGTCCAGAAGTCTCTTCTAGTTTTCAGTGCCTTCAAGGCTGCAAAGTAAGAGTGCTGTGTTGAGATAAATCGTATCACCACTTTGAAGAAAGCTGTGTTGTCTTCACTGTGTGAAGCTCTTTGTTGAGATAAATCCAAGTTGCCTCTCCCAGTCTTGTGTGTAGTTTTGCATGTATATACCATACCCAGTTATTACAGTGGAACCAATGGATTTCTCCCTGCTGTTAAGAATCAATTTCTTTCTTTTTGACACTTAACTGAAAAAGAACTTGCTGCTCCAAGAGCTGCTGGAGCTACTCATCACCACAGAGATAGAAACACATGAAAACTAGTACTAGGCCCCAAACAATTCCTTAAAAACTTTTAATAAAATCAAAACTAATACTACAACTATAGGCAAATAAATTTCCCCAAATCCCATCCTCATCATACCATGGTGCACTATTATCTGCTCCAATTCCCATGATTTTATCTTTGTAAGCTGTCCCCAGTCACCATGAATTGGGAAGCCTTATACATTTTCTAAAAAATAAATATATGCATACATACTAACTGGGCCATCTCTCACTGAATCTGAAAGAAGGAAAGGTGGTGCCTCATGGACTTCCCTGACCCATGCCAATCCTGATAACCTGGCATTGTTTGGGTATTTATTTATAGGGGGGAAATGTCCAGGCCAAACGTAATTTCTAATGTTGGATTTTTATCCCTTACAGAGGGACCCCCTTGTGGAGTACTGTAAAACCATCACCATGGCAACACCACTGCACTGTACAGTAGAAGCCATTTTAAGGCACAACAGGCTGTATCTTAACAGAACACACACTCCTAGGGGTGTTACTTCCACAGCATATTTTTCCAGAGAGTAAGTCATCTGTGTACCAGGTTTGGTTGAATTTGCTTGAGGCATTACAGAGTTATGTTGGAACACACACGCGCGCACACACACAAACACTTTTATATATGTAGATTACTGTAGCTCTTGAAATTCCAACACTGTACAAATTCATGGTTATATAGGAGGAAAAATCTCCATACTGAAAATAACAAGAGTTTATTACAAAACTGAGACCTTATGGAGAACCTCTTTACCTGCCTCACCTGCAAATGAAGCCTTGTAGATGACTTTGGGGAATGAGGGGAAGTAATACTGCTTAGTAAGCAATCAGACAAGAGACAGGAGCTCCCAGGGACTTAACAGTCAGAAGATAAGCAATTTAGGAAGGACCCATCCTAATGGATCAACCAGTTGAAGATAGTGATGGGAAGTTGGTGCCTCCAGACTTGCAAGAGTCTGTTAACTCTTTACAAGTTATATAGCCATGGTAGCACAGTGGTTAGAGTGCAGTACTGCAGGCTACTTTTGCTGATCACCGACTGTCAGCAGTTTGGCAGATCGAATCTTGCCAGGCTCAAGGTTGACTCAGCCTTCCATCTTTCCAAGGTGGGTAAAATGAAGACCCAGATTGTTGGGGACAATATGCTGACTCTGTAAACCACTTAGAGAGGGCTGTAAATCACTGTGAAGCACTGTGATACATAAGTCTAAGTGCTATTGCCAGTGCTATTACTACAATAAAGTAGAATTAATTCATCTAGCCATGTTTCCTATGTTGTTTAGAAGCTTTTAAGTTTAAAGCCAATCCTACCTCTAGGATGAATTACTATGGTGGTAACATTTTCATAATGGGAAAATGGAGCAAATGTCATCTTGAAACCTTCATTGGATTACAAATATAAAGAACAGTAACCTTCAATCAAGCTAGTACTGAAGCACATAACACCAGACATTTACTGGAAGGCAAAATCATGTTTCACTAAGTTTGACTATGTCATACAGGAGAACTCACTGGAGAAAGCAATTATGTTTGGAAACATTCATGGTACAAGGAAACCGGGGGCCCAAAGGACATGGTGGCTGGACACCATCAAAGCTAACACCACCCAGAGCATAGAAAAATACAAAGTAGTGCAAGATCAGAAGACATGGCCTATAGCAGGGGTGATAAACTCATATCATCATGGTGGCATCACCTGACATAATGGGACATTGCTAAACCAGGCATGGGCATGGCCAGCATGTGACGCATTTGGCCCATGGGCCAGGAGTTTGAGAGCCCTGGCCTTTAGAATTGCAAGAGTCAGATACCCCAAAATGGATAACATCATCATCAACAACCTCCAATGAAGCAAAAAGGGGATCATCCTGCAAGGAGTCCCAAGCACATCTGTTAGAAGGAGAAGGAGACATTTCAGCATTATTATTATTTTTTGCAAAATCTGTATTATGCACATATAGTACCTCCAGCCTGTTGGCCACCTAGGGAGAAACATATTTCCTCCATTTTCAGTTAAACTCAATTAAGGAGAACTGCAGCAGCTGAATAGCCAGCTCTGTGCTCCCCCATTACCCAGAAACCTTTACTTTTTCCAGAACCTTCTAAGATATCTTTAAAAAATCAGGCTGAGGCTTGGCCATGCAATGGGCAGAGGCCTATGTATTATAATGACAGGTATAAGTTCAATACATTGTGTTTATTTTATTAAATTTATTTTATTTTATTAAATTTATATAACCGCGCCTATGTCCCCGGAGGGACTCAGGGCGGTGCACAGGAAATTAAAACAGGAAATACAAAACATAGCAATAATAAATATAATTTAAGGCTAAAATCCAATTAAATACGAGATGCCCTGTGCTAAACATTCCCTAGTACTATTAACCCATTTAAAATCCAATTAAAACAATTTAAAATTCAGTCTACAAACATGGTTGTGAGGATTAGGCCAGGCCGGCAAGATGGAAGAGATGTGTCTTCAGATGTTGGCGGAAGGAGCGGAGGTCCGTGATAGTCCTAAGTTCGGGGGGGGGTAGGTCGTTCCAGAGGGTTGGGCCCGCCACAGAGAAGGCCCTTCTCCTGGGCGTCGCCAGCCGGCATTGCCCGGTGGATGGCACCCAGAGAAGTCCCTCTCTATGGCAGCGAATCAACGAAGGGATGTATGAGGTAGGATACGGTCCCGCAGATAACTAGGCCCCGTGCCATGGAGCATTTTAAAGATGGTTGTCAACACCTTGAAGCGCACCCGAAAGACCACAGGCAGCCAGTGCAGCTTGTGCAGGAGCGGTGTTATGTGGGAATGCCGTGAGGCTCCCAAAATCCCCCGCGCAGCCGCATTCTGAACTAGCTGTAGTCTTCGGGTGCACCTCAAGGGGAGCCCCATGTAGAGTGCATTACAGTAGTCTATGCGGGATGTCACGAGTGCTTGAGTGACTGTGTGAAGGGCGTCCTGGTCCAGTAGGGGGCGCAACTGGCATACCAGGTGAACCTGGTAAAAAGCCCCCCTGGCCACGGCCGTCACATGGTCCTCCATGGACAGCTGGGAGTCCAGGAGGATGCCTAAGTTACGCGCCCTATCCATGGGGGCTAGTTGTTCACCCCCAAAGGCCAGTAATGGCATCAACTGGCTGTACCGGGACATCGGGAGCCACAGCCACTCAGTCTTGGACGGGTTGAGTCGGAGTTCGTTGCTTCCCATCCAGGCCCGTACGGCCTCCAGACACCAGGACATCACTTCAACGGTGGGGTGGTTTGTGGTAGATATTTACAGCTGCGTATCGTCAGCGTACTGATGGTATTCTACCCCAAAACCACAGATGATCTCGCCCAGCGGCTTCATGTAAGTGTTGAACAGGAGTGGCGAGATGATCGACCCTTGAGGTACCCCACACGTGAGGGGCCTCGAGGTCGACCTCTGCCCCCCTGTCAACACAAATTGCGACCGACAGGAGAGGTAGGAGGAAAACCACCATAAAACGTTGCCTCTCACCCCCAACCCCTCCAGCCAGTGCAATAGGATACCATGGTCGATGGTATCAAAAGCCGCTGAGAGGTCTAATAGGACCAGGATAGAGGAACAACCCCTATACCAGGCCCTCCAGAGATCATCCACCAATGCGACCAATGCCGTCTCGGTGCTTTGCCTAGGTTGGAAGCCGGACTGGCGCAGGTCCAGATAGTCAATTTCCTCCAGGTGACGGGGGAATTGTTGTGCCACCACACTCTCTACAACCTTCGGCAAAAAGTGAAGGTTGGAGACCGGACGGTAATTTACTAACAATTTACTAACAACACTGGGTCCAGGGAAGGCTTCTTGAAGAGGGGTCTCACCACCGACTCTTTCAATGCGGCTGGCAAGAACCCCTCACTCAAAGAAGCATTCACTATTTCCTGGAGCCAGCCTCGTGTAACCTCCCAGGATGCCAGTACAAGCCAGGAGGGACACGATTCCAATAAACATGTGGTGGCTCTCAGTCGCCCCGGTAACCTGTCCATATCATCAGAAGTAACAAAGTCAAACTCATCCCATAAAACTGTCTCAAGACCTGCCTCGGATGATCCGTCCAGACTACTCTCCATGGTTAAGGGATATCTCCGTTGGGAGACAGAAAGTTGTACAGTGGAATGTGCAGCTAGAGAAACATTGCTAGTAAACACACACATAGTAAACCAGACGCTGTTAGTAAAAAAGTAAATAGCTTTACTGATGTAAAACTAAACTACTGCTTAACAAGTAGTGATAGTAGTCAAACTAAGTCCTTAACAAATAGTAATTTGCTTGCAGTCAGTAATCCACGATACTTCCTTCTTCAAACACAGTCAGTCACAGCACACGAGCAGATAGCAAACCAGTAAGATATCGAGCAGAGAGAGCAATTAGCAGAGAGAGCTTGTGCTCTGTTTACTTCCTCTTATAGTGGAGATAAATTACATTCTCTAATTGCATTCTAACATTCCAACATCCTTAAAGCCACAATGACCATTAAGAACATAAGAACATAAGAATAGCCTTGCTGGAACAGGCCACAGCCCATCCAGTCCAGCATTCTGTCTCACACAGTGTCTCACCATTTGCTTCAGGGTATTCCCAAGCAGATGTCTTCACCTGCTTATGATTCCCTGCAAATGGCATTGAGAAATATCCTGCCTATCTCTCCAACCCGGAGGGTGTCCTTAGGCATCCATAATGATAGCCATTGATACCCTTGTCGTACCATTTGTCATCATGGTATTATATATTGCCTACCCAACTCTAGGAGTCTACTCCTAACACATTGTCTCCTTAAACCTCATATTCACAGCCTTCATGGCTCCTGGAGCAGCCCCAATTGGGTTGTATTTCTCAGATTCCAAGAGCAAACCACCTTCATTTATCAGCTGGTTCCAGATTACACCAAGAAACAAAATAATAATGTCTACATTTTGAACTAGTCCTAGACCCTACCTCTAGGAGGAATGTGTGTTGTACTGATCTAACTAAAAATTGCTGGTGATTGATAGTGATCTCCTCTATTTCTGTTCTTTTTGTGAACATATATGACCTATATTTACCTTCAATCCTCAATAATATGGGCAAAGTAACAGCCAGACACATTAGTTCTCCTTTTCCAGCCTTGCATTACCTTTCCTCACACATTATTTTGTTCAGAATTCTTCCCTCACCCCCACCATTAAAGACAATCACCTCTTCTTATGCCTGCCTTTCCAGACTATTCTCTTTATCTCCCCCACCCCACCCCCCCCCACACACATAACTTACAGCAAAAGTCTTTCCCTGATCTTGCACAGGACTGGCTGGCTCCCTTCCCTAAAAACTGCACTGTACATGCTGTTCCATTACTTACTTAATACCAAAGAACAGGTATTGTTCTTTGCCATTTTGCCACGTATGGGTTTAAATGCTCTTTCCCCCTTGAATAATTGCTACTTCCTCTTTAATTGTTATTTCTCACTGGTTGTTATTTGTCCCACTGATTTCTTCAGGAATGCTTTATGCACTTTCATTGTGTTATCTTTCAACCCCTTTCTCTGAAGCATGTGGGGTTGCTCTGTTGAAGGTTCATAATCACTCTGGAATGCATAGTTTTAAAAATGCTCTTTATGGGGAAATTCATGTTGCATAAGGTTCCTTACGGATGGTCTCCATGTATACACTGTCCTCAGTAGTAAGTGTTTGTAAGTGTTATTTAAAGGCAGGGGTACATCCCTGTAGGGTAAAAATGAAATGGTTCCAAGTTGGCTAATTGAACTCCATGTAGCCATTTTCCAGAATTAACAGATATTATGGCGTTGACTTTGTGATGATTAAAGTTTCCAACAAAACAGCCCTTATTTATTAAATGCATTCTATTTAAACTACTGTAAAAGTAATAAGAACACTGAGGAACATGCAAGCTGTGCCCTTCAAACATTTTAGGCTACATCTATAATCTCTTCTGATAAGCCATGTTGGGTGACATTGATTGGAAATGAAGTCCAAATCTGGCAGATCTATTTATCTTTTTTACTTATATTATCAACACATGACTTACTAAAAACAGCCAACCATTGCATCAAAATCACTTATATGCAACCAAGCTAGATTCATTGAATGAAAGGAGACATAGGCTTCAGAACACAAAATTCAGAAAGCAGCATTGATGAGACATTTAAATGACAACAAGGTCCAGCTGAACTTGCTTGCTAGCACATATAGTGGACCTAGAGATCCACTTTAAGCATGTTGTGTATGATATCTCTCAAGATGCCAGAGGATATTTCTGAGGAAATGGTTTCTAGAACCTTTTCATTAGGAACAGCTGAAAACACAAATTGGGGAAATAACATGTACATATGGAACAATCAGGGACGTGGTGGCTCAGTAGCTAAGACACTGAGCTTGTTGATAAGAAACATCAGTAGTTTGGTGGTTCGAATCCCTACCACCACGTAACAGAGTGAGCTCCTGTTACTTGTCCCAGCTTCTGCCAACCTAGCAGTTTGAAAGCACGTAAAAAATGCAAGTAGAAAAATAGGAACCACCTTTGGCATTCCGTGCACTTTTGGCATTTATAATAATAATAATAATAATAATAATAATAATAATAATAATAATAATAATAATAATAATAATAATAATAATAATAATAATAATAATAATAATAATAATAATAATAATAATAATAATAATAATAATAATAATAATAAATCTTGAATTTATTGACCGCTCCATCTCCCTGGGGGGACTCGGAGCGGTGTACAGGGCAAATAAAACCATAAAAAACAACATACATACAATAAAAACGAATTAAATACATCCCTGCGCTAAAATCCCAGTTAAAACTACTAAAATTCCTAACTAAAATTAACAGTCCTATAGACGGGAGACTACCCTAGCCCGGCCAAGCAGAACAGATGTGTTTTTAGTTTAAGACGGAAGGAGCGGAGGTCCGTGGTTGTTCTAATGTCGGGGGGAAGGTCGTTCCAGAGGGCTGGGCCCGCCACAGAGAGAGCCCTTCCCCTGGGCGTCACCCGCTGACAAAGTCTAGTGGACGGCACCCGGAGAAGCCCCTCTCTGTGGGAGCGAATCGGCCGTGAGGATGTATGAGGCAGGATCCGGTCCTGCAAATAGCTAGGTCCCGAGCCATGGAGTGCTTTAAAGATGGTAATTAAAACCTTGAAGCGCACTCGGAAGACGACAGGCAGCCAGTGCAGCTCGCGCAAGAGCGCTGTTACATGGGTAAACCTCGAGGTTCCCATAATTGCTCGCGCGGCTGCATTCTGGACTAGCTGAAGTCTCCAAGTGCTCCTCAAGGGGAGCCCCATGTAGAGAGAGTTACAATAGTCCAGTCGGGACGTCACGAGAGCATGAGTGACTGTGCGCAGGGCGTCCCGATCCAATAGGGGGCGCAACTGGCGAACCAGGCGAACCTGGTAAAACGCCCTCCTGGCCACGGCTGTCACTTGATCTTCCATGGACAGCCGGGCATCCAGGAGGACCCCCAAGTTGCGCACCCCATCCACTGGGGCAAGATGTTCGCCCCCAATGGCCAGCGATGGAGTCAGCTGGTTGAATCGGGCAGCCGGAAACCACAGCCACTCGGTCTTGGTCGGGTTGAGCCTGAGTCCGTTTCTTCCCATCCAGATCCGTACAGCTTCCAGGCACTGGCACATCACCGCTACGGCATCGTTGGGGTGGTTTGGTGTAGATATATACAGCTGAGTGTCGTCAGCGTATAGATGGTACTCTACCCCAAAACCACGGATGATCTCACCCAGCGGCTTCATATATGTGTTAAACAGGAGAGGCGAGAGGACCGACCCCTGAGGCACCCCACATGTGAGGGGTCTCGAGGTCGACCTCTGCTCTCCTGCTAACACAAATTGCGATCGGCCAGAGAGGTAGGAGGAGAACCACCGTAAAACGGTGCCTCCCACCCCCAACCCCCCCAGCCGACGAAATAGGATACCATGGTCGATGGTATCAAAAGCCGCCGAGAGGTCTAATAGGACCAGGATGGAGGAACAACCCCCATCTCTGGCCCTCCAGAGATCATCAACCAACGCGACCAATGCCGTCTCGGTGCTATGCCCGGGCCGAAAGCCGGACTGGCGCGGATCTAGATAATCCACTTCCTCCAGGTGACGGGGAAACTGTTGTGCCACCACACTCTCGACAACCTTCGCCAGAAAGGGAAGGTTGGAGACTGGACGATAGTTGTTTAAAAGAGCTGGATCCAAAGAGGGCTTCTTAAGGAGGGGCCTCACCATAGCCTCTTTTAGGGAGGCGGGCAAGGAACCCTCACTTAAAGATGCGTTGATAACCTCTGAATGCTATGTATGTACGCGAAGAGATGGCGGTCTGCCTCTGAGCTCTGCGCGGGCCGCGGGGGCTGTTTGGAAAATAGGGATGCCGCCCGACCCTCTTTACCAGCATTGAGGGTCGGGCCCAGTAAGTGACCACCCTGGCTTACCATCAGGCCATGGACGGCCTCCCAGGGTGAGTTGACGGCCGAGAACGGGGTTTTTGCTGACCGGAAGGTGCCGGTCAGCTGGAGACGCCGGGCGTCAGGCCGATGTCGGGCCGATGCCGGGCTTGTAGAGCCCGCCGGGGGAGAAAGTGGGGGAGAAAGCGGAGTGTTGGAGGTCGGGCAGAAGGTCTGCTGGACGCTGGAGAGGCGGAGACCGGGCAGGAGGCTGGGCAGGAGGCTTGCCAGAAGGTCTGCCGAGGCATGCCGATGTCGAAGGCCGAAGGACGTGAGAGGCCGGGCTGCCAGAGGCCGGGACGCCAGGCTGGACAGAAGGCAAGCTGGGACTGCCGAGTGCGGAGGGCCATGGGGGGCCAGGACGCGGAAGGCCGGGATGCCAGCCTGGGAGGGACAACTGGCGAGGACGATCTAGGCCCGATAACAGCAGGGCCGTAGCCGAGATGACCCAATCTGGACTCCTTTATTTGGCCGACTCGATTAGTGTACCGGTGAGTGGGAAAATCGGAGGTCTAGCAGCCGGGAGCCGGGAGGCCGCATAAGAGCTGGGCCGAGGCCTAAGAAGATCCAGGCTGAGGCCCTGTTCCCTACTGACTCTGCCCTGTTTAAACCAACTTAAACCAGGACCCACAAGGGGGGCCGGGAGATCCTGCAAGGGGCCCAACCATGTACCATCTTTGGCTGAGGCCTGAGGCTCTGGAAGAGTGGGACTGGACTGGACTTGCTAAGGCCACGCCTGTGATAGTGCACTTATGTGATCATGTGCACTTTATGCGATTATTTATTGACCATCATACCCAGGATTTTAACTTCTCTAGACCGTATTATTGACTTACTGGAATTAATTAATTTTAACACCTATTTAATATTTATTGAATATATATTTTAACATCTGTAATATTTATTTAATATTTATTCTGACCATCCATGCATCTCTGTACCCAATTGATTCCCTGCTGTTGATGTGACCCGTAATATATTCAAGGGCAGACCTAATCCTACTGCGGGAGTCCCCCCTCTCGCAGGTATGGCCCGCTGTGTTATCAAGGGGACACTTTGATGAGGGACTAATAAGTCAGGAGAAGTGGCGAAAGCGCAGGTGTAGGGGTTTTTTAGTTAAAAAATTGTTGTCTATTTTAGGGGGTACCAGGGAGGGGGGAGGGTATAGACAGGTTGAGACTAGCCAGAAGGGAACGGGCCGAGCCAGCAGACGACGGAGGGAGGTGGATGGTCCCGCCAAGAGGGGGGATACAGGGGTCGTTTCCATGGAGGGCCTACCCATTGAGAGGGTGGCAGGGACAGGCAGATCCGATGGGAGACAAGTACTACCCTCCCGGTTGGGGGCACGAGGCCGATGGTTACAAACGGTCAAGTGCCACAACCCCCGCAGGCTAGGTGGTCAGGGAGTACAGAGCCAGGGTCTACGGCTGATGTTCTGCAATGCCAGGTCCGTGGTCAACAAAGCCCCCCTCATCCATGACCTTGTGTCAGAGGGGGAGCCGGACCTGGTAGGAATCGCGGAGACCTGGTTGGGCCACGAGGGAGGACTCCCCCTCGTTGAAATGTGCCCACCAGGTTACCGCGCTTTTCATCAGCCTCGGGCCCTAGGCAGGGGTGGTGGGGTAGCGGTTATCATTAGGGAAGGTCTGGAGCCGAGAGAGACCATTGTGCCACAGACCACCGGTTGTGAGTCCCTCTGTGTGAAGTGGGGCCTAGGGAGGCAGTTGGGCTTGCTAGTTGTATACCTGGCTCCCCGCTATGTAACAGCAGCCCTGCCCGAGCTCCTCGAGGTGATCGCTACGATGGCAGTTGAGACCCCCAGACTTTTAGTCATGGGGGACTTTAATCTGCCATCGGTGGGCGAATCATCCGGGGTAGCTCGGGAGTTCATGGCTTCCATGACGGCCATGGACCTGACCCAAGTAATTCAAGGCCCCACTCACGAGGGTGGACATACACCGGATCTCATCTTTGTCTCAGGCCAATGGAAGAGTGATCTGGGTATAGGGGATATAGTCATCACGCCCTTGTCATGGACAGACCACTCACTTCTCCGGGTCGACTTTCCAACCGCTGCCCCTCACTGCGGGGAGGCGGAACCTGAGTCACCAATTTGGTTCCGCCCCAGGCGCCTGATGGACCCTGAAGGGTTCCAGACGGCGCTTGGGCCACTTCCTGTACCCCTGACCCGCGCCCCGATGGAGGACCTCGTGGCCGCATGGAATACTGCGACCACAGGAGCCTTGGATTGGGTCGCGCCCTTGCGGCCTCTCTTGTGGCGGCGAGCCACCCTGGCTCCTTGGTTCACCGAGGAGCTAAGGGTGATGAAACGCCACAAGAGATGCCTAGAGAGAAGATGGAGGTCTTCCCGTTCTGAATCCGACCGGACACAGGTAAGAGCCCATTTACGGACTTACATTGTGGCGCTGAGAGTGGCCAAACGCCATCATTGTGCCACCCTCATAGCATCCGCAGAAAACCGCCCTGCCGCCCTCCAACAGAGGGTGCGGGAAGCCCCGCTACAGGGTAGAGCAGAGGAATTTGTGACTTTTCTGCAGGAGAAAATCGCTCAGATACAGAACGAGTTAGCCCCCATTGATGGCCCAGTGGGATGCCACGAGACAGATCTTGTTTGGGAGGAGTTTGACTCCGTTGCTTCCGAGGATATGGACAGGTTACGTGGGCGACTGCGAGCCACCACATGTTTATTGGACCCGTGTCCCTCCTGGCTTGTACTGGCATCCTGGGAGGTGACACGAGGCTGGCTCCAAGAGGTTGTCAACGCATCCTTAAGTGAGGGTTCCTTGCCTGCTTCCCTAAAAGAGGCTATGGTGAGGCCCCTCCTTAAGAAGCCCTCTTTGGATCCAGCTCTTTTAACCAACTATCGTCCAGTCTCCAACCTTCCCTTCTTGGCGAAGGTTGTTGAGAGTGTGGTGGCACAACAGTTTCCCCGTCACCTGGAGGAAGTTGATTATCTAGACCCGCGCCAGTCCGGCTTTCGGCCCGGGCATAGCATCGAGACGGCATTGGTCGCGTTGGTCGATGATCTCTGGAGGGCCAGAGATGGGGGTTGTTCCTCCATCCTGGTCCTATTAGACCTCTCGGCGGCTTTCGATACCATCGACCATGGTATCCTATTGCATCGGCTGGGGGGGTTGGGGGTGGGAGGCACCGTTTTACGGTGGTTCTCCTGCTACCTCTCTGGCCGATCGCAATTTGTGTTGACAGGAGAGCAGAGGTCGACCCCGAGACCCCTCACATGTGGGGTGCCTCAGGGGTCGGTCCTCTCGCCTCTCCTGTTTAACACATATATGAAGCCGCTGGGTGAGATCATCCATGGTTTTGGGGTAGAGTACTATCTCTACGCTGATGATACTCAGCTGTATATATCTACCCCAAACCACCCCAACGATGCCGTAGCGGTGATGTGCCAGTGCCTGGAAGCTGTACGGATCTGGATGGGAAGAAACGGACTCAGGCTCAACCCGACCAAGACCGAGTGGCTGTGGTTTCCGGCTGCCCGATTCAACCAGTTATTTTATTTTATTTTATTAAATTTATACCCCGCCCTTCTCCAAACGGACCCAGGGCGGCGCACAGGGATGTTAAAACACATATAAAACATATAAAATTTTAAAAAACTTATTCTAATAGACCCTGCGCTAAAAACCGAATTTAAAAAACCCAAATTTAAAAGTATCTAAGAGTCAGTAATGGGGGTTATGCTAGGCCGGCTAGATGGAATAGGTGTGTCTTCAGACACTTGCGGAAGAGGCGGAGGTCAGAGATGGTGCGGAGTTCAGGGGGTAGGTCGTTCCAAAGGGCAGGGCCCGCCACAGAGAAGGCTCTTCCCCTGGGTGTCGCCAGTCGGCATTGTCCAGCCGACGGCACCCTGAGGAGGCCCTCTCTGTGGGAGCGTATCGGTCTGAGGGATGTATGGGGCAGGAGGCGGTCTCGCATATAACTAGGCCCCGAGCCATGGAGCGCTTTAAAGATGGTCGTTAAAAAAGTTGACTCCATCGCTGGCCATTGGGGGCAAACATCTTGCCCCAGTGGATGGGGCGCGCAACTTGGGTGTCCTCCTGGATGCCCGGCTCTCCATGGAAGATCAAGTGACAGCCGTGGCCAGGAGGGCGTTTTACCAGGTTCGCCTGGTTCGCCAGTTGCGCCCCCTATTGGATCGGGACGCCCTTCGCACAGTCACCCATGCTCTCGTGACATCCCGACTGGACTATTGTAACTCTCTCTACATGGGGCTCCCCTTGAGGTGCACCCGAAGACTTCAGCTGGTCCAGAATGCAGCCGCGCGAGCAATAATGGGTACCGCAAGGTATACCCATGTAACACCGCTCTTGCGCGAGCTGCACTGGCTACCTGTCGTCTTTCGGGTGCGCTTCAAGGTGTTAGTTCTCATCTTTAAAGGGCTCCATGGCTCGGGACCTAGCTATCTGCGGGATCGGATTCTGCCCCATACATCCTCCCGGCCGATTCGCTCCCACAGAGAGGGACTGCTCCGGGTGCCGCCACTAGACTTTGTCAGCGGGCGACGCCCAGGGGAAGGGCCTTCTCTGTGGCGGGCCCAGTCCTCTGGAACGACCTTCCCCCCAACATTAGAACAACTACGGACCTCCGCTCCTTCCGTCAGAAATTAAAAACTCACTTTTTCTGCTTGGCCGGCCTAGGTTAGTCTCTACCTCAGGGGTTAGGGAATGTTATTTTTAAAATGGGGATTTTAGTGCAGGGACAGTTGATTTAATTTGTTTTTATTGTATTTATTTATGTATATATTTTATGTTGTTTTAATTTTCCCTGTGCACCGCTCCGAGTCCCCCTGGGGAGAGGACGCGGTATAGAAAAATAAAATCTATCTATCTATCTATCTATCTCTTGGAGCCAGCCTTGTGTCACCTCCCAGGATGCCAGTACAAGCCAGGAGGGACACGGGTCCAATAAACATGTGGTGGCTCGCAGTCGCCCACGTAACCTGTCCATGTCTTCGGAAGAAATGGAGTCAAACTCCTCCCAAACAAGATCTGTCTCGTGGCATCCCACTGGGCCGTCAATGGGGGCTAGCTCGTTCTGTATTTGAGCGGTTTTCTCCTGCAGAAAAGACACAAATTCCTCTGCTCTACCCTGTAACGGGGCTTCCCGCACCCTCTGTTGAAGGAGGGAGCGGGTCACCCTAAACAGGGCGGCAGGGCGGTTTTCTGCGGATGCTATGAGAGTGGCAAAATGATGACGTTTGGCCACTCTCAGCGCCACAATGTAAGTCTGTAAATGGGCTCTTACCTGTGTCCGGTCAGATTCAGATCGAGTAGACCTCCATCTTCTCTCTAGGCATCTCTTGTGGCGTTTCATCACCCTTAGCTCCTCGGTAAACCAAGGAGCCAGGGTGGCTTGCCGCCGCAAGAGAGGCCGCAAGGGCGCGACCCGATCCAAGGCCCCCGTGGTCGCAGTATTCCAAGCGGCCACGAGGTCCTCGGTCGGGGCGCGGGTCAGGGGTACAGGAAGTGGCCCAAGCGCCGCCTGGAACCCATCAGGGTCCATCAGGCGCCTGGGGTGGAACCAGATAGGTAACTCAGGCTCCGCCTCCCCGCGGTGGGGGGTGGCGGTTGGAAAGTCGAGCCGGAGAAGTCAGTGGTCTGACCATGACAAGGGTGTGATGACTATATCCCCTGTACCCAGATCACTCTTCCATTGGCCAGAGACAAAGATGAGGTCCGGTGTGTGTCCACCCTCGTGGGTGGGGCCTTGAATTAGTTGGGTCAGGTCCATGGCCGTCATGAAAGCCATGAACTCCCGAGCTACCTCGGATGATTCGCCCACCGATGGCAAATTGAAGTCCCCCATGACTAACAGCCTGGGGGTCTCCATTGCCATCGTAGCAATCACCTCGAGGAGCTCGGGCAGGGCTGCTGCTACATAGCGGGGAGCCAGGTATACAACCAGCAAGCCCAACTGCGTCCCTAGGCCCCACTTCACACAGAGGGACTCGCAACCGGTGGTCTGCGGCACAATGGTCTCTCTCGGCTCAAGACCTTCCTTGATAATAACCGCTACCCCACCGCCCCTGCCTAGGGCCCGGGGCTGATGAAAAGCGCGGTAACCTGGTGGGCACATTTCAACGAGGGGGAGTCCTCCCTCGTGGCCCAACCAGGTCTCCGCAATTCCTACCAGGTCCGGCTCCCCCTCTGACACAAGGTCATGAATGAGGGGGGCTTTGTTGACAACGGACCTAGCATTGCAAAACATCAGCCGCAGGCCCTGGCTCTGTATTCCCTGACCACCTAGCCTGCAGGGGTTGTGGCACCTGACCGTTTGCAACCAACGGCCGCGTGCCCCCAACCGGGTGAATGGAACTTTCCCCTCGGACCTGCCTCTCCCCACGACCCTATTGATGGATATGCCCTCCACAGGGACGACTCTTAGTTCCCCCCCCTAGCGGTACCTTCCGCCTCCCTCCGTCGCCTGCTGGCCTGGCCCTCTCTTTCTCCCTCCGCCTCTACCTGTCTATAATACCCACCCCCCTCCCTGGTACCCCCTAAAATAAACAAAAGCCTACTACTTAAAAAACCCCTGAGACCACGTTTCTTCCTCCTCTCCGGATTAATAAATCCCTCATCGAGGCGGGCCCTCGTTAGCATGGAGGGACAAACCTGCGAGAGCGGGGACTCTCGCAGTCGTAGCAAATCTAGCTTCGAGTACATTCGAGTACTTAATCATGCCAGTCACGTGACCACAGAGACATCTTAGACAATGCTGGCTCTTCAGCTTTGAAATGGAGATGAGCACCACCCCCTAGAGTCGGGAACGACTGGCACATATATGCGAGGGGAACTTTTACCTTTACCTTATGGAACAGTCATAGACACAACTATAAGAAAAGTGAATTAGAAACATGGCTACGAATCTAGTTTGGAAAAGAACCTTGTTAATAGTTGTGAGCTAACTAAAATAACATTTCTTTCTATAAATGCCTTAGCACTTCTGAACCTCAAAACCAGGCATGCCCTTTGGTTATTATTTCTTCTCCACATTGTTTTTTCCCCCCTGTTATTTTAAGCTGCTTTAAAAAAAAATTGGCAATGTTTTCAACTTAGTTTTTGAGAATTAAACTGCTGATGATGTCAATTTCCCTATATTCCATTGTTCTGGCACCTCTTTAGCAGGCCAAATTTCTTAATTTGAAAAGGATGATGGGGAGGAGTTGCCTTGTGATGCTTTCTTTTGTGGTTCAATGTCCACATGAGATATTTAAAAAGGCTTCAAACCACTGGAGACAGCCTTGTATTACTGTTTGCTAAGGCTTATATAAGGTACAGTAGGATAATGAGTGTCAGTTTGATGTAGTGGTTAAGGCATCAAGCTAGAAACTGGGATGCAGTGAGTTCCTTCCAGTCATCTTTAAGCACAAACCCAGCTGATTGACCTTGGACCAATCACTCTCTCTCACCTCAAGGAAGCAGGCAATGGAAAAACACTTCTGAAAAACCTTGCCAGTAAAACTGCAGAGACTAGTCCCAGCAGTCTCTGGTTCTGTTCAATCAGATGTGATTGAAGGGGGGGTATCACAATTGATACCATTATTTGTATCGATAGAAGCAGCACTCTCACTGATTCAAGACTATCTCAGCAAAGAGACTGAGACTGGCAGACAGGCAATAGCAAAATCAACTGCTAGTTCTTATTGAATTACTAATTCCACCCTCTTTGACTGCTGTCAGGATTGACAGCCAAATTTTCATTGAAATCTCACAACACCTGAGGGCTATTGCCTAATCTAATGTTTCACAATGAGAGTCAATATATTTCTTGCTTTTTCATCTGATCATCGGCAGTTAGTGCTTTTGAGTTTTCCCAGAAGCATATATCTATACCATATTAAGGATTATAATCACCGGGGATCTTATTATATTGTTAGCATGGGTTTCTTTTGTGGTTCCCAGAATGTTTAATTTGTTTTCATATAAAATTTCATAAGAAAAGCAACTACAATTTTTTGTTTAAAAAATGGCAACGTCCTTAAGCCAATAATGTTGGTACACTCTAGAACAGGGGTCTGCAAAGTCGGCTCTTTTAAGACTGGTGGACTTCAACTCCCAGAGTTCCCCAGCCAGCATAGCTGGCTGGGGAATTCTGGGAGTTGAAGTCCACCAGTCTTAAAAGAGCCGACTTTGCAGACCCCTGCTCTAGAACAAATGAACAAAAAAGCACAGCGTCTTCAAATAGCAATCCTCTTTTTCTTCTCAGGAATTAATGATCCCCCCCTCCACCCCCCAATTACTAAGATTGCACTTGGAGCTAGGCAGCCTCCAACTGGCCGCATCTGCTTTCATTTTCCAAGCAGTTGGTAGAAGTCATGCATCGCCAACAGTTTGTGTTGCTTGCTATGTTCTCTCATCTTGGAAGCCGTTATATGAACTAATAGAAGCAGAAAAGAGGTGAGCACCCTTCAGCTTTCCAGCAGGAATTCAAGGATGGTGGGTTTCTTTTTTTCTGACAGTTCCACAAATTGCACCATTAAAATGCATATGTTGCCTTGGTAGGCATCAATAATTAGATAAAAAGAAAAAGTCACTGCAAACTTCATAGCCTGGCAACTTTCTTCAAACCACCACTCTAAGCAAGGTAGATAACCATTTAGCAATGCTTTCCATTTCTTTCTATTTAAAATAACCCTTCTTTGATCCTTGAAGTTTCAAGCAAGAAGGGGAATTTTTTATTATGGTGTGTGTGTGTGTGTGTGTGTGCGTGTGCGTGTGTACCTAGGGCCACATCTTGCTTCACTTTTCAGGTATCCTGGCACCCGGTCAAAATTACTGTGCTTTGCTTTACTGATAATTAATTGAGGGTAAAGTTTAATTTTGATTCTTATAATTATCAATCAATCAATCAATCAATTTTAATTTGTAGACCGCTCCCTCTCCCCACAGGGACTCGGGGCGGTGCACAGGAAGAATAAAAACCACAAATATACAAACATATTTAAAACAAAATTAAACTTAGTACCTGTGCTAAAAATCCATTAAAACTAAACTAGACTAAAATGACATTCCCAATAATAAATATAATAAAACCCCATAGATAGAGAGACTACCCTAGGCCGGCCAGACAGAAAAAGTGTGTTTTTAATTTTAGACGGAAGGAACGGAGGTCCGTGGTCGTTCTAATGTCGGGGGGAAGGTCGTTCCAGAGGGCTGGGCCCGCCACAGAGAGAGCCCTTCCCCTGGGTGTCGCCCGCTGACAAAGCCTAGTGGACGGCACCCGGAGAAGTCCCTCTCTGTGGGAGCGAATCGGCCGTGAGGATGTATGAGGCAGGATCCGATCCCGCAGATAGCTAGGTCCCGAGCCATGGAGCGCTTTAAAGATGATGACTAACACCTTGAAGCGCACCCGGAAGACGACAGGCAGCCAGTGCAGCTCGCGCAAGAGCGGTGTTACATGGGTAAACCTTGAGGTTCCCATAATTGCTCGCGCGGCTGCATTCTGGACTAGCTGAAATCTCCGGGTGCACCTCAAGAATTATAAATCTTACATAGAAAAATGAGAGGATGCGAGTAGGCCAATATAACAGGGCATTAGAAGTGATGATAAAGGCCCATGGTGGCACAGTGGTTAGAATGCAATACTACAAACTAACTCTTCCCACAGCCAGGAGTTTGATCCTGACCGGCTCAAAGTTGACTCAGCCTTTTGTCCTTCGGGGGTGGTAAAATGAGGGCCCAGACTCTGTAAATCACTTAGAAAGGACAATAAAGCACTGTGAAGCAGTGTGTAAGTCTAAGTGATAGTGCTATACCATGGGATGGAGAGAGAACCATCAAGGGAGGAATATTGTCATCTGGAAGTTACACACTGGTTTAAAAACAGTAGATCACTCTAATTGAAGTTGGGTTATGTTCAGTTGGTTTCTACTCTTTGTAAACTTGATTGATAAAAGACTTATCATTTCCCAGTCATTAGGAAGTTGGTGAAACTGGGAGAAGATTCATTGAAGTGCTTGAAGACACAATCCGGGGAGAAGAGTACTGAAGTGATATAGCTTCATAGAAGATGTGTAATCAGATGTGCCTAGGAATAAAGCTGAAGGTGACAAAACATATGAAAACCAATTATGTACCTGCCAGAGACAAGGCAGCAGACAACAAGCAAATCGTGAATATGGAATTTAGTTTCTGAATATGTTGTTCAATTAGAAATGGGAGACTTTTAATACTGAATATGCATTATCTAGAATAGTTTTGTTATTCTTTAGATTCTAACCTAGCCTTTCCATGATATTCCATGGCTGATTATTATTATAATAATATAATAATTATAATAATAAATAATGATAATTGTTGTTGGTTTTTAACATTGCACATCACATAATGCAATAACTTAACTTTGGTGGAAATTTTTATACATTGCAACTTAGCCACTGCTTTGCTGCTGTTGTAAATATTGTACAACATGGATCCCTGGTGGCACAGTGGTTAGAATGCAGCATTGCAGGCAAACTCTTCCCACAGCCAAAGTTAAATCTTGATGGGATTCAAGGTTGACTCAACCTTTCATTCTTCCCAGGTCAGTAAAATGAGGACCCAGATTCTTGGGGGCATTATGCTGACTTGGTAAATTGCCCAGAGTGTGCTGTTGCCAACTCCAAGCGTTGTCATAGGTAGAGATGGGGGGTGCAATTCCACACATACTGTCGGCTGAAGTCGGATCTCAGATTACTGCTGCTGACTTGGGAGAGGGGCATCTCATAGGGGAATGTGATTTATGACACAGCCTAAGGGGAGGGAAGGAACAGGGGTAACGTTCAGCCATAAATCAAACAAAGCTTAGACTTGATTGCGAAAAGATCTTGCCTATGATGCTCCTAATGAATGACTAGTTTTGTACTAAAACTTGACTCAATACTCATGAATCAATTAGGGCATTTTTAGGAAACCTTACAGCTGTACTGTAAAGCATTATGGGGCCATACATAACTCTAAGTGCTATTGCTATTGTACAGGTTAAAAGTAAGCATATTTTGTTCAATATTTTTGCAGTTTTCTGAAATCGGAAAATTATTCCAAGAGTTTATTCAGAGTTAAAGGGTTGGGAATGGCTGTATTGGTCACTCAGATTTTTTTTTTAAAGAAAGGTGTAAGGGAGAAAGCTGCAATTGCCATACTACATAGCCTTGAGTTTTCATTTAGGGTTAGAAAACAATAATTTGGGTGATTAATAATTTTCTCTAAATGCCCTCTTCCCCCCCTCCCCCCCAGTATTTTTAAAAGCATCTGTAGCAGTGATGGGCAGTCACTTGAAGCAGGGAAGGCACAGCCTCACCCGCTCTAATCATGAAAAGAAAAAACAATGTAAAAGGAAAAAGGCGAGAGCTTTTAGGCTGAGTTAGTTTCTGCCTCACCGTGGATGACTCTGCTTAACTCTTTAAAAAAAGCCTCTAAAAATGCGCCCTCTACTATGAGGCAGGAGAACTGCTTGCCTCATGTAGGCTGACTTTAGGCATTTTATGATCGCTTGAGCAGAGTTAAGTGAGGGTTAAAAGCCTAAAAATTCCTGACGTAAGGTGAGGCATGCAGTTTTCCTGCCTCATAGTAGAGGGCAGTTCGTTTGGGCGGGGCTTCTTCAGAGGACCCGAGGCAAGAGCAGAGTTGAAGTCCTCTTTGAAGCAGTGGGTGGGCTTTATTGCATTTCAGGCATTTCCCACCCAGACAGCAGGGTGCATTTGCAATTGGAGGTATGTGGAGAATGGAGCAGGGGAAACGGGGGGGATGGCAGAGGAGCTGCTTTCAAGCCATTGGAAAATATATCCAATCCAATTTGTGTGTGTGTGTGTTTGAGAGACAGTGAGTGAGAGAGGGAAGAGGGTAGGAGAGATAGTCCAATTCAACTTCTCTCTGTATGTGTGTTTGAGAGAGGGGGGAGGAGGGAGGGAGCGAGCGAGAAGGAGGAGAAGGGAGAAGAAAAAGAAAAGGAAAGAAGGAAATTTCTTTTGCAAAGAAGTAAAACAAATGCTGTCGCTTTAAATTGGAACTGAGCATGCCTGACTGTGGAATTCTCGGAGTTGAAGTCCACAAGTCGAAAAAATTTTAAACCCACCACTGTGTCACTGCCTCACCAACCATAAATCTCACTGCACATCACTGATCTGTAGCTTCTTATTTCCTGGATTATACATATGGGGAATTTTAGCTAATCATAGGCAAGCTAATAAACAATTTACCAATTTATAATTTTAGCCAATATTACTCAGTTTCACTGTTATAGGTTTATGGCCACTGACAATGAGAACATTAAGTATGAATGAGATGATAATAGTGATGAAGTTGACAACACAAAATAAATCTAACAGTGAAGAGTGAA
The DNA here is from genome assembly GCA_039707465.1 of Rhabdophis nuchalis. Classification (NCBI taxonomy): domain Eukaryota; kingdom Metazoa; phylum Chordata; class Lepidosauria; order Squamata; family Natricidae; genus Rhabdophis; species Rhabdophis nuchalis. Next base: position 288,298,373 of record CM077643.1, read on the forward strand.
TCCATTCTAATATATTCTCAAAGTCCTTGCGAGTAAGAAAAGTTTCAGTACTGGATTATAAACACTATTAATTTCATATTCTTATTACAATCTGCATTGCTGTATGCTAATCTACCACCTTGCAGTAAAAGAAAGTGAAAAATAAATGTGTCTGAAAATAGATTTTGTTTTTCTTCTTAGTTTTCAAAACAAAATGTGAGATTTCTATTCCAGTAAATTATAGTTCACAGAATAACAACCTGCATTTAATTCTCTGAACAAACAGACTTAATGCTATTTCTCTTTATGAGTCTCTAGGAATAGCACTGTAATGGAATGAATAAGCCCCCTGATATTATGTTTGCTGGAGTATATTTTTTGCTTACATTTTTCCAGTGGAAGGGGAAAAAACTCACAGCTCTGATCTATTGTTTCTGTTCTAGCACGTAGCAGCATAAAACACTTAAAGAAAAACCATGAGTTTCATTTTTTGCAGGTAAGTCGCCCCATACATGCATATAATCTTTGAAAAACAGAAAAGATTTGACAGAAATTTAGTCTGAATTATTGAATTCAAATGGCATTAAGGACAGAAAAGCTAGAAAATCTGAGCCATAAATAGAGATGTAGATAAGCATTAAAACACTGCACAATCACAAATTTCTAGATTTTCGGTTTTGGTATTGATTTTATTGCTATTTATTTATTGTGTTATTTGCATAAAAGTTTATAGAAATATTTTAAAGGCAGCTTATCAAATGGGGAAAGGGAAGCAGGAAGAAGAAAGCCATTACAGTAGCATATGAAGCTGTTCTGCTACACAGTCCGTTAACCAGTGAAGAAAATAACAGTTATGAAACTTTATTCAAGTATTCTGAAGTCAATTCAAGGCACAAGTCAGGCTGTCAGGCTGAATAGGTTCCTAACTAAACATTACAAAATCTCTGGTTTTCCCCTTGACATGGCTTATTTCAGAAGCCACCTGATATTGTTGGAAGAAACTGCCATGAAGCAAATGAAATCTGATTGCTCTAAATCCTTGGATGACAATCGAAAATGTGTACTGGAAACCACAAATGTGCACACTTACAAAACATTTCCTGAATAACCTGTGTTGTTGTGCTTTTTTGTGTTTTGCAAATCTACATTTTATGAGGTCATTTACAGACATAATCATGAACAAATGTGACTCTTTTTTATAGCCAAGGCAAATGAAGCATACCTTCAATTAGAAACTTCTGAAAATACACTGAGATAGCCTACTGAGAATGGAATTGCTTTTCTATACAACTATTCACCCACCCATCAGAGAAGCCTGAGGTTTCAAATAAGTGCTGCGAGTACCATTCTCTCTAAGTATCTTAGCTTGCTGCAGATAAACGTAGCTTCACTTTCTCAGTAACATAGCAAACCACAAAATGAACGCAAGGTGCTTCTGCTTCATTTATCTTAGATGTATGGTATGTGATGTATCATACTGTATATTCAAATGCATCTCAATATTGTTTGAAAGTTTTGCTCTAGTATAAGGCAAAATCAACTGACGTATTAAAAAATAAATCATGTCAACATGCAGTCTATATATTAACAAATATGATGTTATGGAAAATAAATTTGATATGTTATAATTTTTATGTTTTATGATTACTTATTTATGACAAAGGTATACTTTATTATTTTAAAATCAACTTTCAAAATACAAGCCATTTCTTAGTCCATATCCTATAAACAGATCTTTAATGTCTTATCATGTCACCCAATCAGCAAAAACATGCTCAAAGATAAACTAAAACCAATAAACCCAATTAAAATCTTTCATTTTAAATTTACTTCTCAGTTTCTATCTTTAAAGAAAGTTCCCAAACCTCTCAATAAAAATATAATCAATGAAACTCCAATGAAAAAATAGCAGAAATTAGCAGCATTATTTTAACACTATCAAATAAACTTAAAATGCAACAAATTAATTCTCTTTCTGATATCACTTCTCTTATAAACAAACCCTTAAAATATCAGTATTCAGTTCAAATCAGAAAAACTGCATTAAATTATTCAATGATCTGTTTTAACCTTGATTAAATAAACCAATTTTATATTCCTTGCCCTTTAGTTTCTTCACAAAATGTCCTAACATCTGGTTTCTTTTCTGGTTCTCTTTATCTCTTTTCACAAAATCAGTGACAACTTAAATAAATCTCTTTTGTAAATCCAGGATAAAAATATTATCTATGTTACTCTTCTGGTTTAGTACTTGTATGTCTTTTTTAGCCTTTATATATAAAGGCCTTTATATATAAAGGCCCCTTTAAGGGAGGAGACTTAACGTCATCCCTCTCTGCCCTTCGACTCAACCCAGAGATCATCCAGACAGAGAACCAATTAGATTACTGCTGTGTGAAATTTTTTAGATATGTGTTAGATTTTTAAGGGCTGATTTAATAAATAAGAGACCAGGATGGAACCATTTCAGGATTATTAGCCTTCTTCAGCTGGCCATACGCCTTCTACTGAGATTTGAACCAGCACTTTCCAGCATATTAGGCAAGCCTTTCTATGCCTTGAGCTATCCGGTTTCCCTGATTACATCAGCCATTTACAGGACTCTATAATGAGAGAATATTTTCACAGCTCCTGTTTAGGGCCCCTTTAAAGTCGAAGGGTAGAGAGGGATGACGTTAAGTCTCCTCCCTTAAAGGGGCCCTGAACAGGAGCTTTGAAAATATTCTCTCATTATAGAGTCCTGTAAAGTGCAGGGGTGGGCGTATGTGGGCGTGCCATACCCATAATGCTATGTGCGTGACCCCCTGCTTTTGGTGTGCTTTTTTCGCTCTTCCCAGGCTTTCTAGGAGCCTGGGGAGCGTGAAAACAGCCTCCCCCCACCTCCTAAGGCTTCAGGAGCTTCCCTGAAGCCTCCAGAGGGTGAAAAACAGCCTCAAAAGAAGGCCTAAATCAGCTGGCCAGCATACACAAGCGTGCTGGAGCTGACAGGGCAATGCCTCACATGCCCTAAGAAATGGTTCCGCGTGCCACCTGTGGCACCCATGGCATAGGTTCGCCATCACTGATCTAGACAGAAAGCCATGAGTTCCGTTGTGTTAATTTTTTAATATGTGTGTTAGTATTATGAGCTGATCAATAAATAAATCAGAGAGACTAGGATAGATCTATTTTGAGCTTATTAGCTCTCATCAGCTAGTCATACTCAGTTCATAATACTAACATATATCTGTTAGCATATATATATATCCAGTTAGTATATATATATATATATATATATATATATATATATATATATATATATATATATATATATATATATATATATATATATATATATACAGTATTTCATCTTTTTTTATCTTCCACATTTTATCTTTTTCCATCTCCTTCTTATAGTGTATCATTTTAAAGTCCATATGTAACACAATATCAGCCTTTGCCTATAAAACGTATTCCTCTTCCATGACACCATATATTATATCTACAATACTAGATAACTTTAAAATTAATTTCTGAGCCTAATATTTGTATATCGATCTGAATGTATTTATTTCCTTCTGGTGCCCTTTAGAATCCAACCTTCAAAGTCATCAGTTATTTCCCCCCAGAAAGTAGATAAAAATAGACATTTTACCATAGAAAGTATTCTTTTAATTTCTAACTCTTAATACAAGTACATTGACATTCTTAATCCATTTAAAGCTTTCTAAATGCAACACTAATCCCCTATTTGATGTATGTTCCTTCTTTTTTTTCTTTTTTTTTTTTTGCAAATCTTTAAACTTATATTTAAAACTTGATTTTAAAGGATTGAAGAAAATTCACTCGGTGATTCCAATACGTTTATCATTCTTTGAAAAGCAGTAACAAAAATTAAGCCCACTGTGATTAAGAGAGGAGACATATTCACACACAAACTCACTAAGTGGTGATGTTTCTTACTTCTAAAATGATTTTTTTAAGCAAGGAAAAAATATATTTTCTGCTCTAAAATCTATGCTTTTTACTATTTGGAGTCTAATAATATATTTTCTTTTGGTGTACTTTTATCAAAACAAAAATAATTTGAAATACGCTAAATAATGTTTAAAAGTTTTTCTAAAGTTACGTGCAGTGATGGTAGTGCTGACATTACCACTGATTATTTCCCTGCTCCTTGCTCCATGTTATGACCAAACTATAACTATAAAGTTATCTCTTGATCATGAGAAATTATTGCAGGACTTCTGATGATCCTGCTTTATAGATGCATTGCATCGTACCTAATTTAAGGTAGAAATGTTCTACTGAATAAGCAATAAACAAAATAGTTATCTGTATCATGGATCAGTAATTGCATCTGCAGAATGTCTATGGAGATTTTCAGTCATCCAGGTAATGGTTGCCTCAAAAGTGCCTTTTCCAAAAGGCAACTGGACTTTCTTCTTATTGTTTTTTTCCCTTCAAAAACATTTTCCTTCTCATCCAAGAAGCCTCTTCAGTTCTTGGATGATAAACAAAACATTTCTAGGGTAAAAAAGACTCAGAAAGTCCAGTAGTCTTTTAGAAAATGCACCTTTGGGATATCTGCAGAGCCCAAAATTTAAATGAAATATAATGGAATACAATATATAATGCTCTAAACTATAATATTTGTATACTCAAAATAGCAACTGCCTTTGAAAAATAGCCATTGTTGGTCAAAACTGTAGATAATTAGTTCTGCACACAGCTACTTTAGGTATTATAAACATTATGTATAAGAATGCAGTAATAACTTAAATATATTTACTAAAACTCCTAGCAGTATGTGGCAGTGATAGTGAATAACTCAAAATATAAAGATACAATATATTTTCAGTGGTTGCCCTACAATATCATAGCAATTAATACATTCATTTTGTATGTGTAGATCAACTAAAATGATTCAAATAATCAATTCAATCTGAATTATTGATGACATAAAATTCAACTATTTGAATATACTACACAAATCAAGTTGATTTAATGATACGGCTGTTTAAAGTATCAAAACTGGATTGATTGGATTCAATTTCCAAACCCATTTATTACATAAACCTTGGCACACATGCAGAAGTCCTTTGAACTTATCAAAAATATTTAGATCACCCATTGGATCATCAAATAGATTTGGAAAGTCAATTCATGTTCAAATAAATAAATTAATAAATAAATTTAATTTGTAGACCGCTCCCTCTCCCTGAAGGGACTCGGGGCGGTGCACAGGGGAATTAAAAACGTACAAACATAGTTACATCATAAATATATAAAATCAAATTAAACAATTTATCCCTGCGCTAAAAAACCTAAAATCCTAAAAACTAAACCCTTAAAAACCCAATTAAAACAATTTAGATGTTCAGACTAAAAAGGCTGGAAGGTAGGTTAGGCCAGGCCGGCCTGTTGGAAAAGATAAGTCTTGAGCTTTTGTCGGAAGGCGCGGAGGTCCGTGGTTGTTCTGAGGTCAGGGGGTAGGTCGTTCCATAGAGCTGGGCCCGCCACAGAGAAGGCCCTTCCCCTGGGCGTTGCCCGCTGGCATTGCCTAGTGGACGGCACCCGGAGAAGTCCCTCTCTGTGGGAGTGGATCGGTCGGAGGGATGTATGGGGTAGGATGCGATCTCGCAGATAGCTAGGTCCCGTGCCATGGAGCGCTTTAAAGATGGTAGTCAGCACCTTGAAGCGCAAAATGTAGTAGAACTGGCTTAAAATTGAATCTCTGAACTGAAGGCCCAAAGGTGCTTTTTCAGGAGGCAACTGGACTTCCTTGTTTTTTCCCTCAGAAGATGTTCCGCTTCTCATCCAAGAATCTTCTTCAGCTCTGACTGGATGGTGTGGAATTGAAGGATTTATATCCCTTGCAGACAGCTGGTTATGTGCATCCTTTTAGAGAGTCATTGAGACACCTGGAGTGGTCTGTGCCCTCAGGGTCACCTGAGTAGTACAAATGGTTCCTGTAGTCTGCAATTTTTCGGGAAATCCATTCATACTCCCACACCATTCAAAGGGTGTTCATCCCAAACTGCATAGCTAAAAGTCTATGAAGATTCTCAGTCATTCAGGTCATGGTTGTCCCAAAGAGGCTTTTTCAGGGGGCAACTGGACTTTCTTGTTTGTTTCAAAGAAAAAGCAAGAAAGTCCAGTTGCCTCCTGAAAAAGCACCTTTGCGACAATCATGATTGGATGACTGAGAATCTCCATAGACTTTTAGCTATGTACTTCCAGAGGAACACTCTGAACTGAAGCTTTAGCCAGCCATATGTTCAATTCATTTAGTAACCTTTATAACAAAGCTGGGGGCTAGCATTTAATAGTTTCTCATCCTTATTGAAGTGAATGTATCTATGAATCCCATAAGTTCTCTTCTGTTCCCTAACTCTAAAACAATTAAAATCAATAAAAGCTTCTCTATTGACTTCAGGGAATTTGTTATCTCTCATTTTTCTGTACTTTTCCAGATTAGTAAAAAGATAGAATTGTGCCTTTGGACATTATCTTTCTCCTCCACCCCACCCCACTCCGTTATTTTTATTATTGTTGTTATTAAAGATTAAGCTGTCATTTATAATAGACTAAAATTCTTCCTTTGACTTACTTATTTTTATTTAAGAATTTTATTTCCCTCAGAGTACTGATTTTTATCAAAACCTTACAATACTTTCTTTATACGCAACAGAAAACCCTGCAAAAATCAAAGGGGCTTATCTCTATCATTATGGCTTAGGCACTTATCTTCATCACACAGAATATGTGAAATGCCCTTGACACTTCTGCCTGTGTGAATCATAAACAGCTTTTTACACTTGTGATGGATGCGTTGAATCTGAAGACTGCAATTATATAGACAGTTACTTGTACATGTGAATTTTGTTGGATATACTAAAAGTTTTGCTCCCATATAATGTTGAGCACTCAGTGTATAAATGCATTGCAAATCACTTTGACAGGTTAAATCAGTCAGTTTTGAATATATCTATTTGAAGCTGTGATTTTTCTGCATGCAGCAATAAATTTGCAAAGTGCCAAAGTGCTTCTGTGCTCAAAGTGGGCTCAAGTCCCTGGCTTTGATCAAATTGCAGTTCTTAGGTGTGGGATTCTATTAAGTCACTTGGCTAAGTACCAAGTCTTATCAATAAACAAGTCAATCTCTGGATTTTGCTTTCCGGAGTGGAATTTAAGCATCATCAAAATAGAGAATAGTTGGTTAGCCATCATCTATCTGAAATTATTTTGGGTTGACTTATTTTTTGTTGTTTGTTTTTATAAATGGCACTGTATGTTTACAGAAACATGAAAAGTCAAAAGATGTGCAAACCTATAGTTTTTAGGGGTCTAATACAGAACTCTGAACTCTGGTTCTGAAGTGAAATTTGATGGAGAGAATAAAGCTTCTACAGTATAGAATGACAAAAGTACAAATAACAGCATAAAAGAAAAATTACAAGAATAGACTTATAAAATAATAAATTACTCCTGGTGCTCCTTCCAAAACATTTTTTAAAGGCTCTGTGATTTTGTTCCTTGAGGACAAAATTGTTTAATCCAGTGTTATCCCTCTCCATCTTACTCATGGAAGATTTCTTTTCACATGTCTGTTATAGTGCTGTATCTAGAGCAAACAGATCAGGAACTGAGCTATAGAGAGTAAAGAAGATGAATTTGACAGAGATATGCAAGTTCTGTTGCCAGGGTATCAAACAGTAGCACATACAGTACATTAACAGCACAATAGACAAATAATATTCAGAAGAGGCTCCACAATTCATTTAACTATATGAAGTAAGATTTAACTTAATCAGATTTCCAAGATTCTGTTATAACCAATCACAATAAAAGCTTTCCTGTGGAGTTGATTTCATAGTCTGGTCTAACTAGTGGGATTGAGAAAAGCTTTGTGGAAGCCTAGAATCATCACAGGGTAGGCTTAGATGTATGTAATTTAAATTCCATATAAATGATTACTATTGTTATTATGATTCATCTTCAATTCAATTCACAGTCTGCGAGTAATAAAAACTTAACAGTTCAAGACTTAACCAAGGACCTAAGATTGTGTCTGGGTATTTGGCAATTCTGAATAGGCTGTTGTTTGTTTTTGCAAACACACAATATTCATGTCTAATAAGTTCAAAATTTCCATATATCTAGGCAGCACTTTGGGCATTGCTGCAAGGGCTCCTATTACTAATGGTATAACCATTGATTTCTTCCTCCATAATCATTCAACATCAATTTGCAAATCACAATATTTTGATATTTCTTTCTAGCTTTTTTTCTTCAATTTGGGCATCACCTGGTATTGCAATATCAATGAACCAGACTTTTTTTCTTTTCCACAATAGTGATGTTAGTCATGTTGTGGGTTAGATATCTGTTTGTTTGGATTCAAAAGTTCCACAAGACCTTGACTTGTTCATTTTCAAGGACTTTGTCCACTTGGTATTCTCATAATTTTTGCTGCAGTCAACCCAAACTTCTGGCAAAACTTCCAAATATAATTTTGGCAACTTGATCATGACGTAGATAATCAGTCTGTGAGATCTTGCTGCAGCCATTGATGAGATGATCCACTGTTTCATTTTTCTCATTGCATGTGACATTTGCTGTTGTTACTGACATGTTGATTTTTTGCTTTCATGGAGTTAGTCTGAAATTGGCTATTTTTGAGCAGCCAAAAGGAAGCCCTCAGTTTCTTTCCTTAGCACCCTCATCTCAACCAGCTCCATGTTAGCTTTGTGTCTGCCTTTCATTCAATGTCCTTCAGATATTGACTGCAGAGGCTTCTTTTTCCCATTAGAACCTCAATGTTCAATTATTTCTCTTCCATAGTTTGTTTCACCTGTAAGAATCCTCCACCACCCAGATAATTTGGCAAATTATCTATTTCGTGCGGCCGGCCTGGTGTAGCTTTTAAATCTATTTTATCTATTGGGTTTTTATTCGGTTTTTTAGAACAGGTTTCTAGTTTAATTTGTTTTTAGTATATTTATTGTACTTGATGTTTTTATGTTTTTATGATTGCCTGTTCACCAACCTGAGTCCTGTAAGGGAGATAGGGCGGTATATAAATTTAAATAAAGTTAAAGTTAAAGTTAAATACAATTGATCAATACCACTTTTTTGGTGCAGAGCATGGGGTGTTGTCAATAGTTTTAGTTTCTTTCAGCCCTAGCTGAGTCCAATCAATTTTTCCAGCTAAGTACCACATTACAGGCACTGTCCAGGTGGTAATCACCCTTATGATATTTCTTCCGCTTAGCTTTAACGTCAAGATTTTCTGGGCTCACTTTCATTATTCTGTGGTTAATCTTTGGTGAGATTCACAGCCTTTGGGGCTGATTGGTAGCTCAAAAGCTTGAGTTCTAACCAAGGACCTAGGAACTGTTAAGGTAACATCGGAGGATATAAGCCAGTGATGGCTAACCTTTTTTGGCTCACGTGCAAAAGCGGGGGGAGCGCAGGGGAGTCGTGCATGGACGTGCCACACCCATAATGCTATGTGCATGACCCGCTGCTTTTGGCACAGTTTTTTTGCCCTTCTCAGGCTCCAGAAGCTTTCTAGGAGCCTGGGGAGGGTGAAAACAGCCTCCCCTCCCTACCTCCAGAATCTTCAGGAGCTTTCATGAAGCCTCCAGAGGGCGAAAAATGGCCTCAAAAGAAGGCCTAAATCATCTGGCCAGTGCACACATGCGCTCTGGAGCTGTCAGGGCAACGACTCACATTGTGGCACCCGTGCAATAGGTTCACTATTACGGATATAAGCTGTTCCAAGTAGGGTGGTTTTTTGAAGAGTCAGAATGTTGAAGTCCGGTAAATTTAGAATTTCTAAATAGTGAGGTAGCCATTTAGGTATTGCTCCAAGGGCTCCAATTACAATCGGGACAACACATGATTTCCCCCCCACATTTCTTTGTGAGTTTTTCTTGCTGCTTATCTTCAATTCGTGCATCACCAGGTATTGCAATGTCAGTGAAGCATACTTTTTTGTTTTCAACTATCATTATGTCAGGTGTGTTGTAGGCCAAGTGCCTGTCAGTCTGAATTCTGAAGTCCCACAAGATTTTGACTTTCTCATTCTCTAGAACCTTCTCAACCTGATGTTCCCAGTGGTTTTTGCTGTACTTAAACCCAAACTTCTGGCACAATTTCCAGTAAATGATCTTAACAACTCAGTCATGGTGTTGTAGGTAGTCAGTTTGTGAAATTTTCCCACACCCACTGATCAAATGGTTGATCATCATCATCATCATCTTCATCATCATCATCATCATCTAAATTTGAGTATCAACATTCCAGCGTTGCCATGATGATTATCAGACTGCTCTAATGAAGTGAAAATTCTTGACATTCCTGTGGTTGGATAAGGAATCTCAGGATGACCTGTGACTGCACATGCATAGATTTACTTTTGATGCTAATTGGGGAACATGATTCATGATAGGAAGAGGGGAGGGGACGTAGGGGGTAAAGTTCAGAAGCCATCAAATAACTTTCATTCTTGGCTACACAGAAGTTCAGCCAAGGCACTAACCCTAATAAATGGATATTTCTTGAACTTTATCTTGAATTAATTGGGGTTTTCCCTTGGGAGCTTCACATGGTGATTGCCTGGACTATAGCCTGGAAGTTTTTTGGGTTTTTTTTAGGATTGGTTTATCATTGCCTCCTGCCTAGGGGTGAGAGAAGGTGACTGACCCAAGGTCACCTGGCTTTGTATCTAAGATCACAGTCTCCCAGTTCTTAACCTGATGCCTTAATTACTTTACCAAACTGGGTCCCTTATTCCAAATTACCCTACTCAGATTTGTTGGAATATGAAATACATTCCCCACAACAATAATGAAGCATGACAATTATGCTCCACTTAATCAACAAAGTTTGCTTCTTTGAATAAATTAGCATAAATTTGTATTCTCCTATAATTCTAAAAGCTTTGAGGAAGACCTTTTTATCACTTTCTGTTTTATAAATGGACTTTATATTAATTTCTTCTGGATGATGATTTTTGTGACTAATTTCTGAAAGAATGCACCACTAAGTTAGGGTTAGGTTAGTTAAAACAATGGAGTCCCTTTTGTAGTGTGTTTTAGTTCTCAGTATCTCTTGTACATCATTCTGTAGTGAAGACATACTATGGCACTAGGGATGATTTGTTTCCCCTCACTACTACTACTACCTTTAATAAATTGTGCTGATTATTTGGAGTAACTATTTAATTATATAAAAATTTGGAGGAAGTGTACAATGGGCATATTTAAACAGGTAATTTTTTTAAAATAAGAGGCAACTGCAAGCAATGCTATTATTGTTGCCTTTCTGATATTATTTGAAGAAGCTAAGTGTTTATAGAAGGAATTGTCTTTGTTTATGCACAAAAGAATAGCCTTCGCTTGCCTTGGGGATGCCTACACATAATTTCACCTAATAGACAGACTGTGTACATTCAGCAATATCACAATGATCATGTGATTATTTCAAAGGAAATTCCTGACTACACTACCTATTTGTTAATTATGAACTTCAAAGACATACTGTATTCCCCAATTGTGCTGTGCAGCAAAGGGACTGAGCAAACTTTCCCCTTCATTATTAAAAATATGCAAAAAGAGTATCAGAATTATTTTTTAAAATGCACATTTAATGTTAAATCAAGAAATGTGATACTACCTGTAATATGCTCTGAAATTCTTAGCTCTGGAGAATATTCTTTATGCAGTATTAATAAATCAGAATTCCCATCTCTCTAGATGAGAAGACTAAGTTTGCTGTGAAGCACAAAAATGCTGTGATGATGAATTACAAAAGACTGTCATTTTTAAAGGATTTCTTTTTTAAAAAAAACCTTTCAGTTAATTATTATGCTGCAACAAAAATAAGCACTGAATATTAATGCAATTGTAAACAAAGTGTGGTGACTTTTAATTACAGATTTTTTTTAAAAAAACTGTGCACCATCCATGTAAATTTCCTTCTCTATGCTATTTGATTCAATTGTGAATAAATTGCTTACTAATAAAATGAGTCAGGCTTATGTTAAAATGTATACTAGTAAATATTTGTTGACTACAGCAATAATGTAATGCAGATTTACCTGGGATAAACTCATTTGAACTCAGTGACCTTCATTTCTGAATCATATGTAGGTTTGTCCTATTAAACTGATATTTTGCAAGAGGGAGGAAAGAGATCAGCAGCTTCTGATTCTGCATGATTTCACAGATTTTAGCCTTGTTTTCTAAGGTATAGATATCTTTCTTTCATTCTTTCTTTCTTCCCTACTCTTCCTCCTCCTCCTTCTTCTCCTTCCTTCCTTCATTTCCTTCTTTCATTCTATGACCCTTTCGAGTGGGAGGCGAGGGTCTTCATCACTAGATCATCATGACACTCCTACAATATAATAATAATATAATATAAATATAAATATAAAGACAATTGTAAATACAAGTGGAGCAGCAATGGTGCCTTTTCTGGCATGCACCAAGTACCTCCAGCCTATATTTCTCCATTGGGGCCCCACACCAACTGGCAGAACAAGTTTTTAAGGCTCATCCTGAAGGCCAGAAGGGTGGAATGGATCACATCTCAGGCAGCAAGATATTCCAAAGTTTGGGGGCCGTAGCAGAAAAGGCTCTTCTCCCAGACCCAGCCAGCTGAAATTTTTTGGCTGATAGGGTATGTCAGAATGAGGCCATACTCTAAGGCACCTGGGGGCAGGACAAGAAGCAATGGGTGGAAACTAATCAAGGAGAGAAGCAACTTAGAACTAAGGAGAAATTTCCTGACAGTTAGAACAATTAACCTCTGGAACAGCTTGCCTCCAGAAGTTGTGAATGCCCCAACCCTGGAAGTCTTTAAGAAGATGTTGGATAGCCATTTGTCTGAAATGGTATAAGGTTCCTGCCCACGCAGGGGGTTGGACTAGAAGACCTACAAGGTCCCTTCCAACTCTGCTATTGTATTGTATTATAATATACAATAACTCTGGTTCTTTAATTTCATTTTAAGACATTTACCACGACTTGCTAAACTCTTAAACTACTGAGAACTTTAATGTTGGCCATGCTTGATTTTTTCAACAACACACATGTTGTTCTGAAATTAGCATTGATCAGGATCAATTTGTTTTCATATTTTAAATCCTCAAGAGATTGCCAACAGTCCTCATAAAAGAGAAAACACTACATAATTGTATGCATCATTGTGGAAACAGTTGTGAACAATTCCTGCACTACATGTCTTCAGTTTTTTTTTTTTTTTTTAGTAATTGACAATTTCCATCCAGGATGAAATGTAGTATAATTCTATGGCATGAGTCCTATTCCAAGTGACTCATTTCATAGCACTGATGAAGTTACCTAGTTTGGGTAATGAAATATCTGCAAGAAAAAAACAACAACCTCAGAGAGCAGCAACAACAACAATGCCCCTTCTTATGATTCAGCTGGCCTATCTGAACAAGTCCCAAGTTTCCATCTTGTACTTCATATTACCAGTGAGTTGTTGTTTTTCCTTAGAAAATTTTTAGAAAGAGAAGAGACGGGATAAAAAGTACAGGCAGCAAAGCAGAATAGGTAGTGGAGTTGCCATGGTAATTTAATATGAAGTAAAATGAGTAATAATGCAGAATTTATGCAGAATGAAGTTGAGAAGCTTTTCATTTAGTTTATAGCCAATAATACCTGATTTTATCACAACAGTTCCACCTTCAGTAATTACTGGAATATGACTATAAAATTAAATCAGCTATGTGCCCTTAAGAAATCATAAGTAGGAAGATAGGAATTTCATTTTATTTACCAATATTATCTCCTTATAGGATTTTTTTTCTTTTCTTTTCGGGTGGGGGAGGAGGGATGACTAATACTGTATATGCTTTACTGATCTACAAAGAGGTCTTAGCAATTTTGAATTAATGCAGAAATTATTTTAACAAAAGATTGCAACAGCGAAATGGTAGAAATATGAATGAGTTTCTATGTGTAAGAATGCTTTTTGAGTTCTTACAGTGGTAAATCAAGTAGCATGGGGTTTACAGGGTGCAATAAAAATATTACCATAAAAACAGGAAAAACAGGAAAATGTGACCTAAAACCACACATTTATGTTTCCTAATGTTATTTTGGGATAGAAATTACAAATAGTTGAAAAATGTTTTTTTCTTTTTACTATAATCATCTGACATAGGAAAGATTAAAACTGCTTGCTGTTTTGAAGAATCAGCTCCTGAATAGGAAAAGTGTTACTTAAAAAAAAAATATGAAATGGATGTTAATGTATAGATCACCATCCTTCAAAACCATAAATCACCATCCTTCTACACCACATGCCTTTAGCACTGACTTCCCATCCAGAGTTCACCCTCCGAGGAACAACTGCTCCAAATGAAATATTCTACATAGCCCCAAAGGAAGAAAAAAACGGTATATTTTACAGCAAAGTTATAACAACTTTTTTGTGTGCATGCCTTTGGGTCAATGTTGACTTCTGGCAACTGCCTGGACTAAATCCTGTAGTTTTCTTGGCAAGGATTTACAGAAGATGTTCCATTGTCTCTTTCCTAAGGGTGAGAGTAAGTGAGGCTCAAGGTCACTTGCTTGGTTTCATGCCTAAGGCATGAGTAGAACTCATCAGTTTCTATTATTATTTATTTTTATTTTTTCACATTTATACCCCGCCCTTCTCCTGGCAAGGACCCAGGGCGGCGCACAGGAAATCTTAAAAACCATAGTCTGCTTCTAGTCTGCTTCCTTAGCATCTAACCCCAACCTGGCTCCCTATAATAACTTGGGGGAAGTCAAATATATTTAAATCCCAGTTTTGCTAATTTTAACCAAAAAAATATTTTTCCCCATTCAAAATCTGTCTCTTGAAATGTTGAGTCGTTGCCTTTTTAAGCACAGCTATGCATTGATCCTGATTCCATAAAGAATGTAATCCACTCTGTGTGCCGATCAACTGGGCTTCAAAAAGGAAATATAAGTGAGTATAGTGTAGGGGCAGGCAGGCGGACCCAGTTCAAAGTTGGATCGAACTGGTTCACTCCCAGTTGATAGTCAGAGTTACTGGTTCACCCAAACTGGTCCGAACCAGTAGAATCCCACACCTGCCTCCCACACTTGCCCACCAATATTCTTTGCAATGAGGTGCGCCAGAACTGCTATCATTGAGCAATGGGGACACATCACACTGTACTTTGCAACCCATTACTTCATGATAGACATTTTAGTCCTAATTATCTTTAACCAAGGACTATTTATTTAAAGCACCTCTGCTACAGCTTTACTCATGTGAACTATGGTAGTATATTTGCAAATACAGGTACTCTTTATTCAACAATCACTCATTTAGTGACTATTTGACATTACAACAGCACTGAAAGTGGAGACCTACAACTAGACTTCATAGTTGCAACCTGTGATGACCTGGGACACAGCACAGAGATAACGCAGGCAGCTGGCAGTTCAAACTGACCTTTTATTGCTCCAACTTACCCCAATTGCTCCCATGGTTCTGGCAAGTCCCAGGGCAAAGTGATGATAAACACACACCTCAAGCAGCCTTTGGCTGCAAACAGTCCATCCCAGCAAGTGTATACATCATGGATGCAATAAATCCAGTAGGGCAAATCAAGGAGTTCAGGAAGGAAAGGATACAGGTAATTAGTCAAGAAAGGCAGAAAGATTGCAAAAAATCAAAAAAAGTTCAAATGTTGCCACTCAACACTTTAGGAAGTCAGAGTTTGTCTCCCAGGTGTTCCTTGTGAAGAGGGATGGGGCACTCTTCTCCTGAGTAGCCTGCTCAGTCTGCAATGTTCTTGCCTTCTTTCCACTCTTGGTGCTCTTGGATCAGGAGGGGGTGGTCCTTGCTGGTCACCTGATCTCTGACTCTCATGGTCACTGCTTAGCGTCTCTTGGTCATCCTGTCTCTGTTCCTCCCTGCTTACAAGCTGACCTAATACTGAAAGGACCTGGCCTGACTGGAACCTGCCCTTCTCCATTTTCCTCCAAAGCTAATGAAGCCCCCTCAATCTCTGTCAGCTGCAGTTCCAGTTCGCCTTCCCCCACCGATTCAGGTTCCAAAGGGGGCATGACACAACTTTTGGTGTATCTGATCACAATTCAGATGCATGACAATTGACTCACAATTATTTTATATTGAAAAAGTTTTATTGGTTTTACATTTTTTAACAGGGTAGGGTAATGGTTACAAAGAAATTTTGAGAGCATTCACGTCAAAGTCATCGGACCTTCCGAGACCTCAAAATACACATTAAAACAGTTAACATAAAAAACATTTTCCATACCACTACAAGATGAAAGCAAGTACATTTACCTAAATTCTCCCTTCCATGCTGTCAGACATTTACAAAAAGTCCGGATAGAAATATTATGCAAAATTGTTCAAGAAAAATCAAGGCAAAGTTATTTTTTTGATCTAAGTCTTTTGGCTATTGTATCTTCTTTCTCTCCTCCCTGGCCCCCCGTAGGCGGGGCCGTGGCCCCCTCCGTCCCCCCTGGATCTTCCCCCAGGACAGAGGAATGTTTTTTAAAAAAGGCTTCCGCCTCAGCAACTGTTTTAATCCTCACTCTTCCTCCTTCCCAGAACACCAGCATCCCTTCAGGTGTCATCCACTTGAACCAAATCCCGTGCTCAAACAAGGTTTTAGACAAGAAGGAAAATTTCCTTCTTGAATCTCTAATTTTTCTAGGGATCTGCTTCAAGATAATGACAATGACAAATTTCACATGTATCTCTCTAGGCACTTCATTCATCCTGGCATATGCAGAATTAATTCTATAGGCTAGGTCAATGTCCCCCCTGATCTCATCCTTAGGTTTTTGTAAATAGTCTGCTAAAATTGTACTCATAAGATCAGGCAGGCATTCACCAGATTCCTCAAGAACATTCTGAAATCTCAAAAAATATGTCATTCTTTCCATATCTATCCTAGACACATGCCCATTTATTTCCCCCACCTCATTAGAAACATTTTTAATCTCTCCCTTAGCCCCCTCCAACCCTCCTTCCAATTCTTCATTCTTCTGTGTATTCTCCAACACTTGCTTCCGGGTATCCAATAGCTCCTTTTTGAAAATACTATTTTCAGCCCTCTGGGCCTTTATTTCTGATATCAAAGTTTGCATAGAGGTTTCAAGAGAAGCCATCCTTTGTTCCAAATTTACAAGTGCTGCTTCCTGTGCCATGGTTAAAAGTTAGAATCACTGCCACCAAGATGGCGTTTTCCGGGTGGAGCTGGTGGGGTAGATCAGGAGGTCAGTTCAGTTCAGGGCTGTGAAATTGCAAACAATTCAGAAACCAAAAGAGACACAGTTTCCCAAATCAGCAAATAGTAATAACGAAGGTATTCCAAAGAAGAAATCACAAATCCAACAAGAGAATTTTTTTTTCAAAAATCCAGAGAGAGTCCTGCTTTCAAAGAGACGCTGGAAATTTTCCTTAGTTGAAATAGTCAGGCAGGGACAAAGAGAAGCCACTTCCACCGCCCATCTCAGAGCCAGAGGGAGAGAGTAGCAAAATAAGAATTTTTTTTTAGTCAGCCAGACCTAGAAACAATGTTGCAGAGAGTCGCATTCCACTTTCCCTTGTTAAAGACCGTCCGGAGTGAAAGTTTCCGCTTTCTCTTTGCAGAGAAGCCATTTTAACGTGCCGCTTAAATCCGAGGGTTTTTTTTAAAAAAATAAACACCCCCCTCCCAGTCCGTTCAGCCTGGCTGGCAGCAGAAAAAAAGTTTTTTAAAAACTCACTCTCTCCTCGCAGCTGAAGCCTCGGGAGTCCTTTCGACTGAGCCGATCAGCCCTCTTCATTGTTGTGAATGGCGCCGTCTTCCTTAGGCGAAGGGAGAACCCCCCGCTAGCATGTTCTCCCTCACCTAAGCCACGCCGGGAGCCACTTCCTCCACCGCCGTGGGGGGGGGGGCGCCCCCCGACGAGCCGGCTTTACGGGAGACCCTCAAACAAGAGGAGTCTCGCCCCCGTGGGGGGGCAGAAGAAGAAACAAAGCGGCGAGCGAGCGCTAGGCTCGCCCGTCGCCACAGGAGCCGGAACCCGAAGCCGACTCACAATTATTATGTAGCAGCATTGTGTGGTCACATCTTCAGCCTACATTGCTGGCTTCTGACAAGCAAAGTCAATAGGGAAACAACTCAGTGATCGTGGGATTTTGTGATCACATTGGATTTGACAAATAGTGAAAACTGGAACTGCTGGAACTGCTGCTGTCAATTGGCATAATCATGTGATATTTTCTTTTATCACAGTGTTGCTTAGTGGCAAAGTTCCTGGTCCTAATTACTGTTAAGGAAGGACTACCTATTTTACTATTTATATGCAACACTACACTAATGTAAATGGAAATCTTCACAACAGTCACTTCACTGCATAACACAAAAATGTTTGTGATAAAGAATTAGAGAGAATACACTACTACTTAAAAATAAAATCAGCAAATAATTAAATATTTTCAGTTTATTACAATCAAAGATCAACCAAATAATTATACAATAAACATTGACAATTCAATGTTTCATGTAAAGTAGGCCTAGAGAATTTTAAAGAATTTTAGAGAGTTTTTATTTTTGTACATCATTTATATACATTTTCTCTGCATAATTTAGATGTGGACAGCATTGTCTATTAAATAATAAAATGGTTTGAATATATATTAAAAATTAGAGAAAAAATTAGGTGGCCGAGGGAATGATTTAATGGCTACTTTATGGGGATAAACTCAGTTGAACTCACTGAGCATGACTACTGTTGAATTTATGATCCAAAAGAGTTTCACCTAACACAAAATTAATCAAATAAATAAAACAGTAGTAATATACAAAGAGATAAAAATAGAAAACAAATTATACTTTAACTGTGAAGGATGGCAAAATGCTGGTTAAAATACTTCTCTTCTTCCTCTGAAAAATACTTTACTTGGTATGTGTCATTACTACCAGAAATTAAATTATGATAAATGATTTAAATGTGTGGTGAGGTTTATTTGCTCTCCGTGGACTAAATATAGCAAATCTGCACAAAGCACTTTATTGCAAAATATACCTTTCCCAACAACAGGCTATTGCTCTAGCAATCTAAGTCAATTTCACCGTTCTCAGCTTTGCAAAGTGACATTGCTACTTAAACATGTCCTTCATACTCAGCCTTTTAATGTTTATTTTGTTAATACTCACTTCAAATTAAAGTCTTGAGTGGAGAAACACTTGTCCAATGCCTGCCATCCCATGTCCTTATCTTATCATTCTGCCTCTCTGATTTCTGCTATGATTTCAGCTCCTTCTGGGGGCTGGCTGAAAGAGCTGCCTATCAAAGGAGTTCAGCTCCCCTCCATATATGAAAGGAAATTATTTTGGGAAGGTGCAGCAACAGAGCTCCAATCTTCAGAATTTGTGTTCTTTCTCTGGACCCTTCCAAAGGAATTCAGTTCCCCTTGGCAGGAAGCTATTTCAACCAACCCCAAGAAAGAGGTGGCATTCAGCAGGTTTCCACCAGTAGTGGAAATTTGGAGTAGTAAATACACCACTGGCTGGCCCCACCCCCATCTATTCTCTGCCTCCCAAGTCCCAGCTGATCGGGAGGGAATGGGAATTTTGCAGTAACCTTCCCCTGGAGTGGGAAGGGAATGGAGATTTTACAGTATCCTTCCCCTGCCATGCCCACCAAGCATGCCTACCAGGCCATGCCCACCAAGCTACACCCACAGAACTGGTAGTAAAAAAATTTGAATCCCACCACTGCCCTGAGATGCAGATTGTAATAAACTGCAGGTGGCTGCAGCTTGCAATCTTCCCTGATGACTTCTTCATTGACTTTCTTGGGAAGCCAGCAGTGTTACATGGCCTATTACTAAAACAAGCCAAGTACCCCAGATCATGATCCTGTGACTGCAGAGGGTTGGCTGAGCTGGTGCAGCTTTTTGTAATGGCCAGAAATTCTTAAAAACCTTTCTGAGACCATCACAATTCTGTATTGTCATTAAACAAACAATTGTAAATGGAGTAGTACCTGTACAACCTTTACTTTTTTCCTAATGTTCTTACAATAGTTGAGATGAGGTGCTGTTTCAGTGTAGTTGTTCCTCTTTAGTTGTTACTGAGTTCTCAGCAAAGCTTCAGTCTCCAGGCAGAACTCTCATCAGGATATGCTGCTCATCATAGCTTGAGGTTCTGGCCGCTGAATGAAGATCCTCTTACCAACTTATAATAGCTGCCAATCTCTTCCTTGTCTGCAGGCCATTTACCTTCACCTTTCCTGCCACATTGCCCTCTTTTTCCACTCTATCTTAGCATTTGTTTTTCTAAGCTAAGTATCTGCATTGAGATGCCGAGAGACATCATTGAAAACACCAGGGTGTGGCTCAATTAGCCAAGCAACCAGAACACCATCTTGGATGTCTACGAATGTATGAATGTCTGAGTGAGAGTGGTAGGAGAAAAATATGTCTGCATGACTGCAGCTACAACCTGTTTCAGTCCCTCAAATGCAGCTACAAGTATAATGAATGTCA
This sequence comes from Rhabdophis nuchalis, assembly GCA_039707465.1. Classification (NCBI taxonomy): domain Eukaryota; kingdom Metazoa; phylum Chordata; class Lepidosauria; order Squamata; family Natricidae; genus Rhabdophis; species Rhabdophis nuchalis. The sequence continues at coordinate 288,318,884 of CM077643.1, forward strand.
AATCAGTGCTATAACAAGGCAACTGTCAATTTTGTTACATCAAGCTTGGAACCTAAGTACCAGAAGTTCACTTTTTCCCATATAGAGTAGGCTCTAATAGTGCTAATGAAGCTGAGAATCAGTTGGGTTTATTATTGAAGGTATTGGCCTAGAACAGGGCTGTCAAACTCATGGTCCATGAGTCAGGTGTGTGATGCACTGGCCATATTCATGCCCAGTTTAGCGAAGGGGGGGGGGAATCACAATACGTCATATGACACCACTGTGATGACATGAGTTTGACACCCCTGACCTAGAATGTAGGATTCTGTGAATTCTAGGGCTCCTTTGGACATGAAAACCAGCTGGGTTACTTACTTCTTCTCTCTCAGTCCAGCCAACTTCACAGACAACTTCCACAACGGTCATGGGGAAAACAGAAGGCAGTAGTAGTACAAAGATCTGTCACCATGAAATGTCAACAATTTTTTAAAAAAATGATAAGATAAAAATCTAATAAAAGTGAAGTAAGATTGTTGGGGGGGGGGGGGTTCTTTGTAGTCTTTGCATGTAGTCTGGCAAGATTCTGAACCAAAAGCTCAAGTTTATGAGGAGAGAAAATGAATATGCATCTCTTCAAACAGCAGGTTTTTCAGGACTTCTGAGAGTTTAGGCTATTAACTTGCTAACAAACTCTTAAGAGGTTTTATAAGTTTCAGATTTGATTTGGTCAGAGCTATTTTAATCACTTTGTCTATGCTTTATTTGATATTGTTAGAGTCAACACTTAGTTAACATCTACCTTGACACTCATCAGAAGAAATTAATGATCACTTATAAGAATGGTTAGTCTAGGACAGGGGTTCCCAAACTTGGCAACTTTAAGACTTGTGGACTTCAACTCCCAGAATTCTCCAGCTAGCTATGGAGAAGCTGGCTGGAGAATTCTAGGAGTTGAAGTCCACAAGTGTTAAAGTTGCCAAGTTTGGGAACCCCTGGTCTAGGAGGTGATCAATTTAGGGTATCTAACAGGGTTAAAGAATTTTGCAAATTGACCCATTATTTGGAACAAGGAAAGGTAATGTGTCATTTTGCTTAAGTCGTGGTCAAAAAAGTCTGGGCAAAGGTCCAAAAGTAATAAGTTCATTATTAGCATATTAAAAAACACACCCACTTAGCTAATTAAGTGTATCCCCGTGTATATTATTATATGTTAGGGTATAGCGAAGAATATGGTTTCACTAAATCAGGAACAAGTGATGAAATATCAGGATACTCTGATGTGTACAGTGTATGCAATTTTATTATATAAAAACAGTGTGGTGAATATCAGCAGGCACACTATATTTGGACTTGGACATTGAGCATACTTCTCTTTAATTTTGTGCAGTAATAAAGGATTGTGTCTATTCACTTGTGTCTATTGGTTCAAATTACACCAAGTAAAATGAATCCAGGATTAGACTAGGTCAGGGGTCTGCAAAATCGGCTCTTTTAAGACTGGTGACTTCAACTCCCATGGCTGGCTGGGGAATTCTGGGAGTTGAAGTCCACCAGTCTTAAAAGAGTCGACTTTGCAGACCCCTGGGCTAGGTCAACTCTTCTAAGAAAAAACAACAAACCAAACAGAACCATAGAATTGTTACACAGAAAGCAAAGATGTTCAACTGGCTACCTCTGAGATATCTGGATGCTTTCTATCTTTCTGGATGGAGAAGCCTAAGGTAATAACTAAACATTTAAATATGAAGGTCATATCTCATCTCCTATTGTTGGATCTATGTTCATTTTTGTTTATGTTTCCACTTCATTAGGAACATGGTTTGGAAAACTTAAGGAACAGGAAAAGTCTATCGATTTTAGATTGAATAACTCATTTTGTTCTGTGTTGGTTTGACCAAACATTACTGGTACTTAAACATTTGTATGTCCTGGAAACATATCAAACCTATGTTCCATGGGACTTACTTTTCTGAACTCAGTGAGTAACTATTGTATTGGTATTTACTTATGATAATGGCTTTGTATTTGTTTGTTGAATCTAATCAGGAACTATAATGGTATTTGCAAATAAGCATCTATGTAATTTTTTTTCTGAGAAGCATGGTGAATGGAAAAGGTTTAACCAATGTAAAATGAGAAATTTAGTTAGGATCCATGGATGTGAATGAATAATAGAACTGCTCAAAGCTTTGATTAGAAACTTCAATTCAAAGTCAGTTTGACTGAAAGCCTGAAGCAAACCAAGTTTCATAATCAAATTGAAAGTCAAAGCAATTCATCAAACTGGATATATCCAAACATATTTGACAATTCAAATCAAAGCATTGCATTGACTCAATTTTCTAAGTTGATAGGGATTATTGGTTGGCTTGATTAGCCAAATTGAACAATTGACTGCAAGTAGATTCCAACTCTGTACAACTTTTAATGAATATTTTAAAGAAAATAGTCAACATTACCACTTTGGCTTAGACTGCAGCAAAATCCATAATGGTACCTGGTCTTTTAAAAGACCACTAGGCTTGTTATGAAACCTGTGCTCATCTTTCAAAAGACTAGTAGATTTGTCTGTGTAAACATTTTTGCTATTCTAACTCCATTATCAATACTCCTCTAGATACTTGATACCATTCATATGTGACACTAACTCATTTGAGGTATTTGGAGATGGAATAAAATTCACTGTGAAATTCTGTCAGATTCTTTTTAAGCCCAAGTTGCAGAAAGAATAGCAAAGCTGTCTATTAACCTTCTGTAGGCATGGTAAATGTCTGCCCAAAGTAGCCCATCTGACAGGTCAGTTGGTTGGAAAATAGGCTTTTATTTATTACTAGCTGTACCCGCCATGTGTTGCTGTGGCCAAGTTTGGTTAAATGAAAAAGTTTCCCCTCATAGACCCTCTCAGCGACCCCCTTCCTTCTCTGCCTCGGGTTCCTCTCCCTCTCCCTCCCCTCCCTCTGTTACTCTACCTACCTACCTACCTACCTACCTACCTACCTACCTACCTACCTACTGTATTTCTCCCCCCCTCTCTATTCCTCTACCTATGTACCTACCTACTGTATTTTCCCTCGCTCCCTCTACCTACATACTTACCTACATACCTACTGGTTGGTGGAGGGGGGCGGTGGTGGAAGAGAGGCCACTGACTCAGGCCTCTCTTCTCTCTCTTTTTTCTCTTTCTTTCCTTTCTGTCTCTCTTTTTTCTCTCTTTCTCTCTGTCTGTCTGTCTTTCTTTCTCTCTTTCTTTCTCTCTCTCCCACTTTCTTTTTCTTTCTTTCTCTTTTTCTTTCTCTCTCTGTCTCTCTCTCCTTTGTTTGCCCATCTGTCACTCTGTGTGTGTGTGTGTGTGTGTGTGTGTGTGTGTCTCGCATTCAGGCACTTAAATCACTCATTCTGTGTCTATCTATCTTTCTCTCCCTCCCTCCCACTCTCTGTCTCTCTGTGTGTGTCTGTCACCCTCTGATTCCCCCCTCCCTCCCTGTCTCTCTCTGTGTCTGTGCCTCTCTCTGTCTGTCTGTCTCCCCCACTCCCAAGTCTCCTCAGCTCCTGGAAGTAGCCTGGCGGGCCCGCCAGCCCGCTGGCTGTACTTACTCGCTCGCTCTCTCATCCATCTACCGGACAAAGGAACCTGGCGTCCGATGGGTGAGCAAGCGAGCGAGCGAGCAACCGCGGCCGGCGGGCCAGCGGATTGTTGGGCGCTGCCGCAGCAACTTTCCTTACCCGCCCGCCGGCCAGTCGGCCACAGTTACTCACTCGCTCGCTCACCCACCGGACGCCAGCTTCCTTCGTCCGGTGGGTAGGTGAGCGAGCGAGTAACCGCAGCCGGTGGGCAGGCAGGTTGTTGGGCGCTGCTGCAGCAAGTTTCCTTGCCCGCCCACGCTTGCTCGCTCGCTCACCCACCCACCGGACGAAGGAACCTGGCGTCCCTGTCCCCGCCCCCCGTCCCCGCCCGCCGCACTCACTCGCCTTAGTCTGCCCCAGCCGCCCGGCTGCGCGCTCTGCCCAGGGGGCTGCCCCCTCCTCCTCCTCTCTGGCGCTGCGGCCCGGTCCCTACCAAGCCATGGACCGGCACCGGTCCGCGGCCTGGGGGTTGGGGACCCCTGATCTATGGGATAGTTGTTCCCAGCCAGATTTTGGTAAATTACAAGTCAGGTCTCCCCTCTTATTCACAATGATGCAGCCCTCAGTTTCAGCAACAATAGTCAAAAGCCAGGGCTTTGAGAACTTGGTCTTTGAATAATCAAATAGACAATATCCTTTCCTCAACAGAGGCATTGGCCTTTACTTCCCATCAAATGATCATTACCACCATAATTATTTAAACCTCCTCTGATTATCTCCCCTTGTTTCATTTCCATCTCCATCCTGATTTTTCACATACCCTCTTATAACATATCCCTATCTCTTCTCCATCAAACTATCTCCTGGTTGCGTTGTCCATTGCAACATCCATTCTGAAAGCAATGTCCATTCTGCAGCCACTATCCTCTTCAACTAATACCTTAACATTCAACAATCCCCCTTCTCTCCCCTCCACACACTTCTGCCTTGATCCTAATCTCATTGGATTCATATTAGAAGAGTTCACTTCACTTCCTTTACACAAATCCTTCTTGGCAATTCCAGACACTTCTCCAATTATCTCTTTCTACTGTTTCTTCCTACTTTATCAGTACGGGTAGCATCCTGGAAAACTAATCTTCAATGAACACCTCTTCTCTGCTCTACTGATCAGTCAGGCTAATTTTGGACAGAAGTTTACCACACTTACAGAAGGCTGATAGATCTTTATTCACAAATACTCTCAATGAAAGGTTAAGTGGTGCAGAAGCTCTATCCCAAGGATCCACCAACCCACCCTTTCTTGACCAAGGCTGCTTGAACATACTTTAAGGGGAGAGAGTAAATTAATGGTGCTTTTTCCCATAGGTAGCTTACGCTGGGTAGGGAGAAAACAAAGTCAGGGAAATATATCCATTACCAATATTAAATTATCCCACAGTAAAGCTAAATTTAAAGGGACGCAGCAGTAAAGGGATGCAGTGGCCCAGTGGCTAAGACACTGAGCTTGTTGATCAGGAAAGTCAGTAGTTTGGCAGTTCGAATCCCTAGCGCTGTGTAAAGGAGTGAGCTCCAGTTACTTGCCCCAACTTCTGCCAACCTAGCAGTTTGAAAGCATGTAAAAAAATGCAAGTAGAAAAATAGGAACCACCTTGGTGGGAAAGTAACAGCATTCCGTGTGCCTTCGGCATTTAGTTATTCTGGCCACATGACCACGGAGATGTTTTTGGACAGCACTGGCTCTTCAGCTTTGAAATGGAGATGATCACTGCCCCCTAGAGTTGGGAATGGCTATCACATATGTGCAAGGGGAACTTGTACTCAACCTAAATTTAAGCTAATTCAAGGCCTTGAAAAATGCATGCTTGTATGGCTGAGAGGAAGATCTCTGTGTATCCAGTCTTGTGTTAATAACTGCACTGAATAACTTGTGCAACTTTTATTTATCAGCTTGTAAGTTGTTTTTTTGTTCAGTTATGCATCTTTGCTATTTTTTTCCTGTTTCTTTATAATATACAAGCTCCTACTGGCTGTGACCTAATTATTATTTTTTTTGCGATTTTCATTATTACTTTTTAAAACTGGATTGCAGCATAGTCTGGTATTTTAACTTGCTTCAGTGTTGGGGAGGGTTTAGCCCTTTCCTATTTAGCAAAATCTTTTCATACTTTACATTGATATCACTATACGCTTTATTAAACATTATCTATATGATTTTTTTTTTAAAAGGAATATTACAGAGTTAGGGAAAGATTGGCCCTTCTTTCTCCAAGACTGTAAAACTTTCTCTATTTTTTTTCAGAGAGAGCTATCCTAAGGGTGGGGGGGGGAAGCATTATATCAGTTGTTGATGAGAACTTGAAGCTATTTTCCATTTTCAGCCTTGTGAGAGGGGAGGGGGAAAGAAAGAGAAATAAAAGAAAAGGAACTGCTGGAAGGCTTGAAGGAATGGATCATCCTGGAGAATATCTATCTATGTGGTCACTAAGAGTTGACACCTATTTGATGGCACATAATCATCATCATAGCCTGGAGGAAAAAGCAGAAGAAGAAATAAGAACCACGATGCAGTATAATATGTCTGTGGGCTGAAGGTTTACTGTGATTCTTCTTTTTAACTCTATGAAAAAGCCAGATGGAAGTAGTAGATCAGGCAAAAGATGAATTAGATCCATAGTTCTCATTGAATGAAAAGAAAAGAAAAGCTGTCCTTGTATTTTTTTTTAAAAAGCCCACAAGACTATGCTGTCTTTCAAGATGGAAAGAGTAGTTGTTCGAAGCTATAAGCTTAAATCACCAGTTGATGAGCTCTTTTGTTTTTGCACAGGAGCAATTGTTAAGATGAAGAATGGTTCACCAAGTTTAGTTTGACTGAAACCAAATAGAGTTCCTAATCAATTCTGAGGTTAAGGGTAACTGGGTAGAACAGTAAGGAAGATTGCAAGAGATGTCCATTTCATGGCAGAGTTATCTACTGAACTCACTGCCAGAGATAAAAATAGCTTGTGGGAAAGAGCATGCCTACCACAGAAAGCAGAGTAACAGACTAGACCTGTTTTTAATTCTCACTGCCCTGTAAACACTGGAAACCTTTCAACTGATGTTGTAAACAAACACACATGCATGACAAATGCACCACAGCGAAAGGTCTGTTACAGGAAATGTTTGTGGAAAATGGCTATGCAAAGTAAAATTATGTATAGATGTATATGTATAGATGTGTGTATTAGTGGAAATGCGCGCAAAATTAAATATGCATTTTGGGTTTTTTAAATAATGTAAATTGATGTGGAAAAAGAGAGAAGTAAAATTAGTACCAGGAAAATGAGCAATCAGGCAATCATATTTGTGTATCCCACTGCCTGCTGTGGGAAACTTAAGAGGCATCTCCCATGTACATATACATTTTCGCATAACTACTGTGCAAAGTACAGCATGCTGTTCTTGGCATGCTTCTTCTATGTATAAGAAGCAAGTACCTCTCTCTTATAACAGATAATATTTCTTTATACTGTATAAGTGTATGCGAGGGGTGGATACTGCATATATGTATGATAAACTAGTTGATAACCCGGCATTGCCCGGGTATTTATTTATAAGGTGGAACTGTCTGGACTAAACGTAATTTCTAATGTTGGATTTTCCCCCTTACCAGAGGGAGCCCCCTTTTGGTGTGCTGTGAAGCCATTACTATGGCATTTCACTGCCCTGCACAGTAGAAGCCATTTTACGGCAGTGCAAAACAAACCATTTAAGGCACAACAGGCTGTATCTTAACAGAACAAACACCCTGACGGATATTATGGGTGCCTTACCCCCACAGTATTTTTTTCCAGAGAGTAAGTTATTTGGGTCCTAAATTTGACTGAAAATGCTCAAGGCGTTCCAGAGTTATGCTGAAATACACAGACAGACAGACAGACAGAGGTATATACGGAGAGGGTGGGAGGTAGGTAGGTAGGTAGGTAGGGAGGGAGGGAGGGAGGGAGGGAGGGAGGGAGGGAGAGAGAGAGAGAGAGAGAGGGTGTTTTGGTAAGGCCACACTTGGAATACTGCATACAGTTTTGATCGCCACGATGTAGAAAAGACGTGGAGACTCTGGAAAGAGTGCAGAGAAGAGCAACCAAGATGATTAGGGGACTGGAGGCTAAAACATATGAAGAACGGTTGCAGGAACTGGGTATGTCTAGTTTGATGAAGAGAAGGACCAGGGGAGACATGATAGCAGTGTTCCGATATCTCAGAGGGTGCCAAAGGAAGAGGGAGTCAAACTATTCTCCAAGGCACCTGGGGGCAGGACAAGAAGCAATGGGTGGAAACTAATCAAGGAAGGAAGCAACTTAGAACTAAGGAGAAATTTCCTGACAGTTAGAACAATTAATCTCTGGAACAGCTTGCCTCCAGAAGTTGTGAATGCCCCAACCCTGGAAGTCTTTAAAAAGATGTTAGATAGCCATTTGTCTGAAATGGTATAAGGTTCCTGCCCACGCAGGGGGTTGGACTAGAAGACCTACAAGGTCCCTTCCAACTCTGCTATTGTATTGTAGAGAGAGAGAGAGAGATTTCAGAATCAAATAAGGGTAACACAGTAAAATGGAACAAGATTTTGATTCATACAGTATATTTATATTTGTACGTTTTGAAAAATTTCTAAGACACACACTTATGGCTTTTTGTACTAAGAGCATTGCCTTTTTAATTGAATCCCTGCCTTAGATCAGAATGTTCATCTACTGAAATGTGGAGAGCCAGATATCAAAGAAATTCAGTGTGGTTTTGTTTCCTGCAAGAATGTACAGGTAGCATTTTAAAATGATTTGTGAAAAAAGATGGAATTTTATGCCCACTTATTTAGGAGACAGTCTCACTGAATTCTATTATTATTATTATTATTATTATTATTATTATTATTATTATTATTATTATTATTATTATTATTATTATTATTATTATTATTATTATTATTATTTGGTTAATCTTTAGTGAGATTCACAGCCTTTGGGGCTCAAAGTGGCTCAACAGGTCAAAGTAGCTCAACAGCTCAACACCTAACCAAAGACCTAGGAACTGTTAAGGTAACGTCGGAAGATACAAGCTGTTCCAACTAGGGTGGTGGTTATTATTGTTGTTGTTGTTGTTGTTGTTGTTGTTGTTTACTTTATTCATTAAACATGAAGCTCAGTAAACTGAACATTCAGAAATGCATCACAAATACCATTGACTGGTGCTAATGGTGGATATGGGTTGCTGCCAGCATCCAAGGTATATCAACCAAGTACCTTCTTAAAATGTATGATGTTCATTTTAAGAAGGTACTTATTATTATTATTATTATTATTATTATTATTATTATTATTATTATTATTATTATTATTATTATTATTATTATTAACATAAATATAAAGAATTTTTTAAAAGCTAATAAAGAATAGAAGAAAAATCCAACAGAAGGAAACAATTATGTAGACATGTAATTTTAGGAAGAAAAGGAAACGTTTTAAATTTTTGTGTTTGCATCTTTCTACTCTAGTCTGATATTAAATATGCAGACTAATCTAAGGTAACTGTGGAATCCTTGGTGTTCTCTGAGCTTGGTTGTTCACTTGCAGATGCTTCATTACCCAACTACATAACATTATCATGCAAGTGGCTTTGCACCTTGTTTATGTACAACCACTTGTCCTGCCAGTCTTGGTGGGGATGTGGTTTTTCTCCTTGGAAGTTCCTTATTTAGAGTATTGTTTGTCTGTTTGATAGCTTGCCTATTGATTGCTAAAGAAGATGTTTTGTGGTCTTTTTATTTCCTTCTTAGCTTTTTTATTGCCTCTTTTGAATGGTGTGAAAATGTGGTTCCTCTCTATGTGACAGTTAATGTGTCTAAGTGCCAAATTTTGAGTTCTCTAATGGTTTTGGATTTAGTTTGGTCTAGTATGCTCATAGTTTTCCAGTTGAAACTATGATTGAGTCTGCGTACATGTTGTGAGATTAGAGTTCACCTCCATCTATTCCCACCAGATTGTGTTGTATTTTGAATATACCCTATTTAAGTATTATCCGATGAGAGTTTTCCTTGCCTAAAGATTTGAATGGAGGAAGAGGAAAGACAACTGCTTTCTCTTTATGCCAGAATGTATCCAGAGAGGAAAAAGAATATCCAAACTTTCAGAAAAAGTATATACTGATGAAAATAATTGGGGAGAAAAAAATTCCTTAAAGTAAATTTGCAAGAAACCTGAGTAGAACCTTCTGGAATAAATTTGGGGGCATTTCCCAGAACAGAAATGTTTGATATGAATTAATCGCAAATGGTTTTAGTATTTCATTGCTCTGCATTCTGAGCTGGAGCACATCTACTTCATATCTTTGAATGTATCATTTATGTGTTATTTATTTCAGGCAGTTTAGGGAGCTTTATTATTGCATTTTTATGCTCCCAGAGAGAAATATGATGCATTTCATTTGTGAAAAATGCTGTTAGGAATTTTTTTTTAATTTCGTCTGTATTCTCTGCCTTTGTTAGTCATAGTAAAGGATTACCTACTGAAGCAGAAAACGAAAGCAATCTGGATTTATTTTGTAATACACTATAGCAGATTGAGCCCAGAGGCCTAGGAAGAGTTTGTTCAGTAATAAGGTCAGTTCATTAAACACAGAATTTCTCCTGCTAATTTCCAGTTTTCATATGGGGCATCATGGACTGAAATAGCATTATCTCTCATATAGCTTGTTTGTACATCGTGGTATGACATTTCTGAGCAAAGATTATGAGATTCCATGAACCACTGTGAAAGCAGATTCATAAAATGTTCCCTGTTACTAATCTTGAAGGCAGAGCTATTAATTGCCATTTTAAAAAAAGATGCTATAGAATAAAAGTCATTATAATGTCTTACATCAAAAAACTATATGATGTGTTTGTGTGTATAGTGGCTGGGTTGTGTAGTGGTTAGAGCACAGTGGTTAGAATGCAGTACTGTAGGCTACTTCTGCTGACTTCCAATTACTTGCAGTCTCACTAGGCTCAAGGTTGACTCAGCCTTCCATACTTCCAAGGTCGGTAAAATGAGGACCCAGATTGTTGGGTCCAGATATGCTGACTCTGTGAACTGCTTAGAGAGGATTGTAAAGTACTATGAATGGTATATAAATCTAAGTACTATTACTATTAATAGATAGCATCATGTTAAAGCACTGCCTTTACTAATAGGGGTCTTTGAACCAAGACCCTTTAACATTCATTTGCCTACATCAAAATATGAGAATAACATGAACTAGAAGAGTTATGCCAGTTCAGATGTTGCCCAGATTAATGAGATCTACTTCAAATACAATAGAGTAGAGTAGAACAGAACAGAACAGAATAGAATTCTTTATTGGCCAAGTGTGATTGGACACACAAAGAATTTGTCTTTGGTGCATATACTCTCAGTGTACATAAAGAAAAATAAAATAGAATACATTCATCAAGAATCATAACATACAACACTTAGTGATAGTCATAGGTTACTAATAAGCAATCAAATTATACTAAATCAATATAAATTTTAAAGATACAAGCAACATGGTTATAGTCATAAGTAGGAAGAGATAGGTACTAAGAAGGAAGAGAAGAAGAATAGTAATACAGTCTTAGTAGGTAATATGACAGTCTTGTGAGAATTAGTTGTTTAGCAGAGTGATGGCAATTGGGGGGGGGGAACTGTCCTTGTGTCTAATTGTTCTGGTGTGCTGTATCCTATAGCACGTTCACATTGCTACTGAACTGGTTACAAAGGTAAGTGAATTTCAGCCCTGATCAGCAGCCCTGTTAGGTATCAAAGCCACTGTCAGGGATGAACTCAGAGCACTCAGGGGTACATCAGTAAAATAGCACCCAAAGATGAGCTGCTGAGAGGATGCCTGAAGCAGCAGCAGATATGGGAGAAATATCAAATAGAGGAAGTGCCTAGGAAGATAAGACTGGTGATGGTGCATGGAATGTACCATCAAAAAATAGTTGAGGTGGCAGACTTTAGGTAATCCTACCTAAGTGGCTGGAAAACACTGAGGACACTGGTCATAGCAGCATAAGAACAGGCATTAGGCACCAGATCCATAAATACTAGACCAGGGGTGGCAAACTTTGCAACTTTAAGTCTGAAGGACTTCAGCTCCCAGAAGTCTGGGAGCTGAAGTCCTTCAGACTTAAAGTTGCAAAGTTTGCCCACCCCTGTACTAGACAGAATGCAAGGTACAGAAAATGCAGAAAGACTTTGGAGACAGCTCAACACATGGTGGCAGGGTATAAGGTGTAGGCAGGAACAGCATACACTGAACAGTACAATCAAGTTGCTAGCATTGTGTACAAGAACAACTGTACCAACTATTGGCTAGACCTTCATGAATCTAGATCCCATAAAATGTTGTGGAAAAAAGGAGGGCTATGATCCCCTAGGATTTCCAGATACAGACAGATAGGCCAATCAACCAGACATTATGGTAGTAGTCAGACTACCACAGTGGTGTTGAGAGTTGTAGTGATACCAAGTGATAGCAACATCAGGAAAAAAGGAATATAAGAACCTATAGAATTAAGGAGGAAGTGGAGAAGATGTGAAAAGTAAAGGCCAAAGTCTGTATAGGCTCAAACATATACAGAGGTGGTATTCAGCCAGTTTGGACCAGTTCGCTCAAACCAGTAGTGGAAATCATGGGTGTGCCTGCCAACCTGCCCCGGCTCTATGCCGTCCTATTTAGGCATATTTTTGAGGCCAGGCACATGCATGGAAGGTGCCCATGTGCCCTCTTTGTCCATGTGGGCAGGTGAACCAGTGGTAATAAAATGTGCAACTCACTGCTGAACAGATCCCGGGAACAATATCAGAATTCAATGAGGAAGCTGGCAGGAAGTCAGAAGTCATTCCTGATTCCACTACTTTTTTCTCCCCACCTGTGGTCATTCTGTTTCTCTGGTTAAATAAGGAAATACACTTCAAAACGATGACTGAAAGGGCACAGATTGTCTACTGGCTCTATAATTCTTAGGCATTAAATAGACTTGAGGTTACCAATATTATACAAGCGTTTCATCAGAAAGTCTTTGGGGTTTACAGGAATTTATTCCACCAGTAGTACATAGTACTTTCTCTCTCTCTACTCTTTAAAAAAAATTAGCAAAGTCAGGCAAGTTTCATTTTCAGGTGTGAAAAGCAATTCAGGTAGTATTTCAGTCCTAACAAGCTGGATTGCTTTCCTGTCTTCCCCCACTTTTCTGATGAGTGACAGTGAAGCAACACTAAAGCAATAAACCTTGACCTCACATGATAAGATGGGAGATAGCCTGAGTTGATAAATAAAATAAAATAAAATAAAATAAAATAAAATAGTGAAGTGAAGTGAAGTGAAATGGAATTGAATAATAAAATAATAAAATAAATAATAAAAATAAAATAAAATCCCCTGCGGTGATATTTTTCTAGAAATGCTGTATTGTTTTATTCCAAACTAGCTATACCCGGCCACGCGTTGCTGTGGCCCAGTCTGGTTAAATGGCCCACCAATCTGTGTGTAGATCTACACCTGCACACATACACACAACCACCATATAACCCCCAATCTACCTACCAACTGTATTTCTCCCTCTCTATCCCTCTACCTACCTATCTACTGCATTTCTCCCTCTCTCTCTCTATTCCTCTACCTACCTACCTACCTACCTACTGTATTTCTCGCTATCTATCTATACACCTACCTACCTACTGTATTTCTCCCTCTCTATCTATCCCCCATCTACCTACCTGCCTACCTACTGTATTTCTTCCTTTCTCCCTCTACCTACCTACCTACCTACCTATCTACTGTATTTCTCCCTATCTAACTATCCCCCTACCTACCTACCTACCTACCATATTTATTCCTTTCTCCCTCTACCTACCTACTTACTGTATTTTTCCCTCTCTATCTATCCCTCTACCTACCTACCTACTGTATTTCTCCCTATCTATCTATCCCCCTACATACCTACCTACCTACCTACCTACCTACCTACCTACATACCTTATTTCTCCCTCTCTATCTATCCCTCTATCTACCTACCTACTGTAATACAATAATACAATAGCAGAGTTGGAAGAAACCTTGAAGGTCATCTAGTCCAACTCCCTATACCCATAATGGCGAACCTATGGCACGGGTGCCAAAGGTGGCACACGGAACCATTTCTTAGGCCACGCGAGGCATTGCCCTGTCAGCTTCAGTGTGTATGTGTGCCCTGGCCAGCTGATTTAGGCCTTCTTTTGAGGCCATTTGTTGCCCTCTGGAGGTGGGGGAAGGCTGTTTTCACCCTCCCCAGGCTCCTATAAACCCTCTGGAGCCTGGGGAGGATGTAAAAAACATGCCAAATTCAGGGGGTCATGCACATAGCATTATGAATGTGGCACACCTGTGCACATCGCCCCTGCACTCCCCCTTCTTTTGGCATGCGAGCCAAAAAAGGTTAGCCATCACTGCCCTATACCATTTCAGACAAATGGCTATCCAACATCTTCTTGAAGACTTGCAGTGTTGGGGCATTCACAACTTCTGGATGCAAGCTGTTCCACTGGTTAATTGTTCTAACTGTCAGGAAATTTCTCCTCAGTTCTAAGTTGCTTCTCTCCTTGATTAGTTTCCACCCATTGCTTCTTGTTCTGCCCTCAGGTGCTTTGGAGAATAGCTTGACTCCCTCTTCTTTGTGGCAACCCCTGAGATATTGGAAGGCTGCTATCCTGTCTCCCCTAGTCCCTCTTTTATTAAACTGTATTTCTCCCCCCCTCTCTCTATGGGCTACCTGGGAGTTTGCTATCCTCTCTGCCTTGTCTTGGCCATTTTAGGCCTCCGTAGAGTGTTCTTGAGGAAATGACTGTTGGAAATGCCAGGTGGGAGGAGTTACAGGGAGATGAAAACATGATCAGTGGGTACATTTTACATTTGTGTACCTTGCACATGACACACATGTGCTAGGCACAAAATGAGTATGTATTCTATTATAGGAAGTCCTTCTGAACATTGTGTGAAAGTTTGGTGTAAATCGGTGCAGTAATTTTTAAGATTAGTGGATTCGTAAAAAATATTTTACATTTTTATTTATATAGATATGTCCTTGGAGATTATAGGCTACTTTGCTCTGAATCCATTCTGGGTCATAGAGCGTTTTATTTGTTTGTTTTCCTAATATTGAGAAATTCTTTTAATCTTCTTGAGAGCAGACAATCTATCAGTTAGAGAAAAAATAAGTTTCTTCCTTCCCAGCAAGTTCTGCGTGCAGGTTTTTCCTCCCCACTCTTCTATTTTAATATTTACCTCTATTTTCCAATATCTTGCTATTTTAATTCTACCCATTATAATCATAATTACAGAGAATTTTAATAGACTGAATAAACCAAATTTATTGAAACAATTGTTTAATAGTTTTCAGCATTTTCAGGAAATGACCAAAAACGATTTCATCTGTTTCAATTTTCTACCTGCACAGAAATATTTTAATAGTCTGCAAAGACCTAAAGAAGACGTTTAAACTTTCTAAGGTATCAAAAAAACCTATTCAATCATAGGCCTTAAGTGAGGTGAAAGGATTTCTTTAACCTTGATCATTTCCCATGACTATGCAGTCAAGTAATGCAGAAAGCCAAGTTCTGCAATAGCCAAGAGTTCGAGTATTTAAAGTCCTTTTCTGCAAAATGATTGAAAACTCAACATGAATTGTACACAGTCTTCTTTGCAGTTCAGAATAGAGATTTACTTTATTGTTCCTTCAGACTGTTGTTGATTATACACACACACATATTCTTCACATTTCTGCATGTGTATGTATGTATTAATTTTTTGAACTCCTGACCACTCTCTGGACTAGTCCCTGAAGCTTTCTAGGCCAGATTTCAGAATTGGTTTGCCATTACCTCCTTCCTGGGGCTCAGAGAGAATGACTGAAGGTTATGCAGCTGGCTTTGTGCCCAAGACTCATACTTTCCTGGTTTCTCGTTGGATGCTTTTAACCACTATACCACACTGACTCACAACTTCACACATATCACATTTTATAAACTTTGTTACCAGGTATTTGAGCCTATTCTATTTGGCTAATATCCACTATTTGCTAATAATCAATGGTGGGATTCAAATAATTTAACAACTGGTTCTCTGTCCTAATGACCGGCTGGGTGGGTGTGGCCATGGTGGGTGTAGCCAGCAGGGTTGACAGACAGCACTTGGGTTCCTGCACTCCCTGGGAGAAAAAACGGGCCACGGATGGGCCACACTCCCCCCCCCATGCCCTGTTTTGGGCCTACTATGCCTCCCTGCACTTACCTGGAAGCCAAAACAGGGCATGTGCGGACTCCTGGAAGTGGTGGGGCAGGAAGGAGAAGGGCCAGCCAGCAATTTAACAACTGTTTCACCTGAACCGGTTGAATCCTGCCACTTGTAATAATGACTTAATATTACTCAATTTATTTTTTGATTTGCTATCTTCATTTCTGTAAGGTGCTTCATGCCACAAAGGCAAAATAATTCATCTCATTAAGATCAGTAATGGCTTCCTTCACTTCATTGTGGTGCTTTATATCACTTCTCTGGCCTCTTTGGCAGCCCAATAGCTGGGAAAGGCATTTCTACATGCCATTGTTCATTCCAGAGGAGGCCTCAAAGTCAACAGAAAGCAAAGCACCACCACAGCTTCAATGAGCATTTCAAAGCTATACGTCACTCAAAGCATCATCAAAGCAAAGCTTCAAAGCTTTGCATAGCTGTAATATTCATTTTAATTAAATACCTTGCAGGGATCTGGAGAAAAAGAAAATATTTTTTTAAAAAAACATGATATTGAGGTGTTTGAGGTTCCTTTCACTTTCCTTATTTAATCCCAGGCTATGACTAGAAGAAAATTTCTATAATCTCATTGTTATATAGAGAAAGCCTTCTGAGAATAAGGGAGTAAGAAAGAAAACATGCTATGCCATCCTTGAGATCCTTTCCAAGCATAACCTGAGCCTTCCTAACCAGAGATATTTCTATATTCTTTAATTATTATGTTCCAGACCATGCTGCTGCAGCTTGGCTGTTTTCCTCACTGAACCTAGGCACTGTAACAAGGGAATTTAAGAGCAAAACCTAAGATTTCAGTCTTACTCTGTCCAGGAAGTAAGCAACATTGAAACAAAAACAAAAAAACCCTCATTATTTGGATGTGATTCACTATAAAGAAACAGCCAATACTGTCTGATATCACTTGTCTTAACAAAAAATTATTCCAAGGAATATTTAGACCCTCATTTAGACTCAGCTGAAAATTCCATTGGCCTTTAATCAGTGGTGGGATTCAAAAAATTTTAGTACCAGTTCTGTGGACATGGCTTTGTGGACGTGGCATGGCTTTGTGGGCATGGCTTTGTGGGTGTGACAAGGGAAGGATGCTGCAAAATCCCCATTCCCTCCCCACCCCACTAACCTGCTTTCCAGCTCCATTCTCCTGTTCAGGGCAGCAAAAGAAGATCAGCTGGGAGACTGGGAGGCAGCAGGGGCGTGGCCAGCCTATTTGCCAGTTCTTCAAACTACTCAAAATTTCTACCACTGATTCTCCAGAACCTGTCAGAACTGGCTGAATACCACCTCTATGTTTAAAAAAGATGAATGTTTCTAATGGAAATCCATGGGAGATTTAAAAAATCCCCTTCCATTTTGCAGACATTATGTCCATTTTTAATGTGTGATAGTTCTCCTTGGGAAAATTTAAGCTAAGAAGTCGCATGTGATATTCTTTTCTTCACAAACAAGAATAGTGATATTATAATATTATACATGTAATCTTCACCTAGCAACTGCCTTGGACCACTCACAAATACAATGGTAATAAACAGTGATAAAAATTTTTATTTCCCAAGCAAATGGAAACATATTTCTCGAATGACCTACCCCCTGACCTACGGACAATCACGGACCTGCACCTTTTCCGTTGGGCCTTGAAGACTTATTTATTTTGTGCGGCCGGCCTGGCATAGTTTTTAACTGGCATAGTTTTAAATGGTATAGTTTTGAATGGTTTTTTAGCAGGGATTTTAACAAGGTTTTAAGACAGGCTATTTATCATTTAATGTATTTTTAAAGGTTTCTATGTTTTTTACTTGTGATTTTATTTTTGCTTGTACACCGCCCTGAGTCCCGGAAGGGAGAAGGGCGGTATAGAAATTTAAACAATAATAAATAATAATATTTAGGAGCACAAAAGCCTTCAGCATGAAACTGATTAAGGTCTGGTCAGTTTCAGGCAGCAGTGAGAGGGTTCTGAGCGGAGGCGGTATTCTGCTGGTTCAGACCGGTTCACCCCAACCAGAAGCAGAAATCACAGATGGCCCTGCCCACCCACCCCAGCCCTATGGGGTGAGTGGGCAGGGCCACCTGTGCATCCCATTTAGGCATCCCATTTAGGCATTTTCTTTAGCCAAAGTGCATGCACTGAAGCCTGAGTGCATGTGTAGATGCATGCATGCTCTCACATTTGCGAACTGGTAGAGAAGGTAAGTAAATACCACCCCTGGAACCTCTGAGCAAATAATTAAACTTATCAAACTGAGCTTGTTAACATTGAGTTAGCATATTTTAGGGAAACACTGTGCTGCATAGAAAAGCACATAAGGAAAAGAGAGCTTGTTTATGCAATCATCTGTTCTGCAAGGGGTGAGAAAGGGTCAGACATAGGACCCTGTATGACAGAACATTTATTTGAATGAGATGGCAGAAAACAGTGATCCTCTCTCCCTCTCTCTCTCTCTCTCTCTCTCTCTCTCTCTCTCTCTCTCTCTCTCTCTCTCTCTCTCTCTCTCTCTCTCTCACACACACACACACACACACACGTTCACTTAGTGACTATTTTGCTTAGTAACCAAATCATTGCAAAACTAAATAAGAAACCTTTATATTATAGTATTGCATTACTTTACATTACATCATAAAGCAATGCATCATATTATGTGATATTATAGAATATGATAGTAGAGTAAAGTAGAATGGAATGGAATGGAATAAATAGAATAGAATAGAATAGAATAGAATAGAATAGAATAGAATAGAATAGAATACAATACAATACAATACAATACAATACAATACAATATTCTTTATTGGCCAAGTGTGTTTGGACACACAAGAAATTTATCTCCAGTGCATAAGCTCTTGGTGCATATACAAACAATGAATTGAGAAACTCACAGCCCACAGGCTGGTTGTGTCACACACTGGCCACACCCATGCCCAGTTAGGGAAGGGGAAAAATTGTAATATGTCATGTGATGACACTGTGACGATGCGAGTTTGACACCCCTATGATAAATTATAAGATACCAATGGGAGAAGATAATAGAAAATATGGGAAGGAAATATGAGAAGGTAGTACAGCTCTACTACCTGGGTAAATATCCTTAGACATAACACAGTACGGTGGTAATTAGGTGTTCAACAGAGTGATGGCATGATGGGAAAAACTGTCCCTGTGTTTAGCTGTTTTGGCATGCAATGCCCTATGGTGACTTCCTGAGGGGAGGAGTTGAAACTGTTTATGTCCAGGATGTGAGGAGTCTTCAGACAGCATTGCATCACATCACATTGCATCACATATTACTATAATTTCATCATATTATATTATATTATTATAATTTCATTATATTATATTTCATTATATATTTTATTTTATTATATTAATAATTTCTTCATTGGTGCAGTCCTCTAAAGCAAGGGTCCCCAACCCCCAGGCCATGGACCAGTGCCGGTCCATGGCTTGGTAGGAACCGGACCGCAGGGCCGGAAAGGAGGAGGAGGGAGGAGGGGGCAGCCCCCTGGGCAGAGCGTGCACCGAATGTGGGAGAGCACAGGCGTGGCTGTTCATGCCGTTGTAGGCCCTAGAGGGCCAAATGAGCTGATTCCCCCCCATGTGCGCAGGCGCAGGCGCGGCTGTTCGCACCGTTGTAGGCCCTAGAGGGCTGAGTGAGCTGACTCCCCCCATGTGTGAATGCGCCGCCTGTTCCCCCTCCCCCACATGCGCATGCACCACCTGTTCCCCCTCCCCCCCGTTCCTCCTCTATGCCAGCCGGTCCGCAGAATTTTTTTTTAAATGAAACCGGTCCCAAGTGCAAAAAAGGTTGGGGACCCCTGCTCTAAAGGAAGGAAATATACTACTAATAATTGTAGTTTGTTGCAGCCTCAGAAATCCTATCCTTTGAGGATGCCATAATAAACAAAGTAAAAGATGGAGTTCTCTTACCAAGTACATTCAAAAGCCTTATTTTCTCCCCACTTTCTCCTTATCTCTGAAAGACTTAAACTGTCCTTGCCCATAGCAGAAATAAGCCTGTCAAATTGTGTTTTCAAATTTATCAGTTCAAAGTTTTTTTTCCCTTACCATCAAGACACCCAAAAGTTATTTGTATTGATTTAATTACCTACACATATAGATCTTGGCTTTATCTGCAAAGAGTACAGATAGTAGCTGCAGTAGAAGTGGTATCGTTCTGGCTTGTCTTAGTTGATTCACCACAAGTGTTCCCCAAAAAAAAAAAAAAAAAGGAAACAAAGAATGAACAGTGGGGGGGAAAGCACATTCTCTCTTTTTCTTTTCTTTTCTCCTAGAAATACTATTTACTTAGTGGTAAAAATGCTACCTCTTTCAAAACCTAATGGTGCAGAGAAGGATTAAAAAGGTAAAGCATTTTCAAAAAAGAAATTAATATACATAATTTTAGATATCATTGGAAAAGGGTAAAACGGGAAACTATCTTCTATGAGGTCTATACATTTTAATCCATAATATTCTGTGAGGATTAGCAGGCATTTATAAATAAATTTATATAGTTAGTTCTACTGGCTGTCCTATACAGATCATCTTCATTTACCCAATCAAAGTTCCAAGTTACAATGTACAATCTAGCTGGAAAGCAAGACATGATATCTAATATTGATTAGATATTGACTAATTATTTCTAGTTAACTTCTCTCCCACTTGGAATCCTATAGGTTAGGGGTGTCAAACCCTGGATGCATCACATGTTAGCCCCATCCCTGTCTGGTTTAGCGAAGAGGGATAAAGTCCGATACATCACATGATGCCACCATGATGCTGCAAGTTTGATATCCCTGCTATAGGTGAGTCTACTTGCTCCCAGTTGGTTTCTGAAAGGGCTTACAGGTATTCCTTGACTTACAATGCCAATGGAGCCCAGAATCTTAGTCATAAATCATTGCGATCTAAAGTTGAAGCATTCAATTTTACAACCATTTTTATGATGGAAAGTGAATCACCTTAGTTGTTAATTTATTTATTTTTTGACATTTTCTACAGGAAGCTGCAACTATCCTGTTGTAATTGGGAACCAGTTGCCAAGCACCCAAAATGCAATCACCTATGCAGACCTATGTGCAGGAGTTGCAATTTCAATGATGGGTTGTAAGTTACTTTTTAAAAGTCCATCATAATGTCTAAAGGTATTTAAACAACTGGTTATATGTCAAGAACTATGTGTAGTTTTAACACCACTAATTACCGAATAGCATGCTGATTTACTAAAATAATACTTTAGCACACAAACAGATACAGTCTTGCCATTTTTTAAAATCTAAAATTAAGGAACAAATTGCTTACACCTGTCAAAGCAGAATGTTAAAAAAAACTACACAATATTTTCTGGCAAAGAAAATTGATGGCAAAGGAATTTTTAAAAAACCAACCCAACCTATAATATGCACTACATGGATAGCAAGACTTGTCTATTGTATTTATAATCCCAAACAGTTTCAAACAGTATTTCTCATATTGTACATCCTTCAGGCCAGATTTTCAGGTTTGCAGGGCTAAGACAAAAAAGCAATGATCACTTCCACCTTGATCCATCATTGGAAATTTTCTGTTCTTTTTATGGCAATAGAAAACCCAACACAGAGAAAATAAGATGCCATTACAGGTATCTTATTAACAGTTTGGAAAAACAGCTGAAAGAAAAAATTCATCTAAGATATAGTTGACAGAAAATTGGGTGAGGAAATTATAATAATAATAATAATTTTAATTTATAACCCACTCTCTCTCCCCGAAGGGACTCAAGGTGGGGCACAGGGAATTTAAAAATACACATAAAAACAACAAACACAATACAATGCTAAAATGAATTAAACTAACCCTGCACTAAAATCCCATATAAAAACTAAAACTAAGCCCTAAAAACCCCTAAAAACAATTTAATTACCCTAGGCCGGCCAAGCAGAAGAAGTGTGTTTTTAATTTTTGACGGAAAGAGCGGAGGTCCGTGGTTGTTCTGATTTCGGGGGGAAGGTCGTTCCAGAGGGTCAGGCCCGCCACAGAGAAGGCCCTTCCCCTGGGCGTCACCCGCTGGCATAACCTAGTGGACGGCACCCGGAGAAGTCCCTCTCTGTGGGAGCGAATCGGCCGCAGGGATGTATGGGACAGGATGCGATCCCGCAGATAGCTAGGTCCCGTGCCATGGAGCGCTTTGAAGATGATAACCAACACCTTGAAACGCACCCGAAAGATGACAGGCAGCCAATGCAGCTCGCACAGGAGCGGTGTTACATGGGAAAACCTAGAGGTTCCCATAACTGCCCGCGCGGCTGCATTCTGGACAAGCTGAAGTCTTCGGGTGCACCTCAAGGGGAGCCCCATGTAGAGAGCATTGCAGTAGTCCAGTCGGGATGTCACGAGAGCATGAGTGACTGTGCAAAGGGCATCCCGGTCCAATAGGGGACGCAACTGGCGGACCAGACAGACCTGGTAAAACGCCCTCCTGGCTACAGCCATCACTTGATCTTCCATGGACAGCCGTGCATCAAGGAGGACGCCCAAGTTGCGTGCCCCATCCACAGGGGTTAGATGTTCATCCCCTATGGCCAGTGATGGAGTCAACTGGTTGTACCGGGATGCCAGAAACCACAGCCACTCGGTCTTAGGTGGGTTGAGTCTGAGTCTGTTCCTTCCCATCCAGGCCCGCACGGCTTCCAGGCACTGGCACATCACCTCTACGGCATCGTTGGGGTGGTTTGGGGTAGATATATACAGCTGCGTATCATCAGCGTAGAGGTGGTACTCTACCCTGAAACCACGGATGATCTCGCCCAATGGCTTCATATAT
This sequence comes from Rhabdophis nuchalis, assembly GCA_039707465.1. NCBI lineage: Eukaryota > Metazoa > Chordata > Lepidosauria > Squamata > Natricidae > Rhabdophis > Rhabdophis nuchalis. The sequence goes on from CM077643.1 coordinate 288,341,572, forward strand.
GTGTTGAACAGGAGAGGCGAGAGGACCGACCCCTGAGGCACCCCACAGGTGAGGGGTCTCGAGGTCGACTTCTGCCCTCCTGCCAACACAAATTGTGATCGACCGGAGAAGTAGGAGGAGTAACACGGTGCCCCTCACCCCCAACCCCTCCAGCCGATGCAATAGGATACCATGGTCGATGGTATCAAAAGCCGCTGAGAGGTCTAATAGGACCAGGATGGAGGAACAACCCCCATCTCCTCCAGAGATCATCCACCAACGCGACCAATGGCATCTCGGTGCTGTGCCCAGGCCGGAAGCCGGACTGGCGCGGGTCCAGATAATCAATTTCCTCCAGATGACGGGGGAACTGTTGTGCCACCACACTCTCTACAACCTTCGCCAGAAAGTGAAGGTTGGAGACCGGACGGTAATTTACCAATAATGCTGGGTCCAGAGAGGGCTTCTTGAGGAGGGGTCTCACCACTGCCTCTTTCAAGCCGGTTGGCAAGAACCCCTCACTCAAGAAAGTGTTGACCACCTCCTGTAGCCAGCCTCGTGTAACCTCCCAGGATGCCAGTACAAGCCAGGAGGGACACGGGTCCAATAAACATGTGGTAGCTCTCAGTCGCCCACGTAACCTGTCCATATCTTCGGAAGTAACAGAGTCAAACTCTTTCCACAAAACTGTCTCAAGATCTGCCTCAGGGCATCCCACTGGGCCACTTTCGATGGAGGCTAACTCGCTCCGAATCTGAGCGATTTTATCCTGCAGATATTCCCCAAATTCCTCTGCTCTACCCTGCAAAGGGGCTTCCCGCGCCTTTTATTATGTTGATGAGTGAAATAAATGGGATGATTGATAACATAATGAATGTTAATAAACTATGTGTATATTTGATAAAACCAAATGCACAGATATATGATGCAAAATGCATGGCTTGTATGCATCTAACATTTATGAAAAAGATCTTGACTGAAAAGTAAATATGAGACAGTAGTGTAGTGTAATATGAAAGCAAGAAATGTAAATGTAATTTTAGCATCAGGATAAGTTTATTTTCCAAATCATAATGCACAACTATTCTGCTTCATTGCACATTGAACATTTCTAGTGCTATAACTAGTTCTGGGCACCATACTTTTTAAAAGGGTTCAGAGAAGGGCAATGAAATTGGTCAGGAAACTATAAATTAAATCTTATGAAAGCAGACCAAAAGAAGATACGTATATGTTTAGCTGTATGAAGTTAAGTTAGCACTGTTCAAATACTTCCAAAGATATGACATAGAAGAATGTCAAAGCATCCTTCGTCATTTCAGAGTGCAGGGTAAAAATAATGGATTTAAGTTACACATAGTTATAGATAGGTTCCAATGCCATGATATAAAAAAAAGTTCTGAAGGCAAGCACAGTGAAACCAATTACCCATAAAAGTAGTGGATTTATTTTTGCTAGAAGCAGAGTGTTGAACCTGGCCAAGGTATGATTTAAATATGATTCTAAGTAGCAGCAATAACACTTATAGACACTCACAAATGACATTTATTTATTTACGAGGGTGATTCAATAAATAAGGTGAATTTTTCTGTATAAGGACTTTTAATACAGATAGAAGCTTACTTTTTTATTTTTTGTGTTTTACTACTTTTTCACATGGATTTAATTTCTTATGCAGAGTACAAAAAAACCTTGAGAGTTTTACCGATTAACAAAGATGGCCGACCAAGAAGCATGCTCCAGGATTGAACAGCGGTCAGTTATCAAGTTTTTGGTTGCTGAAGGGTGCAAACCCGTTGAAATTCATAGGAGAATGTCAACTGTGTATGGTGCCACATGTTTCAGCCAAAAAAATGTCTACAAGTGGGCTGCATTGTTTAAAGAAGGACGGAGCAGTGTTGAGGATGAAGGCAGGCCTGGGAGGCCTACAGAAGTGAGGTCTCCTGAGGTGATCGAATCAGTCAATGACCTCATTCAGTCTGACAGAAGGGTGACAGTGGATGACATTGCAAGGACTTTGAGCTTATCTGTTGGGACAGCACACAAAATTGTCCATGATGACCTTGGCTACTCGAAGGTCAGCTGCAGGTGGGTGCCAAAGGCCTAACGGTGCAGACCATCAACTGGGAACTGCTCCCTCATCCCCCTTATAGCCCAGACCTTGCCCCTTCAGACTTTCACCTGTTTGATCCCTTGAAAGCGTTCACGAGAGGCACGAAGTTTGAAAGTGACGATGAAGTCAAAAGTGTTGTGAGCGACTGGCTGAGACATCAGTCTAAAGATTTTTACGCTGAGGGAATACGGAAGCTTGTGCACAGATGGGAAAAGTGTGTGACAGTGCTGGGAGACTACGTTGAAAAATTAAAAAAAAAGTAAGCTTCTATCTGTATTAAAAGTCCTTATACAGAAAAATTCACCTTATTTATTGAATCACCCTCGTATTTATGAATGAATGAATGAATGAGTGAGTGAATGTTGTAGCAGTGATGCAATCATAGCCTTGGAAAAGATATTCAGATGCTGTCATATGTCTAATTCTACAAAGTTTGGAAACATATAGTTTTCCTTGTGAACACTCAATAAATATTACATTTGTACATTGAAGAAGCAGAACAGAACAGTATCAAGGCTTCTGAACTTTCGGAAAAGACTTGACTATATCGTGGAGAATCAAGGAAACAAAGAAATGTTGATCACAAACAAATCAATCCATAGTTTCAGTCAGAACACAAATTGACAGGTTGCAATTAACATATTTTGTATATATTATGCAAAGGCTAAGTGTCTTGAAAAGTCTGTATACAGAAAGATAAAAGGAAAGAGGACGAGAGGACAAATTAGATAGGTATCATAATTTTACTGATTGGTGCACTTTTATAGACTTGAAGGGCATCCTGAAGAAGGTCCACTTATGCAGCCATTATGCAGTCACTAGGAGTTCAATCAAACTGATTACACATGTAAACATGTGCAGATGGTTAATTTTTATTCTCCGTATTATTTCAGACTTTATCTAATAACAACAAATAATTAAAATTCTATTTAAAGTTTTATATGTTGTATGATGGAGAAAAAACAAGTTCTAGCTAACTTTCAGTTATTTTGATCTTCCATGTCATCTTGCAGATATGTAAGTCCCATTGTGAATGCAAGGCTGTAGTACCTGCTTTCCCCCTTGCAAGATTGCAACTGAAGGATGAGTTATACCAGAGGATTATATTTTATGTGCTTCAAGGAATAGATGAAAGGTATTTGGCATGAATGAAATGCAAAGTCTTCCCACAAGCTATGCAAGCTATTATTTGAAAGCTATCAGGGGAGATAGGGAAGAGCATAAATGCAAAGATGATATGACATGCAAATTAGCCAATCCCTCCCTTCTCTCCCAAAATGCACCTTAACCCTAACTGTAATATTTTGTAAAAAGGATTGCAGATAATGTAAAAACAAAGCTTCCCTTATGATTTCATGACATTCAGCATTTATCTATGCAGGTTTTTTTTTATTTTTAGATTATTTTGATGCTTAAATTAATTTTTGAAATATAGACAAACTTTACTGACTTATATAATGATCCAAATGTCACTTTCAGACCGGTTCAGCCATAGAACCATTTCAAAATTTAAATTATTGAGCATGCACACAGGAATTGTTACAAAGGTTTTCATTTCTTTGATATGCTTAAAGAAATTCCATCACTGCTAATGATAGGAGGAGAGCAAGTATTGTAGAATGCAGCAATCATTTAAGTCCAAACTTTTGTGTTTGTTCAACAAATATTCATTATAAGTTTTCTTTTAAAATGCATTTCATTTTGAACTATTGATAGTTTTTGAAATTTAGTAAAAATTCCATCCAGGATATGCATACAGAATGCCACATTTTAAAACAACTTTGTGCAGATGATTTAATATGAAAGCATTAAAAGAAAATACCTAGAGCTATTGTTTGTGCCCAGTTTTTTTTTCTTTTTCTTTCTGTATAGGATAGAAAATGATGTTATTTACTAGTGTTACATCAACCCTAATTTACCATCTTGGTTCATCCATCACAGAAGCAAATTTTGATGTAAATGTAAAAGGCAGAAGTGGGCAGAATAATAACTATTCTATAACAAAGTACATAATGCATTCTGATTCTGGTTCTTACATATGTTTAGCCACTAGTTCTCTTATGATGATTTTATTTTTTCTCAAATAGCCAGGAAGATGCTTTCACTGAAGACTATAAAGAAAATTCCTACTTGTAGAGTGAGGAGCATTACGTGGAATAGAAAAACACATTTTAGCATTTTGCCCTCATTCCCTGATGCAATTGCAGCTATTTTCCACACTGCCATGTTACTGGAGTATTTGCTGGAAAAGGAACACGATGTCTTCCCAAGTGAAGTTCTTGCTGTAGCATTTTTCTAAATACATAAATTCGGATTCTGAAGGAATCAACTGGTCCCATAAAAAGACATTGGGAGCATATAACACTGATTTTGTAGGCTCTAAATTGGTTGCCACTTGGTTTCTGGATCCAATTTTAAATAGCTGTTTGCTTATTTATTTTTCTGTCTTCTATTATTTATTTTATCATATTATTGTAAAACAGAAATAAGACAGTGTTTTCTCTCAGTACAGGGGCATTTACCCAGTATTGACCAGAGATTATTAACACTGTAATGTTTAGATAATGTAAACATTTAGAGATAAAGAAAACGTTAACATAAAAATAGCAATGGTTTCTAAAATGTCAATGTTGATAAGCACAAAATGGTTTAAATTTTACATCCAAATCTAAATGTGGCATTATTATTTTTTTAGAAAAACAGCAAAATACTTCAAACTATTTATTATGCATAACAGCTTCCTGTCTTAAGATTTATGCTTAATATTAAGGTCTTCCCAGTATTGTTACTTATTATTGTTTTTTGTACATATTAAATAAAAAGAGAAAGTTAAGTTAAGAACAACAAGGCAAAAAGGAAGATTTTTAAAAAAAAATCTATTTGGTTTATAACCTCCCACTGTTTGTGCTGCTGTCAGTTTGTAATCTTTATAAACATTTAGGACCCCTTAGAAGTCATACTGTAAGTACTTATATTTGCTATTCTATGTAATAGATTGTGTGTGTGTGTGTTACTTTTATTATGAATATATGTTGTTCATTTTGCCATTGTTGCATATTTTCAGCATTTATGCTCCCAGTCAGAATTAGGAGTGTTATCTTTTTTTTCCATCTAGAGCAAAATTTATTCACACTGTTGTGAGTATGTACCTCACTAACACAACTTCTTTTATTGCATGTAACCCCAGAATAAGATGATGATTTTAGACCTTCATGGCTTGGCACTTGAATTTCTGCATGAGTGCCTGCTCTAGTCAGTTTGGGCCTGACTGATTAGATCTACCAAGCAGGAATTGCTGCAAATCCCAGCTTCACTGATATTTTCTCTAGATTTAATTTGATTTTCTTCTCTCTGCAGTGCTGAAAAAAAAGATGGTCATTTGTGTTTTTTTCTCCAGTAATGAGGAGATCATCTCCAATTATCTTCACTTCGGGCAAGGCTTCAAGTGTCTGGTTTAGTTTCTTCTGAAATATTTTAGATGCCTGGGAGATAGATGCCCTTGGATGGTATACCAATCTACAGTATTCAAATAAAATAAAAATGGGATAGGGATGGTAGAGAAAGAAGTAGGCAAGTAGGTACTTGCCACATGTTATCACCAAGGGAAACAACAGTATAGACTGAGTGTGTCCAGTTGTCTTCCACAATACCCTTTTCCTTTGCAATTTGATCTCCACTCTCCTGTCAGTTTTCCTCCAACGACAGTTAAATCTAGAGATGCCCAACCCTTTGTGCCATGCTTCACTCCAGAGTTCCACCCAGATGCAACAAAGCATGCTTCTTTGCTATTCAGAAGAAAATGCAGCCATCTCCAAAGACCATCACGGTAAAGCACTTGGAATGAATTCCAGAAGTCAATTTCTGCATACCTCTTCTATCTTATTCTCTTTGATATAGATACATTTCTATAATATGCATATTTTATATCATATCCAAAACCAGTCTTCACTTCCACAAGATGCCTATTCCATGCATAGGAGAATTCATGCTTGGAACACTTTACTCACCCCAATATGTAATATAAATCCTGCTGGTATCTGTGGGTGGGGTGAGTGGGTTGGGGACAGAGGTGAGTTGCTCCCTGTTCGGCCCAGTTCAGCCTAACCGGTAGTGGTATTTTTGCCTGGGTCGCAGAACCAGGCAAAAATGCCACTATTTTTTCTAGTGACCACATGTGCGCAGTTCACTGTAAATTGCTCTGCGCATGTGCGAAGAACAATTTATATTGAACTGTGCATGCGTGCGAGAAGCAAACTGGTAGTAAAACCAGCAGCAACCCACCCCTGGCTGGGGAGATAAACATGGGGAGATTTCAGGGTCTACCAGGTACAGAAAAGGATGGGAATAAGGGCTTCTCCCTCATTCCATTCAGATGTATGTCCAGACAGGTGGGGCACAGAGTGAAGGCACTTTCCTAATCTCTGGAAATAAATCTGAGTCCAGAGCTATGTAATCCTGAAAATATTTTCACCATCCATTTTTTTTTAAAAAAATCCAGATTTTGTTTAGAAAATCCTCTTGATTCTGGAGAATGAAGGATATTGACTGGATAATAAGGAAGTAGCTAAATGTGTTTTCTGTTAATGTTAGGTGATTGTTCTGTGTTTAGATATCAGAGTATGCCTTCATGATTTAATTTTCCTGATTTACTATAAAACTCTAAAAATAAAGGATTTTGAAAGAAGATTTTTGAGGAATATCTTTAATATACAGCAGTATTCACATTATAATAACCTTACTGTAATGTATCCATTGTGCAGCCAAATCCTATGCATCTTTACTCAAATGTAAACTCAATGGATCTTCTTCCCAAGTTGATGTTCATAGAAATTTAGCTTCATTAATTTCTCCTTCCAATTCATTTCATGCCATGGTAAATGAGATGTCTCACTCCCATGTATGGTGTAACTCTGATACAAAGCAAATTATCCTTTGCATGAATAGACAAAAAAATACAATGAAGCTCTGAAATAATTCTTTCTACCCTTTCAAAATATAGGGAGGTAGAGCAAGGAAGATGCTGACAGCCAAGCTCACCCTTGAGGATATTTGGAATCAAATCCATCATCTGTAAGTTGGAGTGATAAAAGCCATTAGCTATAAGGGATGTACTGGGTGTCAATTTTCCAAACGAGAAAATGCGTTTATTGAAAAGATAAACTGGGACTGTCAAGCAAAGACTACACTATATCACAGGAAGATTAATAACTTGAGGATAGTGCTATTGCAGTTTATAACACCACTAGGAATAGATATATAACAATGTGTTTTGTCAAATAGGTGTTATTTAGTTTTTATAAATACAAAATGCATGTATATAACACAAGCACTTCATTTTAAAGAGATGTACATCCCTTACATTTGAATTTTTGCAACCAACCTATCAAACAAACAATTTTCATTTGGTCATTGATGAGGAAATAAAATAAAAATCATAATTATTCAGGATAAAAAAGAAATAATATTGTTCTAAAACGTGTAAAAACTAAATTTTAAAATATGAAGAAATGCACTGTGCAAACATGAAACATACTGTGAGACATACTGAGAAAACTATAGAACAGTACTTAACTATTGTCAAGGAAGTAAAGTCAGATAAAAGAAGTTAGAACAACAAGGATGTTTAGTAAAGAATGGAGACAATAATTCTTGGTGAGAATCTGCCCAGATGAAACAATACAAAGATAACGTGTTCTATTGTTTAAATTTTTTCCCACCACATGGACACACATGGATTTTTGGTATCTCCCTTCAGTAATAGCTGTTGGGAAGCATTGAATTGATACAACTCTTTTAAATTTTGTAATAGTTGTGACCAGGGGTGGGATTCACCCGGTTCGGATCAGTTTGGGCGATCAGCTGGGGAGAGAATCAGTTCACTCGAAGATCAGGTAGGTATGCCCATCCACCCCTGTGCTTTACTTACCTATATGCTCTCAGCTGATTCGCTCTGCTGCACTTCAGCCGCGTTATTCCCAGGGGTGAAATTCAGCAAGTTCTGACAAGTTCTGGAGAACCAGTAGTGGAAATTTTGAGCAGAGGCGTAGTGTGGGGGGTGCAGGGGGGGCCGGGCGCACCGGGCGCAACATCTGGGGGAGCGCGCTCGCGCAGGCTGAGGCAGGTGAGACTTCGAGGTCGGGGCAGTGGGGAAAAAAGAGAGAGAGAGAGAGAGAGAGAGAGAGGTTGTCCGGGACGCAGCTTGGGAGGACCCGGCGCCTCGTTCTCTCGGCACTTCAGAATAAAACTCCCGCTGGAAAGGGAGCCCGCTTCTCCCTTTAACGTCGCCTCCGGAAGCTTTCGGGGGCTCCCCGGCCCTCTTCCCACTTTGAAGGTGCTGCACCTTTCTTTCTCCAGCGCTCAGCGCTCTCGGAAGCCCACCTGGCTCCTGAAAAAAAGCCCGAAGGTGAACGCTCTCTCCCCCCCCGCTTCGTTGTCGTTTTGACTTGGACAATAGAGAAAGGGGGGAGGACTAGTCAGTTTCATTGTTTGTCAATTGCGCGCCGCTGTAATCTCCTCTGGTAGCTATAAAGAAGTAACGTTCTTGCGAGGGGAGACAGTAAGGAAGGGGATTGTTTAGCTTTAGCAAAAGCTTTTTTTCGGGGGGGGGGTTTTGTCGATTATTTGCTCCTCCTTAGAAAAAAAAATTGAATGCCTCTTTGTGTTTGTGCCTCTGTGAGAAAGTCAGGCAACTTAAAATGCCGGGCTGCCTAACTAAGAACTGCAACTTGATCGGTGGCATTCACAGCTTGCTCTTTAAGTAACTTCAGAGGAAGGGCTTGTGGTTGGGCAGGTGGGGCAGAGGGAGAAAGGTAGATCTTCCAAGCTTTAGGAGGTAGCAAAGTTTCTATCATCAAGGAAAAAAAGAGGAGGATCAAATCAACTATGAAAGAATAGAAGTGCTACTCTCATGGCTTTGTAATATCTCTTACCTCCTTCATCCCCAATACTCTGATTTCTTTCAATTTTTTCACACTTGGAGTAAAAAAAAAGGCATGAGCAGCATCTTTTTCAGCACAGCTAAAGAGGTGGGGAAAAAGTGTATAAGGTAATATGTTCCTACAAGTCATTTACTAGTCAACTAACCATGGGTTACTCAACTAATGTAATTTGGAGGGAGGGGGTTGCCATACGTTAAGAAACTAATGGATTGAGTTCACGCAATATATTGGGCTAAAATATGTCTGGCTAGTTTGTGTTTCAGTGATTGAGTTCTAATAATAATAATAATAATAATAATAATAATAATAATAATAATAATAATAATAATAATAATAATAATAATAATAATAATAATAATAATAATAATAATAATAATAATAATAATAATAATAATAATATATTTAATTTGTAAAACCGCTCCCTCTCCCCACAGGGACTCGGGGCGGTAATACATTACCGTAGATTGGGTAAAAATGAAAATGGATCTGTTGTTTTAGTATTTTGTGTAAACGAAGCCCTCAGATTAAGCGAAGATTTGTGGGAGCATAACACGGAACAAATAATTCATTCACTTTTAATACGGTGTGTGCATGACCTGAGTGCATCCTTTGTTTATGTGAATGTGCTTCATTGACTACATGAGCTTGTTCCTTGGCATCTTTAAACATTTATGTCAGCTTTGCCAAATTCTGCTAAGGAAAATATTGCAACTCTAATGTTTCCAAGTTCTCAGAATCTCAGTGTTTGAAGCAAACTCTCCGATAGGCTGAAGAACAAAAGATTATTCAGAATTACAGTATGGAAAATCTGATAATCATGTAATTGTTATTCCTGGACACAAATGGGAGCTTGTAGGACAAGGAGGGTCTCCCCACTGCACCCCCCCCCTCTCCAGATCACCTTTTGAAAGTAGAGGAGGGTTTGTTTGTCTTTGAGGTTTTTCTCATGAGGATTGGATGAGTTAATTGCTCCATAGTACCCTTCTCTATAGGGACGCGGTGGCTCAGTGGCTAAGATGCTGAGCTTGTTGATCAGAAAGGTCAGCAGTTTGGCAGTTCAAATCCCTAGTGCCACATAACAGAGTGAGCTCCCAACCTAGCAGTTCAAAAGCATGTAAAATGCAAGTAGAAAAATAGGAACCACCCTTGGTAGGAAGGTAACAGCATTCCGTGCACCTTCGGCATTTAGTCATGCCGGCCACATGACTATGGAGACATCTTTGAAGGGGTGCTAAAAGTGCAGCAAGGCAAGAAAGTGATTTTCTTTTTTTTCTTTTTTTAGAATTTTAGCAGAATACTACACCTATATCATGCCATACAAAAAAGAATCTGGTGCACAAGGCAGGAAAAGGAGAAAGATAGAGACAGAGCAACAAACAGAGCGCAGTTCATATCACTTGAGTGCATTTACAATATGGAAAGAATTAGAAATGCGGCTGCATAAACAGGAGACTATTGATGCTGCTGCCCAGCTTGCACAACAGAGGTCATTTGAAAAATGGAAGGCAATCTTAGTCAGAATACTTGAATCTTTCTTACTATCACTGTTTCTACAGCGAGTTGTGAAAGAAGTTTCTCAAAACTTAAACTAATTAAAACATATCAGAGATCTACAATGAGCCAAGAAAGACTGAGTAATCTAGCAATACTGTCCATTGAGAGAGACTTTAATGTAGATTTCAATTCCGTTGTTGAAAAATTTGCGCTAATTAAAAGCAGGCGAATTTAAATTAATCTGTATATTATATACAGATTGATATCTTGCACTTCTATTAAAGAATTACAATTAGAGGTACAGGATTGAGGAAGTTGGCTCCATCTAGCCCAGTCTTGGATCATCTCCAGGGTATGGTTCCATTTTGATGTTTAGTTTTTGTTCTTGATATTTTTTGTCGTTTACGATGGTTGTGAGACGACATATAATAGCATGGCCCATGCTAGGTTACTACATTTGTAGATTTGTATTCATAGACCTGCTGAAAATGTGGAGAATGTGTAATGCATGTTCGCACTCAGTAAAGTGTTTGAAAATAAACTTGTATTTAGATGCATTTTACTTTAATTATATCAGTATTTTCATAACAAACAATACATGTGCTTAGGGGGTAAGGGTTTCTTTAACTAATCTAGTGGAAGAGACTCGAGTGCTAAAATCCACGGGTTAGGGGGCGCAAATTACTTGCCTTGCCCCGGGTGCTGACAACCCACGCTACGCCACTGATTTTGAGTACTTTGTACAACCGGCAAATACCATCTCTGGCTGGCCCCAGAGTGGGGTGGGAATGGAGATATTGCAATATCCGTCCCCTACCACACCTATCAAGCCACACCCACAGAATCGGTAGTAAAAAAAATTGAATTTTACCACTGGTTACTCCCCAAAAGTAAAGTGGAACGTAAGCTTTGTTAAAACTGTGCACATGCATGCGGGTGGGCAAAGCATGTAATCACCGAACCGGTTGGTAAACTAGCGGGATCCCACCACTGGTTGTGACTAAAATATTTGGCTGGTTGAAGAAGCTAGGCTGAGTGGTTTAGGAAAATGTGTCCTGAAATAGCAAATTCTTTATCCTCGATTGTATAAATATGTGATGTATTAGTACTGCTTTATAAAGCCTTAGTAAGACTACACCTGGAATATTTATTTATTTTATTTATTTATTTTTCATATTTATAACCCGCTCCCATCTCACAACAAGGGACTCGGGGCGGCGAACATAGAATTAAATCAATAAATACAAAATACAATACATAGATATTAGATGCCTGTGTTGTAACCGTTTTTAAAACCCTCGTTTATAATTGGCGGTGCTGGGGTTACGCAAGGCCGGCTAGTTGGAAGAAGTGAGTCTTAAGACATTTGCGGAAGAGGCGGAGGTCAGGAATGGTGTGGATTTCAGGGGGCAGGTCGTTCCAAAGGGCCGGCCCTGCCACAGAGAAGGCCCTCCCCCTGGGCGCCGACAGTCGACATTGCCCGACCGACGGCACCCTGAGGAGGCCCTCTCTGTGGGAGCGTGTCGGTCCCAGGGATGTATGGGGCAGGAGACGGTCTTGCAGATAGCTAGGTCCCGAGCCATGGAGCATTTTGAAGATGGTCATTAGGACCTTGAAGCGCACCCGAAAGACCACAGGAAGCCAGTGGAGCTCGCGTAGGACAGGTGTTATATGGGAGTGTTTAGGCGCTCCCGTAATTATCCGTGCGGCCGCGTTCTGGACTAACTGTAGTCTTCGGGTGCACTTCAAGGGAAGCCCCATGTAGAGAGCATTGCATATTGCATCCAGTTTTGATCACCACATTATAAAAAAGATGTTGAGACTTTGTAAAGTATGGAGAAGAGCAATTAAGATGATTGAAGGCCTGGAAACTAAAACACATAAAGAACAGTTGTAGGAATTGGGTTTGTCCAAACTAAGGAAAAGAAGACTGGGAAGGACATGATAGCAGTATTCTAGTATTTGAGAAGCTCCCACAAAGTGGTTGGGGTCAATTTATTTTCCAAAGCACCAATGGACAGGACAAGAACAATAGATGGGAAACTAATCAAGGAGAGAAGCAACCTGGAATTAAGGAGAAACTCCTAACAGTGAGAACAATTAACCACTGAAGCAGCTGGCCTTCAGAAGTTGTGGGTGTTTCATCACTGGAGGTTTTTAAGAAGATATTGAACATACACTTCTCTGAAATAGTATAAGGTGTCCTGCTTGAACAGGGGGTTGGACTAGAAGAGCTCCAAGATTCCTTCCAGCTCTTTTCTGATTGATTAAATTTCCTTGCAGCTCTAAATGAGTGATCTGCTATGTATGTTAATGGTCCATCAAGAAGATGGCTGGCCATGAAAAGCCGTGTTGTTGTATTTTGGCATATAATGCCAGCATCAGAAAGACCAAATGTTATCAGTCATAATTTTGTTCTTTGTGGTGGTGCATTGGATATGATATACAGAGGAATAGCTTTGTTTTATAGATTTCTTTACATTTCTTTTCCATTTTTTAATCCCATGGCTTTAATTCCCTTGTCTTCCAATTTCATTTTCCTTTTCTGCATTTTGCATATCATTATTCACTACGAAACCAAATACTGTGAGGGAGAAATATATAAACATGGTACAGATGTGCAATCTGTACAATATTTGTGCATGTGAATTGTATATGCTGCCAAGACCTGAAAAAATAGGACTATATGCAACTCCCACTAGTGAATTAGTCTCATGGTGTGTAATGGGGTGGGTGAAAGAAGATGCCTGTTTGTAGCATTTCTTTATTGCATTTCAAGTAGGTAAATAATTTAGATTGACTAAAAACAGCTATCTTCAACCTTCTGAGGGAGGTTGAGCTCACTTGGTATCTGGAAGAAACTGATTTTTAGGCAGCTTGGAGGGTTCATATTTCCTTACAAGAATAGGGCTTGAAAGTTATAAAACTCTAAGATTATCTATTACCCAACTTCTCCACTAGCTTGGGATCTCATTACAAACATGCATTTTGTGAAATTGATATATGTTGTACAACATTCCTATTAACGAAAGGTGGTAAATAATTTTTAATAAAGCCAACACTCCAGAAGATAGGCTTAAGATACAGAAGGATCTTGACAAACTTGAACATTGGGCACTATCTAATAAAATGAAATTCAATGGTGAAAAAAGTAAGGTTCTACATTTAGGCAAGAAAAACAAAATGCACAGGTACAGTATAGGTGGTACCTTGCTCAATAATAGCAACTGTGAGAGGGATCTTGGAATCCTAGTGGACAACCATTTAAATATGAGCCAGCAGTGTGCAGCAGCTGCCAAAAAAGCCAACACAGTTCTAGGCTGCATAAACAGAGGGATAGAATCTAGATCACGTGAAGTGTTAATACCATTTTATAAGGGAAGGCCACACTTGGAATACTGCATACAGTTTTGGTCGCCACGATGTAGAAAAGACATGGAGACTCTAGAAAGAGTGCAGAGAAGAGCAACCAAGATGATTAGGGAACTGGAGGCTAAAACATATGAAGAACGGTTGCAGGAACTGGGTATGTCTAGTTTGATGAAGAGAAGGACCAGGGGAGACATGATAGCAGTGTTCCGATATCTCAGAGGGTGCCAAAGGAAGAGGGAGTCAAACTATTCTCCAAGGCACCTGGGGGCAGGACAAGAAGCAATGGGTGGAAACTAATCAAGGAGAGAAGCAACTTAGAACTAAGGAGAAATTTCCTGACAGTTAGAACAATTAACCTCTGGAACAGCTTGCCTTCAGAAGTTGTGAATGCCCCAACCCTGGAAGTCTTTAAGAAGATGTTAGATAGACATTTGAAATGGTATAAGGTTCCTGCCTACGCAGGGGGATGGACTAGAAGACCTACAAGGTCCCTTCCAACTCTGCTATTGTATTGTATTGTATTGTATTGTATTGTATTGTATTGTATTGTATTGTATTGTATTGTATTGTATTGTATTGTAATTTTAATTCTTAGTCAGCCCCTTCCAAGGTTCCAGTCTGATTTCTTGGAAATAGGTCCACACCAGGATTAAGTTGACCATCTGCTCACCTGCTTTGTAATCACTTTAAACCACAGTTTGCTAGCTAAGGGACACTTTAACTATATGGCTTTTTCCGATCAGTAGGCTGACATTCTAGGAGTTAAAAACTGTCTTGCCCAGTGGAAAGTTGCCTGCAATTTAGGTTAGATTTTCAGCAATGCCTTTTCCCTGTACTGTGTCAAATTGGAAACAATATATTCAGAGGCTTTGTTAGCTTCCTCTTAAGCCGTACTATTTTATATCCAGTCACAAAGATTGGCATTGTTTGATCCTTCTGAGTTATTCCTGTAAAATAGGAAGAGAAGTACCTATGCATTGCACATTTCTTTCTCCTGATTTGTAGGTTCCCCTTGGGTTGAATGCATCTGATCAGGATACCAGCATAATTGAAAAGAGAGATAAAAGTTCACTGCATAGATATTCTGAAACTACAAGCAATCTTTGATTTATGATCACAATGAGCATAACTGAGCCCAGAATTTTGGTTGTAAGTTGTTGCGGTCTTATGCACTCATATGAACAGACTCATTTGTAGAACTGTTTCTATGGTGGTCATTAACTGGGTCACCACAATCATTATGTAGTCATAAATACAAATCCAGCTTATTGAATGGGTGGGGTTTTTTTTGCTGGAGAATAGCAAAAAGCATTGCAAAATTCAGTCACGTGACCATGGGTATTGCAACCATTTCTAAATGCAAACTGCTTGCCAAGGGCCAAAAATAGATAATTTTAAAATAATGTTACAGTGGAAGTGGTACAGTAGCTGTAAATTGAAGGACAGGTAATAAGTTGCTTTTTAAAAAAAAAATCAATTGACATTTCAAATTGTTGTTAAATGATCCATCATAAACTGAGGATTAACTGTATCTGCATATGAAAAAGGAGATTTTGATCACCCTGCAAAGAATGATGAAACCCCCACCCCCACCCCCTGCCAGTCGCGCTAACAGGGAAAGTTTTGCTGCGACTGGGGGGGGGGGTTCGCGCAGCGTAGCGCGCTTTTCCTAGCCGGCAGCCTTTGAAGCCTTTGCTTCAAAAGCCTTTGCTCGCTCGCTTGCTCACCCATCGGACGCAGGTTCCTTCGTCCGGTGGATGGGTGAGAGAGGCTGAGGAGGCTTGGGTGGGTGGGGGGAGACAGACAGAGAGAGAGAGGCACAGACACACAGAGAGACAGGGAGGGAGGGGGGAACCAGAGAGTGACAGACACACACAGAGAGACAGAGAGTGGGAGGGAGGGAGAGAAAGATAGACAGACAGAGAGAAAGAGAGAAAAAGAAAGAGAGACAGAAAGGAAAGAAAGAGAAAGAAAGAGAGAGAGAGAAAGAGAGAAAGAAAGACAGAAGGAAAGAAAGAAAAAGAAAGAGAGAGAGAGAGAGAGAGAGAACTTATTACCACAATTAAGCCCAAAAGTTTGGTTGCTAACCAAGACTATTGTTAAGTGAATTTCACATTTTCCAAATTGGCCACTCCCACCCGGTCACATGGCTGGCAAGCCACTCCCACCCGGTCATATGGCCGGCAAGCCACTCCCACAAAGCAGGCCACACCCACAGAACCTGTTCCAAAAATTTTGAAACCCACCCCTGATTTGGGGGTTCACTGAACCATGCAGAATCTTCGCTAGAGGATCACCTGAACCCATGCAAACCCCCAGCAGCCCACCCCTATATAGTATACTGTTTCCTTGCTTCTTCCGTCTGAATCTCACTTAGGGGGTTTCTCAACATCCCTAGTCAAGAAGTGAGCACAGGATGCATGATCTCTTCTCAGAGTAAGTGATTCAGCAGGAACCTAAGTGCCAGCCATGTAGGATCTTATGAATAATCTCTTCAATCGACAACCAACCCCAGTGTGTACAACACTGGGGTTATATGAACTTAATGTCCGTCATTTACTAGGAATACAACTGCTGCATTTTGAACAAATATCAGCATCCAAAGGGGCTCTAAAACCAGCTCCCTGTATAGTGCATTGCAGTAGTCGCTCCTAGAGACAATAATATAATGAGAGAGTCTTGCCAGTCTCTTTGTATCTTTACAAAGACCTTTAGCAGGAAGAAAGCTTGGGATTTGAACCAGGGATGGGATTCACTTACCAGTTGGCAAGTGTGAGCATGCACATGCACCTCCACACATGCACACAGCCTTCTGCACATGCACTTTTGGTGAAAAAATGGCCTAAAGGGGATGCTGTAGAGCCGGGGTGAGTGGGCGGGGCCACCCACGATTTCTGCTACCGGTTCTAGCGATCTGGTCCGAACTGGTAGAATACCACCACTGACTTGAACACGAGGAATCAATGTGAAATTTTATTGATAAAAATGCTTTTAAATTAATTTTGGTGAGTCATCAAAAACTGATTCTAAAAATAATTCATAAATTGTACAATATTCTTTTAAAATTGCAGTATAGTAATCGAAGGATTTCTAGATTGTCTATATTCATCTTTGTTGGGAATGTGTAGGGGGAGTGGCAGAATTTGGGGGAGAATTAAGAGAAGGAATAGTTTAGAGTCGCTAAGTAACCACAAACATACTATGTTCAACCAGCATGAATTCTATTGACCCTTATATACTTCTAACAGGTGCTAACCATTAGTTGAGAATATTCCTGTGCATAGGCATGAGCAATAATTCTGTTTAATTGAAACTTCACATGTGGTCCTTCTTTTTCACACCTGACAGAATATGCATTTAATTAGTCATTTTGATTTAACGTTTTCAGGAAATTTACACAAGCGTCTTTGAAATATTATTGTGCCTATTTTCAAAAATATACAACATGATGCACCACCAAAAATAATGCAATTTTCATTGTTAGCTGTTAGTTATTTTAGCAAAACATTGTAAAATATTGGGAATAAAAATTATTCTATTTTTATACTGCTGAATCAATGAAATGTCATTTACAATAATTCATTTAAAATATACCAGCCAATTAAAAGCACCCTAGAAATTCTAATAATAATAATAATATATTCAAAAAGACAAAATGGAACACAGTGTGCTTTGCTATTGTGCCCAGCTATCGTATCTCTTCACTGCTTGACAGATCTGGGCGGCTTGGGGGTGGGGGTGGAGGGAGGGAAGAGAAACAATCTCCACAAAGGCTTTTCTCAGGATCCTAGATCTCCACTTTCTCTCCGGAAAAATGCTATTTGCATCATCGGGATTTTGGCTAATAGAACAAGCGCAGAATGGAAAGGGAACTTTGGAATACAGGAGCGCTGTTTTCCTGGAGCCCGGCAGCTGCCGCATTCTGAAGTTTCCTTTCCATCCCGTGCTTCTTTCACTAGCCAAAATCCAAGAATGCCAATAGCTTTTTCTGGAGAGAAAGTGGAGATCTAGCGTCCTGAGAAAAGTCTTCATGCGGAGGAGATTTGTCCTCTTCCCTTGCTCCCCCCCCCCACCAATCTCTCCGGATCTGTCATGCAGTGCTTATTGCTACTGCTGCTATTGAGCCCAGCTACCATATCTCTTTGCTGCATGACAGATCCGGGTGGATTTGGGGTGTGTGTATGTGTGTGAGACAAAGCAGTCTCATTTCCTTTATGCTTCCCTTTTGCTGCTCAGGCGCCACTGCAAGGAACCATTAATCCAAATGGAAGGGATCCCCATCCCTCCTCATCCAATGGGCTGTTCCCAGCCAAGCACAGCAGCAGCCATTCAGCAGCCTCCACATGTCTTTCCCTCCTCACTGAAGAGAAAAGTGGATTTGAGATCGATAACAGCCTTACTCTTTAAGAAGATCAAGCCATCACATTTTGGTCCTCCTTGCCCCCAGGAGCACTTTGCAGGCCTCCCAAGCTCTCTGCATGCCCCATTTTTCACAAAAAATGGGGTGTGCAGATGGTTTGGGATGCCTGCAGAATGCTCTTGGGGGCCAAGGAGAGCAAAAAACCTTTTTTAAAAATTTGCCTCTTCAAAACCTAGGTGCGTCTTATATTCCAGTGCGTCTTATACGGTATAATATGGTAATTCATAATAAATTACTACTATCTAAACAAGTTATGTTTTTGAATACAAATATTGAACACAAATGTTTCACTTTGTACCTTTTCAGCAGGTTATTTTTGAAGGTTCCTAGTATTTTATTCTTATGCTGCTATTATATCTCTTGCAATTTTTATTGATCACTGCATATTTTATGGAGACTGCATAGCCTTGCATTCTTAAAGTGTAAATCTTTTTGTGACCATAAAAGTTTGCAATATACATTTCTACTTCTTCCTGTTGGTTTCCAGAGGATTGTTACAGAATTCAAAATAATATAAGAATCTATCAATGTAGTACATCTTTCAGAACAAAATTAATAGATGAAATGTTATGTTAATAAAAGAAAATCACTATAACACAAATTATTCATATAATATCTTTTACTGTATATATCAGTGTTGGTGAAACTTTTCGACACTGAGTGCCGAAATGGGAGTGCATGCAGTGGAGCACCAGAAACCGGAAGAGCAATTTGTTGGCACGCATGCACAGGAGCGCTCAAAACTGGAAGAGCAGTTCCCTGGCGTGCATGCATACATTTCAGTTTCTGGCATATGCATGCATGCTGATCACCTTGTCTTCTGATTTCTGGCATGCATGCACATGTGAAGACCAGTTGGCCAGCACACATGCATGCCAGGGAGCTGGTCTTCCAGTTTCCAGCGCTCCTATGTACACAGACTGCACAGGAACCCAGAAAAGCAATGGGCAATGGTGGGCGTGTCGAGAGAGATGGCTTTGCATGCCACTTCTGGCATGCATGCCATAGATTCACCATCACAGGTATATATGATATTATATGAGCCAATCTTGTACCAAGTGTGACATTTCAATTAACTAACCTTACCTGTTTCTGTCTGAAATGATGCAAAGATATCCAACCACATTAATAATATTTGTTTCTAATACAGGAACTGAACAGATGTGTTTCTTTTAAACAATAACAGCAAAAATAAGGTACTTTATCCATCTCTATGTATTAGAGCTGTGCAAAATATTTAGTGGAGATTTCCCATTAAGGACACTAATGCAAATGAAGGATTTCTCATTGATTTATTAAAGCAGCCACATCCCTTGCTGAGCTAGCATCATTGCTTTAAAGCACACATAACACACATAGAGAGAAGCCCCCCGCTATTTCTGCATACTTGTTTAGAGCAGCAAAGACTTCTGCTATTAAAACAAAGTAGCCCATTTATCAGTTCCAAGATGGTTATTTCACTCATGCTAATAGACCAATGCTTAACTTATATGTGTGTTTATATAAGTATTGATACCAACAGTATGATTTAGGATAGTGATGGCGAACCTTTTTCTTATGGCGTGCCAAAAATGCCACTTCCAGGCTTCAGGAAAGCCTCCAGAGGCTGGAGAGGACAAAAAAGAGCCCCAATGGGCCAACTGGAAATTTGGGGACAAACTTATAGCTGGCCCATTGGGGCTCTTTTTCACCCTCCCCAGCCTCTGTAGGCATTCCTGAAGCCTGGGGATGACAAAAATGGCCTCCCCCAGCCTTCCAGAAGGGCAAAAATCAGCTGACCAGCGTGCGCATGTGCGCTGGAGGTGACAGCTGGAGTATCAGCAAATATGGTTCTACATACCGGATTTGAGCTATAACAACATTTGTAATTATCTCTTCATTACAAATAATTTGAGAGTATTTACTGTTGAACACTGTAAAATTTGAATATTCTTTTTTATTTCAGTATTTAATAATAATAATAATAATAATAATTAAATTTATAGACCGCTCCTCTCCCCATAGGGACTCGGAGCGGTGCACAGGGAAACTAAAACCACAATACAATATACACATACAATTAAGAAAAAATTAAATATAAGCCTGTGCTAAAATCCCCTTAATCTACTAAAATACCCAATTAAAAACAGCTAAACCCTGTAGAGAGAGGCTAACCAAGGCCGGCCAAACGGAAAAGATGTGTCTTCAATTTCAGACGGAAGGAGCGGAAGTCCGTGGTTGTTCTGATGTCGGGGGGAAGGTCGTTCCAGAGGGCTGGGCCCGCCACAGAGAGAGCCCTTCCCCTGGGCGTCGCCCGCTGACAAAGTCTAGTGGACGGCACCCGGAGAAGTCCCTCTCTGTGGGAGCGAATCGGCCGTGAGGATGTATGCGGCAGGATCCGATCCCGCAGGTAGCTAGGTCCCGAGCCATGGAGCGCTTTAAAAATGATGACTAATACCTTGAAGCGCACCCGGAAGACGACAGGCAGCCAGTGCAGCTCGCGCAGAAGTGGAGTTATGTGGGCAAATCTGGAAGTACCCAAGATTGCCCGCGCGGCTGCATTCTGAACCATCTGAAGTCTCCGGGTGCACCTCAAGGGGAGCCCCATGTAGAGAGAGTTACAATAGTCCAGTCGCGATGTCACGAGAGCATGAGTGACTGTGCGAAGGGCGTCCCGATCCAATAGGGGGCGCAACTGGCGAACCAGGCGAACCTGGTAAAACTATTTATTTATAGCTTGCCTTTATTTTTTGATAAATAACTCTCAGTATCAAAACATAACTCTTTCCACCTGCTATTTTTCCACAACAACAACCTGTGAAGTGGGTTGGGCTGAGGGAATGTGACTGACCCAAAGTCCCAGCCAGATTTTATGGCGAAGGCGAGACAAGGACATACAATCTCCTGGTTTATACCCTAGTGTTGTAACCACTAGACCAAACTGAAACAGCCTTTCAGAAATTATTCTTCTCCATACGTTAGCCCACATTCATGACACTGCTGATTTTTATTGAAATGTATTATTTATGTTAAAGTAATAATAACTTTGTGTAGAAGTGTTTATATCCCCCACTTTTAACAGTAAGTCTACAAAAGCAAAAAAGCAGGGAACTTACAACTGAACAAGCACACATAGAGGATTGTGTGCATTTTTTCTCCTAAACCAGGAGAGCCTATACCAAATGGAAAGGATAAAATTGTGCTAAAGGCAGAGAAACCATTCAATGTCATGAATATGTCATCAAAATGCAATGAAAACATTACATATTCAGATCCAACTTGCAACACTTGAAGAATCTGTCTTCCTGCCTTGCAATAAATTTCCTTCCTTTCTAAAGTAGTTCATACTATTATCCTTTATGACCTCTGACAGCACAGGCAAAATTATGTTATTCTTGGGTAAACAATGTTAAAGAATCTCTTTTATGATAAAATTTGATTCCTGAAAAACTCTTTGTCTGGGTGAGATAACAAATAAAGGTTTATTGTAATTAATTATCTAGTTTCGCTTTAGTTCACATTCTGTTGAAGGAATCTCATGCTGTTTTATTGTAGTTAATAAAACTAATCCATTAGGCAATGTGATGAAATCTTAACATAATAGAGACTGAATCTGTGCCCCCTTAGGTTCCAAAAGCAATTTATATGTAGATGATACCCATTTTACATCTCTTTTAGTATAATTTAGCTTGCATTTCCACAAAGTATAAATGACTCTTTATTTTTCCTCTTGGAGAACAGCTAACAGGTCCAAAAATCTCTTTCTATGGTGCACGCTATGTTTTAAGGCAAACTATGATATTCTTTAGGGGTCTCATTAAAGGAGAAGTGAGGTGATGTAACTCCTAAGTCATTAAAAATCCACCTCACCAATCACAAGCAAATAAATAAAAATGGATCTCAATAATTCCTCATTGTATTTATAAATGATTAGAAGGATAGATCTAAAATATTTCTACTGATAGGTTCAATTATATTTACTCTCCCAGGAAACTATCAATAATAAGCAATGTATGTACCCATAAACAATGGGTAAATCTTAGACTTGTACAATCCAGCATGTGAGTTTGTAACTAAAAACACTAAAGTCTACTACCTATAACCATATGCAAACAAACTGTTCAGGTAAATGGCAACATGGTGGGGAAAAAATTAGAAACAACAAATAATATACCACTGGATCTCACAATTCAACCATACAATTTATGATCAATATCAGAATTAAAATCACAAGGCTTTCAACCTTTGTATATATAAACACATCATCCTATCATTAAGCAATTGACAGAGAATGGTTCCCAATAATAATAGCACAGAGTTTAATCCAATATAGTAGCAGTTAGGTTCCAAAAAAAAAGGATATAAATAACTAAAAAGAAACAAAAACATTTATTTCAATTTTGCATTATTATGATATATTATTAGCACAACAAAGTCTTGCTCCATTTAGTTCTAATTTTTTCATTTAGTAAAGTTGTTACCTTCTTTCAAATTCAACAAATTGAGAAAAAAAGCATTTGCATGCTTGCTTTCTAGAAAGAAAAAAGAAAGAAAGAAAGAAAGAAAGGAAAGAAAGAGAGAGAGAGAGAGAAACAAAGAAAGAAAGAAAGAAAGAAAGAAAGAAAGAAAGGGAAGGAAGGAAGGAGAGAGAGAGAGAGAGAGAGAAAGAAAGAAAGAAAGAAAGAAAGAAAGAAAGAAAGAAAGAAAGAAAGAAAGAAAGAAAGAAAGAAAGAGCAGACTAGTAGATAATATATTCAAAAGTTCCTATTGAATGATGAAAACGTTGCAGACAGCCTACCAGTGGTGGGATTCAAATTTTTTTACTACCGGTCCTCTGGATGTGGTTTGGTGGGCATGTAAAATCTCCATTCCCTCCTCACTCCAGGGGAAGGTTACTGCAAAATCCCCATTTCCTCCCAATCAGCTGGGACTTGGGAGGCAGAGAACAATGGAGCGGGGCTAGTCAGAGGTGATATTTGCCAGTTCCCCAAACTACTCAAAATTTCTGCTACTGGTTCTCCAGAACTGGCCAGAACCTGCTCAATATCACTCTGCAGCCTACATGTACCCAAAGGTATCTGTATTCCTCAGAAAAAAATATTCTTCCAATTATAATTGTACATCTGATAGAAAGGAGAGTGACATGAATAAACATATGGAACTATATTAGGTTAATTTTGTTCCATTAATTTATCCTTATCTAAATGCAAATTGATTTGAATCATTATGATTGTTTTTTTTGCCTTGAGACAAACATGTCTTTATTCGGATGCTGCCTACTCTTCAGAATGCAGCCTGAGTACGGCACTCAGAAGGCTAGCAGTGAAGAATGGAGGTTAGCCTGCGACAAACTGAAATGCTCTATCTCAGAAAGTCAGGCACACTTGAGATGACAAGGGAAGTAAAAAAAAATGCACTTTGGACACAGAATGGAGAAATGCCCCCCCAAGATTGCTTTTGAAGATGAGGTTGGGGGTTTAATAGAGGGTGATGTCAACTGTTTTTGCCCTCCAGAATGCAGTAGCTGTCCATTTTGACGGCAGGTAACTAAAGAAAGGAATCCAGATAAGTGGTAAGCTGCCAGCCTGGTTCCTATTGGTGTCATATTCAGGACAGGGGAGGGGGATGGGAGGAAAGGAAAAAGAAAGAAAATGAAATTTGCTATCCTGACATTGTTAATACCCAATGCGTGATTCTACTGCAAAAAGTATGCTGTTGACACCACAGTTGAGAAATGATGAGATCATTGTTTTCTCATCATGGGAGAAAAGGAACAGTAAAACTCTCTTCCAGTTTCTTTCATCTAAAATAGAGAGGAGAGTTTTGAAAAGCCATTTCCTCATAATTCTAGGCAGGATCTCAGAAAAGACTCCAAGAAAATGATTTAGGATGGTTTGGGGAAAATATAATATTCATGGATTTAGGCTGTACATTGCTCTTCAAAGTAAAGTAGCAACTGCAACCATATTCTGAAGGAAATAATGTCCGAGCACTGCTTGCAAGCACTATATAGTATTCCCCCGGTTTCCAAGATTCAGTTAGACAAATTGTTTTGTTTTCTTTCTTTCTTTTTTTTTGGTATGCAACCAGAATGGTATATGTTTCCTTCTTTTTTTAGATATAAAAATAAATTGTTTGGGAAGTAGCGCCTATATTGACGAAATGCAAGAATAGCTAAAAAAAATGTTACCAAGCTGGTATTTTGTTAATGACAGCCAAAATGCAAGGCTGAATAAAAAGAGGAAGTTTTACTTGGCCTCTTAGTATTAGTACTCTATCAATGTCACTTTATAGTAGGCAGTATTCGGTTTTAATGGTGAGAGGACAGTTCCCTCACTGGAGGCCATTTCTTAGTTTGTTTGAAAGGGAAATGCCTGCTCAAGATATTCTTAAATTTTTGAATATTTTGTTTTTGTTCCAATAGGGTGGTACTGGTTTTTAAAAACTGGTCAGTAATTTTACAGGAATTATGAAAAAAAAAATCTGTTCTTGGCAGTGAGACAATTATCCTGTCCATCCTAATGCTCTAAGCAGGCAAATATAATATCATTACATTATAAAGCAGCTTTGTTTCCTCCCTTATTTGGGGGTTACCAGAGTGTTGTCACACACACACACACACACATATGTGTGTGCTTGTGTTAGGTTTTTTTGAGCTGATAAATAAATAAATAAGGGAGAGTAGGATAGATCTATTTCAAGCTTTTTAGCTCTCATCAGCTAGCCATACCCTTACTGGGCTTATCAGGGTGTTGTGACACAAGTGTATGTGTGTGTGTGTGTGTGTGTGTGTGTGTGTATACATACATACATACACACACATACATACATACATACATACATATGTGTGTATGTATATATATATACTTGTGTCACAACACCCTGGTAAGCCCCAATTAGACTGGACTACTGCAATGCTCTCTACATGGGGCTCCCCTTGAAGTGCACCCGAAGACTGCAGCTTGTCCAGAATGCGGCCACGCGGGCAGTTTTGGGAACCTCTAGGTTTTCCCATTTAACACCGCTCCTGCGCGAGCTTCACTGGCTGCCTATTGTCTTTCGGGTGCGCTTCAAGGTGTTGATTATCATCTTTAAAGCGCTCCATGACTCGGGACCTAGCTATCTGCTGGATCGCATCCTGCCCCATACATCCCTTCGGCTGATTCGCTCCCACAGAGAGGGACTTCTCCGGGTGCCGTCCACTAGGCTATGCCAGCGGCTGACGCCCAGGGGAAGGGCCTTCTCTGTGGCAGGCCCGACCCTCTGGAACGACCTTCCCCCCGAAATTAGAACAACTACGGACCTCCGCTCCTTCCGTCAAAAACTAAAAACTCACTTCTTCTGCCTGGCCGGCTTGGCTTAATCGACCCATTTACCTCAAGCTAAATATTCAAATTGTTTCATTAGGGATTTTTAGGGGTATTAGTTTTTAGATAGTTGGGGATTTTAGCGCAGGGTCTAGGTTTAATTCATTTTAAATTTGTATTACAATGTCTGTTGGTTTTATATATGTATTTTTAATTCCCTGTGCAACGCCTCGAGTCCCTTCGGGGAGAGAGAGCGGTTTATAAATTAAATTATTATTATTATTATTATTATTATTATTATTATTATTATTATTATTATTATTATTATTATTATTATTATTATTATTATTATTATTATTATTATTATTATTAAGATTAAGGG
Organism: Rhabdophis nuchalis; assembly: GCA_039707465.1. NCBI lineage: Eukaryota > Metazoa > Chordata > Lepidosauria > Squamata > Natricidae > Rhabdophis > Rhabdophis nuchalis. The sequence continues at coordinate 288,367,556 of CM077643.1, forward strand.
AGGAAGCATACTGCTTTTCTTTTCTGCCTGTCTAGATGGTCTCTGGTGATGACCCGAAAGGCAGAAAAGGAAAGCAGTATGCTTCTCCCCTTAATTGGGGCTTACCAGGGTGTTATGACACAAGCATATACTTATTTTCCCTGTCTCAGCCCGTAGATACCTCCTTTAAATTCTAAACTTCAACCCAATAGTTTGGAGACCTGAGGGAAAGGATGTATAAAGGCCAGCTATAGGAAATTGATGGAAGTCATTTGCTTGAGCAGCGGATTGGACTACGTCCCGTTAAGCTCTATTCTGATATGAAATTGTCCTGCATGTGAGCAGCCTTATTCCATTCATTTCCATATCTTGCAAGGATCAGAAAATTATGGACAAAATTCTTACTCCTTTTTTGGGACTCTGTGTGCCCAGATTTTTATGAGACCCTAGTTTGTAATCATGTAATGTCAATGGCCATAAAGTAGAACAAAGCATCATTGCAGCATAGTTCTTGGAGAGCTAAATAATCCCCAAGATCTCACAACATCAGTGTGTTTATATTTGAATTAGCACATAATTACATTTTCTACAATTTTTTTTTGTCTTTATGTATTTCTGACAAATGCACTTTTGAACTCGCTATAAAATCCTGTGCTGAAGATGAAAATATAGACATTACTTTACATTGCTATATTCTGCTGAGAGGTTTTTCCAAAGAAATGACAATGGGCACAGCAGTCATAATCTGCTTAAATACTTTGTTCATTGCTTTGGTTCATCTTAGGGCATTGCCATTTCATTTTTTCTTTGATCTTCCTAGGAAGGCATTCAGATAGCTGGCCTTTGAATGAGCTTTCAATTTAATTTTATTTGGTGTATGTGCATGCAGGAATTATTTAGGCCCCACACAAAACTAATACTTTAACATAATTATAAGATATCTAAGTATATATTTTAAAATAATTAAAAACTTTAGGTTCCACCAAACTAAACAGAACACAGACAACACTTACCAAGGAGAGAGGCAACCTAGACCTAAGGAGAAATTTCCTGATGGTGAAAACAATCAACCAGTGGGGTGGCTTGCCTTCAGAACTTGTGGGTCTCCATTTCTGGAGACTTAAAAATAGTCATTTATCTGAAATGGTATAGGGTCTCTTGCTCAAGCAGGGGGATGGACTAAAATACCTTCAAGTACCCTTCCAACTCTATTGTTCTATGTTCTATTTGATTAACTTAGAATCTCAGGAAGTAAAATTACTGAGTACACTACTGTACCATGACATTTTTTTTAAAAAAAGCCCCCCCCCCCCCGGTACTAGGAAAGGAAAAAGACTTTTATTTGAGCTTACTCAATTCATTTTTCACTAAATCTGGCATGCAATTTACAAGTCAATCCACTCTAAGGAAAAATGATGACAAATATGCAACATATTTGGGGAAAATAGGTTATAAAAGCTTTGTTAAGTAGAAAATATTGCACAAGCATGCTTATTATATACACAAACATATGCATATTTATGTGTTTGTGATGTGTTTTGGATTAGAGTTTTGGACTGAGACACAAACCAGCTTAAGCACAGTTAAGGGACATGCTTACACAACCCTATTGCCACTAAATTTGATTTAGCTATAAACATGTCCAGTGACTCCTCCCTCCTTGAGCCACATGGGTACCCACTCATTGATTGATTGCGTTCCATGTCCTACAAACCCATTGTTTCTTTCAGATAGAAGAGTCCAAGGAAAAAGTTCACACTTTGCTGAAAATATGGGTGTTGATTCCCTATCTAAGGATGTGAGATTAGGAAAGAAAACTTTCTCTACAGTTGTCAGTAAGACTGGTTGTTCCCAAGTTCATTGTTCATGAACAAGACTTTTATAATATAGGGAGAGAGAGAGAGAGAGAGAGAGAGAGAGAGAGAGAGAGAGAGAGAGAGAGAGAGAGAGAGAGAGAGAGAGAGAGAGAAGGAACCGTCCCCTCTTTTGAAATCTAAAATGTCTTTTAGAAAATAACCATGTATGTTTAGCTCTCAAGACCCAGTGGGAATAGTGCCTATGAAAAATGCAAATTGTAAACATTAAGTAGTCATTGTGTAAGTTAATTCTCCATTCGTTAATTCTGTTCCTAGGAAATACAGTGTTTGAGCAAAGGATGGGAAAACAGAGAGGTTAAAAATGCTTTTAGGAGCTTTCATTCCACTCTCTAGAGTCATCTTGATGCCTTTATGGTAATAAAACTGCTGTTACTTTGGCAAGAGGAGTTTTATACCCCAGAACAAGCCTTCCGGTTATATCAGTGATGGATAAACCTGGTGATGGAGGGAGGAAAAAAAATGCATTTATGCATAACTACGGTAGAGAGAGATCCTGCTTCCGAGATTTTTGTCATTATTATTACTATTATTATGGTGGTGCCTATAGCTCCAGAAGTAATTCCAGTCCTAGCAAGTGAAAACTAATTGAAACTGGCTTGTTTTCAACGTTTTTGAAGGAGTAGTTTGTGAGACAGTTGCATGCAAAAAGAAATGTTGAGGTAGAGTAATGATGCACGTTTAAATTCTCTCCGGCTTTGAGAAAGAAATAAACTGTAGCGTGGCTGCCCTGCACAAAACTGATATTTCCTGACTGATATTTGCACACTATTTGGTGATTAAACTATCTGCTAGCTTCTGATAGTGCTGCTGTAATGCTTACTTGTATTAGATGTTTTAATATTGTTTAGTTAAAATGTTTCATTGTCGCAAGTTAAAAAAATAGCAACTCCTGGGATTGTGTTTCCTTTTGGAAATCAGAATCCTGGAGGTGACTAAGATTTTTTATCACCAAATAGTGTGCAAATATCAGTCAGGAAAGAGAGGCAAATCAGCTGCACTTTTTCCAGGGAGTGGTTTTGCTCAGTCCGAGATGGTTGCTGTTTGGTTCTCAGCACTCTGTGTGTTTCTACAATTGGTCCAGAACAGTTCCTTTAAAAAAAAAGATGTTGTAACAGTTTTGTCAGGCTTTTTTTAAGCATAGTCCATCAAAAAGATTCCGCAGCTAGGATGATTGATCCAGACTGCAAATCCCGATTTTAACTTTAACTTTAACTTTATTTCCATTTCTATACCGCTCCTATCTCCCCAATGGGTCTCAGGGCGGTGCACAGGAAAATTAAAAAGAATATAACCAACAGACAATAATAAATACAATCATATCATTAAAATGTAATTAAATTAGATGTGGTCTGTGCTAAAATATAGTTAAAACTGTTAAAACAAGTGTTAAAATTCAATAACTAAATCTGCAGTAATTGTATCAGGATCTAGGCTAGGCCAGCCAGATGAAAAAAGTGTGTTTTAAGCAATCGGCAGAAGAGGCGAAGGTCCGTGGTGGTATGGAGTTCGGGGGGGTAGGTCGTTCCAGAGGGCTGGACCCACCACAGAGAAGGCCCTTCCCCTGGGGGCCACCAGCCGGCATTGACCAGCAGACGGCACCCTGAGGAGGCTCTCCCTGTGGGAGCGGATCGGCCGAAGGGAGGTGTGTGGTAGGAGGAGGTCCCACAAGTAACTAGGCCCCATGCCATGGAGTGTTTTAAAGATGGTTACCAACACCTTGAAGCGCACCCGGAAGGCCACCGGTAGCCAGTGCAGCTCGCACAGGAGAGGTGTTATATGGGAATACCGTGAGGCTCCCAAGATCCCCCGCGCGGCGAATTTACCCACAAGGTGACAGCAACAACAAAGCATGAAGTCTTTGCTGCCATCAAGTGGTTCTCCAGAGCTTCACAAAACAGAACTGGTGGCCCTAAAAAGAAGCTTCCTCAAATCAAGTTGCTTTGAACTAGAACTTCCATTTATCCTGTCAGGTCCCATGTATTTCTATAGGGACGCTGACATTCTGGTGGGAGGGGCCTTGGCAGGGGGAAAGGAATGTGCCTCAAGCCAGGTGTCTTACCTCATCTCTGGAGAAGAACAGCAGCGTTGCCTGGGAGACTGAAGTTTATCACCTTCGCAGCCTGGGTTTCTCATAGTATCTTTACACCTTGGAATTGGTTTGATGATGTACTGGACTTTGGGAGGGGCTGTGTCTGCACTGGTTTAATTTACTGCTTTTTAAGTAGGAAACTTAATTCCTGCCCAGATCTCTTGCTATCATTATCTTCCAACAAAAGTTCCTTTTGAAATGGCTTCTGTTTCAAGAGTCCTGCTTTCCTGAAAAGATTGGTGAGGCAAGACCTTATATATCCATCCAGTATGACCAATGGGACTTTATAGTCCAAAGCATCTAATTATCCAGAAATACTTCCCAACCAACTGAAGGTGTCCGTTCCAAAGAGATGTCCATCTGGTTGCTAAAACCGTCTGCTCAATAAAAGAAATGCTCGGAGGACAGCTCCTTACCACTGATCTAAAATTTCCTCGATTGAAATGATGACAGAAAAGGATTTTAGGCCAGGAATCAAGATGAAATTTGCATGATTTTCATTTCTTTAAGAGTCAGTCCTTGCAAACATTTACAGTCCTTTCTCAAGTCTGTACTTGTAATCTTACCGCAGTTTGAATTGTAGTAAATTTGCATTTCATTTGAGAAACAAAGTTAATGTGTTGGCTGCTATAAAATTACAATATTGCTATTTTGGGAGTTTTGTTTTGTTTTGTTTTTCCATTATTATAAGCACCTTTATCAAAATATGACAGTTAACAGTATGGTAGTACAGAGGAAATTCTAAAATGAAGAAACAAAGAGTAAGATTAAAATGTGGTTTTTATGGTTGGAAAATACATATAAAATTTTATTTCAGTATTGCTCAGTCTCTACTGTTGTTTACACACACAAGTCTCTATGTTACTTTTTTTTTTTTTTAAGTTCAGACAGAAAGACAGCTGGGACCAATCTAATTGAGGGCAACATGCAAGTTACAAAAGGCCACATTCAAAGGTCCAGAGAGTTAGAGGTCCCAATTTTAATTTAAAAGGGAAGTAATAAAACTACTTAACTATATGCCCTGCAAAAAAAAAAAAAAAAAAAGCCCTCCCTTTCCCCACCCCATCCTCCCAGTTCAGTTTTGTATCTCAAACTCAGGCTTTTGGCTTTTCAAAGAAAGGCTTTCCCTTTTATAATTTCCAGATATAAAAGATGTTTAAGGCATGTTAAGCAGTCCCCTGATATTGACTGAAACAGTGAGCGTGAAGAGTGATTATCATGTTAATTAAACAGAATGAGATTTGTTTATGTTTTGACTCTCCAAGTTAATGGAAAGTGCCAAAGGTGAAAGGGAGAAAGGGGGGGGGGGCTGAAAGAGAAGAGGGGGGGGGTCTAAGAAGGGAAAAAGAAAACTACATTCAAAATATCCCAGACTTGTGTGGCTTCAAACTGAGTACATTAATAAATGAATCCAACTGTGCTTGTCATTGGAGTGCCTTACCTTTGGAATATATCTGCTTTGTCTGGACAAAGGAATGGCTCTAGGGACTATCTCTTCTTGTTGCCTTGAGGGGGCTCATTCAGGACTGAGTCCTAATGAAAGGCTTTGCCAAGAAACATGGGGATGGGGAAAAGACAAGCCAGAGACAGTCGCCTTTTGACTTGGACTTATCTCCTGGGTAATTTGGTAGTGATGCTCTCAGGGCTATTCAGATATGCTCTGAAGATTCTCTTTTAAAAGAATTTGGTTTGTATATGTGGCGCCTGTTTTATTTCTAGCCACTAAACCTTTGTCAAAAATTCTTACTTATAGTAAGTGGATTTAGTAAGTTTACTGAAAGGTAGACTCATCCTATATATATCATGCAGTTGATATAGTAGATTGATACTTTCGATTCTCCTTAGGACTTGCACGCAAGAAAGATCCTTTGCTTGACTGGCTAAAGCCTAGGCTGAGTGTATCAGCAATATTTTCCAGCCAGGATGCTTTCAAGGCTGCTAGTTGAGATCTTTTTAAAGTAGCTATGGGAAATCATCCAATTGCTGAATCCTTCCATCATTTTTCAGTGATGAGAGATAGTAGATCCAAATGTTCCAAATGGAGGGGGAAAAAACTCAAAAACCCCATGAAACTTCTTCAGCTACTCTTGCCCCTGTTGTGCACAGTTCTAATTTATGGAAAGATATAAGTTGTATTTCTATCTGGGAAGGCTTGAAAAGAACAATCCTTGTTTCCTCCACCCAAATGGAACATCTGATCAGAAGAAAAGATCACCAGATGACAGTCAACATTACAGTTTCTGAGAAGGCACAAGTCTAGTCCTTAAGGTTGTCCTCCTATCTTGCTTATCCTTTTAACCTATGCATGCAGTAAGAACATCACTTGGCCTTGAAGCAGATCCATTGTTGGTCCCTGTTTTGGATTATACCTAGGAGTTTCTAAACCAATGCACCGTAGAGTGTCAATGCACTTGCACGATGGTGCTATGATTCTTCTCTGTAGACCAGTGATGGCGAACCTTTTTTGGCTCACGTGCCAAAAGTGGGGGGAGCGCAGGCGGGTCAGGCCTAGGTGTGCCACACCCATAATGCTTTGCACATGATCCAGCACGTATGCTTGCATGACCAGCGCTCCCCCCCCCTGATGTTTTGCATGCTTTTTTCACCCTCCCGAGGCTCCAGAGGCTTTATAGGAGCCTGCGGAGGACAGTCTCCCCCGCCCACCTGGAGGCCCTCCAGAGGCTTCAGGAGTTTCCCTGAAGTCTCCGGAGAGCTAAAACTGGCCCAAACCAGAAGTATGCTCCCGGAGGGCTCCGGGGGGGGTGAAAAATGGCCTCAAAAGGCCGGAATCAGCTGACCAGCATATGCATGCACCCTGGCCAGCTGACAGAGCAACACCTCATGAGCCCTGGCAAATGTCTCCATGTGCCACCTGTGGCACTCATGCCATAGGTTCGCCATCATGGCTATAGACAATTCTGAAAATTAGGAAAACTAGTTGCTTCCATGACTTGTTGCCATACAAACAGAGGATATGTGACCAACCTCAATTCTGTGACCCTGAAGAGTGGAAGAAGCCATGCACAAAGTAACAATAGGCAGTAAGGAAAAAATATTTCTCTGGTTCTTCTGTTCCTCCAAGTAAATTCGGGGGGAGGGGGAAATAATACTTTATTCTTATTTTTATTTTAATCTGATTAAAATATAAGAGGAAGCAATCCACCCATTATTTCTAATCAAGAGCTTTTGAATAACAGTTCTGTTAAACCAAGGAACAAATGAGTAGCCAGTATTAAGCTTTAGCCTAATTGCTGAAATTATTTCCTCCAAGATGTTGAGCAATAATGATGAAAGGTAATAAATTACCTAACTTACTGCTCCATATGATCACAGAAATGAATTCATGAATGGACAAAAGTCCCTTTTTCAAAAAGCATTCTATTTATCCTCTAGCCAAATAGTATTAGCCCCTCTAGCAGCACAGATGAGACAATTTCCCTCTTTTAGGTGCTTTATTCCTTTGCATTCATTTATAACAACACCGTTTTCTTTTGATTCCTTTAATAAGCTTGATTTTAAAACAAAAGCTTTTAATTTCACACTTTTCAAGACAGATGTATAAAATAACTTCTATACATCTTCATTTAATTAAAACCCAGATTTCTGTCAAGCGTGGCTTTCCATTTAGAATTATTGACACTAAAATAGTCATAAATATTCCACTTAGAAACAGGTCTCCACACAAATCTCAATAATTGTATCAAGTGCTTTGTTTTCTTTTATGATTTTTTTTGCTTGTCAAAACAAAAACAAAATCTCACAATCATTGATGTCTGATTTCCTCCCTTTTATTTTCATAAATATTTATACATAATTGCATTTCCTTGTAAACAGGATTTTTCCTGCCCAAAGGGAGGAAAAACAATTTGTGTGTTAATTTTTATCTTGCTGGTTTTGTTCAGCTTCAGTACCTTTGTATATAAAAGAAAAGATTAGATTAAAGGGGGGAAAAAGAATACATGCAACCTGAGTTTGCTAATATGGAGAATTTTAATTAGGAAATGATGTTAATTTTGTAGCAATTCAGTCCCATTATAACCTACCCTTGTGCAGAATGAATACATGGTTCAGTGATTCAGTTCCCCCATAGTTGCGTCTTGGTTTAGTCTAGGTTCTGCTGCCCCCTACAGGCACTTGGAAGTAGACAAATCGTTTCAAAACAAGGAATACATCCTGTCCTTTTCTTTTGTGATGTATCGTCGATTATGAAAAACATTATTGTGAAAATTCTATGTGAAAATTGAAGCTTGTCAATCATATTCTCTGGGGCATATTTGCTTGTAGAAGGAGGAACAGCAACATGCTTTGAAAAAAGTTATGCCACTGCAAGTACTTAAATGCTTATTGGATTAGGAAACATCATATGTGCTACTTTCTATTCTCAGGTAGTAGTTGGCTTTATTCAGGTAATGAAGCAAGTATGTACTAGGCTATTCTGAAGGAATCCATCCTATGATGGAGGATCATAAGGCATTAAGATTATGGAACCATAATCACCAATAAAGTTACTGAGATATATGACTCCGCCCCATTTCTAAATGAACAGCATAAGTTACAGCAATGAACAGGAGTGTTCATTGTTTACTGTGAAACAGTAAATATACTGTTATGCAAATATGAATTTTAGCCTTTGGGTAGTCAAAATTCATAGAGAAAACAAAGAAAGAAATAAGGGTCTATCTGTAGCTATGAAATATGTAGATGCAATGACCTAATCTGTCTTTCAATATCACTCAGTTTTTAAATGTATTGTTAAACAACAGAAGTCTGATTCTGCACAATTGTTTTCTGGTGAGCAAATTAAGGAGAAAGTTGGGCAACTGATCATGATAATGTAATCACAACAGGACTACCATTTAAGAATGGGCATATCTCAATTACGGGTGATTATTTCAAAATTCCTGTATTTATGCCAGTTTTCTGGTAACCAACAGTGGAAAAACAATACTGAATGTAAACAAAGAGATTCATCTAGGATGAGTTAATTAGTTAGGTCTTTGAAGTTCATCTTGACTCCTGGTTGTATAGACAAGTGTTCTTTATTTTAACTTAATCCTGTGACATAATTTCCATGAATATTTCAGTGATATGCTCAATCTCATCAGTCTACTACATTCATTGTCTTCCAGTTCTTCTATTTCTCTCTAAGCTATTAGTCAAAATATATTTCTATTACAAGGCAAAAATATACGAGTTTCTTTTTGCTCAAGGGAACAGCTAGTCTTTTATTTTATTGACTGGTTGATTTCTTCTTCTTACAGTCTCTCGTACTGGAACTACGGAAACTAATCAAGGAGAAAAGCAACTTAGAACTAAGGAGAAATTTCCTGACAGTAAGAACAATTAACCTCTGGAACAGCTTGCCTCCAGAAGTTGTGAATACCCCAACCCTGGAAGTCTTTAAGAAGATGTTAGACAGCCATTTGTCTGAAATGGTATAAGGTTCCTGCCCACGCAGGGGGTTGGACTAGAAGACCTACAAGGTCCCTTCCAACTCTGCTATTGTATTGTATTGTATTGTATTGTAACTATCTGCAAAGCCATAATTTGAAGGTATCTGTCTTCTATCCCTCACACTTTTTTAATGTTCAGCTTTTATAACCATATCATACCAGCAAAAAGCTTTAACTGTGTTGTTTGTTGTCATAGAAATATCCTTGTCTAAATTTGTTGTAACTTCTTCCATAGAGTTATTATTTATGTCTCTGCCATAGTGTACAACTTTATCTATTCTTGAGACCAAGAAAACAAACGTTCATTTCTTTACTACCAACTGTGAATTTATGTAATAGGTTTGAATTATTTTTTTCTTTGTATAGAACATTAATCTACTTTTATTTCATCTTTTATTTTTACTTTCCTACTGAACTCTCCTAAGTCTTCCCTATTTTCTGCTATTAAAGTGATATTTATTTGTTTGTTTATAAAATTTATAAACCGGCCATCTTACCTCAAGATAACTCTGAGTGAATATTGGTTACATATCTCAAATTATTAGTGTTTCAACATCCAGTTTTGATTCCAACTGTCATCTGTTCAAATCATATTACATTCTTATATATATATATATATATATATATATATATATATATATATATATATATATATATATATATATATATATATATATATATATATATATATATATATATATATATATATATATATATATATATATATATATATATATAGCTATATAAATAGCTATTAGGACACAATGCATCATTGTCTTCCTTCCTTCCTGAACCATTTCTTCAAATTATATTTGTACAGTAGTTTCTTGTTCATTGTAAAGTCTTCTCAAAAGAATATTCAGGTGTTCTGACACATTCCCAGTATGATTTACAATACAGCAAAAGTTAGCTTCCCATTTACATTTAAAAATAAATTCAAAATTTTAAGCCACTTCAATCAATCATGACACCAGGAAGGCGAAACAAAAGCAATTAAAAAAGAATATTATACAGAGCTAAAAAGAAAAAGTCTGGAAAAATAATACAATCAAGTAAATTAAGGGGGTCTGTCACCCACTCTAATCCAAGGCTTTAAGGACATATTTCAGTAAGGTTTCTTGTGCTATCCATTTTTTAAATCTTATGTTAGTTTTCTGTTCTTGTGTCTTTCCTTTTAGAAACATTAGACAATTTTCTTTCCACATAGCCCTCTGTTCCTTTTTGTAACATCCTAATAACACTTAGTTTGTGAGAGAAATTCTTGAGTAATTGGAACATTTTCCGGCATTTCCTTGCTTCAGCATGGTATCTATGCAAGTCTTCCCCTATTTCTAGCACACACTGCCTCATTCCATGATTATTATCATAGAACAGTTAGCATTTAAACTGTCTCTTCTCCTGCAGCTTTAAACAATTCAGTGGGTATTACATTGCCAATAGTGCCTTTGTTTGTATCTTGCCTCTTTTATTTTTATAAATAACTCAAATACCAAACATAACTAATATAACTCTTCCTTCTCTTATTTTCCCCACCATAACAATCCTGTGAGATGAGTTGGGCTGAGAGAGAGAGAGAAAGAGTGACCAGCCCAAAGTCACCCAACCTGCTTTCAAGCCTAAAATAGTACTAGAACTCACAGTCTCCTGGTTTCGAGCCTCATGCATTAATCACTATACCAAACTAGTTCTTTATTGCCTGTTGCATCCCACCATCTAATGGAGTCACTTCCTGATTATAAACTGTGTTTTAAAATGATAAAATGTTTCAATATAGTCTTTTTATCTTCCTTTAGCTGGCCATTTATTAATCACTCTTCAGTGATTACTTGAGTATTCCTAGTTTGCCTAGGAATTTTCCGGAATTTTCTCTGATCAACTTAAAAGTATCTTTCAGTTCCCTTTTCTTGTTATTTTCCTCTGTTGACAATCTTTACAAAGACATTGTCTTTGTCTTTTCTTGCTTGATGTCGAAAGCCTGAATTCAGTTGCTATATATCCTTCTTTTTGCTCAAGAATTACCTTCTACATCTTTCTCTGACTTTCATAACTTGTTATGAAAGCCAGTTAAATCTTTGAAAAGCAGAATTAGGTATATTTTTTCTGCTTCATTTTTTACCTATATTTCTTCCTGTAGCTTGTCAGATTCTCCTTTACATACGTTTAGAAGAGAGAGAGGGAGGGAGGGAGAGAGAATTGATTTTACATTCTCACAGTCTGTTTTCCTGGTCAAATCTTACTGAACTGCATGTTCTCTTTAATTTTCTAAGTTTAACCCATATATCTGACACCAATAATGCATGACCTGTTTCATGACCTGCATTTGAAAATTGCTGACTAAATTACATGTTCCCATCTTCTATTTCCTATTAGATAGTTGATTTGCTTCTTATGATGTCCACCTGGGCATATTCACATGCAGAACCTTTGCTTTTGCACAAAAGTGGATTTTGACAATGATTAAAGAATTATCTTAATAAAACTCTGTCAAAATACCTTTATGCATTATTGCTTTTGCTCAATCTAAGAGCCACTAAGGCATCCTGATAGCCTTTCAAGATAGTTCAGACAAGAAAAACAAGCAGGAGTACTAGCTCTGTCTTTTCTATTAACAGAATCTTGTAAGACTGAAAGTATTTCTCCCATCCTTTCCTTTCATTCTCCATAAAAGTAGAGGGATGGTCCCTTGTGAAATGCTTCCCATGTCTTTTCTTTTTCTGTGGACTGAGAAACCTTTTACATCCTCATTATCCAATCGGCAGCTCTACTTCCTGCCTCCCAGGGTCATTTCCAGATAACATGATATCAACTTATGCAGCAGCCAGTTAGACAGAGATCCTCTTGGCCAAACCCTTGGAACCCTACACTGGAGAAATCAAGAATATGGCTGCTTTTCCCCTATGCACATTGTGTGCTTGTTAGGTCAGATCTTGAGTTATAAGCCAAATATAATTGTAAATGATTGGTTCCTCTTGATAGTCAGATATTTAAAATCTCTATTCTGCACTCAGATGAAAACAGTCATTCTAAATCAAACTTTTTAAATTTCTCCAATAATATCAACAGTGGTTTCCCACAAAGAGAATGCTTTCTGAGCATCTCCACACAACCTTTACACCCACATGTATGCCCACACTCCTTTCCACATGATTGTTATTTTCTGAGCAAGCAAAGCAAAAGAAACTTTGTTAATAGAAAAATTATCCTTCAATATCTTAGGATTGTTCTGTAATTGCTCTCTAAATGTATTTATTCAGGGGTAAATCCTATAAAGCTCATTGGATTTATTCTTCATTGTGTAAGTTAAAGCTGCTAAGTTAAATATCCATACTCCCATCTCTCTGGGTTTTTTTTAATAAATAAAAGATGCTAAAGTTAGAGCATACCTAGTGATGAAATTCTTATTCTGTTTTAGCTTCTCTGTGCTTAAAAAATTCATACATAAAGGGTACTTTTAAAAAATTCTCATTTTCTCAAATCACACATTTACTTTTGGTACACAATAAATAAGATGCATATTCGGTACATCACAAAAACAATTTAACATATACTTAATTAAACACAATTATTAATGCTAAAAGCTCTGACAGTAAATCACAAACCTGACAATTTTCCTTAGTATTTGGCAATGAGAGGAATATTTAGTATTAGAAAGGAATCTTTTAGTAACCGAATTACTTTAGCAAGCAAAGTGAAATATTTTAAAAGAGAATGAAATCCTAGACAACAGATGAGAAGATCGGTAATTGATAGATAAGATTGATGATAGATGATTTTTGGTACACAATAGATAGGACACAATAGATGATAGATAGATAGATAGATAGATAGATAGATAGATAGATAGATAGATAGATAGATAGATAGATAGATAGATAGATAGATAGATAGTCCAAGAGAATTTGAGGGCCTTGTGCAATTTCTTAACTGTTCCTTTAGAGCAGGGGTGGGCAAACTTTGCAACTTTAAGTCTGAAGGACTTCAGCTCCCAGAATTCTCCAGCCAGCAAAGCTGGCTGGAGAAGTCTGGGAGCTGAAGTCCTTCAGACTTAAAGTTGTAAAGTTTGCCCACCCCTGCTTTAGAGTTTTCTAAAGAGAAAACTGATGTCATTCCTACGATCTGTTGGACTCACTCTCCCAGCTTAGAAGCCACAGTCCCAAGTGCTGCTACTACTACTGGGGCCAATTTTGCCTTTATTTTCCACATCCTTTCTAGTTTTTTTTCCTTCTGGCCTCCTTCTTCAGCATCTTATAATCTTCCTTGATGTTGCTGTCATTTGCACACCTACTTCTATCACCACTGCTGTCTTCTGGTCCTTGTCTAGTACCTTGATATTTGGACACTATGATGAGACAAAAGACAAGAGAATAATATGTATGTGAATATAAAAGGCTTGAAATGGAATATGTGCTGTTGATTGATCACAAGAGTTTGCCTTGAATCTTTGTTTGAGAAGGACATGACATGGGCTGGGGAAAGTGTAGAGACGTTTTGGATTCTATTTTTATCATTGATTCTGTGGAAGAGTGCTTGTGGCGGATACCAAAGCAATACACCTAGAGCTTTCTGAATAGCCCAGGTAGAAAGTAACTCCAGATTGATTAGTGATTGAGAAGTAACCACAAGAGATCATGTAAGTAGGCCAGGTCAATGCAAGAACTGGTGCTTGAACAGTAACAAAAATACCAGGTTGATCAGATTTTCAGCTGTGGCAGAGACATTTCATCACAGCAAAGGATCCTGTTGATATGCTGGTGGAGTTTAGCAGCCAAGCAGCAACTGTGGAACTAGGTGAGATCTGATAGCAATCAACAAATTGAGTTACAACATATTCCCTGGTCTGTGCTCTTCTGCTGAACAACAATGGTGGTGGTGATTCAGTAAGGCCCAAATTCAGTGTTTTTGACAACCAAGTATCAGAGGAAAGCTGTGCCTCTTACATGAGGCAGCAGGCCCCTGTGAGAGAAGAATGTTTGCTATCTGTGTGGTATTTTGATGATACATGTCTGAGGACTACTTTGTGCAGCATTGAAAGCACTTAAATCTAGAAGGAAGAAGACTTTTGGTTTTTATTTGGAGTTAATTATTGTGTAGTGGGTTTCAGTAGGCAAGAACCAGACCAGCATAGCTGCAACAGCTTTTATTGACTCAAAAATGGAACTGAGGAACTGCAGGCAAATGCCTGTTATTTGTAGTCTAGGCCCACGGGGCCTTAATCAATAATAAACTAGAAAAAACCCACCCCCATATAATTGTTCCAAACTTCCTTCAAACAGTTGGAGTCATGTAAAGGTTAGTTTCACTTTAGCCCAATTTAACAGTCGGGGTCATCTAAAGGTTAATCTCCTTTAGCATAACTATATACATTTAATATATAACATTAATGATGTTAGATCATGTTGGTGGGCTGAAAGGATTACTTAGGCTCTTCCAGATGAGAAATAAAGAAGAGGCTGTGGTGACTTTCTAGAATGTCCTTGTTAGGAGTATACTCCTAGTGTTGGGTAGGCAATATGTATATACCACAATGACAAATGGTCTTTGTTGCTTTAAATGTTTGAATGTAATCAGCAGCTGTAATTATCTCCGCAATAAGAGGAAGTCAGGAGAGCTCATTCTCTCTCTCTGCTCAATCGCTCACTGCTTGCTTGCTGACTGACATTGACTGATTGATTGAAGAAGGAAGAAGGAAGAACTGTGAAATGCAACTGTAAGCAATTGTTTGTTTGTTAAGGACTTTGTTTGATTCGATATCTACTATCACTGCTTGTGAAGCAGTAGTTTAGTTTTATACAAGCTACTTGTTTTTTACTAACAGTGTCTGAGACTCTATTCGTGTGTATACTAGCAACAGGTTTTCCGGTCAATGGCAAAGATTATGAAATATAGAGAGCAAAGAAGATGAATGTGATAGAAATATGCCTGATATGGGAGAGGTAGCTACAGTCCTTTGTCTGGGAGAAAAATGACATAGGTAAGGACAACGTGACCTTTTTCAGGGTGAGTTAGACAGTTCCCAGTCTTCTTCAAGGTTTAAAAAGCTGCTTTTGTAGACCCAATAAGAAAACATTTTCCAGATCATTTTCTTCATTTATCAACTGAATAATCCTTTAATTTTTTTAAAAATCAGCCAATTTCTTTTCTATGTCCAATAAAGTATCCTCTTTCCAATCACTCTCTGTCATTTGCATATCCACTTTCAGTACTTCATTGTCTTATCAGACAAAATTTGCTCCACATCTGTCATTCTCTCATTAACATCTTTTGGACATAGTCTATCCATTGAGTCAGACATCATTACTGACACTATTGATATTGTAGCTATTAATTCCTGGCTCCATTCTTGAAATACCTCCTTAATATATCCAATGTTATGACATTTTGTGTCATTTTGAACAGACTTGTATTTTCCCTCTTCTACTTAGAATCTTTAATTCCCTCTACTGTCCAGTTTCTAAAATCATAAAGATTTATCTATGTTATAAATGTAAAATAAGTCTGGTTCCCATGAGAAGCTATTTATTTTTATACTCTAGTTAATTCCAAAATTTTATAGTAAAAGTTAATATTTTAAATTTAAATGGATCCCTAATGCATTTATAACTCTTAGATCAAAAAAATATATTTTGCTTTTTGCTATTTATTATTATTTTGCTAACTATTTCAAATTAGTTCTTAAGCTTATGATTATTTTTTAATATTTTTTAATATTTTTTAAGAGTTGAAACTAAGCTCATTTGATGACTTTTCAAAATTGTTCCAAAGTTTTAAAATGATTAAAATCTTAATCTAATCAGTTTAGATCAGTGGTTCTCAACCTGTGGGTCACAACCCATTTGAGGGTCGAATGACCCTTTTACAGGGGTCGCCTAAGACCATCGGAAAACATATATTTTCAGTGCGAGCTGCACTGGCTTCCTGTGGTCTTTCGGGTGCGCTTCAAGGTTCTAACAACCATTTTTAAAGCGCTCCATCGCTCGGGGCCTAGTTATATGCGAGACCGCCTCCTGCCCTATACATCCCTCAGACTGATACGCTCCCACAGAGAGGGCCTCTTCAGGGTGCCGTCGGCCGGTCAATGCCGACTGGCGACACCCAGGAGAAGAGCCTTCTCTATGGCGGGACCAGCCCTTTGGAACAACTTACCCCCTGAACTCCGTACCATCTCCGACCTCCGCCTCTTCCGCAAGTGTCTGAAGACACACCTATTCCAACTAGCCGGCCTAGCGTAGCCCCCAATTCTGACTCATAGATAGTTTTAAAATGGGGATTTTAATTCGGTTTTAGCACAGGTTTTTTAGTTGAATAAGTTTTTTTAAAAAAAGTTTTATATGTTTGTATGTTTTTTAATATGCCTGTGCGCCGCCCTGGGTCCGTTTGGAGAAGGGCGGGGTATAAATTCAATAAAATCAAAATCAAAAATGGTCTTAGGAACCGAGACACCAATTTTATGGTCGGGGGTCACCACAACATGAGGAACAGTATTAAACGGTCTCGGCATTGGAAAAGTTGAGAACCACTGGTTTAGATGATGGCAATTGCTTATCTAATATACATGCAATGCTAATTAATTATATACTAATAATGTACAATTGTAAATAAACTAAATTAAATTGTAAGATGTCTTGTATATACATGCCAATCCTACATATTGCTTTCACAACTGTCAAAAATATTTATATACATGCAGTTGAAACATGTTTATTCCTGATATTCTTTCTTGCATTTTTGAAATTAATTTATTCCAAAAGATATTATTACATCAATAGAAGACCACAGTGGTGGGTTGCCAATTTTTTTATTACCAGTTTGGGCACATTACCATATGCGCTTGCGTGTGCACACAACACTTCTGTGCAAACACAGAAGCGTCCAGGAGTGTGGGCAGAGCCTTCCACCACTGCTACTATCAGGTTGTCCCATTCGGGCCAAACAGGGAGCAACCCACCTCTGGTAGAACAGTATCTAATCAGATAGGAAGAGAGAGGAAGGGTTCAACACTGCTATTGAAGAAGGATAGGCCATTTTTTAGTGCCACGATTTTGTCATGCTGGGTGTGAGATGCATTGATTGATTGATTTTCCCCATTTCTCTTTTTCTACCCTAATAAAAAGAGTCTCAGCAGTTTATATAGAATATAAAACCACGTAAAGGTGCCATCGTCTGCATTTCATTAATCTAATAAAATCTGCACAAAGCACAAAATTACAAGCAGCAAGTTAAAGATGACATGATAATAATCAGGGAAATCTCTTTGGAGTAGCTCCATCTTTATCAAACTTCCCAAACGCTTGATAAGTAAGATAACTTCACCTCTTCTTGGGGGTTGTTGCAAGCATTGGCACTGCCACTAAAAAGCCTCACCTTATGGCTTCAGCCTCACAAATCTCTTGAAAAGATGAAGTCAATAACGATTTTGTCCTGTTAGATCTAATCACTTGGGATGATATCTATATTAGATGGAGTAGAGAGGCTTGCAAATATCTGGGCACCAAGCCACAAAGGTCTTGTTTGAAAAAAAAGAAATCCTATATAGATCAGTAGCTGATGCCTGGATGATGAATATTTAAAAAAACAATTCTTTCTTTGACTATTTATCTTTTACTGGCTGTATTGAATTTTGTGTGGCTGCTTCTTGTTTGTATGAAGCAATTTTGCAGCCCTTCTTCTTGTCATTCCTCTTCCGTTACATTTGCAAAGTCAAATGCAAAATAGAAATGATTCCCTCTATTGTAAAACAAATATGATGAAACAATAGATGTTTGGATCTTTGAATTCAAAGCTGGATCATGTGATATGCTGCAAGGGGAGGCAGGAGGATGTCTTTTTAAGACACTTGCAAATTAGCCCTTTAGAGAAACAAAAGGAAAGGCAGAGAAGCATAAACTAGGAGTTAAAATGAATAAACATCAGTTCTAGGTAGGCTTATTTATGTACACAAAGCTATATCTAAGCCAATACATTTTTTAAATAAAATAGCTAGAGCCACCAAGATGATAAGTATATGAATCATCTGATTCAGGGTTAAACATGTCCTGGCCTAAACAATTCAACCTCTATTTTCGATCCTCTTTCATGACACTCCATGGACTAATTTTTGAACTGTCTTTTATTATTATAACACTAAGCATACAAGGACAGAATGCTCCAGATGACACTGTTTCAAAACCAACAATTCCTAAGCAAGGTTTGGCCTAAATGCCCAATTTCATAAAATTGATTTCACAGCCAATTTATATTTAGTTTGGGGCTTGAATAGAATAGAATAACAGAGTTGGGAGGGACCTTAGAGGTCTCCTAGTCCAACCCCCTGCACAGGCAAGAAACCCTATACCAGTGATGGCGAACCTTTTTGTTGTTGGGTGCCAAAAATGCGAGGGCGCATGCGTAATAGCGTGCGTATGCGCCAGCACTCATAATGCAAAGTGCCCCCCCACGTGCACATGTGTGCACAATCTCCCCCACACTCCCCCATACACACATGCCACACTGCTCGTCTCCAAGCTGAGCTTGATATTTCCTCCAGGGGGCTGTGGGAGGCTGTTTTCCCCTTCCTCAGGCTCCAGGAAAGCCTCCAGAAACAAACTTCCGGTAGGTGTTTTTGCCTTCCCTAAACTCCTGAGGCTTTCCTGAAGCCTGGGGAGGGCAAAAAGAGCCTCCCCCCGGCCCTCTGGAAAGCCAAAATCAACTGGCTGGCATGCACATCTGCGCTGGAGCTGACGGCTCGGGTGCCAGCAGATATGGCTCCGTGTGCCACCTGTGGCACGCGTGCCATAGGTTCGCCATCACGGCCCTATATTATTCCAGATAAATGGTTGCTCAATCTCTTTTTAAAAACTTCCAGTGTTGGAGAAGTCACAACTTCTCGCACAAGTTGTTCCATAGATTAATTGTTCTAACTGTCAGGAAATGTCTTCTTAGTTCTAGGCTGCTTCTCTCCTTGATTAGTTTCCATCCATTTATTCTTGTTCTGCCATCAGATGCTTATGATAATAGTGTAACTCTGTTTTCTTTGTGGCAACCCCTGAAATATTGGAATGCTGCTATCATGTCACCTCTAGTCTTTCTTTTCATTAAACTAGTCTTTGAAGACTACTTTATTCATTTGCAACCATGAATATATAGTTGCAGGGACCATTAGGTCTCATTTAATTTATTCTAATAAGAGTCTTATTTCAGGGATGTGATGGCTCACTAGCTGCTGAGCTTGTCAATAAGAAAGATTGGCAGTTTGGTGGTTCAAATCCCCAGCCCCGCGTAACAGAGTGAGCTCTCGTTACTTGTCCCAGCTTCTGCCACCCTAGAAGGTCGAAAGCATGTAAAGATGCAAGTAGAAAAATAGGAACCACCTTTTGTGGGAAGGTAACAGTGTTCCGTGCACCTTTGCATTTAGTCATGCCGGCCATAATACCATAGAGATGTCTTCGGACAGCGCTGGCTCTTCAGCTTTGAAACGGAGATGAACACCTCCCCCTAGAGTCAGGCACAACTAGCACTTATGTGCAAGGGGAATATTTACCTTTACCTTAATAAGAGTCTGTTGAGTGAAGATTTCCCTAAACTTTCTTCTTTGCCCAGAGCAAGCCACCCATTTTTGCTATTTTAAACCAACCAATGTAGGGTGTGCAAGTTAAAGCTCCAAAGCCATATATGATCTTCAATCTCTTTCTGGGCCTGAGAATCCTATCTAACTGCTCATTGACAAGTTTTGATGGCTGAAAATAATTGCTATTCAATAACTGTACAAAATATATAGTAAATTCAACATAGTTTTAATGCAAACTAGAACCTGAAAGTGGAGGAAAAAAATCTAGGTATTATTATGCATGGCATTCCAACCTACTGTTTTCATTGTCATTTTATATTGATCAGTATCCACTGCTTAATAGTCATACCAAACACATAGCATAGCCTTCTTTAATAAAGAAAAAATATTGATATTTATATACTATATTATAGATCTTGTAAAATATCCTCTATTGGGTTGAGCAAGGCTTTCTACACTGGAAGCATGGATGATTCAATTTTGCTATTCAATATTCAAGGGTGGCTTCATTCAGTTTAAGGCATTCTGAAATTAGAGGTCAACCTGAGAAAACAAATTCATACACTATAATGGGGACATTTCAAATGACTAAAGCCACTTTATGTTTTGGCAGAATAAGATGAAAATAGCAGGGATGTGAGATCCTTTACAGGAGATTAATCCAGCCAAGTTTAAGTTGGATATCTTGAAAGGCTTTTTGAAGAGAGAGAGAGAGAGAGAGAGAGAGAGAGAGAGAGAGAGAGAGAGAGAGAGAGAGAGAGAGAGAGAGAGAGAGAGAGAGAGAGAGAGAGAGAGGAAAGAAGGAAAGAAAGAAAGAAAGAAGGGAAAGAGAGAAGGAAGGAAGGAAGGAAGGGAAAGAGAAAGAAAGAAAAGAAAGAAAGAAGAAAGGAAGGAAGGAAGGATGGAAGGAAGGAAGGAAAAGAGAAATAAAGATATCTCTGTACCTCCTTTAAGAGATATCTATACCTTAAAAATATTTCTTTTTACTTTTTAGTTGAACAGGTGTCCAAAGATTGTCTACATGTCCTAATCACCAATGGTCCACAACCTTTCTGGCTCTGGTGGAGGTGACCGTGGCAGCAGTGGTGGAAGGGGAAGAGAGGGGATGTTTTCATGTGCATGAGTGTGTCATTTTCACAAATGTAGCTTTGCATGCAGGAGCTCATCCACCCATCCACATTGACAGCCTGGTTCCCAATAGGCTGCAGCCTAGCACAGGGCCATGGACTGGGATTTGGGGACCCCTGCTGTACCCATACAGAAATATTTCCAGGTATGGAAACTGCTGGATGAGGTCTCAGAATGAAACAAATAAAAGAATTGGTCTGCTTCAGTTTTAAAGGGATGCTTTGATTATATTCCTCAAAGTGCCAAAAACTGGGATGTTCTCTTTTGTATTTTGTCATTGCTCAACAAGAGAGTATGGTGATGAGAAGGGCTTTTAATGTTTCAAAGTCAGCCATAATAAAGGTGACCATAGAGCTATTTCGGAGAAGAGAGAATATGGGCATTACAGGAAGGACTCATAACCTAACAGCCTTCAAAAAAATATTTTGGTTTCTTCTGTTCATTCATCTGCAACAACCTATCTTCAACTGTTGTGTGTAATAAAAAGAGCATCAGACATATCTTACTTAATGCAAGGTTGCTCTGTTGTATCTGTATGACATTAGAGCAGCTTAAAAATCCATACCATCCCAAGGCATCGGATAATTGTGTCATCTTCACAATGTTCTTGTTGATTATTCATTTAAAAAGAACTTACCAGCACTTACTGTTATAAACAAGAAAATGTCTGACGAGATCATTATGACTGAAAATAGTTACAGCAGAACAAATAGTCAAGATGATAAAACAGTTATTTGAAGTACGCAAGACAATCCAAAATCCAATATCAGTGTGTGCATATCATTTATTTGTTGGTTTGTTAGTACAGAACCATTTAGGCACCTAAAAGAAAGGCCTTGATGAGAGTTTGATTCCAATTCAAACTTGACTCTAATTTAAATCAAAGCAGCTTCATTATATAACCATCTAGCCTCATGCAGCAAGTGAAGAGAAGCCAAACAAGCTCTCTGGATAGTAGATTCCCCATCATATTATTCTTATATGTACTGTACATAGAGATAGGATTAGGCCAAAGTCTGCCCTAACTTCTATTAATTATATTGCATCTTCAGTTCATTACTGAGCAAGAATACAGTAGAACTTGACTTTCTTATGCGCAAAATGTTTTTCAGGTAAAGTGAAGGTAAAGGTTCCCCTTGGACATATGTGTTAGTCATTCCCGACTCTAGGGGGCATTGCTCATATCTGTTTCAAAGCTGAAGTGCCAGTGCTGTCCAAAGACATCTCTGTGATCATGTGGCCAGCATGACTAAATGCCAAAGGCGCATGGAACGCTGTTACCTTCCTGCCAAAGTGGTCCCTATTTTTCTACTTGCCTTTTTACATGCTTTTGAACTGCTAGGTTGGCAGAAGCTGGGACAAGTAATAGAGGCTCACTTCGTTATGCGGCGCTAGGGATTCGAACTGCTGAACTGCTGAACTGCTGACCTTTCTAATCGACAAACTCAGCATCTTAGCCACTGAGCGACTATGTCCCTGTTTTTCAGGTACATAATGAAGAATACACTGCTATATGAGGATGTTCTTGAACTGCATCCTATTCTGGAAGATTGACTTCCTGAAAACCACTGGACTGCTTCTGTAAAAGCCAAATTGGTACATTCTGGAAGAATAAAGGAAAGCTCCAGGGAACACAAGAATGTTCAACTCCAGTAATTTTGCACAAAACATATTCTATACCCCTCGGTCTTGTCTTGTCAAAGGTTAACATGCCCAGTTCTTTCAATCTCTCTTCATCACTATCATTGTTGGTGCCGTTCTCTGAACCTTTTCCAGTTTGTCTAATAACTCTTAAAGCATGATGCCTATAGTTGTGCAATGTGCAATAAAATTGATCTAATACTTCCTGTGATGTTGAATCAGCCTAAACTTAATAATAATAATAATAATAATTTTATTTTATAGACCGCCTCCTCTCCCCAAAGGGACTCGGAGCGGTGCACAGGGAAGTTAAAAAATACAAATATAAAAATACATAAATAGCTAAAATAGAAAATTAAACAATTTATCCCTGCACTAAAACCCACTATACTAAAACTAAGCCCCCCTAAAAACCCAATTAAAAAATGGAAGACTAACCTAGGCCGGCCAAGCAGAAAAAGTGTGTTTTCAGTTTTTGACGGAAGGAGCGGAGGTCCGTAGTTGTCCTAATTTCGGGGGGAAGGTCGTTCCAGAGGGCTGGGCCCGCCACAGAGAAGGCCCTTCCCCTGGGCGTCGCGCGCTGGCATAGCCTAGTGGACGGCACCCGGAGAAGTCCCTCTCTGTGGGAGCGAATCGGCCGCAGGGATGTATGGAGAAAAATCCGATCCCGCAGATAGCTAGGTCCCGTGCCATGGAGCGCTTTAAAGATGATGACTAACACCTTGAAGCGCACCCGAAAGACGACAGGCAGCCAATGCAGCTCGCGCAAGAGCGGTGTTACGTGGGCAAACCTCGAGGTTCCCATAATTGCTCGCGCGGCTGCATTCTGGACAAGCTGAAGTCTTCGGGTGCACTTCAAGGGGAGCCCCATGTAGAGAGAATTGCAGTAGTCCAGTCGGGATGTCACGAGGGCATGAGTGACTGTGCATAGGGCATCCCGATCCAATAGGGGACGCAACTGGCATACCAGGCGAACCTGGTAGAATGCCCTCCTGGCCACAGCTGTCACTTGATCTTCCATGGACAGCCGGGTATCCAGGAGGACACCCAAGTTGCGTGCCCCATCCACAGGGGTAAGATGTTCGTCCCCTATGGCCAGTGATGGAGTCAGCTGGTTGTACTGGGATGCCGGAAACCACAGCCACTCAGTCTTGGACGGGTTGAGTCTGAGTCTGTTACTTCCCATCCAGGCCCGCACGGCTTCCAGGCAATGGCACATCACCACTATGGCATCGTTGGGGTTGTTTGGGGTAGATATATACAGCTGCGTATCATCAGCGTAGAGATGGTACTCTACCCCAAAACCACGGATGATCTCGCCCAGCGGCTTCATATATGTGTTGAACAGGAGAGGCGAGAGGACCGACCCTCAAGGTCAACCTCTGCTCTCCTGCCAACACAAATTGCGATCGACCGGAGAGGTAGGAGGAGAACCACCGTAACACGGTGCCCCTCACCCCCAACCCCTCCAGCCGATGCAATAGGATACCATGGTCGATGGTATCAAAAGCCGCTGAGAGGTCTAATAGGACCAGGATGGCGGAACAACCCCCATCTCTGGCCCTCCAGAGATCATCCACCAACGCGACCAATGCCGTCTCGGTGCTGTGCCCAGGCCGGAAGCCGGACTGGCGCGGGTCCAGATAATCAACTTCCTCCAGATGACGGGGAAACTGTTGTGCCACCACACTCTCTACAACCTTCGCCAAAAAGTGAAGGTTGGAGACCGGACGGTAATTAACCAACAATGCTGGGTCCAGAGAGGACTTCTTCAGGAGGGGTCTCACCATCGCCTCTTTAAGGGAGGCAGGCAAGAATCCCTCACTACTTGTAGATTTGGCACATCACATTGTAGATACATAACCCGTTTACTAGCAACTTTCATTCCAAGAACCATTTCACAAACCTATTACTAAATAAGGTATCCCCCCCACCTCAATTCAGTACTTTAATTTCTATTTCCTGAACAGAGATTTCAAGAACCGTTTGAATTTTATTTCTGCTTACAGGGTATTTGCTATTCTACCCAATTTTGTATTATGTGTTAATTTCCTTATTCCACAACATTTATACAAATATTGCATAAATCTTAAATTTAATATAAATATAAATATTGTATAAATCTTAAGTTATAAGGGCCAATTCTGAGCAAGAAAGGAACCAGAGATTCCCAAGATAGAGATGATTACTATATATGATATCTCAGCCATCCATAACTATCAAGTGAGCCATCAAGTATTGCTTAATCTAGAAAAATAGTCCAAAAAAGTCAAAAGTTTAAACTTTAGAGCAGAGACATATAAGAGTTCTGAACTCTGCTCTGCAATAAGTCATCAACTTCATTCTTGTTTGTAATAAATATCTTAATCGAGCTAAGTCCTGTCTAAGAAACTACGGTCAAGAACTGCATAAAGGTAAACTTTCAGACAGTTGAGATTTATTGCCAAGTCCTGATATGAAGCCTTACACTGGTTACCTTTTGTGGTGTCTCCCTGTCATAGTCCAATGGGGTTATTGTTGAACTGGAGGTGCATATTGCTTTGCAAGGGTGGCAATTGGTTAGGGAACAAGGTTTAGGTTTAGGTTTATTAGTTTTTTATACCGCCCTACTCCCGAAGAACTCAGGGCGGTGTACAGCCAAAGTAAAACAGATATATAAAAGTTAAAAAACAGTTTTAAAAGCATAGTATAAAAGACAGTTTAAATGCCTTACGCACAGTCACTCAAGCACTCGTTACCTCTCGACTCGACTACTGTAATGCTCTCTACATGGGGCTTCCCTTGAGGTGCACTCGAAAGCTGCAGTTAGTCCAGAATGCAGCCGCGCGGGTGATTACGGGAGCGCCTAGACACTTCCACATAACACCTATCCTGCGCGAGCTGCACTGGCTTCCTGTGGTCTTTCGGGTGCGCTTCAAGGTTTTAACGACCATCTTTAAAGCGCTCCATGGCTTGGGGCCTAGTTATATGCGAGACCGCCTCCTGCCCCATACATCCCTCAGACCGATATGCTCCCACAGAGAGGGCCTCCTCAGGGTGCCGTCGGCTGGACAATGCCGACTGGCAACACCCAGGGGAAGAGCCTTCTCTGTGGCGGGACCAGCCCTTTGGAACAACCTTCCCCCTGAACTCCGCACCATCTCCGACCTCCGCCTCTTCTGCAAGTGTCTGAAGACACATCTATTCCATCTAGCCGGCCTAGCGTAACCTCCATTATTGACTCCTAGATAGTTTTAAATTTGGGATTTTTAATTCGGTTTTAGCACAGGATTTATTAGAATATGTTTTTTAAAATTTTTATTATGTTTTGTATGTATTTTAACATTCCTGTGCACCGCCCTGGGTCCGCTTGGAGAAGGGCGGGGTATAAATATAAGAAATAAGAAATAAATAAAAATAAATACTGTATTCCCCCCACCCCATGATGTACAATGAATTTATTTTTCAACAAGTATTTACAAAACACAGTTCCAGTTACGCCCTGTGTCAAGTTTCTTCCTAGAGAGACTGACCCCCTTAACTCTTTTGCTTGCATTCTCTCCATCTCTTTCCTTTCTGGGTTTACGAAGTGAAAGTGGGGGAAAAAAAGAATAGGATGGATTTTGTGTGGTGGTGCAGTGGTTAGAATGCAGTACTGCAGGCTAACTCACTGCTCACTCCAGGAGTTTGACCCTGAAGGTTGACTCAGGCTTCCATCTTTCTGAGGTCAGTAAAACAAGGACCCAGGTTGTTGGGGGCAATATGCTGACTCTTAGAGAGGGCTCCAAAGCACTATGAAGCAATACATAAGTCTAAGTGCTATTGCTATTTACTGTAGTGTGCTCAGATGCTTGGCTTTCTCTTGTATCTGCTCAGCCTTCTGCTCCATCATCAGGCAAAGAGCCTACCTCAGTGTATTCCATCTAATCCAAGGGTGAAGTGCTACTGGTTCGGACCAGTTCGCTCGAACCAGTAGTAGAAAAAAATGCTACTGGTTTGAGCAAACCAGTATTTCCAACGATCAGCTGTGATGCACGATTTATATCAGCTAGAAAGCAGAATTTCCTGCTTTCTAGCTAATCTAAATCATGTGGCATAGTGGATTCCCTCCCCTTCAAGGCATTCCCACATAACTTCAAGGCATTCCCACATAACACCACTCCATGGCACGGGGCCTAGCTACCTACGAGACCGTCTACTACCCCATACATCCCTATGACTGACTCGCTCCCACAGAGAGGGTCTTCTCCGGGTGCCGTCGACCGGGCAGTGCCGGTTGGCGGCTCCCAGGGGAAGGGCCTTCTCTGTGGTGGGCCCAACCCTCTGGAATGACTTACCTCCCAAACTCCGTACCATCTCGGACCTCCGCTTGTTCCGCCAGCACTTAAAAACATACTATTTTCATCTGGCCAGCCTGGCATGAACTACTCCGCACCCTATTGTCGTATAACAAATCAAAGTTTTAATCTATGGGTTTTAATTTATTTTATGCAGGGTCTTGATTTAATTTAGTTATTGTTTAGTAATATTTTGTATTTATGTATATTTATTTTAAATTTCTGTTCGCCGCCCCGAGTCCCTTTGTGGTGAGATGGGTGCGGGTTACAAATATGAATAATAAAATAAATAAATAAATAAGTCGATTTCACCCCTGAAATCCATTCTTATCTAGTTGGCTAACCAGGAGGTACTTTGTCTAACATTATGATGAAATAAAGATATGTTATGCAATTCCCATAGTCTATAATAAAATGAATCAGTAGAAGAGAAACAGAAACAGAAAAAGACAGAGATAGAGGATAGAGCAGCAGAGAATCTTGCAAGACTTCTTCCTGACAAATCCATGGTAGTGCCCCATTATCACCACATTGTTTCAAGGTACTGCCTGTCTGTTAATTTTCTAATTTTAGAATGTGCATGTATCAGTTTGATTGGCATGTAATTCCATTGATCTTCTGTTTCTCTTTTGCCAAACTTCAGGTTTTTATTTTACTGGGATTTCTCATGGATAACACATAAAGCTCAGCCAGATGACCAGCAGATTCCTTTATTACTCTAGAAAAGCAATCTCAAAAGCAATCTCATCCTGAAGATTTAAATTCCTTGACAATTGCAATATATATATATATATATAGTTATCTAATGAATATATGTTCTCTAACTAAGTGAAACCGAGGCAAATAACAAATGAGTATCTGCTGCTAAGGCCTAGAGGTGGAGCTCTTTCCTCACAAGCAGGAGGTTATGAGTTTGATCCTAGGAAGAGGCAGATGTAGGGTCTCCTGCTTGGGCAGGAGGTTGGACTAGATTTATTTATTTATTTTTATTTTATTTTATTTAAATTTATATCCCGCCCTTCTCCACAGAGGACCCAGGGCGGCGTACAGGAAATTTAAAAACATACCAATACAAAAGATAAATATATAATTTAAAATAAATATTAAACAGTCCTATCCTGTACTAAAACCAAATTTAAAATACCCAATTAAAAAACTTCCTAAAAGTCCCCACGGGAGGTTAGGCTAGGCTGGCTTGTTGGAACAAATATGTCTTTAGACATTGGCGGAAGAGGCGGAAGTCGGTGATGGTACGTAATTCAGGGGGTAGGTCATTCCAGAGGGCTGGGCCCGCCACAGAGAAGGCTCTTCCCCTGGGTGTCGCCAGTCGGCATTGTCCGGCCGACGGCACCCTGAGAAGGCCCTCTCTGTGTTAGCGTATCGGTCTAAGGGATGTATGGGGCAGGAGGCGGTCTCGCATATAACTAGGCCCCGAGCCATGGAGCGCTTTGAAGATGGTCATCAGAACCTTGAAGCGCACCCGAAAGGCCACAGGAAGCCAATGCAGCTCGCATAGATGACCTGCAAGGTCCCTTCCAACTCTGTTAATCCATTAATAGTAGCTCTACTTTTTCAGTTACATTTTGCTGTATTTATAGAGCAGTATAATTATTCTTCTCTTTCCTTTTCTTTGAACATTCCTAAGCAAAACTTTTCTATATTCATTTTATTGCATTCCTCACCAACTGCACCTCATTTCAAACCTTAGCTTGTTCCCAACCTGTCCTTTATGCTTCTTGTATGTGTCCTTTTTTGTCTTCATTAAGCTTTTTTTGTGAATCCATCTTTTTTTTCTCAGCTGGAACTCTGAGCGAATCATCTTTATTGGGTTTCCCATCCATCTTGAACACCTTTTCCCATTAGCTTCCCTTGCCATGGAACCCTAATTTATTTTTGGATCTAACTTTATTAAAAATTATTTTTGGAGACTACCCTACTCATATGGCTACTGTCAGTTTTAGTTTCCCTTAACATTAATACAACCAGCTGTACATTCTTACTTTCCCCAAAATTTGTGTGTCTCTGTGTTTGTGCATTCAGTGTTTAATATGAAGCTAAAACTGCGCTTCTATCTCCCACTCAACACAAATTTGGAAGTGGCGTATATGGTTTTTGAAAGATTCCTTTGTGGAGTGTTACTGAGCATGTGCGATGCTTTTACATCCATGAGAAGAATTTTGACTAAACTGGTCTCTGGTCTTTTGTTTGCTTTTAAATTGAAGATTCATGAAGGGTGGCAGCAACAGAGTTTGAATCTGAAGTTTATTTCCTATTTTCTTACAATGATCCCTTAGATCAGGGGTCCCCAACCTTTGCAACTTTAAGTCTGAAGGACTTCAGCTCCCAGACTTCTCCAGCCAGCAAAGCTGGCTGGAGAATTCTGGGAGCTGAAGTCCTTCAGACTTAAAGTTGCAAAGGTTGGGGACCCCTGCCTTAGATAAACACTATGTTTAGTCTCCACATTCTGTAATCCCTAGAAATTCAGATTATTTGGCTTCGGCTTTTAAAACATTCTCGAGTTAATTTAAAATCTTACATGCTTCTAAATTCTTAGTGAATTCCAAAAACTAGAATTCACTGTGTTATTTTTGATTAATAATAATAATAATAATAATAAATTTAATTTGTTGACCGCTCCCTCTCCCCGAAGGGACTCGGAGCGGTGCACAGGGCAAATAAAACAATAAATACACACACATAATTAAAAACAAATTAAATATTATCCCTGCGCTAAAAATTCCCAGTTAAAAATTACTAAAATCCCCATCTAAAATTACTAACCCCATCGAAGAGAGACTACCCTAGGCTGGCCAAGCAGAACAGATATGTTTTTAGTTTTAGAGGGAAGGAGCGGAGGTCCATGGTTGTTCTAATGTCGGGAGGAAGGTCATTCCAGAGGGCTGGGCCCGCCACAGAGAGAGCCCTTCCCCTGGGCGTCGCCCGCTGACAAAGTCTAGTGGACGGCACCCGGAGAAGTCCCTCTCTGTGGGAGCGAATCGGCCGTGTGGATGTATGAGGCAGGATCCGATCCCGCAAATAGCTAGGTCCCGATTAGCCCATATTCATTCAAAATGATGATGTTGTTGATGATGATTATGATCATCATTCATCACCATGACCACTATCATCATCATCATCATCATCATCATCATCATCATCATCATCATCATCATCATTTATTCCTTCAAATATTTATGTTCATGCCTACTGAGAACATAATTGACAAAATCATTGAGAATCATTCTCAATAATTTTCACAGATATAGGCACTTTTTCTATATGTTCAGACTTCTTCCTGCATATCCAGCAGTTTTTTTCATTTGTATCCATTAGCCCTCTGGTCCATTAGTCTTCATTGCTTTCTTATCTATCAGCAAAAAAGAGTAGATTACCTCATTACTGTTCAAACTTTATCTGTATCTTCAATTAATGTTCTTAAAATAATTACATTTGTTGTAGGTTCTAATTAAAACAAATTACAAAAACTAGAAATCAAATAAGATAACATACACTTGTGATAGATTGCTGAGTGAGAACAACATGATATGTTTTCTTTAATGCTAAGCAATCAAAGCATTGAGGATGGAGATCTATAAGAATGTGTGAGGAGATTTACAGACATACTGTATTTACCAATGTCGTTTTACAGTCTTAGCTTCCACACATCACTGTAGGAAAGGCTATTATATATTTGGCACATCCTAATAATGAAAGTGGTAAAGGTACAAAATTGGGTGGAATAGCAAAATCTAGCCAGGAGAGAAATACTTCAAAGAGACTGCAAGAGATTAGAAGCACTGTCAAGGAATAGCCAAGAAATTCAACTTCAAAGAAATACACAGGAATATTAAATCTGTCCATGGGAGGGAAGAATGTGTTCACAGCTATTTAGATAATTGGCAATTTTGATAGAAAGACTAAATAGTAAATTACAGTTTGATTTTTTTCAGACATGCCAGGGATTTGGCAATCTCTAGAATTTCAGTTTAAATAAAAAACAAATCTTGTATTTCACTTCAAGAAAGAGTGTTTCCTCCTAGCCAAGCCCTCTGAAAATAAATACCTGACAATAATATAAATATCCTGTGGCCATAGGATATTTTAACATACAGTAGTCACATCTTGAGTGAAAAATCACCTATTCTCTCCTTCATGTTTTCACTACACCCAATAAATATTAAGATTACTTAATCTGATTCATAGATATCCAATTCACAGACCACTACCACTGTTCAGTATTGTCATGACCTTGAATATTACTATGGAAAAATTCTGATTTTTTTTAAAAAAAGAACAATAGTAAAAACAATCCCAACATTATTCCATTGGCAAATAATTCAATGAAATTTGTAGCAGTCATAACTACTGTGGGGGGGGAATGTGTCTGACAGAAATATCAGACAGAAAGACTAAGGATGTTTCCAAATGAGAGGACATGTCCATAAGGCAAGATTATGCCTCCCCCTGACTAAAACAAAGTTGGTTCTTGGGCTTTGAGGCAAAAGTATAAGGGATTAACTTCACAAAATAAATTGGAAGCTAGCAAATGTCACTAATTTATTCATGGGCTAACTAACAACATTCACAAACAAATTCACACAGCCACTTAAAATAAGGGATATAGGAACAATAGAGTGAATGAGTGTTTTTTCTGGTGAGACTGCTTTATCAGGTCAACCTGGTCTACCCATATATGGGACAGAGTATACTGCGTCCAGATCAGTATGCTCCATCCCATATTTGGATAGACCAGGTTGCCCCCATAGACTGGTCTCATCAGAAAAAAAACACTAAATATCTCCCCTTCTATAACCAACAAAGTGAGGAGACCCCATGGCTTAGAGGTTAACACATCTACCTAATATGCAAGTAGCTCGGGTTCAAAGCCCAGAAGGGTATGACTAGCTGATGAAAGCTAAATAGCTTGAAATAGATCTATAATAGTCTCCATTTATTTCCATGTCGATAAATATAAATTGAACAAAAAAGTAGAGTGAATGGTAAAAATATTTTCCATAAGCCAAACTCATGACCAGTTTTCAAGTCATTATAACTAGATCAATCAGTTGTAATCATTCCAAAGGTTACTGTGATTTGGAAACAGATCTGCTGAAACTTGCATCTGATGCTACTCTGTTGTTCCTTCTTCTGTACAGTGCTTCGATTTAATCTGTTGTTTTGTTTTCCCATCACCCCGGCTCAGTTGTCTTGCTACCTTTATTTACATTATAACAAAATCCCAGGAACACAGGTTGGGTGTCTTCATTCTCGAATGGGAATGCAGCAGGTTCAAATCTGGCTATTCTATCCTGGGTAAATTAACATATGCTCCAAATCACCCTGGGCTGCCTCATGCTCTGGCTTTGATCAAATCTGATGGACCTTCCAGTATTAATGAGAATGCATAGCTGACATTGCACACAGCATCTTAGCCTCATTAGGTTCCTCCACAGTCCCAAGTCTAAGTAACTCATGATAAAGTGACAATGACATCTTTCATAACCTTTCTTAGATCATTATTTTTTTTTCTTCTTCATCCTGACCTGACAAGAAATCAAGCCAAATAGGAGCTAAGTCACAAGCAGCTCTGACTGATGCACTGAATTGAGAAGAAGTATAGACAAGTTGCTCAAGGGCAAATATAATGCAAGATTGTTGTCAGCATGTTCCTGTCCAGGTTTTATATTTTATTTTTTTAAAAATGTTTGTAGCTTTGGAGAGGGTTTCTCTTAGCAGATAATGAACAGGAAGGATTGAGTTCCATTTCCCTTTCTGTATCTGCCTTTTGAAAGAGGAGTTGGACATTGATGACATGGATGCCCTGCTGTGACTTTTTAAGGTGCAGGATCAGGACTTGGAATTCTTGGAGAGTCCCTTCGCGACCCAGAAAATGGGTTTCTAGCCAGCATGTACAACATTCATTAAATTGAAGAATCTTAATATGTTCAATATGAAAAGAAGGATTGCTGATTGGTGAAAAGCATGACTTTCCATGAACATAGAGTATGGATTGGTGTATATTCACTCCATCATACTGTATTTGTTAGGAAGACAGTATTTTAGGCTTAAATTTTGGAAAGGATTAAAAATAAGACTTCCATTAAGTAATCATGTTGTATGGCATTATAATACAATATTTTAGGGCTACATTTGAAGTGAAAATCATTCATCTATATAAATAAAAATGTAACTATGAGTTTGTTCAAAACCGCTAATCTCAGAAAGTACTGCACCAATTGCCACCAAATTTTCACACAACGGTCCTTACAAGTGCAGCAAAAATGATACGTACAGATTGTGTGGATGGTGCACCGGTGCCAGGTACATGCCACACAAATGTAAAACTGCAGCTCTTCTGTGTGTTTCCCTCACTCGCCTCCCTCCCCTTCACGGCCCCTCCCACCCAGCCGCTTTTCAGCTCATGTCACTTGCACGAGCAGTGGAGCGGTCTGCGTCATATCTGCGGTGGTCACCTCCTCAGCAGCCTCTCTCTCCTCTGCCACCACCACCCCTCTGCCAACTCCCCTCCCCACAAGGCTGCTGCTGAGTCAGCAGCCTCTCTCACCACCCACACCACCAACTAGGTAGGTAAGTAGGTAGGGAGATAGAGGGAAAAATACACTAGTTAGGTAGGAAGGTAGGTAGGTAGAGGGAGAGAGGGAGAGAGAGAAATATGGTAGGTAGGTAGGTAGGTAGGTGGATAGAGAGGGAAAGGGAGAAATACAGTAGGTAGGTTGGTAGGTAGGTAGGGGGATAGAGAGAGGAGGGACAAATGCAGTAGGTGGGTGGGTAGGTAGGTAGGTAGGTAGAGGGAGAAAGGGAGAGAGGGAAATACGGTAGGTAGGTAGGGGGCTAGACAGGGAGAGGGAGAAATACAGTAGGTAGGTTGGTAGGTAGGTAGGGTGATAGAGAGAGAGAGGGACAAATACAGTAGGTGGATAGGTAGGTAGGTAGGTAGGTAGGTAGGTAGGTAGGTAGGTAGGTAGGTAGGTAGAGTAAGAGAGGGAAGGGAGGGGAACCGAGGCAGAGAAGGAAGGGGGTCGCTGAGAGGGTCTATGAGGGGAAACCTTTTCATTTAACTAAACTTGGGGACAGCAACGCATGGCGGGTACAGCTAGTTGAAGAATAAATTGCTTCACTGACAGAACTGGGGGCAAAGACAGACTTCCAGAAGAGTGGGATTATAATACTTCTTTATAAACTTGGTAAATAGAAATTACGGTATGCACATGGTTGTATGCAGCAACCACATATTTCAAGAGGAGGAGGAGGAAGACGAAGCAGCAGCGGTAGTAGTACCACCCAGTAGTAGTCTGAGTAGCTCATAATAATCAAATTAAAATGCAATCAATAAAATATAAAAAATGGGAAGCATAAACACTACATAGAATGAAGTGCAGCATCTTATTCTCTCCTTCACCTGGGAGAGGTCTGGGTGAAGAACTAGGTCTCCAGCTCTCTTTTAAACAACAGCAGAGTGGAGGCCATCCAGGTCTCAAGAAAAATCATATTCTACAGGGGAGGCCCTACTAGAGAAATGACATATTTCTGGAATGCTGATAGAGGACATTTTTAATGAAAGGAATACCGAGCAGGTCAACCCTATAAGCCTAAATTGGTCAGACATGAACTATAAAATAGAGATCTATAAAATAGGTATAAATATATAGATATAACGTGCCTACTGAACTCAGTAGATCTATTAGTTATAAACTCTGAGGGAATATGGGAGGACAACAAATACAATGGAGTTTTGAAAAACAAAGTAGTAGTTATTCCATGAACATAGGTGTTTTTCCCCCTCTTTTCTGTGGAGTTACTTTCTTTTGCTCGCCTTACAGGTGATCCTTAGGTTACAACAGCAATTGGGACCATGAATTCCCTCATTAAGCAATGTGGTTGTAAGTTGAAAAATCAGATAACCATGCCACTAATGCTTCCATTGCTGTTGTTAAATAAGGGCAATGTGGGTTATTAAACAAGGACTTTAAGGGATTATAATTTCCAAGTTCCTGCTGGCTTTCTCAATGACTTTGCTTGTAGAAAGCCAGCAGGTAACATTAGAAACCACAATTATGTGACTGTAACCCACTGCAAGTCATACTCATGAGCCAGACATCTAGATTACTATTGTGTGACTGAAGGATGCGACAACAGCCAGAATTCCAAGGAGCCATTATAAATCCCCCTTATTCAGTGCCTTTGTAACTTTGAACAGTCACTAGACAAATGGTTGTAATATGAGCATTATTTTTAACAGTATTCTTAGACCTTCTGAATATCCTATGGCCAAGCTTAGAGTACAGTTTTTCTGAGAAAGTGTTTTTGTAACAGGGTAGTTGCTTGATTTGATACTGTATACCTGAGCATGGGCTTTGTTTTCTCTGGGAACATGTCTTTGGGTTAGGGACTATAAGTAGGGCCCACAAAATCTCCTAGAAAATTCATTGCTGTTCCTGGAACAGAGACATTTTGTACCCAGTTTTCCCAATATAGAGCATTGTAAATGTAAATCTCCCCAAAATTCCCTTTCAGTGCACATTTTCCTGATAATCTTCCACTCTGAGGGGCTGCCCAACAAATGCCAGATTGCACCTTTAAATGGTTGATATATGTACACTTTTGCTTAGATGTTTCTGTTATGTTGGGTGTAAGGAAGGACAGACCAGGTCTTGTAACAACAGCTCTTTATTAGTGACAAAACAACTCTATACAAATCAGTAAAGGTTCTGTCTGGCAGCAACCCTTTTATAGGGAACTGTCAGGCCATCAGCCAATCAGATTAAATCTCTGTTCCCGCCTGAACAGAGGACCTTGGTGGAAACCATTATAACTGTTACAAGGATGTAACAGTTTCATCACATGAGGACATTTGCGTCAGAAGATTGAGAAAGAGAAAAAGAGAGCCCAAAGTAATGGATAGCATTCTCTAGTACATTTTTTCTGGAAATATGGTTTTTGATAAAAAGGAAGGATAGCCTTTTCACCTCCTAAGGCATAATTTCTGCTTAAATGAATAGAGCAAATGGAACTTTATCTCTAGAGGAAACCTCATTATATCACAGAGTGAATTTTCAGCAGAACCTAATCAGGAATTATATCCATGAAGTCAAAATGATAGATTAAAAAAGAGTTAGAGAATTTTATGTGATACTTTCTATAATGTAATTTTTCAGAAATAATGCCTATAAAATAAACATAAAGTTTTCTTTAAGTTGAGCCAATTGCCACATCAATATTGTTTTCCTGGCAAATTAGAGGAATTGACTGATTTTTATTTCCCACCAACCATCCCAAATTTCCAATTTAGTTCACGGCCCTGAAATGTTCTGGTGATTGCCAATTTCAGCATTAATTATCTTAGTTGATCTAAGCTGAAGCTAAGTTGGTTTAGTTTGGTACAGCTGTCTCAGTGCCACACAATAGTGGATAACCAGAAACCAATATGAAAAGCCAAATAAACTGCACTTTGGAGAAGAGCAGACACAGATGGTCCACGGACTACTCATAAATCAATTTGAAAGGTCAGCTGGCTTTCTTTTCTTTTGAATTGCCTTAGAAAAATGTACCATTGCTAGATGGCTGGAATTCTGCATGTCTATTGGAACATTTTTTCTAAACACTCCCTGTGATTAGATTTAAATAAAGTTCACAAGTTTTGTTTTCATTCAGATGGCATCTGAAAAGATGCAGGATAGTGTACATTTTCCAAAACCTTATACAGGTAGTATAGTAGTAGTATGACTTGTGACCATAATTGAGCACACGATTTCAGTCATAAATTGTGATGGTCACAAAGTGGATCACCACATGACTGTGCCCAATTTTTTTTTTTTTTTAGAATGGTCATAAAGTGAGCACTGCAGTCATTAAGCAAATCTACTGTTCAATTTTGCTGGAAACCAGAAGTAAAAGTCGGTTTTGGTCAAAAATATTAGAAATCACTGTCACATGAAGACAAAGCCCTGATCATAAATATGGGCCAGTTGTCAAGCACTCAAAATGTAGTCACGTGACTAGGTTGGGCGGGTTAACACTGTATATTGAAGTGAACCATTTAAAAATATTCTCTACTCAATACATTATAAAGTACTGAGTATAGA
This sequence comes from Rhabdophis nuchalis, assembly GCA_039707465.1. NCBI lineage: Eukaryota > Metazoa > Chordata > Lepidosauria > Squamata > Natricidae > Rhabdophis > Rhabdophis nuchalis. Next base: position 288,404,685 of record CM077643.1, read on the forward strand.
ATTTTTAAAAATGGTTTATATTAATTTGTTTTTCATAGAATCTTTTTTTAAATAGTCTAAGACAGGGATGTCCAAACTTGGGAACTTTAAGACTTGTGGACTTCAACTCCCAGAATTCCACAAGTCTTAAAGTTCCCAGGTTTGGACATCCCTGGTCTAAGACAATTTAAAAAAAGAACCCACACACAATCAATTGAGGTAAACCATTTTTAAAAATTCTCTATTCAATAGTTAGGTAAAACAATTTTAAAAAATTATATGCACAATAAATAAAATAATCTTTAAAAAATCATTAAAAAAAATAAAAGAGGAAAAAAAACCAGGTCACTTACCAGAAGGCAGAATCAGCAGCTCTCCGATGGATGCAAAGAGGCAACAGGATGCAGGTAAACTTATCTGACTAGAGGGAGAAGGGAGGCAGCCAGCCAGATGAGGCTGAGACTGGGGGGAGCTGGGGGGCTTTTGGCCATTGTGCGAAAGCTAGCCTACCCCCAAACGCGTGTTAAAAGGCACAGGCCTTTTACATTTCAAGCTGCCAGGCACCGGGGCCTTTCTCAAATGACTAGCCGCTAACGTGTTGAAAAAGGGGCTGGCAGCTTCATAGAGGGCGCTTTAAATTTCACGCACCGGCATCCCCCCCCCCAGCAGCGTGAAACCTGCGAAAAGCTGTGCGAAGCCCCCCGAGCCTCCGCATTCGTGCCAAACACAAAAGGGCCTGCTCGGCCCTTAAAGCTGCCGGCGTGGCTGCAGGGGGTCGGGATGGCTTCGCGCACCCCGCGAAAAGCTGCGCGAAGCCCCCCGAGCCTCCGTATTCGCGCCAAACACAAAAGGGCCAGCTCGGCCCTTAAAGCTGCCGGCGTGGCTGCAGGGGGTCGGAATGACTTCGCGCACCCCGCGAAAAGCTGCGCGAAGCCCCCCCAAGCCTCTGCATTCGCGCCAAGCACGAAAGGCCCAGCCCGGCCCTGGCAGCTTCAAAACTAAAGGGCCCAGGCCAGGCCTTGAAACTCTTTCCCTGTTGGCGCGGCTGGGGAGGGCGGGGGGCCTTCGCGCACCTAGCATGCCTTCCGCTGCCCCCCCTAGCCACGCTAACAATGAAAGAGCTTCAAGGCCCGGGCCCCGCCCTTTAGTTTTGAAGCCTGGCAGGCTAGGGGCGGCAGAAGGCAGGCGCACTAGCCTATGCGAACCCCCCCCCCCCCAGCCGCCCCAACAGAGAAAGAGCTTGAAGGCCCGGCCCCCGCTCTTTACTTTTGACGGTCTTTACTTGTGACGCTCTTTACTTGTGACGCTCTTTACTTTTGACGGAGCGAGCCACGTGTTCCGGAAGTAACTTCCGGGTCCATCGTCCAACCGGATCGCCACGGATCGCTATATTTCACGACCCGGCTCTTGCGATCAGGGGCGATCCGGTAGGAACCCATCCCTGGTTCTGTCATAACTTCAAACAGTATCTAAGCAACCAATCATAAGTTGAGGACTATGGGTAAGCTTATCCTCATTAAAAAAAAACCCTAAGTAGAACCTTTCATCCAGTTTAGCACTCTCTTACAATACAAGAGGATCCACACGACCAGATATACCTTAAAAATAACTACACATAGAAAGTTAATGATCTCCAATCACCTACATTTTTATTACTGTCCTGTGAGGACAATTAACTAATTCCAGCATTTTTCTTCCTATTATTCCAAATGCTGTTCCTGCTGATGGTGCTATTAACAAAGTTAATTAGCAAACAGGAACAAAGTTACCAACACAGCAATTCTTCTGAGAGAACAAAGGCTGACCAACTGGAAAGATGTCTTCTTGGGGTTTTGTGTAAAGGCAATCTAAAATGAGGCCAAACTGTTGCTTTAAATCTTCATGGGCTTTGCAGACTAATTTTGACAACCTCACCATGAAAATTCTGCTGTGCTAAAAGCCACCCATTTTTTTCTCCATCAATGGCATGGACAAGGAGGAAGAACAAAAGAAGGAACCACTGATGATTTATTGATTGACTGATTGATTTGCATCCCATTTTTCATTGAAGAATTCAAGGTTGTATACACAGAACATTTTCCTCCTATCTTTTTCTACAGCAGAAATCCTATGAGGAAGATTGGCATCAGAGAGAGCAGTTCCTCCAAAGCCACCCAGTGAACTTCTGCAGCTGAGAGTAGACTAGGATTTGGATTCTTCACTGCTGGTCCAACATCTTAACCCAGGGGTGTCCAAACTTGGGAACTTTAAGACTTGTGGACTTTAACTCCCAGAACTCCCCTGTCTTAACCATTTCGTCATTAACCACACTGACTCTCAGTAATGAAGGCATTGGCTCTGTCTCACTACTATTATTGTACATATCACTAGAAGATTCACTCCCGTGAGAATATATCCTTCAACGGGGGAAAAAAGTGTTTTACAGCCTTATAGAGAATTTGTACTGGGGTGTGTGCATGTATATCTTTGTGTTCAAGGATTTCTTCCTTTTATTTTGTGATAACTAAGCAATTGGTCGTAACCAAGCTAAATGAATTTATACAAAAAATGGATGGATTTAAACATATGGTGTCAATCATTTTTTTTAAGCAGTTATTCTTGAGTTAATAGTAGTTCTTGGAAACCTTGAGTACTTTTTGTAATCACTAACGGAATAAATACTGAAACATCAAATAGTTATATATTCCTTCAACATGCCAAAAGAGCAACTTTGCTAAAAGCATTCCAGATTAGAATGAAAGAATGTTAGATGAAAGAACATATGGGCCTCTTTAAATACATTATGCTTCATTATCATATGTATGTTCTTATTCTGTTCTCTTACTGTTTCTGCATTTTTATACACATGAATACACATGCACAGAAACTACATGTTTTCACATATAACAGGGGTGTCAAATTGTCAGCCCATGGCTGGATATGTCACGTGCCGGCCACGGCCACCCCAGCACCACGAATGGGAAAAATGTTGAGAAACATCATGTGGTGGCAAGGTGATGTGCTGCGTTTGACACTCATGTGTTAGACTCTCTTATTTAAACTGGTTAAGGGGTGAACTAGTAAAATCCATTTCCAGATTTTAACACTGTGTCAGGGTTCCAAGAAACATCCCCAAAGAAATAGAACTCCAAGGCCTGAAGTTCCTCAAAGTTCCAATTTATTAGAAATGTCATGTTGGCACATCGGAAAGCTTCCAGGTTTTCCACACCCACCTGAAAGTTCACAATTCTTCTCCACACCCACAAGTTCCTCATGTGGTCCAATCTATTCTTCAGACTCGACTGGAGACAATCCCCAGTCACTCCCATCCAGATGCAAGCAATTGTCTTTGACTCCCAGAGTAAAGAATGTTGTTATGGCTAAATGTCCACTGCGCCAACAAAATAAAAAATAAAAAAATCTCCAGGCTAAAATATGTGGCAGTCAGGAAGCTAAAAAGAGAAAATGGCTTCCAAATCTAGCAAAGTTCTGTTTATTTTAGATAAAATGATGAATTCATGTTCTGTTTGGATTGCATTTACCACAGACTTTTTGTGAATTTCATTCCACTGCATTTTATCACTTTTTGTGAATTTCATTCCACTGTATTTTATCATCTTTCAACTCCAACTGAGCCAAAAATGTCCATTGCTAATCACCACAAGTAAGTGAATTTTGCCCCATTTTATGACCTGTCTTGCCATAGTTGCTAACAGAATCACTGCAGTAGTTCACTTAGTAGCACAGTCGTTAAGTGAATCTGGCTTCCCTACTGACTTTGCTTGTCAGAAGGTTGCAAAAGGTGATCATAGGACACTAAACCTCTCATAAATACATGCCAGTTGCTAAGCATCCAAATTTTGATCACATGACCATGGGAATGCTGCAACTGTCCTAAGTGTGAAAAACCTTATATGTCATATTTTTCAGTGCTGTTGTTACCCCAAATGGTCACTAAATAGATGGTTGAAATTGAGGACTACCTGTAATGGAGTAGTTTAAAAAATACAGAAAAGAGCATACCGTATTTTTCGGAGTATAAGACGTACCAGAATATAAGACACACCCAGGCTTTGAAGAAGCAAAATTTAAAAATAAGTAGGTAGGTAGGTAGAGGGAGGGAGGGAGGGAGAGAGAGAGAAAGAGAGAGAGAAAGAGAGAGAGAGATACAGTAGGTAGGGAGATAGGTAGGGAGAGAGAGAAAGTGTAGATAGGTTGGTAGGAAGAGGGATAGAGAGAAAAAGAGAGAGAGAAATACAGTAGATAGGTAGGAGGAGGGAGAGAGAGTAGGTAGGTAGGTAGATATGTAGATAAAGGGGGAGAGAGAGAAATACAGTAGGTATGTAGGGAGAGAGAGTGTGTGTAGATAGTAGGTAGGTAGAGGGATAGACAGAGAAATAGAGAGAGAAAGAGAAATACAGTAGATAGGGAGGGAGGGAGAGAAAGTAGGTAGGGAGTTAGATGTTTCCAGGTGTATTTATCCATGTGCTGGAGAAGGAAATCGCTGACAACCTGTAGCACCTAAAACTGCTGGCACAGCACTTGACCAATGTAATTCTCATCAATCCTTCTAACTAAACAGCTTTCTGAAAGGAAAAGTTTTTGCACTCTGCAAACCTCCCCATAATGGCCCATCTTATACTCCAAAAAATACGGTAGCTGTTTTTCCTATCACTCCTGCTCTTGAGAAATTGACCTATACTCACCCTGAAGGAAGCTGCCACCAGTCAGCTCTTAGCTTCAAATGTGCATTTGACATCTGTCCTGCATCCAATTTTTCCTAATCAATTCAGTTATCCTATTTTTCTTTCTGTTTTGTCTTCACTTTCTATTTTTTTCTTTTTTCTCTTTTCTAGTTTGTATTAGTTTTCATTGTTCCAACTGTAATTTTTAATAACACTATTTAATAAATAACATAATGATCAGTCCTGAACCTGCTATTTGAGATCTTTCCACAGCAGAAATTGAATGTATATATTATTTATTAAACGGGGGGAAAGTTGTAAGTAATTGATGAAAATCCATTTTAACAAGGTGCAGGCCAATTATAGGCTAACTGGATTTATAATGTATTATTTCTCTGTAACATTTTCTGAGGGAACCCAGTTGGCAGTGAAGAAATACACTTTTGTGTTATACTGGTTCATTTCAGTAAAGCTTTTTTCCTCGGCCATGTTCCAAGCATATCTACTTCCATCTTTCCGTGCCAAATTGTCCAAAGGCAACTTCAATTTCTGTAACTTCATAAGCTTGTCTTCCATAAAAAGACTTTGTTGGGTTGTTTTCTTACACAGAAAGTAATTGTCTGAAATGATAAACCCTTGAGGTAAAATGTTGTTTGTTTATTCATTTTTCATTGAGAGCAAAAAGGAAGCAGAGAAGAAAAAAGGGAGTAATAGCTACCAGGCAGTTGCTACTGAAAACAAAAGGAATTGAAAATTATTAAAAGGATAACATGATTAAAACAGATAATGGCAAAGGAAAAGTGGTGCAGTATTGTAACAAACGTCAAGTTTTACCTGTTGTTTCACATAACATATTTTGGACGAGATATATCATCTTTACTATGTTTATTGTTATTTATTCATTCATTACATTTTTTTCTCAAGGTGGTGTGTATGCTTGGGCTACCTTTTCTTGCTTTGTTCTCTTGCTTTTCATTCATTCATCTGATGTGAAAGCCTCTGTTAAGTCTATGTTTATTGCAGATTTTTCAATACAGATTTTAACATTTACTAAAGCAATAACAATGCTCAGGAAGATTACGGGTCATAGGTTTAGAGTTAGAAACTTGCAAACAACCTCATATGCAAGTGATAAGCAGGAGCCACACAGTCATGCTTTAGATGAAAATTGCTCACTGGGCACTTTAGACAATGCAGCATTTATACCCCATACTGGCCTGCTTGCTTGGGACTTCCACTTCTTCTCACTTACAACCTATGCGGTCCTGGCATTTTGATGGCAACAGGGACTGTAGGACTGCTGTTACTAAGTGAAACAGTCATGTGACATTGTGCTTTATGAGAGCATAATTTTGGCAAAAGAAATTCCAATCCTAATTGTCATTGTCCTCATAACCTGAAGGCTAGCTATAATGAGAATACTGAACTGAACCTTGAAAGCAACTTGTAACCACTGCAGGTAACGCAGAATGATATATCATACTCTTCTTCTTCCCAGCATTATTCCTGTGGTATGGGAGGGTCCATTTTGGGATGACTGGATGATCCCGCTACCTAGGATTGAACTGTCAACCTTCAGAGTGGGAGGTGAGCAACTTCACCACTAGTCCACCACACTGCCCAGAATGATATATCATCATCTAAACGATATTATTAGCTATGTGCTGTCATTGTTCTTGGTCAGTTGCATATTCTGGAGCAACTTCAAGAGCCACATTCTATTGCCAAAGTTGATTTATAAGATGTCCAATCAAAGGAGGTGGGGAGAGATAACAAATTGATAGTAAAGGGAAGACAGAAAATAATGGAACAAAGTTGCTAGTTACAAAAATTGAAAAATAAGATTGCTAAATATACAGTATATTAACTTTTCTCTCAGTATTTAACCATTGTATCTGGGCATTTAATCATGCAGAAACAAATTTGAAGCACACCTACTGGTCTTTTTCTTTTAGAATCCTTGAATTTCTACACTGACTGCAGAATATTATTTCTGTTCAGTGGGACATAATACAGGCAGTCCCTCAATTTATGACAATAATTAAGATGTCAATTTTGGCTATAGGTCATGAGCTTGACTGATTTTATGACCTTTTCTGTGGTGATTGTTGAATGAACACTTGCTGAGGGGTAGTTTGTGCCGGAAATGAGAACTAAACACTAATTTGCAATAAATATATATCATATTTACCGGACTACGGTTTACGGTTTACGGTTTATTGGATTTATATACCGCTCCTGTCTCCAGATGGACTCAGGGCGGTGCACAGGGAATTAAAATAGAGACTATAGAGCACATCAGAATATATGCCACACCCACTAAATTTTAAAAGAAAACATTATTTTTACATATATTAGCCGCACCAGACTATAAACTGCAGATAAATATATGTTGTGATTCAGCCATGCAGGTGACAAAAAACACAGTGAATTTAATTTCACGGCTCCGCCCTGACCTGGGAGGAGGGAGAATTTCTTTCACCGACCTATCACTTCGGCTGCCCTTTAAAAAGGAAAAAGAAAGAAAACCATGCACAGCTTCCCCGTGTTCTCTCTCTGATCCTTGCTGCTGCCTTTTTCTTTTAAACTTCTGCAGGTTTTTGTATCAACTCCTTCCTCCCGATCCCCAATAAGCAATGCAGAAGAGGGGGGGGGCATGCAGAGAGGGAAGACAGATAGAAAGTCGCAGTTCTATTTAGCTGCCTGCTTGCTGGGAATGGTTGTGGGGGGGAAGGGAAGTCATGATGGCAGTTAGCGAAGAAAAATCTATAGATAAGCCGCATTGTTGTACAAGCCGCAGGGTTCAAAGCATGGGGGGAAAGTAGCGGCTTATAGTCCAGTAAATATGGTAGTACATTGTGGTCTTGTGACCATAGGATGCAAATAGTTGTCACTTGCCAAGCACCTGAGATTTGGTTACAGACTACAAGGGGAACTAGATGTTTGAATTTTGAATCCAGGTTGTAACTAGCTTTTTTTTTTTTAAAAACCTGTCTGAACTTCAAACAGTCATTAAGTGATTGGTCATAAGTCAAGGAACCCCTGTATGGGAATGGGAATCAAGCAGAAAATGAATTCCTCATAGAAATATGATTCTTTTTCTCACTATACTAAGGTATAATTACATTTTCTATACTTACTTTAGAAGAGTGAAAAAAAGATCTAGCTGAAAAGATTTTTAATATTTAGTTTAATCCATAAACATAAAGCATTGTTGATAGCAATAAGGTCAAGTGTGAAATCTTCCAGTAATTTTGTTTCAGCATAGAACAATCAGTCTAACAGAAGAATTGATCACACACACTCACCAAGCATAAAATTCTCCTAACACCAATATATTGACTTAAGAAATATGTACTATTATTAGAAGTGGCCATTTAAACAATTATAGATTGCTAAAAGAATTTAGTAAAGTGACAATACACGAATGTGTTTAATGAATTTGAACAGCTGTATAAAAATTATATTTAATTTGGTGTCATGTTACACCAGAATGATGCATAATTTTGTTTCTCTATCTACTTGATCTCCAGAGGAAAAAATCAAATCAGATAAATATAAATGTAATATTAGGCTTCCTACATTTTAGTAGAACTTTGACTATATTTTGTTAATTTACAATCTGTTGTTGCCAGCATCTGATTGCATTTTTATAGGGCCATGAAAGCAAATATGATGGATTTTTTTTGTACATCCAAGTATTTAAACCTAACATGGATCCAGTTCCATGCTATTTGCATTATCTAATCCACGTGTAACTAAATAGCCATTGACATAGCCAATAAGTTTCTTTAGTAATTCACGCATCTTTGCTTTATGATCAAAAGACCTGAATCCTTGGCAAGTATTAAGCATGTTTTGTCTTGCAGAAATTAATATACTAAGAACAGAGGCACTTTTAAAGACGTAACAGCTGTTAGTTTTTTAAAATCCATCACATGCACAAGTACACACACACACACACACACACACACACACACAATGTGAAATGGTTCTATGGGCACTATGTATTTAAATCTTGATGAAGATTCCTATCCTTTACTAATTTTCTTGTTATAATTAGATTTTATGAACAATTCTTATCCAGAATAAATATTATGCAAATGTATGCAGTGTCGGCTAATATTTCCTAAATCAATCTCTCTCTCTCTCTCTCTCTCTCTCTCTCTCTCTCTCTCTCTCTCTCTCTCTCTCTCTCTCTCTCTCTCTCTCTCTCTCTCTCTCTCTCTCTCTCTCTCTCTCTCTCTCTCTCTCTCTCTCTCTCTCTCTCTCTCTCTCTCTCTCTGTCAGCTTTGGAAGGGAATGCTGGACTTCCTGCAATATAACATCACCATCATCATTATACAAACATTGAAATACAAAATCCCCCCAAACCCTACAATATCAACCAGAAAAAAATACAAAAAAGTTTGCTATTCAGGGAAGGAAAAAAGTCTCTCTATATATATTATAATAAATTAACTGTAACAAAAGGGGAGAGATGGCCCATTAACACAAAAGAGAAAGAGGAAAAATAGATTCCAGTTAATACAATATCCATAGATATTGATTAAAATTAACTTTATTATTTAGTCTAGTAATATTCTCAGTTTTAGTCATTCTCTATAATCAGTCATTTTAGTTTTCTCATTTTTAGAACATGAATATTTTCCAAAAATATGTAACAGTCTCATATCTTGAATCCATTCCTCAAAATCAGGAGAATGAGTTGCTTTCCATTTACGTCAAATTATCCTCTTTGCTAGGCCCCAGGCTCAATACAAAATTCTTCTTGGGTGGAAGAAGAATTCTTTTAGGAATATAGTTCCATATCTCATTAAGATTCTTAGCCAGCTGAAAAAGGCCAGATAATATGCGTTTTAAAACCTTGATAATATGAGTTTTTAATATCTTACAACACTACTAAAAACATATATAAAGTTCAGCCTCTTTTTAAAAAAGCAAGCATTGCTTAAGGGGCACAAAAACACTTTTTTATTTTCCAATAAATTAATGTAATTTTTAAATTTTAAATCATCAATATTTTTTTAGATTTCTTAATAACTGGCTAAATCATTCTCCAAAATTTAATAACTCAGTTTCTTTACATATAGCTATAGACCTAGCTAAGTTTTCATTCTTCTTGTTAATCTCTCTCTATATAAATGTGTTTGTGTTTGTGCATGTGTGTGTTCAGCATAATTCTGGAATGCCTCAAGCAATTTCAACCAAACTTGGTACACAGATGATTTATCCTCCAGAAGCAAATACTGTGGGGGTAAGATATCCCTAACACCTTCAAGGTGTGTGTTCTGTTAATATACAGCCTGTTGTGCCTTAAAATGGCTTCTACTGTACTACCGTAAAATGGCTTCTACTGTGCAGCACAGTGGAGTTGCCATGGTAACAGCTTCACAGAACTCTACAAAAGAGGTGGGTTGGTAATGGCTTGCACCAGTTCAGGCGAACTGGTAGTGGAAACTGGGACTGGGTCCCCGAACTGGTAGGGGTGGCAGGCTGGCCATGCCCCCGAATTGGTTCCACAGTCACCCATGCCATTGCCAGCATGCTTTTTACTCTGTTTTTAATGTTCTGTGTATGCACAGAAGAATTTTCAAGCAACTGCGCATGTGCGTGCAGCAAACCAGCAATTTGTTGCGCAGCAAAGCATGTATGTAGCAAACTGACATTAATGCCGGCAGCAATGCACCCTGCTCCACAAGGGGGCTTCCTCTGGTACGGAGGAAAATCCAACATTAGAAATTCCATTTGGTCCGGGATTATTTTTGTGGGCAAATGTATGGATTAGGATGAATAAATACCTGGGCAACACTGGGTTTATCAGATAGTTCTTTATAAAATTCAATTATTTGTGTCTATTCAAACGCTACATCTCTTACAGACCCTAATATTTCAAATGTTTTAAACTATTCAGGACCATAATGTTTGATTGCAACATGTTTCAGCTGTATCATAGTGCCAAGTGAATGTCACAGGTAAGTCATATTTAAAAAAAGAACTTTCTTTAAAATAACCATTAGACAGCAACTGATTCCTTATTTGGACTAAGTGTTCCAATCAACTATCTCCCCTGTTATTTTCCAATTTACATTAATCTCAATGAATATTCATTTTAATAACATTAATCTTACTCCATATGCTTAATAGAAATTTTAATCATTGTGTTATGCCTACTGAAATTACATCTGCTCATTTACACATATTTAATTCAACATACTGTGATATAGTGTGATATACTGAAACATTCATGACTTTTTTTTTTTGCAATACAAGTCCATCTGAGTTCACAAAATGTTTAAAAATATACCAGACACACTAGCTAATACCTTGAACCTTTGATGCAAGATGAAATATTTGAGAGAATACCATTTTTCTTCCTTTGGCTTTGACACGCCTATCGATTGTGAAACTTCACATGTGATATCTATGCAGAAGTGCAGAACTCCAGAATTAACTTTTGATTAAGTAGCGAAGTTAAATCAAAGAAGTAAACATGATACACATTTATCTGGACCTGAACTGGTGAAAATCTGCCAGCCATTGGAATGCAATCTGTTGTAGCCATCATTCTCCATTCATGGATTTAAATTTTCAATATCCCTACAAAGAACTGGCAAAGTAGACGATGTAAAAAGTGAAATGAAAAAGATTATGAATAAACACACATGGAATACCATTTGTAAGAGAAGCCTGTTTAACAACTTTAAATAGTTGTAAAAAATGCAAATGATGAACACAAATTGATTGAATGTTCTACTCTAGGGATATGTGAGGTGGCCATGCTTTGCCTGGATGGAGTGCTTCAGAGCTGAGAGGATATGTCCTAAGACTTTATGAACCAGAGGTGGTCACCAGTGATCATTCTACTGTGTTGCTTTAATTTTAGAGTTCTTAATGTTATTTGGGGGAGGGGGATTCTTAATGTTATGTCAATATTTTGTTTAAATTATTTCCCAGACTGGAACCCTATGGCCAATCTTCTAGATAACAAAAATACATCAGTACTTCCAATTGTATTATACCTAAAATGTTACACCATCCAGATGTGAAATCTTGGCAATTGTATCTTCTTTTTCTCCTCCCTGGCCCCCAGTGGGCGGGGCCGTGGCCCCCTCCGTCCCCCCTGGATCTTCCCCCAGGATAGAGGAATGTTTTTTAAGAAAGGCTTCCGCCTCAGCAACTGTTTTAATCCTCACTCTTCCTCCTTCCCAGAACACCAGCATCCCTTCGGGTGTCACCCACTTGAACCAAATCCCGTGATCAAACAATGTTTTAGACAAGAAGGAAAATTTCCTTCTTGCATCTCTAATCTTTCTTGGGATCTGCTTCAAGATAGCAACCTCTTTTTGTTGGTAGATTAATGGACTACCTCTCTGCACTTTCAGGATTTCTTCTCTGGTTGACCTTCTAACAAATTTCACATGTATCTCTCTAGGTACTTCATTTATCCTGGCATATGCTGAGTTAATTCTGTAGGCTAGGTCAATGTCCCCCCCTGATCTCATCCTTAGGTTTATGTAAATAGTCTGCTAAAATTGTGCTCATAAGATCAGGGAGGCATTCACCAGATTCCTCAAAAACATTCTGAAATCTCAAAAAATATGTCATTCTTTCCATATCAATCCTAGACACATGCCCATTTATTTCCACAACTTCATTAGTAACATTTTTAATCTCTCCCTTAGCCCCCACCAGCCCCCCTTCCAATTCTTCGTTCTTCTGTGTGTTTTCCAGCACTTGTTTCCATGTATCCAATAACTCCTTCTTAAAGTTAATATTTTCTGCCCTCTGGGCCTTAATTTCTTGTACCAAAGTTTGTATAACAGATTCAAGAGAAGCCATCCTTTGTTCTAAACTTGCCAGTGCTGTTTCTTGTGCCATGATTAGTTGTTAAAATCAATGCCACTAAAATGGCGTTTTTTGGGTGGGGCTGGTGAGGCAGTTCAGGAGCCAAAAGTTCAGTTCAGGGTTGTAAAGTTGTAAAGTTCAGGAACCAAGAGAGAAACAATTTTCCAACTCAATAAGTATAATAGCGAAGGTACTCCAGAAAAGAAATCACAAATCCAAAAAGAAAAAAAATTCTTCATTAATATCCAGAGGAAGTCCAAATTGCAAAGAGACGCTGGGAATTTTCCATAAGTGAAATAGTCAGGCAGGGACAAAGAGAAGCCACCATCCATCGCCCAAGCTCAGAGCCCAGAGGAGAGAGTGGTAAAATAGATTGTTTCAGCCAGACCTAGAGACATTGTTGCAAACAACCGCAGATCACTTTCCCTTGCTGCAAACAGTCAGGATTAAAGATTTCCGCTTTCTCGCTGCGAGAAGCCATTTCCGAGTGCCGCTTAAGTCCGAGGGGTTTTTTTTAAGAACAAACATCCCCCTCCCAGTCCTTTCAGCCCGGCTGACAGCAGAAAAAAAAGTTTTTAAACACTCACTCTCCCCTTGCAGCTGAAGCCTCGGGAAGCCTTCCGACTCAGCTGTTTAGCCCTCTTCATGATTGCGAATGGCGCCGTCTTCCTTTGGCGAAGGGAGAACCCCCCGCAGCATGTTCTCCTTCACCTAAGCCGCGACAAGGGTTGCTTCCCCCACCGCCGTGAGGCGGAACGTCCCAGTCGAGCCGGCTTTACGGGAGACCCCCAAACAAGGGGCGTTTCGCCCCCGTGGGGGGGCAGAAAAAGAAACAAAACGGCGAGCGAGCGCTAGGCTCGCCCGTCGCCGCTGGAGCCGGAACCGGAAGCCCAGATGTGAAATCTTGAAGCTATAGACAAACGAAGACAGAACTGGTCTCCATTGTAATAATGTAAAGTTTCCTGGATGTCTTACACTGTTTAATTGTCTTTAAAATGGGCATTCTTTCGTCAATTTATCTAAAACTGACAGATATAGTGTTGTTAGGGAATGGCCTAATTACTTCAAATTTAATTGCATGTGGATATAAGATCTCAAGGATGTAGATGGAAGTATACCTTGTGGCCTCCCATTGAAAATAACGATATCTGGAAAAACACTAGAAATCGAAACAAAAGAAACCAATATTAAAGCAAATGAACCAATTCATTTGCTAAATGCAAATGAAGGTGTATTTTAAAGTAAAATAACAAACATAATTTTAAACAGAACAAAGAAGGAAGAACACATTTTATTTTGTGTACATTTAGAATTGGTAATCATTCAGATATTCACTGCAATTTCATGAAGGCAGGGTAAAAAAATAGTAGAGGTGGTTCTTAACTTGGTGAGTGTTCAAAGTCATGACTTTGACTGGTCCTTATACTTACAATCATTACAGCATGCCCAGGCATGCACGGTGGAGCTGAGCTGGGCAACAGCTCGCGTGCCCGCAGAGTGGGCTCCATGTACCACCTGAGGCATGCGTGCCCTAGCTTCATTATCACTGATCTATATGTTTTACACAAATATGTCCCTTTTCATCACTAGATTCTTATTTCTAGATACTTGATAAAAGTAACAACAAAATTATATTTACCACTTTCTAAATTATGCTGATCAAAACAAACAAAACATTTTGGCTTCTCACTTTCATACTAAACAAATTCCTGGTTTTTTTTTGGGGGGGGGGTGTTAACATTTTATATCAAATAGAACAAATTTGATGTTATATTTCTTCTTCTCTGGGACTGTCTTCTTTTTTACAATCAGAGGCAATCCATTATGAACCATGGTAAAAATTCATATACATTAAAAAAAATATCGCTCTAAAATAGCAAATAGGTTTACTAAATAGATCTAGTGAAACAACAATGGTTAATATAGTCTATGGCTGCAAGTCGCATCTGCAGAATAAATGTTACTCAAATTAGTGAAGGTAGATTTGATTCTCAGAGTGAGAGTGAGAGAGAGATTTGTCATGCACAGAATGAAACCAATTTCTTTTGTTATGGCTGATTCATCATTGGCTATGCCAATGACACTTATTGCTTGTCAGTATCAAGAACTCTCAAATACTGCAGAAGGCTCACTAGAGAATATGGGGACAGAATTATGAATTTTCTAGAGCAAAGGAATTTTCTAAAGGGAGGGAGGGAGGGAAAGAAGGATTTCAGAAGTATATATTTGAAATGTATATTTAATGAAATTTAAAATTACTGCCACAATCTTATCATTAAAAAAAAGCACTGGGTTATATAACAGAATTCATCTTACCTTACCCGTTTTTCTTTTTTTTCTTTTTTTTAATATGAGCAAATTAAAATAGCTCAGTATCACAACAAAACTGAAAGTCAAGCTTCCCAGAGTTTGCAAGCTCTAATGATGACTAATTTGACTTGTTATTTCAGTTGTGCTCAAAGCAGCCATGTTTTATCAGGAAAGGGTCAACCTGAAATGGCAATTTTCACTTTCATCTGTCAATGTCATGTATTCTAACCAGAGCTGAATGACATTTAAGCTTGGTTCATTCACCTGTGAAGTGAAAGTCAAGCCTGCTTCTGTGTCTCCTCTTAAAAACAAGAGAGACTTAAAGGAAAATCCAATTCCACATAACAGGTCTTTTAAAAAATAACAACAATCAAGCATCTCATTTTCTAATAAAATCTCCATCATTATGCCACTTAACAATGTTCATTTAGAGTAGTCCTCTCATAAAATGCAAGCCATTCCCGCATATAACCTTCAATTGTTTGGAGTCTATTGTCAGACTTGCCTGGATGTCCCCTAATAGCTATAGAGGGCTGTATTACATCTGAGCCTATTGCTTACACATTCATATATGCAAGTTTAACATTTAACTGGCAGCAGTTAGATCCAGTGGACACAGACGTAAGGTTGCCAAGCTGATGCAACAAAGCATATAAATCTGATACTCTGGAAAATAGCATTGTTTACATGTGTGGATGATCTTTGATAGAACCTTATGAGGCAATTTTGAGTGAGAAGGACATGGTTCAACGATGGGAGAAGGTTGCTAATGTGTGACCAAGAAATATACATTGAAACTATTGTAAGGAGCAGGAAATAAAACACAGTTGCTGTTATGGAACTGCTACAGTGACAACATGAAGAAAGAAAAGGCAGGGTATATGCAATATTTTATAAAATATTAAGCTTTAATAACTTGCCATATGTATCACACATGATTTCTCAGGGGGAAGCATACAGAATTTGGATTAAAGGTTTGACGAAAAGAGCAATTTAAAACTTTCTCTTTAAACCATTTACATCATACAGGATTTTTTGTTATTAGGAAAAACACTTTTGCTGAGGATCAGGACAATATGTGAAACCATCCCCTCAGCTAAGATACTAAAATTACACTTTTGTTCAAATACAACAAGGAAAGAATTATGTGTCCTGACTGAACAGAGAAAATGAAACAAGCAAACTTTTCCCCCATTGGTTTCCTCATCATTTTTCACTCAGAATTCATTGAAAAATGTTCCATCTTATTGTGTTGACTGCCATTACTCACAAATGTATCAAGACATTTCAGAAGCCAGTTTAAAAAAGAAGAAGAGGGAAAGCCAAAACAATATCGGTTTGGTTTATCGGTCGGGCAATGTCGACTGGCGGCGCCCAGGGGGAGGGCCTTCTCTGTGGCAGGGCCGGCCCTTTGGAACGACCTGCCCCCTGAAATCCGCACCATTCCTGACCTCTGCCTCTTCCGCAAATGTCTTAAGACTCACTTCTTTCAACTAGCCGGCCTTGCGTAACCCCAGCACCGCCAATTATAAACGAGGGTTTTAAAAACGGTTACAACACAGGCATCTAATATCTATGTATTTGTATTTTGTATTTATTGATTTAATTCTATGTTCGCCGCCTCAAGTCCCTTGTTGTGAGATGGGAGCGGGTTATAAATATGAAAAATAAATAAATAAATAAATAAATAAATAAAATATCTTGACACAATGACAATATTCATCACAAAGAGAAACTCTCCGTTTTTTAATAGGTTGGGTGTAATTTTAAAGCCAATCCTAGATTATCTTTAAATGGAATCAGTTGTTTTTGGTGAGAACTTTCTGATTTAGAAAAAAAGTATTTTTTGACATATTATGTATATACTCTTTCAACAATCCAATTTCCACATTGTCAGTTAATTTCTTATTCAGAGGAACTCTATAGCAATTCATAAGGCAATTATGCTTATACAAAATGCTGTCAAATGTATGAAAGATTTTACTTACACAAATTTTGAATTAATCTTCCACTGAGATGCAACACTCAAATCATTGCCAAGTAGAAGCAAAATAAACCAAATAGTTATTTTAAAAGATGGGCAAACTGAACTATACTATTAAAGTATTAATAGTCCTCAAAGGTGGAATTTTTACTTAGTTATGAACATTTTATGGGCTATAAAAGGGAATTTAGACCAGAACAAATACAAATGACAAACTGTGACAGAAAATTGGACTGTCTCTTCAGTGAGGAGAATCTAACTGACTATTAATTCTGCCTTTAGTTTTTATAAGTGGACATTAACCAAAATCTCAGCTGTTCATAATTTCAGCTGAATGCTTTATAATCAACAATTTATCTGATACTAATGTGGGGGGGGGGGAGGGAATCAATGTTCTGACCTACCTCTGATTTTCTAATAGAGAATGATAGTTTTCTGTTTAAAAGAATGCCTAAGAGACAACGGAGTTTACTGGTTGAAGTCAGGCTGATTGACTATTTTCGTTCAGTCCAATCTACATGACAAAGTTGCTATTTTGAAAATTAAATTAAGGAGAGTGTCATGTGTGTGGCATTGAGTTCTCAAA
Organism: Rhabdophis nuchalis; assembly: GCA_039707465.1. Taxonomy (NCBI): domain Eukaryota; kingdom Metazoa; phylum Chordata; class Lepidosauria; order Squamata; family Natricidae; genus Rhabdophis; species Rhabdophis nuchalis. The sequence goes on from CM077643.1 coordinate 288,422,056, forward strand.
GCAAATGTATGGGAAATGTATGTATGTATGTATGGGCGGACGGACAGACAAACAGACAGACAGACAGAGAGACAGACAGACAGACAGACAGACAGACAGACAGAGATCTGATAGATAGAGACTACTCCAAAATAAGGTTGTCTATTCTCAGAGAATTTTCAATTATGGTCTATACTGGTCTATAAGTGTAATCCTTCAAAAGCATGCCCACTCAAACCTCTGAGTAGCTATTCCCAACTAAAAAAACTTGTAAATCTCTCTCTCTCTCTCTCTCTCTCTCTCTCTCTCTCTCTCTCTCTCTCTCTCTCTCTCTCTCTCTCTCTCTCTCTCTCTCCTCCCTCCCTCCCTCCCTCCCTCCCTCCCTCCCTCCCTCTCTCTCTCTCTCTCTCTCTCTCTCTCTCTCTTTATTCTTGAAACAGGCAGATCTACATGAATGACATTCAGGATCTAGGACATGTTGAAAGCATTGGTCTTAAACAACAATGGTTTACTTAATTTAATTTAATTTAATTTATATACCGCACCCTTTCCCAAAAGGGACTCGGGGCGGTAAATAAAGTTTTTGATAGCATTATCCTGAATCAGTGGTGCGTTGCAGGTGGTACACCCTGATACAGGCATACCGGTGCCTGCCAGGAGCACCAGGTACTGTTCCTGTATGGTGCTCCAGAGGGCCCACCAGAGGGCTCACCCATCCACCTGTCCTCCATACTTGTATTTGAGGTCTTCGGTGCTTCCGCGCATGCACACGGCACCTACAGCACCTGCGCAACACTCAGCCAAGCAGCTGTAGCATCGCGGAGGCTCGAGGAAGCATCACAGGAGGTAAGGATGCATGTGCATGCTGTGCATGTGTACCTGTACACTGCACACATTCATGTGGTGCACGCCAGGCCCTGTTCCACTGTACCAGTTGCACTGGGATCCAGAACCCACCACTGCCCTGAATGCAATTCTTAAGTTTTTGGATACTCAAGGAAATAAATTACTCCCTCCATTGGACTAATTTGGAACAATGGAGAAATTTATTTCCTTGAGTATCCAAAAACTTGAGAGTTGAACTCAGGGTAATGCTATCAAATTCTCAAGGGAGATAATTCAGCAAGGTATGCTTCCTTCCAACTATCTACAGGACTGGGTTGTAGAAGTTCCTGAGTGAAACTTTTCTATTCAGACATTTCATCATTTTTGTGTTTTGGGCTCAAAGAGAACCAAACAGAGTTGGCCATGTTTGTCTTTATGAATAAATATTGGGGAGGCCATTTACAGAGGAAGAAGTGCTTTTTATGAGCTTCTTATATATTCTTGCTTTGTATTGTGGGAGATATTAGGGAGTCTGTGGAAAGTGTCCTTGTTGAAAGCAAACATTGAAGTACCGGTAGTAACTGAGATAGGATGGGAAGCTGCAACCTGGACTTCCTGACCCAGGATAGGCTTGTTACTGTTATCCCTTTCTGTCAGGTTGCATACTAAACAGGGAGCCTAAGTAAATGAGAGAGCACATCCTCCAATCTAAAAGCTCTCATTTTTAATACCATTGAAAACGTGTATACTTTATTTCATCCTGGATGGTAGTGCTGACCTGTCATGAAAAAGGAATAGCAATAGCAATAGTACTTAGACTTATACACTGCTTCATAGTGCTCTAACAGCCTTCTCTAAGTGGTTTACAGAGTCAGCATATTGTGCCCAACAACCAGGTCCTCATATAGAGAGTTTATCAGGATATTCTGTGATACACAAGAGTAGAGTATATGAAAATGAAAAGTTGCTGTATTTGAAACCCCCTCTCTCTGATCAACAGACCCGTCTGACAGACATTTTGCCAATATCTAAAGTTTAATGTGCTGTATGGGTGGCTGGGATGGTGTAGGAATTATTATAGTACCATTCACTGCACTGTACAACAGTCTCTCGGCCTATTAAGACCAAATTTTATATACTATGGTGCAGTCACCTATGACAAAATTATCTGGAGAAGGTTAGAAAGGTTAGGCAAGAGGAAGATTTTGTTTCCCTTCACACATCTCACCAAGAAAGTGCTTAACATCTTACAGTGAACCCAACCAATTCTCTAAATCTACCCAAACCCAGTTATTGATGGCATTGAATAAGATATGATATTAACATAAATCAGATTTACCTTCATTGAAATATTCTCTCCTCTTTAAGCATACAGTCCACTTTTGTATTCAGTATAGAAACATATAAACTTAAAAAGTCATCAAATATACACACAGGTTTTATTTTTCTAGTTTAGAGACATGTTAAAGTAATATATGGTTTCAATTAATACACTTTTGTAATTTTGGAAACACATCTGTATTGATAGTGTTACCTGATGTTACCACTAAATAGGACAATGGAAGAATGGTAACCATTTTTAAAGAGTTCAGCCTCTTCAAATTCCTATTCCTATCAAAACACTAAACAATATATTTGTCTGCCCAGCAGTAAGCTCTATAAAGATCAGTATGACTTTCTCCTATGGAGGTAAAGGGATAGGTCTGTTGTTTTACGGATGCAATGCCTCTATCCCTGATGCATAAAATAACAAAAACCAAGCTTCCTTCTCTCTCTGTGTGTTGCTTTGTTTCAGCAGAAATAAGCTAAAGGGGGATTACTTTTTGTGGAGTATTGTTCAGGATTGTCCCAATAGAATGAAAGTGGGTTTTCTCAGAAGAGCAGTTCTGTCTGAGAAAGTAATACCTTCAGTCTGATTTGGTTTTGCACTCAGTGAAAAGTGGGGGAGTAATGGAGGAAGTTATTTCACTGTCCCAAAAGAACAAGATTTACTCTATTAAAAAGAATGGTTCTATTGCACCAAAAACAACCCCATGGTTCTCAAGATGTTTTCCCCCTTATTTAACAATAGTGTTTTTTCCCTTGATTTATATTATTTTTCACTGTTGTTATAATGAAACCCAGGAAGAGTGCAGTATAAAAGCATGGTGCCAAACCTGAGGTTCTACAAAGAACATTCTCCTATAATTGATTCAGCCCACACATTTCTATTAAAATCTTCATTAGGAACACCATAAAAGTGATGTCTGAAACCAGTTTTGTGAAAGAGCATGTGGAAAATGCAGAACTCTTTGTTCTATGGTGCCCCAGATAACGATTTTACCTTAATCGAAATGCTTTGGGCTGAATAAATTACAGTTTACTTCACCTTAGATAATCTTTCTCCTTGCAGCACTGCCAGAGCATTCGAAAGAATGGCACTGCGCAGGAAAGGAAAAGGGTAAGTAGTGTGGGGGAAACAAGTGGCTCCACATCTAAATAAAGGTGGCTGAAGAGTAAAGCCAATGCTAACTGGGGGGAAATGGATATAGCCATAACTGGGAGATGAAATTACAGACTCGTTGAGTTGAAAGGGGACCTTACAGGATTTAGTCCAGCAACTTAACTGGTGAAAGAATCATCAGACCATTCCAGATAAATGCCTGTCCAACATTTTATTTTTATTATTATTATTATTATTATTATTATTATTATTATTATTATTATTATTATTATTATTATTATTATTATTATTATTATTATTATTATTATTATTATTATTATTATTATTATTAATTGGATTTCTAGACCGCCCCCTCTCCCCGAAGAGACTCGGGGCGGTGTACAGGTAAAAAATTAAAATTATGACAATCAACAATACATATAAACTAAAATCAAATTAAATAATCCCCTGTACAAATTTATAAAAATTAAAAACTTAACCTTAAAACCTAATAACATAATTTAAAATTACAAACTGAGGCAGGAAGCATGGAATTAGCCCAGGCCGGCTAGTTGAAACAGGTGGGTTTTGAGTTTCTGGCGGAAGGAGCGGAGGTCCGTGGTCGTTCTAATGTCAGGGGGAAGGTCATTCCAGAGGGTCGGGCCCATCACAGAGAAGGCCCTTCCCCTGGGCGTCGCCCGCTGGCATTGCCTAGTGGACGGCACCTGGACAAGTCCCTCTCTGTGAGAGCGAATCGGCCGAAGGGATGTATGGGGCAGGATACGATCCCGCAAATAACTAGGTCCTGTGCCATGGAGCGCTTTAAAGATAATAACCAACACCTTGAAACGCACCCGAAAGGCCACAGGCAGCCAGTGCAGCCCGCGCAGGAGTGGTGTTACGTGGGAGTATCTAGTGACTCCCAGAACTGCCCGCGCGGCCGCATTCTGGACCAGCTGCAGCCTTCGGGTGCATCTCAAGGGGAGCCCCATGTAGAGAATTTGTGTTATTTATTGTGTTTATTTGTGTGTAAACTGCAACCACCACTTACAATCAAGAATCAATCAAGAATCCTTATTTTAACTGTGGGTCTCCCTCTATGACTCTCTGAACTTGGTCGTTTTGCTGAAGATTTTTCATTGCCGAAGTAGGTAACGTCTTCAGTGCTAGAAGGGAGTGAGGTTCGCCCTCTGTTTATGTACAGTTGCTTGACCTGTAAATCTTGGGGAGGCTATTGTTTTCTTCTTGGTACTTCCTTGATTAGACTGTTCTTTACAACTTGATCATTTGTCTGGTTTTAATCATGGTGTTAATCCCTGTTTATCTGAGTGTTGATTGCTGACTTGGAAGTGTAACCTTTCTTTCTCCTTTTTAGCATATTTATGCCTCTTTTGAATAGTGTGTAAAAAATAACCTTATCAAGAACTGTTAAGGAGAAAACAACACTCATTCCACACTAACAGGGCAAGCCACTGTATATAAAAAGATAACAAACTGCATTTCCATTCTTGATGAAAATGTTACCTAATCTGATAATGAAATATCTGCAAACAAACAACCAAGCTCGTTGAGCACCAAGGGCTCCACAGTTCAACCCTGAGTTACATATATGTATTATCTTGTATTGATCTCCCTCTCTGTAAAGCTTCCATCCAATGGTTCCTGTCTTATACTCAGGCACTGGGGAGAATAAATCCGCACCCACTTCCCAATGGCAGTCCTTCAAGGGGTCATGTCTCCCTTTAGCCTTCTGATCCTTAGTTCACCGAGATACATTGACATTGTATCTTTGTTGATGTAACACATGATTGCACTGGCTCTTTTGGCAGCTGCAGCACACTGCTGGTTCATACTTAATCTGTGGTTTACCAGAGCACAGAGATGCTATTGCCTCCCCAGGTACAGTATCTCCTGTCGAGGTCCATTTCCTACAGTGAGTGGAACTAATAGTCTGATCAGTAATAGTCCAAAAAGTTTATTCCGAGGTTGCCTTTGTTGCAACAACAACTGAGACTTGTTTCAATTTCAGTCATGCATGCAGCTGTCAACTTTCAATATTTGATCTGGACTGAGCTCAATCATATCCTTTCTATATAGCAGCAAACCTGCTGTTTTTTGAAGTCATCAACTGGAGCAGAACAAATCTTTCATACAGGAAAAAATTATTGGCTGTTAACCCATTTTATTTTATTGTCTATATTTATAGCAGCAGTATTGCCACACACAATCCAAAATGTTGGGAATAGCTCTCATTAACACTTATTATTTCTATTTTCTTCTGTTACACATTTTTTAAAATCCTGTTGTCAAAAATATTGTTTTATTGCCAGGACAAAAAGCAATGTCATTCAAGGTAGCACATCTTTCCAAATCTCAAAGTAAAACAAAAACGTTTTTTTTTTAAAAAACCTTTCAGGTAGATGACTTTAATCTTATCCTGTATTACAACTGCAATATTCTAGTGATAGCTCAGCTGTCTGAATCTCATGTTTGAGGCCCATTGAACAATATTGAGCTTTCTAGTATAACATAATTACACAAACACCTGGACTAAAATAGTTTCGTCTTGATCACTGTGAAAATGTGCAATGTTCAACAGCCCTGAAAATTTCTCATTTCTTACCTGTGGAGCGGTGCATTGGCACTCTGGACACTGATCCAAGACCCATCTAAAAATAGCTGTTTTCAATATATAAGGTTATATATTGTCCATAGGGTTATTTTCCGTTCTATTTTGTTCCTTATTAGAAGCACTAGTCTGTTGTAGAGGTTAGGTAAGACTTACTTTTGACATTCAAAGCAAAAAAAATGTATATCAAGGGCTTTTCATGCTTAAAAGGAAAATATTAATGGTTAAGAAGAATTTTATGCCTATATATAAAAAGTTCTCTTAGAGACTTAAGAATTGGAATCACTTAAGCAATAGCTTGTACATTGTGTTCTTTTAAGAAAAAAAAAAACCCAGCTAATTATTATTAACCAATAGTAACCATATTATAACCTTTTCCTAACAGAAAACAGCACAGACACCTATTTCAGAAGCTCGCCATTACCTCTTTCCTTCTCCCAAGGTTTAATTCAAGAAAATTTGTAGAGGAAATCAAGGGTAGAACGATCAGTGAGGAAAGGGGAAAAAGCTGAGGGGTCAGGAATTCAAGGTATATTCGAATAGGTTTTCAGTTTTCTCCAAGCTGCAAAGCCAGGTAAGATAGCCAGGAAACACCAAATAATATTACAAATTACAAATAGGTATTTTTTGGAAAAGCACTAATTTATTCTCAAATATTCATAAACAAGGTTGAAAAATGTTGTGCCAGTCTAGCCATGATTGTGTAAGCAGTTCCCGCAACAAATTCCCAAACTATATTGTAGCTCAGAGAAAAAGGTGCATTTCTAGGCACTTCAAATAAGGAAAGAAGAAAACTGGAGTAAACCCCAAGTTTATAAATATTTATAACATTTCTTCTCAGGGTGAACATTGCAGCCTGGAGATTTTAGGATAGTCACTATTTCACTGTATTCTATGCCAAAATGTCATTAGAAAAGGAACTACGACAAGGTATCCGAATCAATTCACTGCATTGAGTGCAATTAAGTCATATAATATATTTAGTCAAGCCATTTGTTTTCTCATCTGAGGAAAGAAGTATCCAAGTACTTTTCTCTCTTAACCAATTGTGAAAGTGGACTAATTTTAATTAGCTTGGATACTCTTCGAGGAGAAGAGAACCAGTAAAACTAATAGGTATGAAGTCAGCCATGATTTTATTGCACTTAGATTCAAATTAATGAATTCTGCCTTTTAATAATATCAAAATTTGTTGCCTGAGGTAACCTCTTCACACTTTGTAATGTAGGACTGGCCTTGATAAGAACAGTTATGCAGATTAGTTTGAACCTATTAAAGAATAAGGGGAGTAAAAGTACAATAAATAGAATGAGATTATTCTATAGATTTTAAAACGAATTTGTTGTCCCTATAAATTTACCATTCACATTATTTTATATATGCAAATTCTTCCATATATTGCAATGTATACTGGATGGAATGAAAAAAAATCAGTGACAAACCCTCTGATATTCTGTATTTTCAAGAGGAAGCTTCTATGAAAGGTTTCAATTAAAATCCCATGAATAACTGCTTTCCTCTGTCTAAGAGTAGATTTGCAATATGTTTAATCTTACCCAATTGCTTATATTTTTCTGCTATTTTGTTGTTTGCTAAATATACATTACCAATGTCTCTATTTAGGTATTGCATTATAAATAATGAAGTTAAAATAAAAATAATTAACACCCAAAATGAAAAGTTGTTGTTAAAGAACTTTGGGATTTTAAAAAAAATATTAAGTCAGTGACAATGAAGATAATTTCAATGAACTGGAATGATTTTTATAGAAACAATCATTTTCTCAAGTAATGTACTGTAGACCTAAGCCAAAGATAATAGCCATCACTTCGTATTTTACCCAGAAATAAATTAGCTACTAGTGCAGATTTTTGGCATAGATATAACATTTGTCCAGAGACCAACTTGACAGTACAAACTGATTCCAGGCAAGTAAAGGCAGCTGTATATCAAATATGTTATAGTAATTTAGTTCAACATAGCATTATAAAAAGATCCCATTCTTCCTAGGAAGACATTATGCATAAAAATATTTAAATGGAAAAGAAAGGAGATTCAGTTCTAGAAACACTCACCTGATGTCAGGGGTGGGATTGAAAAATGTTAGCAATCAGTTCTCTGCCCAGTTGCTGAGTGGGCGTGGCCATGGTGGGTGTGGCCTACTTCTCCGCCTGCACACAGAGGGGGGAGCATTTTCATCCTCTCCAGACTACGGAGGTTTTCCTCAAGCCTCCAGGAGGGCAAAAACGACCTTCCCTGGCTTCCAGAGGCCCTCCAGAGGCTAGAAACAACCCCATTTCTGGACTTCCGGGATGTCCATTTTTTGCCCTTCCAGAGTCTCCCTGCACTTACCTGGCATGATGAATGGGCCATGTGGAGACTCCTGGGAGGGGAGCGGAGGGTGTGGCCAGCCGGTCCTTGCAACAACCAGTTCAGAGAACTAGATGTAAAATTAATATCTGGTTCACCCAAACTGTTGCAAACTGGCTGAATCCCACCCCTGCCTGGTGTATATTTGCTTCCTTCTGAACACTGTGGCCCTATTCAGAATTATGAGTTTCCCTTCTTCCCCCCAAAAAACATCTCCATGAGGTGGGATGAGCTGAGAGAGAGTGACTGGGCCAAAGTCACCCATCTGGCTTTCGTGTCTAAGGGAGGCCTAAAACTAATGTCTTCTGCTTTCTAGGCCAATATCTTCCATACTATAGCAAATTAACTCTCTAAAAAAATTGAAAGAAAATTGGACACTCAATTAGGTGATCTAGATACTATTGTCATTGACATCCAAAGCCACTGAGAGGTCCAAAAATTCTAGCAAAATCATATCTCTATTAATCCCATCAAGCCAACCAAGGCAGTCTCAAAATCATAGCACATTACAAACCAGAGGTGGGCTGCTATGGATTTGCCTGGGTTCAGGAGAACCCATAGCTAATGTTATGGCCAGTTTGGAGAATCTCCAAATACCACCTCTGTCTGGCCTCCCTCCCAGGTGTCTCCACACAGCCTATTTGGATGCGAGGTAAATGCAAGACCTACACGGAAGCTTGGGGAGGGTGAAAATGGGCCTCCTGGAAGTTCTGGAAGGCTGGAAAGAGGCCCATTCCCAGCCTCTGGAGGGCCTCCAGAGCCTGGGGAAAGCAGTTTTTGCTCTCCCAGAGACTCAAGGAAAGCCACCAGAGCCTGGGGAAGGCAAAAACTCCCTCTCCAGCATGGTTCAGGAGGCCGACTAGGCCATGCCCATCATGGCCACGCCCACCCAGCAACCGGACAGAGAACCCATTCCTGAAATTTTGAAGCCCAACCCTGCTACAAACCTATACTTACATGCTTTCCTTAAGACAATCTTTCTCAAGTTGAGAAGCCTCTACTATCTCAACCATCTTCCCCAATGCAGAAGACTAGAGTTTGTGCAATAATTGTCTACCTTTACAGAATCTATTAAAGGCTTTTTAATAAACACCTTCTTTAAACCAGGAAACAGCTTGCCCTTCGTCAAAGAGGCATTTATAATATTAATTCAAGTAACTCTAATATCATCTAGCTCAGGAGTTCCCAAGCCAGCTCTGCTGGCTGGAGAATTCTGGGAGTTGAAGTCCACAAGTCTTCAAGTTGCCAAGTTTGGGAACCCCTGGTCTAGCTGGAAAATAACAAGCCAAGCTGGGTCTGAATCCAAAAGACAAGTAGAGGAGCATATTGCTTCAAGCAGCATGTTTCTTTCCTTGGGTATCACAGATTGAAACGGATTCACTCTAGTCACAATATATGAGTTAACAGATCCTCTCTCTTCATAGGCTCTTCTCTTCCTCTTTCTTGCACTTACACACTTCTTTGATCTGAACCTTCTTTACTCCTCAAACGTTCATTCTGTGGACTGTAAATATTTTGGTCTTGAAAATTCTAACCTTTGAAGTGTCACAAAGCTAACAAACATTTGGGGTTACATCCCATATTGCAAAAACAATTCATCCAATGCAACTGTTTCTTCCACATCTTCTCCTCTGACACCACTCTATTCTGAAGTGTTCCCGAACCATCCAGAGTTTTGAGAAGATCCAAGGCAGAATTGAATATTTTTTTCTGTGACTCACAGGTCAGCCAGAGTGTCAAGTTTTTCTATCACACACTCAGTAAAAAGGCATTGTATGGAAAAACACCACTATAAAACAAATACCTGAGTCTAAAACAATTTTTTCCCAGTGGGAAATAATATTATACTGCTATTTCTGAAGTACCCCTTTCTTAAAAGAAATTTAAGCTTCCTATATTTTCATTCCTGTTGAGAAATACTTCTCAACTCTGAAGCTGGCCTGACTGAGGCCATTTTGAGACCTCAGTGACAATACTACTTTTACAATTAGCAAGACAGGGCAATTGTCTAAAATAACATTTAAGTATCAACCGTTCTTTTAATATCTGTTAAGGAAGCTTGAAACAATTATGTAAAAACAAACTGTTCTTTATGTAATATTATATCCTATATTATATCTGCTAGTAACAAACTAGGAAAAAAATGAAGAAAGCAAATTTAAAAAGAAAACATGTAATCATATTAACATGTAAACAAATAAATGAATTTAGTTTAAATTTGCAGATAATAACATTACATATCTATGGAAACACAAGAATATCCACAAAACACAGATAACAGTTTTTCACATATACATTAATGAGAAAAACAACGGGCTATATTAGCATTCCTATAATTAGTGGCACAATTGCATGTTAAATAATCTATGCTACACTTTGTATTAGAAATCTATTTGGTAAAGGTGAGAAGGAATTGATAGTAACATGTTGTTTAAATAATAAACACCAGGCTTGTGATTCACTCCTAATTTGAAGAGGGATTGTTTCAACACTTCTCAAAAGGTCATTGGGTCTGATATTTTCACAGTGGGTGGCTTATGGCAAAATATCTCTTAGGATCTTCAGTTATTAAGACTGCTCAAATACTCCATTGCCTCCCCTGAAGAATTTCCCTCCTTTAAAAATAGAGAACAATTTTATGTCTTTTTTGGGGGGGAGGGGGGGAGTTTCTCCAAAAACTTTGTGAGGTAACTGCCATTTGTTGCACATATTCATTTTAAGGTTCCTTCTCCTTTTTTTTTTTTTTTAACAAACTGGCTTCCAGATATTATTCACGGTGCTGACTGTCACCTTTAAGGCCCTTCATGGGTTATGGATTATCTAAAGGAGCACCTTTTCATCATATCCTCTTGCCCATCCAACCATATGGAACAGAATTAATTGCTGCCAGGCTCCATCTCTACCAAAAATGCCATTTGTCAAGACCTCAACTGTTGTCCCCATGCAGAAATTCCCTTGGTGATTCAGTCCAAGAAACCTTTCCTTTCCTGAGTATGAGGAGACCGGTTAAGACTTGATTTGTCCATCTAGTTTGGAGTATGGCATGTTTCAAAGCTTGGGGGTGCATGAATGGACAGATGACTTTGTATTTTTTATCCATTACAATGCTTTTTGAGATTTTTGTGATTCTTATTTTGGGGATGGGTTTATTTTTAATGAGATTTTTTAAAGAATGGTTTTACTCTTATTGTTAGCCACCACAACCTTTGAGAATGAAGAGCATAAAGATTTAATAAAGATTTAGATTTTTTATTTATCTATATAAATAAAAATGTAAAATAGTTTGTACGAATCCACTAATCTCAAAAAGTACCCGACTGATTTAAACCAAACTTTCACACAATGTAGGAAAGCATTTACGATAATAGAATAGCTAATCATTTTGTGCCTAACAAATATGTGTTGTCTGTAATTTAAACACAAAAAAAGGTACGAACTGAAAAATATTCTTACTTCGCTGTAGCTCCTCCTACGTCATGAAAAAGCCCCCTGCACGTGCGATTGACATGCGCAGTTGACAGAGAGGGATTGGGGATCATTAGGGCCATTGAGATCGATAGGAGCCCTGAAACGTCCAGCGCGTGCGCGTGCCTCTCAGAGGCCAACAGGCAGCCTGTCCCCTTTCTCCTCACGGACCAGCACTCTCCTCTCCAGGCAGAAATTTCTGCTCTTGCCACGCTAATTCAAAGGACATTGAGGGGACAAATAAGGTATAGCACCCTTCTAAAAAACGGCTTGCCTTCCTGGAGGTATATTGGGGATAGTTAGGGGTGTTGAGATTGATAGGATTGTGGATCGTTAGCCCCATTGAGATCGATAGGAGCCCTGAAACGTCCAGCGCGCGTGCGCGTGCCTCTCAGAGGCCAACAGGCAGCCTCTCCCCTTTCTCCTCACGGACCAGCACTCTCCTCTCCAGGCAGAAATACAGTAGGTAGGTAGGTAGAGGGATAGATAGATAGAGAGAGAGAGAGAGAGAAATACAGTAGGTAGTTAGGTTGGGGCTTATATGGTGGTTGGGTGTATGTGTACACACAGATTGGTTGGCCATTTAACCAGACTGGGCCACAGCAACACGTGGCCGGGTATAGCTAGTTAGTAAAATAAATATAGCAAAACATCAGTACTGGCTATATAATATATACTATAGAGATATAAAGGAGATAGAGATAGAGGTTAGCAATGTGACAAAGAGGCCCCCAAATTAAGCATCTTGTCCTGATAGTTTTGTGAATCCATATCAAAGATCAATATGAATTGCGAGGTATGAATTACAAGAGAAGAGCAATATTCAGTGGGGAAAAACCAACAAATAGTGTGCTGAGTTATCATGCAAGCAATATATCACAGCTGAGGATATATCAATACTACACATCCATACATGCCATATTGATTTTTCTTTCCTTTTCTTTAGAAACTCAACCAATATATCATAGCTGATTATATAGTGATAAAATATTCAGTACTGCCATTATTTCAGTACAGTATTATTTTTTCTTCTCCTTTGTTTTCAGCCTGCAAGCCATGATTTTGCCAGTTACTTCCACTCTTGGGCTGAAACTTGGCATTCACAGTTGCATAAATGTGAATTACATTGGATACAAACTGAGTTTCTTTTTTCCTGTATCTTAGAAAGAACAAGAGGGTAAAACTTCTGGGAAGTTAAGAAAAAAAGAATGATATTTGGAGTGTGGGATCATTCTACCCTGTTTCCCTGAAAATAATCCCAATCAGAGTTTTGAGCTCATGAACTAAAATAAGCCCTACCCTCAAAAATAAGCTCTTCCCGAAAATTATTGCAACACAGCAGCAGTCATGAGGTGACCACATTCGCCACCTCCTGCAGCTCAAAAATAAGACCCACCCTCTGAAAATAAGGACAGGCACCTATTTTGGGGATCAAAAGAAAATAAGACCCTGTCTTATTTTCAGGGAAACATGGTAGTGTGTGGAATATATTATGTTGTTCATATTGAAGAAGTGAGTCTAAAGGGCCTTTTTTCATCAGTGTTCTCAATGAAATCAGTAAAAAGGTTTCTAGTTCAGATTTTGCAAAAATGTCCACAGATGTTTCCTGGAAGTGGTGCATTTTATGGAGTAGAAAACAAGGAATAAAAAATAAATAGTGGCTTGAACCTGTAAAAATGCCCTTAAAGTTTAATTTTTTAGTTTAACCATCCTACATTACTGCCTTTCATTGGACTTTTAAAGATCCAAGAAGGTTCTGGAGCTATAAATTAGAATTCATACAATTACTGTATATTCTAACATTAATTCTTTATATGGTCAGATATTTCTTGGCCATATGCAGTGTTTTCCACTGTATCTCATTCGTTCTCAACTTATTTGTCAGCTCTAGTTTTAAATGAATGGGTGGTAATAAATATAAGCATTAAGATCATGCAGTTAGCTCAGATTTACTCATAGTGCAAATACTCCATTTATGCACTCTCTATTGATTTATTAGAGTGAGATCAGTCAGTACATGGCCATGATGCATAAGTGCCATAAATAACCATTTCCAATTCTGTGAATCTACCAAGTAATTATAAAAGAACAATCCTTTCTATATAACAGGATAAAAAAGATCCAAAGTATTTCATGAGATGTTTCATAAATATATCATGGCATAACACATAAACTTTGTTTAATTCATCTAGAGTAAATTGCTTTTTACTTGTTTTATGTTCACAACCACTAGCATGGGTTAGAATAAGATTATAGGAAATTAAAAAAAAATAAACTATACAAAACACCTTTCACCTTTCTTAATTTATTCTTGTACTAGTTGGATACGCGTGCTCTGCTATGAAACTATTAGATCGGGCTTGATAACTAGACACTTACAGCTTGAAAATTAATGAGTAGTTATGATTGGCCTCTCCTCTCCCCTTCTCTTCCTCAGGCTGGCCCTATTGATCCTCTCCTATCCCTTTCTCTCCCTCAGACTTGCCCCACAGAAGCCTCTCCTCTCCTATCCCCCTTCTCTCCCTCAGTCTAACTCTTTAGTATCAGAGCCCACAGACTGGATGAGTCATGCGCTAGCCACACCCATGCCCAAGTGGCAGTTGGAACAGAGTTCTTTTCAGGTGGGGAGGGGAGTGGGAGTAGAACGTCCTTAGCACCAGAGAGTGTTAATCTATTGCATAAGAAATACTAATGATCTGATGGTCATTTCAAAAAATCTTTTTTTAACGAGCACCTAGAAGCCAAGAGGAACATTCATGTCAAATTTCAAGCTTGTAGGTTTTAAGGTTCTGGAGATTTTGTGATGATGTGTGAGTAGTATTTTGCTTTTATATATATTGGGAGAAATTAGATAAAGCCTGGCATGACTACCCATCCTCACTTGTTAGTTTGTTGCTGAGATGAATTAAGAATCTTATTTTTTTTAAATATGTTTTATAACACTGGTTCCAAGATGAGAAGCTGAATTATTTCTTTATTTATTAAATTTACATGTTGCCCATTATTTATTAAATTTATATGTTGTCCAAAGTGACCTTTGTACTCTGCTTTTCTTACAGACACTCAGACTTTTTAATTATGCAAGAAAAAAGGTGATACCTGGAGTAAGATAACATTTATTATGGCACTTGCATGACATTTAATATATATTTAGTTCAGCATTCCTTCTAAGAATTGTTAAATCTATCACTTTCTCTCTTTGATTTTTTTTTCACTCTCCAAGTTTTTCCCAGTCCCTTTTAAGATGATATAAATGAATGTTGATATATTGTTGCCAACGGTGGATTAAGCAAAACTGACACCCACAATGCAGATCAAAAATGATCACTATAAAAATCTATATTTTCACTGATCCATCTGTTTCACTGTACCCATAAGCACCATAAAATACAAAAATTGGCTGCTGCCCAATGTTGTGTTTTTTCTTCCCATTTTCTACCACATCAGGCTACATCTGAGTTTCACAACAAAGATAATGGCAAAAAAGGATAATATGCAAGACACAATCTCAATTACAGAACAAACAGTACCGCAAAAAGATGCCTAATAGCAGGTCTTGGATGGATGCTGGCCATTTTGAAAGCCAACAGGCCTGGAAACCAAGGTCTATGTGATCAAATATCTAACTATATAAAAATATTCTCTAAAGTTCATCCTTAGGTAACCAAATTTTGCATTAGACACAGCTGCTAAATTCTCTGCAGGAATGATTCCAAGAAGTTTAGAGTCTTGATGGATTAAAGGCTTGCTTTTAATTCTTAAGACTAATAGTATTTTAATACCTATAGTCCTCAACTTATGGCTACAATTGAGCCAAAAATTTTGGTTGCTAAGTGAGACATTTGTTAAGTGAGTTTTGCCCCATTTTACAAACCTTTCTTGCCTCAATTGGTAAGTGAATTACTGCAGTTGATAAATTAGTAACCTGGTTGTTAAACGAATCTGGCTTCCCCATTGATTTTGCTTGTCAAAAGGTCACAAAAGGTGATCACAAGACCTTGGGACATAGCAAGGGTCATAAATATGAACTGCCTGCTAAGCATCTGAATGTTGTTCACTTGATCATAGGGATGCTGTAAAGGGAGTAGCTGTGAAAAAAGGTCATAAGTTGTTTTTTCAGTGTCGTCGTTGCTTTGAACAGTCACTACATGAAGTGTTGTTGAGGACTAACTGTACTTACATTAACAGCCAAGCAGATGAATTTTGGAATCTCCAGGCTGATCCCCTCAGAAAAGTGCTGTCTTGTTTCCTTTTAAAAATAATAATAATAATCCTGTTAATATTTGGTGACACTCCTATCAATAGTTTAAATCTGGGGTGTCAAACTTGATTTCATTGAGGACCGCATCAGAGTTGTGTTTGACCTCAGGGTGCCAAGGTGGGTTTGTCCAGGGTGGGTGTGTCCAGGTTGACATCATTCTTTTCAGGGGCGCCTGTGGCAGCCTGAGTGCTCTGCTAGCAAAAATGGGCCCCATTTTTGCCTGCGATAGCATCTGCAACTCTCTGCAAATGAAAATGAAGCTCCTGAGGGCCGTCTGTGGCCCTCCTGAGCCTTGTTTCATTGGCACCTTGGGCCAATCTTTTGCTGTTTTCAAGTTGGCGCCATGGGCCAGATCTAAGCACCCCATGAGCCCTATCAGGTCTGCGGGCTTTAAGTTTGACACCAAAGGTTTAAATGACAAGATCATAGTGAACTTTTAGATATAGTTCAAAATCTCAGAGATATGAAAATATCTACTTATGTCAGATTTATTGTGCACTTGGAACTGATTGCCATTCTAAAAAATGCCTAAGGTGAGACAAAGTGTGGGAATGAATGATAGTACTGTTTGGGGAGATCAAACTCAAAAGCACTGTTATGACAAGTTAGCAACCTTCAATCTCTGTATCTGGGAGGTATGTGTAGTTGGCCCATGATCATGATCTGCCTCCTCCTGCATAGTGTGACTCTTCCTGAATGGAGTTAGTAAACCTCCTTTTCATACAAATGCATTTCAGGCAGACTAACTAGATACAAATTGCCAAGTTACCTGCAGAAACAACTCCCACAATGCTTGTCAACAAATACAAATTGGGCTACATCTTTGCAATCTTACAAAGTTCATCTGAGTAGCTCTTATTGATACAAACAAAATTTATATCTGAGTGTCTGATGTTATAACTGAATTGCAGATCATGAACTTGTACTTGAGAGTAACATCTTGAAAGTCAATGATTTAGGTTGAATTGCTCTCTTCTTTTAGAACATGTATTTGCCTTTACTACATTAAAAATGAGTATGATGAATGTAACTCGTAAAGCTAGAAAAAGTCATCTTAGATTTGAATGTTAGCATCCAGAAATGTGGATATTTAATTTAAATAGTGCCTAGATAGGTAACTTCTGTGCTTCTGTGAATAAAAGTGGTCTTAAAAGGCTACATTATCAATCACCATCTGTCACTTCTTCACCAAGAAAAGAAAATATAACTTAATAATTAATTAATTAATTAATAATAATAATAATTTATTAAATTTCTAAACCGCCCCCTCTCCCCAAAGGAACTTGGGGCAGTGTACAGGAAAATTAAAAACATCTAAAACCATAACAATACATACATAATTAAAACCAAATTAAATAATAACCCTGTACTAAAATTTATAAAAGCCTTAAAAACTGTATCCCATTAAAACCAGATTAAATAATTTAAACTACAGACTGGGGCGAGGAGCATAAATTAGACCAAACCAGCCTGATGGAACAAATAGGTCTTAACTTTTAGGCGGAAAGAGCGGAGGTCTGTAGTAGTTCTAATATCGGGGGGTAGGTCGTTCCAAAGGGTCGGGCCCATCACAGAGAAGGCCCTTCCCCTAGGCGTCGCCCGCTGGCATTGCCTAGCGGACGGCACTCGGAGAACTCCCTCTCTGTGGGAGCGAATCGGCCGAAGGGATGTATGGGGGATCGGATCCTGCCCCATACATCCTCACGGCCGATTCGCTCCCACAGAGAGGGACTTCTCCGGGTGCCGTCCACTAGACTTTGTCAGCGGGCGACGCCCAGGGGAAGGGCCTTCTCTGTGGCGGGCCCAGCCCTCTGGAATGACCTTCCCCCCGATATCAGGACAACCACGGACCTCCGCTCCTTCCGCTTAAAATTAAAGACGCACTTTTTTCGTCTGGCCGGCCTTGGGTAGTCTCTTTTTAGGTTAGGGTTTTTTAGGGGTAATTTTTAGTTTAGTTTATGGGTTTTAGCGCAGGATCTATTTAATCTATTTTTAACTCTGTATTTTGTATTTGTTTGTGGTTTATTTGTATTTTTAATTGCCTGTGCCCCGCCTCGAGTCCCCTTGGGGAGAGAGAGCGGGATATAAATTAAAATTATTATTATTATTATTATTATGGGGCAGGATACGATCCCGCAAACTTAATTCCTATTCATGTCTATATTCCTTTCCAACCCTTAAAAGTATCTGTAAGCAGGCACCCATAGGCAGGATCACATAAATATTAATATTTTAACATGAGCAATATGGCTGGTGGGACATCCTTGCCTAGATGCAGAAAATAAAGAATATGTTTAAAACATGCAAGCATGTTTGCTTTCAGAAACAACAATCTTTTGAAAATATCCATTATTCTGTGTATCTGAGTGGGTCAGTTACTTAAATATGCAGTACTCATCTAAGGCAAGCTTAACATAGAACACATAATAACAGAGGTGGAAGGGATATTGGATGTCATCTAATCCAGGGGTCACCAACTTTTCGGATCTCAGGGACCACTAAATTCATAATTTTAAATCCCATGGACCACTAATATGATCTGCTTGATGACCAGCTGGGTGGGCGTAGCTAGGTGGTCATGTGATTGGGTGGGCATGGCCAACTTGATGTCACTCATGCCAAGGAGTGCCTCACCAGATTCTACTCACCCCTCCCCTCCCAGCCACTCCTTGCCTCCCTGCCCAGGCTGCTTAGGACCCCAACAGGAAGCAGTTGTTGTAGCTAAGCTGCCACCATGAGAAAGAGTTGGCAAAACACTGATTCAGTTCAAATTGGATCTGACTGAGCAGGAGGCTCAGAAGCATCTCACTGAGGACTACGAGCATAGACTTTCCAAGCAGAGTGAAGACCTACGGGAGTGCAAGGCCAGGTACTGGTGCCTGGAAGCTCAAAGGGCTGAGATAGATGGGCAGCCAGTTCCACTGGAACAAGGCCCTCTGGTTCTTCACCACCAGCAGCACTTCCCTCCAGCTTTCGCCCAAAGCCCCATACCAGGAGCCAAAGCAGACCCCATATTGGAATTTCTGCCCTCCTCTGACCCACACAAAAAAGCCTTGAAGGGGGAACCTCTCTGCAGCAACACAAACGTTTATTGCACATATCTGTCCCAGGGGCCATATTGAGGACCCCTGATTTAGTGCAATATAAAAAATGCAAATACTTTTTCTGTGGACCACCAACATTTTCTTGCAGATTATCAGTGGTCCACAGACCGCCAGTTGGTGACCACTGATCTAGTTCAACTCCATGCTTAAGCAGTCCTTACCATTTCAGACAAATTGCTGTCCAGTCTCTTCTTGAAAGCCTTCAGTGATGGGCGTACCCATAACTTTTGAAGGCAAACTATTCCATTGGTTGATTGTCCTCGCTGTGAGGAAGTTTCTCCTTAGTTTTAGCTTTCTTCTCTCCTTGATTAGTTTCCATCAATTGGTTGGAAAACAGCAGTTTTCAAAATTAGAGAGACTAACTGCTTAATCTACTCAGAAACTAAAAGCATGCAGCTTTTTGCACAAGAATGGGACCGTGATATTCTAATTAACTGATGTTTTTCTGTAATTTTCTAATTAACTGATGTTTTTCTGTAATTTTGCAGATTTAATTTAAAAAGCTTTTTTTTAAATTCATAGGTTCAATAAACCACACCATTACAGCAATTGTATCTTGGATTGGACACAAAGATACAGGAATACCTGTATCAATTTATTATCCTCTTCCTTGAAAGAAGGAAGTTCGATATATACTTGAGGGGAGTAGAAAAAGAGGTATCATTATTGGCCAGCAAGTGAACACTAATTGTCTGGTTCTCTGTGCCCCAAAAATGCAAGTGCTGATTGACAGATAGCTCCCTGTCAGCTCTAGACTCACAAATTGACAACATGCCTATACTAATAGCAACCTGATGTCAAAACGTGGGTGGAACTGCTCAAAGTTCTCAACAGTGGGTAGCTATATAAATGTTTCAAATTAATTAATTAAATAAATAAATACAACAGCTCAAGTCAAAAACGGCTCTGCTTTTAGTGACATACAAAACTGATTGTCTGAAAGAGCTGAATTTTCCATACTTGTGGGGTTTTCTTTTAGGTAGGGATCCTTTTAGTTTCAGTAAGTCAAGATACTTTGTATAGGAAGTTGATACACATACCATTTATCTTAAAGATACATTTAAACCATTTATTTATCTTTTTTTTTCTAGATTACCTGCTTGCTCAATCCTGTCTCAACAACTTAAAAAAAAAGAACACAAACAACAGTGTTTAAAGGGCCATTCTTTCATTTCTTAGATCAAAATCTTCCTAACCACTTGGTGGTTTTGGTTTTTTGTTTTTGCAAAAATAATTATTTTTATTTCTTGGCATTAGGTTTTGCTATGTGAAGGCCTATAAGTATATAATTGCTTTTGACATAGAAACTTTACAAATTAGATCTAGTAATATACAGTATCTAATTAAATTATAACCTGCAATTTAACATTTCAAATGCATTTTGTAGAGCAGCTTTTAAGGCTTTGCCATATATTTCTTTGGTAGTTGCCACTTATTTATTTATTTATTTATTTTTCACATTTATAACCCGCTCCCATCTCACCACAAAGGGACTCGGGGCGGCGAACAAAGAATTACATCAATAAACATAAATACAGAGATATTAGGTGCCTGTGTTGTGACCATTTTAAAATCCCCATTTACAAC
The DNA here is from genome assembly GCA_039707465.1 of Rhabdophis nuchalis. Lineage (NCBI taxonomy): Eukaryota > Metazoa > Chordata > Lepidosauria > Squamata > Natricidae > Rhabdophis > Rhabdophis nuchalis. Next base: position 288,442,698 of record CM077643.1, read on the forward strand.
TGGCGATGCTGGGGTTACGCAAGGCCGGCTAGTTGGAAGAGGTTACTTGATGGTAACATAGCCATTTTTAAGAGAAGCTAATCATTTTTGTCTTAGGTAAGGTAAGAATGTTTTGAAATGTTGAAGTAGAGGAAAGGCCTCCTTAACTGCTGTTTTAAATTAACCTTGGTTACACTAATTTTAATACTTTCCAGATAAATCCTAATTTTAATCTTGTGTGATACAAAATCCTATCCAGGTTGAACAGATTCAACTATAGAGAAGAGAGAGAGAGAGAGAGAGAGAGAGAGAGAGAGAGAGAGAGAGAGAGAGAGAGAGAGAGAGAGAGAGAAGAGAGAGACAGAAACAGAGACAGACAGACAAAGAAAAAAGAGACAGATTATAATTCCAATTGTACTGTAATTGCATTAATTATTTTTTTTTGCTTGAACCATTATTTTGTTTGAGGACTTTTTTCTTTCTTTATCTCTTCTAATATCACAGAAGTGCACATATTTCCTTGAAATACATTAATGTAAGTGAGTGACAGTCAAGAAAATCTCATTCACACATGTCAGGTAGACACATCTGTGCTCTTGAAAAAATTCTATGAACATAGAAAGATCAGGATATCAAACTATCATGTATAAGATCGTCTATGATAAACGAACCAAACTAGCTTTAGTAAAACTACCTAGTAAGTGGTGTTATGCAGATGAAGCATGTTTTCTGAGAGAAGTCAGAAGAGATATCAGTTTGGATTACAATTTTCTTATTGACAATTTTCACTGAAATGCATAGCAGTTTGAACTGGGATCTAAGGAGAATTAGCCGGAGATCAGATTTTTAGTACTGTCTCAAGATGAAGCCATCTGCTCTCAAAACAGATCAATAAAACCAAATACACTGCCTGTCCAAGAGCAAATTTAATGGCTAGGAGCAACTATGAGATGATATGCCTAGTTGTGCTCAGCAGGTTAATTTCAAGAAGCCATTTAACTACATGGAAAAAATTGTTTGAACAATGATGGCAATTTCAGCACCACAACATTGATGTTTCTAAAGGAATGCAGAAGCTGAGGTGTTATTCTGCCAGTTCGGTTAAACCAGTAGTGGGAGCGGCACGAGGCTCCGCCAACCAAGGCTTCTGCGTATGCACATGCTCCCACTACCTAACTGGTAGTGAAGATAAGAGGATACCATTACTGTATCAAATGTATATCTATCCAACTTCGGTAAGATAGTGCAGTCTATGAAATTTTGGCTTCTGGTATGCATGTTAATAGTAATGGTAAACCATAAACAGTTTATGGTTTACCATTACCATTAACATGCATACCCTGACCTGTTCCATATCTTACTGTTCAATACTTACTCAATAACTTACTACCTGAGTTTTTCACAAAGTCCTTTGCCTTTGCTTTCATAACTCATTGGTTTTCCATTTTCATTTTAACTCAGATACATATCTATTAATCTATATCTACAGGTGAAACTCAAAAAATTAGAATATTGTGCAAAAGTTCATTTATTTCAGTAATGCAACTTAAAAGGTGAAACTGATATATGAGGTAAGACTCATTACAGGCAAAGCAAGATAGTTCAAGCCATGATTTGTCACAATTGTGATGATTATGGCATACAGCTCATGAAAACCCCAAATACACAATCTCAGAAAACTAGAATATTACATGCAATCAATAAAGCAAGGATTGTACATAGAACAATATCGGACCTCTGAAAAGTATAAGCATGCATATGTACTCAGTACTTGGTTTGGGCCAAGTGGATGGCTGTATTGACACTGGTCTTAATGAAGCACAGTGGTCCAAAGTCCTGTTGCTCAGTGGTCCAAAGTCCTCTTTTCTGATGAGAGCAACCCAGAGTATGGAGGAAGAATGGAGAGGCACACACTGCAAGACGCTTGAAATCCAGTGTGAAGTTTCCACAGTCTGTGTTGATTTGGGGAGTCAAGTCATCTGCTGCTGTTGGCCCACTGTGCTTCATTTAGTCCAGGGTCAACGCAGCCATCTACCAGGAGATTTTGGAGCACTTCATACTTCCTTCTGCAGACCAGCTTTATGGGGATGCTCACTTCATTTTCCAGCTGCCCACACTGCCAAAAGCACCAAAACCTGGTCCAATGACTGTGGGATTACTGTGCTTGATTGGCTGGCAAACTTGCCTGACCTGAACCCCATAGAGAATCTATGGGGCATTGCCAAGAGAAAGATGAGAGACATGAGACCAGACAATGCAGAAGAGCTGAAGGCCGCTATTGAAACATCCTAGTCTTCAATAACACCTCAGCAGTGCCACAGGCTGACAGCTTCCATGCCATGAAATTGAGGCAGTAATTGCTGCAAAAGGGGCCCAAACCAAGTACTGAGTACATATGCATGCTTATACTTTTCAGAGGTCCAATATTGTTCTATGTACAATCCTTGTTTTGTTGATTGCATGTAATATTCTAATTTTGAAATTGTGGATTTGGGGTTTTCATGAGCTGTACACCATAATCATCACAATTTTGACAAATCACAGCTTGAACTATCTTGATTTGCATGTAATGAGTCTTATCTCATATATTAGTTTCACCTTTTAAGTTGCATTACTGAAATAAATGAACTTTTGCACAATATTCTAATTTTTTGAGTTTTACCTGTATATATTTATATCTCTGTTCCAATTCAAAATGGGCACCATGCAGGAAAATCTCACAAGAGTGTGGTTTTCCCTTTGTGTTGGCTTAGCTGTTAATGGCATTTCAAAGTCCTGGTCTTTGTGGAATAGCAAGATTGTCACAATGAAGAGAGATTTCAGAAAAGTTTGTGCATGTAATGAAATGGCAAAATAACAGTAATCCTATAGCAAACCACCCAGGTTCACTCAAACCCCCAAAGCAGAAAGGATAAATGAAAAGTATCATAACTGCAGTTGTCAACTTGCCTCATAAAAGAAAGTGGAATAACCTGAGCATTAAATAATCAAATCTGACAGCCTAAGGCATGTTGTTTAAGACAAATCATTTATCTTTAAAGCTTATAACATTATTTCCCATACTTTTTCTCTATGCCATAACAGGGCTAAACATACCATCAATCAGAAAATCAACACAGTGAGACCTCAGGGAAATCACTCTATTGAGGTGGCCATTGATGTGACAGATTCATTAACATTAGCACCTGCTATCATCATGAGAATCTCAGCCATATATATATATATATTGCCTTATATATATATATGTAGATTTTGGTTTATTCGGGTCTTTTCCCGTGTAAAATTAAAGGTGGGAAAGACCCGAATAAACCAAAATCTACATACCTATACCCGTGAAAACCTACGAAAACATATATATAGTATTTATCTCTCTCTCTCTTTCTCTCTTACACACGCACATATCTCACACAAGTTAAAGAAGAGGCAACTATGCCATCATACAATTATATTTTATAAAGAAATATAGAGGTTCTGCACTGTTGTTTGGTTTTTGATGTTGCCCCCCACTTTTTTTTTCTTTAGTTACATTTCAATGGAGAACAAGCTATCCATTGTTAGTTAATACTTTGGGGATATAACATATATTCACATATTGCCTTGAATCATGGATTAATAATTTATTGTATTTATTCATAATTTATTGATGTTATTTCTTATTATCTAGCTTTCTTTTGTGGTGGAATACAAGACAGTATATCTATGGTTTTCTTGTGACTCTTCTTCCAAGTTCAACCAGGACCAGGAGGTCTCCTTTAGCCTGTACAAGATTTATGTATCACTTAACACCAGGTCATCTTTTACCTGTTTTGGAAAGTAATAGTGGTTGGTGGTTCACAAAGTTTAAGGAGACAATTTCTTTCTCTGGTGCTCAAAATTAAATATTGACAAAGAGTGCATATAGAAAAGTAGGGTGATGAAAGCAAGGCTGAACAAGTATAATTGCAATTATTTTACAGTAACATGGTCAGTGTACTTAGGCTTACATGGAATAGTGAAAAAGAAACACGTTTTGCTGCCTGAAAAAATATTGGTAGTATTATATAGATTCCCGCTGAAGTTATAATTAAGCAAACTAGACTGGGATTAATGTGTACTAATGTGCTCAAATTACAAAATTCAAATTAAGATTTATTAACCGCACCCTCTCCCCACAGGGACCCGGGGCGGTGCACAGGCATAATTAAAAACAATATACAAAATACAAACATTACTTAAAATAAAATTAAATAAATCTACCTATGCTAAAAATATATAATTAAAACCCATTAAAATTTGTAATTAAAAGACAGAGAGAACTATTCAAGGCCGGCCAGTCGAAAGAGATGGGTCTTCAATTTTACCCGGAAGGAGCGGAGGTCGGTGGTCGTTCTAATATCAGGGGGAAGGTCGTTCCAGAGGGCCGGGCCCGCCACAGAGAGCGCCCTTCCCCTGGGCGTCGCCCGCTGACAAAGTCTAGTGGACGGCACCCGGAGAAGCCCCTCTCTGTGGGAGCGAATCGGTCGTGAGGATGTGTGGGGCAGGATCCGATCTCGCAGATAGCTAGGTCCCGAGCCATGGAGCGCTTTGAAGATGATAACTAACACCTTGAAGCGCACCCGGAAGACGACAGGTAGCCAGTGCAGCTCGCGCAGGAGCGGTGTTACATGGGCAAACCTGGAGGTGCCCATAATTGCTCGCGCGGCCGCATTCTGAACTAACTGAAGCCTCCGGGTGCACCTCAAGGGGAGCCCCATGTAGAGAGAGTTGCAATAGTCCAGTCGGGATGTCACGAGGGCATGGGTGACTGTGCGAAGGGCGTCCCGATCCAATAGGGGGCGCAATTGGCGAACCAGGCGAACCTGGTAAAACGCCCTCCTGGCCACGGCTGTCACTTGCTCTTCCATAGACAGCCGGGTATCCAGGAGGACACCCAAATTGCGCGCCCCATCCACAGGGGCAAGATGTTCGCCCCCTATGGCCAGCGTTGGAGAAAGCTGGTTGAATCGGGCAGCCGGAAACCACAGCCACTCGGTCTTGGTCGGGTTGAGCCTAAGTCCGTTACTTCCCATCCAGATCCGCACGGCTTCCAGGCACTGGCACATCACCGCTACGGCATCGTTGGGGTGGTCTGGGGTAGATATGTACAGCTGGGTGTCATCAGCGTACAGATGGTACTCTACCCCAAAACCACGGATGATCTCACCCAGCGGCTTCATGTATGCATTAAACAGGAGAGGCGAGAGGACCGACCCCTGAGGCACCCCGCATGTGAGGGGTCTCGGGGTCGACCTCTGCTCTCCTGCCCGCACAAATTGCGATCGGCCAGAGAGGTAGGAGGAGAACCACCGCAAAACGGTGCCTCCCACCCCCAACCCCCCCAGCCGATGCAATAGGATACCATGGTCGATGGTATCGAAAGCCGCCGAGAGGTCTAATAGGACCAGGATGGAGGAACATCCCCCATCTCTGGCCCTCCAGAGATCATCTACCAACGCGACCAATGCCGTCTCGGTGCTATGCCCGGGCCGAAAGCCGGACTGGCGCGGATCTAGATAGTCAACTTCCTCCAGGTGACGGGGAAACTGTTGTGCCACCACACTCTCAACAACCTTCGCCAAGAAGGGAAGGTTGGAGACTGGACGGTAGTTGTTCAAAAGAGCTGGGTCCAAAGAGGGCTTCTTGAGGAGGGGCCTCACCATAGCCTCTTTTAGGGAGGCAGGCAAGGAACCCTCACTCAAGGATGCGTTGATAACCTCTTGGAGCCAGCCTCGTGTCACCTCCCAGGATGCCAGTACAAGCCAGGAGGGGCACGGGTCCAATGAACATGTGGTGGCTCGCAGTCGCCCACGTAGCCTGTCCATATCCTCGGAAGTAACGGGGTCAAACTCCTCCCAAACAAGATCTCTCTCGTGGCATCCCACTGGGCCATGAATGGGGGCTAGCTCACTCTGTATCTGGGCGGTTTTCTCCTGCAGAAAAATCACAAATTCCTCTGCTCTACCCTGTAGCGGGGCTTCCCGCTCCCTCTGATGAAGGAGAGAACGGGTCACCCTAAACAGGGCGGCAGGGCGGTTTTCTGCGGATGCTATGAGGGTAGCACAATGGTGACGTTTGGCCACCCTCAGCGCCACAATGTAAGTCCGTAAATGGGCTCTTACCTGTGTCCGGTCAGATTCAGAGCGGCTAGCCCTCCACCTTCTCTCTAGGCATCTCTTGCGGCGTTTCATCACCCGCAGCCCCTCAGTAAACCAAGGAGCCAGGGTGGTTCGCCGCCGCGAGAGAGGCCGCAAGGGCGCGACCCGATCTAAGGCTCCCACGGCCGCATTATTCCATGCGGCCGTGAGGTCCTCCATCGGGGCGCGGGTCAGGGATACAGGAAATGGCCCAAGCGCTGTCTGGAACCCGTCCGGGTCCATCAAGCGCCTGGGGCGGTACCAGATTGGTAACTCTGGTTCCGCCTCCCCGCGGAGGGGAGCAGCGGTCGGAAAGTCGAGTCGGAGAAGTGAGTGGTCTGACCATGACAAGGGTGTGATGACTATATCCCCTGTACCCAGATCACTCTTCCATTGGCCCGAGACAAAGATGAGGTCCGGCGTATGTCCACCCTCATGGGTGGGGCCTTGAATTACTTGGGTCAGGTCCATGGCCGTCATGGAAGCCATGAACTCCCGAGCTACCACGGATGATTCGCCCAACGATGGCAGATTAAAGTCCCCCATGACTATAAGTCTGGGGGTCTCCACTGCCACCGTAGCGATCACCTCGAGGAGCTCGGGCAGGGCTGCTGCTACATAGCGGGGAGCCAGGTATACAACCAGCAAGCCCAACTGCCTCCCTAGGCCCCACTTCATGCAGAGGGACTCACAGCCGGAGGTCTGAGGCACAATGGACTCTCTCGGCTCCAGGCCTTCCTTAATAATGACCGCTACCCCGCCACCCCTGCCTAGGGCCCGCGGCTGATGAAATGCGCGGTAGCCTGGTGGGCACATTTCAACGAGGGGATGACCTCCCTCGGGGCCCAACCAGGTCTCCGCAATTCCTACCAGGTCCGGCTCCCCCTCTGACACAAGGTCACTAATGAGGGGGGCTTTGTTGACAACGGACCTGGCGTTGCAGAACATCAGCCGCAGACCCTGGCTCTGTATTCCCTGGCCACCTAGCCTGCGGGGGTTGTGGCACCCGACCGTTTGTAACCAACGGCTGCGTGCCACCAACCGGGAGGATGAGAATTGTCTCCCCTCGGTCCTGCCCCTCCCCACGACCCTCTGAATTGGTAAGCCCTCCTGAGGAACGACTCGGGTATCCCCCTTCCTTTCGCCTTCCGCTTCCCGCCGTCGACTGCTATCCTGGCCCTTACTATTGATCGTTGCTTCCGTCTCCATCTGTCTATATCTTTTTTTAAACCCCTCCCCCACCCCAACCCTGGAACCCCCTAAAATCCGAATTAAAAAATTACAAAGAAACCCCCTGAGCTTGCGCTTCGCCCACCTCTCAGGAGCAATAACTCCATCTTCGAGGTGGGCCCGAGTTAAACTAGGGGGCCAAGCCTGCGAGAGGGCAGAATCTCGCAGGCAAAGGAGGTCACGCCTCGAATACATTTCTAGGGGAACATGGAGGCTGCATAAACCAGGGGAACGTAATTGCAAGTTAATGTTTAGTTAGTTAATTAGTTAGTTAGAAAGAGTCCAGATAAAGTGCAGGTGTAAAGTGGCAGTGTACAGTGCAAATAATAGGAGATGGTAAGTCCATAGAGGTAAATCCATAGGGGTAGGAGGGGTAAAGTCAGATAGTCCAAAAGATAGTCCAAAAGAAAGTCCGGCAGATGGGAAAGATCGCAGTTCAGCCCCTTTAAAGGGCCCCATCCATCTGCCCTCTTCAGCCACACAGGCCTCAGTCTGCATTTAGTGCCGTGCAGCTAGATGGTCCACTGCACGGCCTGATGGTAAATGCTGCCATGTGCAGGCTTGGCTTACCTCCTCCAGTCCCATGCACTCACTCCCAGTCCTCCTCGGCCAAAGTTCCACCACTCCACGATCCGGCTGCTTGGCTGCTTGGCCTCCTCTCCTTCCATTCGCTCCTTCACTCCTTCCTTCCGTTTCTATTTCCGTTCCATTCCTTCTTTCTCCTTCTCCTTTCTCTTTCCAATCTCTCCTCTCCTTCTTTCCTTCTTCCTCCTTCCTCCTTTCCATCCCTTCTCCACACGTTTCCTCTCTTCCAATCTCTCCTCTCACATCCTCTCTCCTTCCTCTCACCTCCTCTCTCCGTTCCAGCTTCTCCATCTGCAGCCGTTGTTCGCAGCCGCTCCAGCCCCGGATCAGGTAGGGAACACTCGGGTCGGGGTCGGATGTAGGCTGCACGATCTCCCATCCACTCGTGCAGCCCGATGGAAAATCCTCCCTTCCGCCCGGCCGTTCGCTTGCCTCCAGCGTCCCGGCCTCACAGGCCTGCCTCCTCCTACTTCCTGGCAAGCCGGGGACGCGCTAGGCCGAACAGGCCGATTCGGGCCTTCTCCTCGCTCTTCGCCTCGCCGTCACACACTCGGCTCACCCTCCGTCTCCAAAACGGCCCGGTGTGACGACTGGCATGTAGCCTTGCTGGGCCAGCCCTCGGAGATGGTCAGTGAGGGCTGGCGACATTCCCCTGGGGCAAAACAGCCCCCGGCCCCCGCCCTGCCTTCAGAATCGGACCTCCATTCCGCGCATGCGCAAACTCTCTTATGCTGAAGCATAAGTGGAACATCAGCCCCGATCTCCCCTTTTTGGATTAACTCCATTATCTGATAATTGAGAGTACACATCTGCTTGATTTATGGACTAACTACTAGGGCATCTGGATAAAATAAAAAAATGAAAAAATGAAATCAAAAAGTTAACAAAGCAGTCTTGTAATTTAGATTGCAACAGTTATATTAAAGATTATAACAAAATTAAGCAAGTATTTCTACAAATATCATGTCAGAGACAAGTGACATTTGCGAACTTGTCTTTTGATCTATCTGGAAAAGAAATACAATTCCTTTTATAAGAATAAAAGCATTTTGGTTATTGGAGTCTTTCATAAAGCAGTTGAATATTTTTGATAAATGCACTGTATAGACAATCATTGTGTTTCATAAAATATTAACAAAAAAATCCTGTTGTAATTATCACATGGGTATCAAGAATCTAAAAAATACTTTTGATAAACTGCTCTGATTGAGTAACAACATTTTGGAGTACATCCACAGACTTGCGAGTACACATTATGACATTTGCACCTCAAGCATTAAGCTAATTTGAAACTGATTTGTTTTCCACATCCGAAATTTGTCATTCCATACAAAGGATTCAGGTTAAATAAACTAAAGAGAAATAAACTGGTATGAATGCAGAAATAAAGAAGCATGAATTGAGATCATTATAGTTGTGCATATTTGGAAATGAAGTATGAGTACACAACCTTTCTATTAAAGCAGTGGTCTGTTTCAGGCTCTGTGGAAGCCTAAAAGTAGAAGCTGCTGCTTTAAAATAAAGACTTCTTAAAACTAAGTAAAGGAATGTCTTTTTAGTCTCGCACAGAAGCCTGGGGGTAAAAAAAATGATGAGGGTGAATTAATGAACAGTGAGGAGGAACTGCAGTTGCAGGCAGTCTGACCACCTCTTCTTCATCATTTTCAAAGCAGATTCAGCTTTAGTAATGACACACAAAATTGGATTAACATTGGGAATTGGATTAAATAGTAAATCAACATGCTAAGACCTACAAGAGCAAAAATTGGACAATCTTTCTAAAGATGACAATGGGAGCAAACTCAATCTGTCCCAAAGCCAGTCTGATTGCTATACTTGCCCTATGAAGAACAGAAGGATCTTGTAGCGTCCCAGTCTCCAGAAATCTAATATAGACATTTCAAGCCCCAAAGTGCTTTTTGCCTTCCAACTACAAAGTACAAACAGAATGTCTGTCTACCTGGCTCTTTCTTTTTGCCTTCTTTTGCCTTCTGAAAATGATAGATTCAGTTTTATCTATCTGTACTCTCTAGAACATCATCTCCACAGAGATTAGAACGGCCCCCACTCTAACACTCTTCTGGAAGGTGCTGAAGGCACCAGTGGGCCTGGGGAACTCAGAGCGGGATGGAGCCCATGAAATGGCTTGTGTGATCCACTGTCACCAGGACAGGGGGGTGGGTGTGATTTTATTATATTTTACTATAATTTATTTGATTCTTTTTATTAATTTTATTGTTTTAAAGGTTGTTTTATATTCTGTAAGCCGCCTTGAGTCACCATGGGCGAATAGGTGGCAATATTGAATGAATGAATGAATGAATGAATAAATGAATAAATAAATAAATAAATAAATAAATAAATAAATAAATAAATAAATAAATAAATAAATAAATAAATAAATAAATAAATAAATAAATAAATAAATAAATAAATAAATAAATAAATAAATAAATAAATAAATAAATAAATAAATAAATATTTAGATGACACTGGCAGAATGACTCCCAGCAACTAAGAAGGTGAGCAGCCCCCGGGGCTCTGTTCCTCAAAACCTAAAGATCAGGCTGGAGCAATGGGACTGCTCTCTCAGCATTTTCCCACATCAGACCTAGTTAGCACCAATTAGCTCATCAGCCTTGTCACAGCACACCTGCCCCTCAAGGCCAAACTAGAGCTTCTTTTTTTCTCCTTTTACTCATTGCAATGGCTAGCTCATGCCTTTAGAAATAGCAATAGAACTTAGACTTATATACTACTTCAGAGTGCTTTACAGCCTTCTCTAAGTGGTTTACAGTGTCAGTATATTTCCCCCAAAAAATTGCTTCCTCATCCGAGCCCCCCTAAAACCCATGTGCCACAGCTTGACACAGCAATTGATCCAAAATAAAAGTCACCAATAGTTACTTAGCAGGCACCAACATTTTAAACATAGGAATCATTCACAACTGCAGCAGAATGTTAGTAAAAATCCATTAAATAAAATAGGGTTGGAGCAATGGCATTCATAAATGTGAAGATTATATTTAGATTACACTGCAGGGAATATGTAACACTGGCTTTTGTTTCTTTCTTTTCGAACACTGAAAGGGAAAAGAGACACAATATATGCCTATCAATCTGTTTTGCCTTACCATTGGCATTTTAAAAAATAGTTTATTAATGTATTTTTCATATAGCATCACATAAACATTTTCATGGGTGGCTTGATAAATGAATAGCTGAGCTGAGCATTCAGCCGGGGTTTGCAATTTTGAGGGATGTGAATTCAAAAAATGCAAATTAAAAGAGAATTTTATTTTGCTCAGGCTCTTGAGAATAAGGAGTACCCCCTCCTTTAGCTTCAAAAATGAATTTCACATGGAAGATAAGACTCATTGGTATATAATCTAAACTAAAAATACTCAGCAGACCAAGAATGGCATGGAGAAGTTTCATATACCCTCTGTTCATTTCTAAATGCCTCCTAACACTGAAGCAGTATTCAATTCATTCTGAATAACATTCTGATAGAATTTTATTTCTAGGAACTAAGAAGATGATTTGACATTCAGCCACGAAAAGTGTGCATAATGTATTTACCTGCTCTTTAAATAGCATCTTTACTAAGTTATGTCGAATTAGCTTGGTTGATAATAATGCTATATACAGTTGGGCTGTCCATGTGCAATGAGAGGTCCAAAGGGGATAAAAATGCTTCTACTGGATAATGTCAAATCATCTGTGTTCATGGCAATTGTAAGATTTTGATGTTTTTGATATGACTCATATAAACATCGCGTATTGTGGCATGTTTGAGGAAAACAGCAGTTTGAGGAAAAAAGAAAAGGCTACTGACTACTTTGAAAATGATTCCAAGGAAGAGCTTCAGATCTTGCAGCAGAGTAAGCATAGCATATAATTGCTAGTAGTTAAAACACCCTGACATTTGTATGAGCCTCAAAGGGGGAAAAAAAGCCTGTTTTAAAAGTGGATTATTGAGTTGAATCCTTCAAGGAGCAGTATTTTTTTTTAAGCTTGCATAGAAATCCGGAAAAAAAAAAGCTGAGCCGTTTTAATGAATGACAGCAATGTGCATTGCCATTCAAACCACTTCAGTATTCAATATGTTTTACTAAATCATTGACTGCTTCAAAACTTATGAAGAGAAAAAGAGAATGAAAAGAAAAAAAGGCCATCCTGAAAAAGCAAATAAAAGTATAACAAAAAGTAAAAAGGTAAAGGTTCTCCTTGCAGATTTGTGCTATTCGTTCCCGACTCTATGGGGCAGTGCTCAACTCAGTTTTAAAGCCGAAGAGCCAGCACTGTCTGAAGACGCCTCTGTGATCCTGTGGCCAGCATGACTAAGCATGGACGGCACATGGAACACTGTTACCTTCCCAACAAAGGTGGTCCCTATTTTTCTACTTGCATTTTTTACATGCTTTTGAACTTCTAGGTTGGCAGAAACTGGGACAAGTAACGGGAGCTCATTCCTTTACGCGGCGCTAGGGATTCGAACTGCTGAACTGCCGACCTTTCTAATCAACAAGCTCAGCTTCTTAGCCACTGAGCCACCACGTCCCTTATTAACAAAAAGTAGTGTTTATAAAATTAATAATCGCCAGATGCAAACACTTCTCTGTTCCAGGGTTTCGTTGGGGAATTTAATTGCAACTGTGCAGTTTTGTCTAAAAGGCTCTTATGTTGTGATAAGAAACCCTAACCCTTAGATCCCCTACAATTTATGATTGCCCTACTCCAGGCATTACATTACGGGGGGAAAGTTTGAAATTCATTCATACAGAGAGACTGAATTTTCCAAATTTCCAGGAAAAAAAGTATAGAATCAGAGGGCTGGAAGGAACTGTGGAGGTCTTTTAGTCCTAGCCCCTGCCCAGGGCAGCAGTTCTTTTTGCCATCCTGGAAAAATGCTTTCCCATAAGGCCAAACGGCAAACTGTTTCATTGCTTAGTCGTTCTCACTGTCAGGAAATTCCTCTTTATTTCCAAGTTGAATCTTCCTCTGACGAGCTTCCATCCATTTTTTTCATGACCTGCCCTCAGGTCCTATGGAGAGTAAATTGACATGCTATTCCCTGTGACACCCCTTCAAGTATTGGAAAATTGCTATCATGTCTCTAAATCTTCTTTGTTAAGCTAAACATGCCTAGCTCCCTTAGCCCCGTGAAGACGAACCTATGGCATGCATGTCACAGGTGGCACACGGAGCAATATTTGCTGGCGTGACAGGACTCAGTTCTGGCATGCTGGCCAACTGATTGTCAGCCTTCTAGAGGGCCAGAGGAGGCAGTTTTTGCCCTCTCAGGGTTTCAGAATCCCTGCAGAGCCTGGGGAAGGTGAAAAACAGTCCCAACTGGCAAACCGGAAGTATGTTCCTGAGCTTCCAGTTGCGCTGTTGGGCCATTTTTTGCCCCCCCCCGGGCTTCAGGAAAGCCTCTGGAGCCTGGGGAAGATGAAAAACATTCCCAACTGGCAAACTGGAACTTTGTTCCCGAACTTCGAGTTGAACCATTGGGCCGTTTTTTTGCCCCCCTGGGCTTCAGGAAAGTCTCTGGAGCCTGGGGACGGCAGAAAACAGTCCCAATGGGGAACTTCCAGTTGACCCATTAGGCCTGTTTTTCACCCTCCCCAGGCTCCAGAGGCTTTCCTGAAGCCTGGGGAAGGCAAAAGAATGGCCCAAGGGCCCAACTGGAAGTTTGGGATAGCTTTCAGAGCCTGGAGAGGGTGAAAACTCCCACCCGCACAGGCGGGGGGGGAGTACACACATCCACAGGGAGGGGGTCGCATGTGCATTTGCAGGAGGGGGGCATGCATACACAATTTTGGCACACCTCTAGAAAATGGTTAGCCATCACTGCCTTAGCCATTCCTTACATGATTTAATCTCCAGACCCCTTACCATCTTCGTTGTTCTTCTCTGCACTATTTCTAGGGCCTCTGCATCTTTTTTGGATCATTGTGAAGAGAACTGGGTGCAGTATTCCAAGCGTGGCCTCAATAGTTCAGTATAGCACTTCCCTTGATCTTCCAATAATATATCAAATTATGGATTAGAAATATAATCCATAAATGCAAAATCTTTAATGTAGTTTTCCACCCAGCTGGATTCTAAAAGATCAGGATTTTTTTTGCAAAAAAAAAAAAGTTCTGTTGAAACTGTCAGGAGTTCTTCCCTTCTTCTTGCAAGTCTTTAATTGAGCAAGAGTATCCAGTTGGCTTCCTGTATCTCCTTGGGGCTTCCTGTACAACTCAGATATCGGTGTGGCTGAGTCTGTAAGTAGAGCAAAATGTTTCTCCCTACAAATGGGCTATATTAATCATTCTTGCTGTTCAGCTGCATGTACCATGATAGACTGTCTATTATCTGCTCCCTTGCATTCTTGGCTTAGGCTATTATGTCTCCTCTTTTTATAGACTGAAGAGCTTAATTCATCCACTTGATATACTGGATAATTTAATGCAGAGCCACTTTGCTATTAGCTGGCGCTAAAGTTTTAAATGTCCCAATAGAACTCACACCAGATGTTAGTGTGCTTTTAACTGCACTGAGTTTGTACAAGATTTCTTTCCCAAATGAGTGACATGGGAGCATCCCTTCCTTTATCTGTTCCCCAAGATCCAGCTTAAATGAGTCTGACCTTGGAGATGGCTGATTGCAATGACTTCTCCTCTGTTAAGTGTCAATTTTATGAGCCCGTGTACTTTTCCAAATGCCAGCCGTTCCCTCCAATGAGGACAGCAAATGGAAAACACTAGTGTCCTTGAAAACCCTGACTGGAATATTTTGAAACATCCTTAAGCAGCCTTATACCCTATGTGGTTCAGCAGCCACTTGACCCTTGTTAGAAATTGTAATTCATGGGGATGCAGTGACCCAGGTGTTAAAGACACCAAGGGAACATTAACAGCACTGGGTTTGAGACCTGAGTGCTAAGTGATGGGGTAAGTTCCTGTTACTTTTCCCCATTCCTGCCCACCTAGTAGTTTGAAAGCATGCACATGTGAATAGATAGCAGAGTTCAAAATTTGAGGGGCTGCCACGGAGAGGAGGGGGTCAAGTTATTTTCCAAAGCACCTGAAATCCAGACAAGGAATAATGGATGGAAACTGACCAAGGAGAGATTCAACCTAGAAATAAGGAGGAACTTTCTGACAGTGAGAACAATGAACCAATGGAACAGCTTGCCTTCAGAAGTTGTGGGGGCTTCATCAATTGAGATTTTCAAGAAGAGATTGGACTGCCATTTTTCAGAAATGGTGTAGGATCTCCTGCTTTAATGGTGTGTGTGTGTGTGTGGGGGTGTTGGACTAGATGACCTATAAAGTTCTTTCTGACTCTGTTAATCTGTTAAAAATATAAGTTCCACTTCGGTGGGAAGGGAATAGCTTTCTGTATGCCTCGGCATACAGTCATGTTGGCACATGACAACAGAAATGTCTTCGAACAATTCTGGCTCTCTCAGCTAAGAAACAGAGATGAGCATCTCCCCTAGAATTGGAAACAACTGGACAGGAAAAACTTTTACCTTTAGACACCATAAAGCATTGGACAATGCAGTGGCAGAGTGAGGTGCTGGGTAATGGTTGTTTTATTATTCCAGGTATTTAGCTAATAATCAATAGTGTGATTCTGTTGGGCAGAAGAATGCATGAATTATTGCTGACAAGAACAAAATGTATCTTCAACCCAGAGATACAGGGTGCATCACTATCAATGTTTTTCTCCCAGACTAGCCTTCCAGGGTTTTACTGTTTTATAGCAACCTGGTACATTTCCCCTGAATATTTTCCTTCCAACTTCAGCATATGCTTCTCCAAGAGGTATTTCAGCTAATGTATATGATTATTACTGTCAGTAATTGATCTTGAATGGATATAATTGTGCATATAATGTGCTCACTTTTTCTGCACTAGACTCAAAAGCAAGGAGTTTTAGGTCGCTCTGCTTCCCCAGACTCTCATTGTCCCCTCAAGCAATGCCCGTTCTCCACTTTCCCAGTCAAGCTGGGACATTTCTCAGCAGCATGAAAGTAGACATTCAATGACTCATTGTGGTGTTTGAGATCTTAAGTGTCCTTTGGGGTCTTGGGATTCTTCCTTCAATAATTCTTGGATGTACTCCTGCTTTTGCCTTTCCACTTTATTTTAGTCTTACTCTTTTCCAAACTTGCTGTTAATATTCCCCATCGTATCACTCCGGCTTATTTTTGCCTCCTGGTCAGAGAAGAAATGAGAGATGTGAATGAAAACAAAGTAAGAATAAAATTTAGAACACGTGCTTTTTTTTAAAGAAAATGGGGGGAGGGAAACACCTTCAATTCAGTTCTCTATAGAAGTGGCTGTCTTGCTGTCTTGAATCTCCACATTTCTTCTAGATCATATTTGAAGCATGTACAGAATTTCTCTGACAAGCATTACCATTAAGCCCCATTCCTCACCCACGTCATTCAAATGAAGTCATCCACATGTCAGCAGTTAATGTCCTCTGTCAAAAAAGATTTCAAGACCAAGATCTCTTGGCTTTCTATTGTAGAATTTATATTGTACTTCTAGACATCCTTAGGGGAAATGAGGTTGTTTGAACAATATCAGGAAAGAAATTCTCACTGAGATTGCTCATGTGAAACGTGGGGAAAATTGAGAAGTTGTATAATCACATGGGCTATTAATAAAGGTTTTTTTTTCCAGATATTACAGTGATCTTCCTCTGGACAGAAAAAGAGGGAGTTTACCCCAGTGCCATTTCACTGTTTAATTAATTAGCTAGTTGATTAATTGGACAATTTTTATGCTATTTCTTGGCTTTTGCAGTATGTAGCATCAGCATGCAATATTTCCACATTCATATGGGTATTAGCCCCTGGCAAAATGTATGCATCACACTAAGGTATATTTTGTTTTAATAATAGTGCATTAAACAAACCAGGAACAAACCAGAATTAAATTTTGCAATAAAGCAAAATCACTGTTGCTTGTCTGGTCAGTCTGGTCACTGTTGCTTGTCTGGTGGGGCTTTTAGTTTCTCTTGGCTTTTTACAAAAGGTAGTTAACAACTTGGACAAATCAAAAAGCAACATTGCAATCCAGGAAAATATGAATCTATTACTTCATTACTACATCAGAGGTGGGTTCCTCCTGGTATGGTCTGGTACGCCAAGAGAGGTTTTGAAAATCTGGTATACCGGATAGGACCAGTAGCAATGGCAGCCTGGCCATGCCCCTGTACTGATGAAAGAAAAAAACAGCTGAGGATGAAGAGGAGCAGAGACCTCAGCTGTTGGAAGAAGCACCAGGGCTTTCTTCTCTTTGAGAGCCACCTTGCTTGCTGTGGGGAGATATCAGGGGGAGAGAGGGAGGAGAAAGCCGAGCTTCTGCTAGAGATGGCCTTCTCCTCCCTCTCTCCCCCTGATTTCTCCTCAGCTGTGCTCGCAGAGGAAGGAGGCAGGGATGCTGGCTGGTGCTCGCTTCCCTTATGGCTCGCCATCACCACCCCTGCAGCCCGCTGGCTACAGCTCCGCCTGCCCTGCTTAGCTGGTTGGCTGGCTGGGAAAGTGGCAAGGGGGCAAGCACCAGCCAGCATCCCTGCCTCCTTCCTCCAAGAGCTGCAGTGAGGCGACCTCAAGTGCCATCCGGGGATAGCCCCTCAGAGGCATCGCTTCTCGGCTTGAAACAAAGCAGCAGTGAGGAAAGAGTCCCTGGTGGCTGCAGCAGCAGCAGCAGCAGTGGTGGCTGAAGCATAATCCTAGCCAGTCAGTTCTGGCTCTCCCTTCCCCAAGTATGTCCCGTTGCTTCTTGGCACCACTTTTGCTGAATCTGGCTCAGCGGTGGGGCTTTTGCCATCACTGAAAGCATTGCTGGCAGCCACTTGTTGCCATTGCCACCAAGTCAAATTCACCAAAAGCAGCGCCAGCAGCAACAGGACATGCTTGGGGAAGGTAGAGCCGGAACTGACTGCCTGGGATTGTGTTTCAGCTGCTGCCACCACTTCTGCTGCTGCTGTAGCCGCTAGAGACTCCTTCCTCGCCATCTTTGTTTCAGGCCAAGAAGCGACACCTCTGAGGGGCTGTCCCCAGATGTCACCTGAGGCCGTCTTGCCCTCCTCTGCCCGGCGGAATAAAGAGCAGCTCCATGCTGCCCTTTCATTTTCCTCAGCCTACGTGCTATTCGGGGGAGGGGGGGAGAAAGTGCCCCTCGGCTGCCCCTCCAGGAGGACCACCATGCATCCTCCATGGGTGAGAGGTTGAAGGGGTGACCACAGGTGAAGAGCGGTAAGGGGTTTTGGCAGCATGAGAGAAAGACTTCAAAGTCAGTGGAGGTGGTGTGTGGCTGGTGCGCCTTGCTCTGACTTTACCCTGTGCAAAATGCTTTAAAAAATAGTGTTTTGGTTTTTTGGGAGTGGTTGTAAAGGGTTAAGCATGCAAGGGACTTGTAACCCGGCAGATTTAAGACTTGCATACTTCAAATGCCAGAGTTCCTGAGCCAATATGACTGGAGGAGGAATTCTGGGAGTTGAAGTCCACAAGTCTTAAAGCTGTCAAGTTTGAACACCCTGGGATTTTTTTGTAAATGGTTAAGGGCGCAAGAGTCTTATAACTTGACAGCTTTAAGACTTACACACTTCAAATGCCAGAGTTTCTGAGCCAACATTTTGGTTACTAAGCAAGAGCATTGTTAAGTAAGTTTCACCACATTTTACAGATTGGCCACGCCCACCTGGTCACATGACTGCCAAGCCAACCCACAAAATAGGCCATTCCCACAGAATAAGTAGTAAAAAAATTTGAAACCCACCCCTGTACTACATACTACATTGTTACTAAGTGATAGGTACAAAAAAAAAATCAGTAAATCACAATATGATTTACAATCCTAAAAAAAAGTCTTCAGTTATTATCTTGTATGTCTTGCTGAATCAAAGGCAAAGACACAATATTGTAGCTTAATGTTCATATAATCTATTGGATAAGATGTATAAAATTAGAGACTCTAATAATATAGCTATTAATATTTCTTAAAGCCAGTTTGAATCAAGTGAAATTATAGATTATAAAATATAAAAGCTCTATGCTATGAGTTTATGATAATATTAGAAAATTCACATTTCTAAATAATTATATTATAAAGGAGGCATTAGAAAACCATCCTTTCTTCTTGTTTGTTTTTGAAACCGATAAAACCTTTTTTGGAATAGGTATCTTCAGTATTTAGAAGCAACAAATTAAACAGCAAATTATTTAATCAAACAAACAATTAATCATAATGACATGGGTAAAAATTTCAACATAACAAGACATTAAATACAGTAGTCAACTAAAATAATAATTGCATTAAAATGACATTCTTAAACCATGGTTTATCAATATATATATATATATATTTGTAAATTCTTGAGTAACAAAGGTTATATATTGATTCTTACAATGTTGAAGAAAAATATTTTCAGATATATGTGATGTATAAGAGAATTCACTTTCTATGCATAGTAATAACGATATAGTTCAAGAGAATATGAATATCTGAGAATATTACATCTTGTCTCACAGTTGAGTTAGTACATGTAATAACTTGTTCATGAAAAGGAACAGCTAGAAGATATTATAAAAAGTATGTTTAAAAGAAGCATTAATCTGATTACATGTCTATTAGCATAATTTACCCAAGGACTTTCTATATAAGCACAGAATTTAGTCAGGGTTTTTATTGGGTGGGGGGGGCGGTGTTTGGTAATTGAATAGGGCACTATCTAAGATTTATCGGTACTTTAGATATTGACGTTTGTCTGGACAAAATAGGAACCTCTAATTCTTTATTTTGATCAACCATTAAAGTTTACATATCAAACAGATTTATCATTAGCAGAATTTCATGAAGTACAATTATAGGTTTTTTTATGTCACAGATTTTAATAATTGCTTATAGTAGTGTTGGAAGAAATGTCCATCTGGATTCAGTTCCAAGTGGGGAGAAAGACGCTAGAAACAGCGGTGGCTGTTTGAAAAGATAGTTTGGATGGAGGATAGGACGACATGGTTTGAGGTACTGTGCAAAAAGGCACATGCGTGAGAGATAGAGATAGATTTATACCTCTGTTGGGCTTTGAATTTGAGCTTGTATTCTGATTGGTTGTCAGACTCCCCTGTGGCCTTGTAGGGGCAACTCTGTAAGCTGTCCTGAGTCCCAATCTTGGTTGAGCCTTGCTGGGTGATAATGTAATGAAAGGGCTTTGGGTAATTTCTACTATGGCTCTACCTGAAGGAGGTAGATCTTTGTTATGTAGAATACACTGGCCCAGGCTTTAATGTCCCCTGGACAAAGGTGAATTTCTTCCCCCCTTTTAGGGGAAATATTTTGCACTTTTAATGTTTCCTAAAATATCTCATTTTCCTAGGAGAGGGGTAGTGCTAACTTCTACAGTAAATTAGATGTTTCCAGTTGAAAATGTTGCAGATCCAAATTGGGATATTAATATGTGTTGTAACTATAAATATTGCCGCTAAGTTATACTAGATAGATAATGATTGTCCTCTAGAATGAAGAATTGTGTGTGTTTTTAAATCTACTAAATAATTTAAGGAGAAATTTTGGCTTCCATCTACATTTTCCATATGGTTACTTTTTGGAGAGAGAGATTTGTTTGTTCTTTCAATTTTGAAATCTGGATTTCCACATAGAGTCTATTTACAAAGAAGAGGACAAATGTCATTTCCTAGAAGTACTATACTACAAACAACAAATCAAGGTAATAGTGAGAAGATCTATTTAAAAACCTGTTTTATTTCAATCCCAAGAAAGTTCAAATAACATAAAGTGTAATTAAGATTATTTTAGAGGAGGCTAAGAAGGAGTGTTTGTACTGAGAGATTTAAAAAACAGTATTAGCCAATAGATGTACAAAATAGTATGAGTCAAAATTTAGAAAACTATATTCCCCCTCTTTAATAGATACTGCTCTATTTTTAAAAGATGTATTTGGAATTATAAAGTCTCATCCCATTTTTTTTTTAAACCAAAGGCCCGTATCTTGAAAATATTTTGCAGGCATATATGTACAGGAATTTCACATAAAATGTATAATATTCTATAATATTTTTATTATTATTAAAAATATCTTGTCCCAAAGGATAAGATTCAAATATTGTCATTTATCAAGATCCAAAGAGAACCCATTAATATTTTAGTGACATTTAAAATGATTAAGGAAAATTTAAGTCTTAATAAAATTGCCAAAATCTGCATCTGGATTGGTCCTGGATATTGTATTTTTTAACCCTTGTCATTTAGATAAGTAATTCACATGTGATCAACTTTGGACATTTTGCAGCATTGAAGGGGATTAAAAAAAAACTCTTTGCCAAACTGTGCTATAAATCTAATTTGAATTGCCAGCTTAGTTTTGCAATGAAAATACAAATTTTCCTCTTCATAATTGATTCACAGGGTATTGCTAGAATTGCTAAGCAAACTGAGAAAGGATTCATTCAAAGCAACATCAGAAATAGAGAGGAGGTTATTAAGTCAATGATTTTATAAGACAGAGAGAAAATGAACAAGGAAACAAATGAAGCTTTCTTAATGAAAAATTAAAACCTTTTTCCTTTTTTCGCCTTTTTTCTTTAAAGTAGAAACTCAAGCTAGCATCCTATCTTAACTAAAGCTGTAAACCTTGGACTCTTAAGGAGTGAAGTAATTCTAATTTATCTGAGAAGGGAAATAGGAGCAATTAAATAGATATTTGCTGGAGAGTAGAAACATTAAACATCCTACTATTTTTTCTCCTATAGGGTTGGTTGGAATTAGGTATAAGCTAAATAAGCTACAACTTAGGACCTCACAAAATTTCAGAATACCAATTTTCTGATTTTGTGAAGGAGTTTATTCTTAGTTATATTAATAAAAAGTGATGATGATTACTTATTTTACAGTATTGTGTGTGTGTATGTATATATATTAATGTAAGTTAATGTTTAAAATTATTTTAAAAATCACATTTCAGTATTGTTTCCAGGATAATATATTCTAATCTGTGAGAGACACTAAGCCAATGAAATGATAACTATGTAGTCAGTAAGCACATTCATTTGAAAAGAATGTGTATTTTTCCACTCTAAACACTTGGTATGGATTAATTAAAAGAGGCGTGTGTGAGTGTGTGTTTCCATATGTGTATGTTTTCCATACATACCCAAGTTCCAATTTTTGTACACTCATTACTGAGACCTTCTGGAATAACTTTTTAGTGAGGGAGGACCAAACGTTACAGTATATAGCTTAAGGTCTCACCAAGTCTCAGTCCTCTACCATCACAATTTTATTCAAGCCCCATTATATTGTAAGCTATGAAATATTTGGAAAACTATGTAGAAATTTAAGAAAGGAAACAGAATGACATGGAGTTAAATTTGTCAAAAAAGTCCATTTTGACCATTAACACCTGTATTTATTTTTATCTTTCCCTTTTTCATAAATAACTCAAGGTGGGAAATTAATATTCCTTGATCATCTACTTTTCTCACAGTAATAATCCTGTGAGTTGAATTGGGCTGAGAGAAGAGCCCAAAGTCATTCAGATAATACACATAGCATGAAAAATGCCAGTAGAAATGCAGATAGCCACAACATGGTACACAAAATATATACTTTAAAAAAACTTTAAAAAAAATTGGGTCACCTATTGCAATTTTCTTTCCTTGGTCCATTGTAGACTTAATATATGATTTCTGTCATATATGTAGTACTACTTAAAATTGGAAAGTAGAAAGGAACCTAAAATTTAACACACACATGCTAAAAAAATACTCTACACATCTTCTAAATTTTCATCTTGGGATACAGGTACAGGTGTAATTGCGCTATCAGTTAATAGAAAATTGGTGCACTCAGCTAAAGAAATATACTAAATCTGACTTTGATTTTTTTTTTTTTTTTTGCTTTATCAAGCCTCATTGATGTCTGAGGCGAAAACGGCAGGATAAACAGGCATCCTTAAAATAACAATCTCTCAAGGATTTTTCAATGTTTGTTTATGAAACTGGAGATAATTTATTATTGTGACAAAATCTCATATTCTCAGTATTGCCTGGGTCACCATTAATTGTGTGTTTGCTGTTGTCCCTCTATTGGGACTAGCATTGGGCAAAAATCCATCCAGCTGGTACTTTCTGGACTTAGAGTAAACAACATTTGCCAGTTTGATTGTGAACTGCATCAATATGCCCTCACTACCAGATACCAGCACTGGGATTTTGTTTTGTTTTTTCCTTTTTGTTTTTACATTCCCTAACAAGAAATGTGATATCAATTTCTTAAACAGAAACATAAGAAGAATTTTTAAATTTTATCATAGGGTAGCAAATAATATTTATGAGAACAAAAGGGAAGTGCTATACACAAAGGAAGAAATATACTGGTTATCATACGTATACCTGTAAGGTTGCTTATAATATAAGCTTCTGGTTTTGACCTATAGATGCTAAATATTATTAAACCACTCAAGTCGATATGGAGATCATGCTTAGGTTCTGGCTGGTTTGGATTTAGCATATTGTCCACACCTAGTCTAGTCATTGGAATATAAATCTTTTATGTTCTATGGCAGAGATGTCAAACTCACAGCCCACAGGCTGGATGTGTCATGATCAGACCACACCCACCCCAGTTTAGTGAATGGGAAAAAAGTTGTGATACATCACATTGTCATCATATGTTTGACACCCCTGCTCTATGGTGATTAATGAACCTAAGCAACAACAGGCTGATTTCTTTATTCATTTACAATATATGTATATCATACCATCAGGATTTCTGCCTGATCAGGGAGTTGGAATAGAAGACCTTAAAGTCCCTTCCGACTATTTTATTTTGTTCTGTTCTGTTCTGTTCTGTTCTGTTCTGTTCTGGTCTGGTCTGGTCTGGTCTGGTCTGGTCTGGTCTGAACCGGTCCGGTCCATTCCATTCCATTCCATTCCATTCCATTCCATTCTCAGTCAGCCGATACTGATTAAAACAAATCTCATTTTAGTATGATACAACTGAAAACCCCAGATTATTGCAAAACATGACAAGGAGATTTGCGTATATGCATCCATTTCCCTCGGTGCCCTCATGTATCAAATCTCTTTTTAGGATTTTTTTCTTCAGTCAAAGCAATTTTAACTTCACATCTAACATTAAAAGGAGAAATTGACATGATAAAAGCCTATACTTGTAAAAAATATGTAACAAAGAATGGCATCAAGGTAATTAATATGTTTAATATAAGGGTTTCTCAAGCAATTTACATTGTCAACTATGCACTTAAGTGATGATTGTGTGTGAAGCTATATATATTAAGGGAAGAGTTGATAGTTAATAAATGCAGGTTTTTTGACACATTTTAACCTATGAAACATTAACAATAGGGATAGCATTTTACATGCGAAGTAAAAAAGACTGGATTAATACTTAATTGCACATATCAACTTCCAAGGAGTATGGTGGGCTGAAGACAACTTTGCAAAGAGCAGACCTGACATTTGCAGATATTGATAAGGAGCAATTAGTAGATTGGCTCCTTTGACTATTTCTGAATAAAAGGGAGTATGGGAGATTGTCCAAGCTGTTCTCATTATGGTTGCTCCCCTTGAAGCAACTGCAAAAGAGCAGTTTCTATAAGGGTGGAAAGTAGTCTCCTGATGGAGAAATTTGCCATAACTGTTGCAAGTGTAAATGGGGCCTTTTCAAATGAGTATGGAGATTCTCAGTTATCAAGGTCATAGTTGTCCCAAAGTAGCATTTTCAGAAAGCAACTGTTTATTAGTAGTAGTAGTAGGAAGAAGAAGAAGAAGAAGAAGAAGAAGAAGAAGAAGAAGAAGAAGAAGAAGAAGAAGAAGAAGAAGAAGAAGAAGAAGAAGAAGAAGAAGAAGAAGAAGAAGAAGAAGAAGAAGAAGAAGAAGAAATTATTTCACTTCTCATCCAAGAACCTTTTGGGGGAAGAATAGGTAGTGACCCCCACTATCACAACTGATGAAGGTTCTTGGGTGAAAAGCAAAATGTCATCTTCTTCCTCAAAAACAAAAGCCTTTTGAAAAAAAACCCTCCTTTGAGAGTCTTTTCAAAGGGTATTAAGTTTGCAAACTTCCCTTGTTAACCAGTTTCAGAAATTGCCTATAAACTGCTTCAAAGAAATTATATACCTTCAAATGGGCAAGATTGGAAATGCGCAGTTATGTGCAGTTAGCCTGAATTGTCTTCATAATATTTAGGAATTTAAGAATTTAAGAAAAAAGAATGACAACGTTTTGGCTACAATGATTTTAAATGGATTAAGGGCTCAGAAAATGTTGAATATTGGATTTTGAATATTAAGATATTTATATTACTCTTCTATAAATAAATGTATGTTTGTGGGACAGGAAAAAAGTTTTTGATATTGGAGAAATAGCAATGGTGTTTAGAGACACCTTGCAGAAGCCCCACTGGGAATTGTGTTGGGACTTTTAATCAATTTTATCAGTATGTTGACTCTTCTTGGAAACAAATTCCATCAAACAATTCCATCAGAAATGACATCAGATGAAAATAGAAAATTAGATGAGGCTTTTAAAAATAGGAAGGAAATAAATTGGAGGGCAATTGGAACAATTCCTTTTGGCCAGATTCATAAAACAGACTGCTTAAAATATTGAAGAAATTTGTAACAAGGATCAAATTCTAATTGAATGGATATGTATAATACAAGGTTGGTTTATTTGACCAAGATTAAAATGAGATATGTCATCATTCGGAGTGAATTTTTCTAGATGTACTGATATCTTGACAGAAAAAAGATTATTTTGTCATATTGTTTTGCTTATATGGTGTTTACAGATTTTACCCTATCACTAATTTCTGTATCTTATTTTTTTCATTTCTAAATGCTCTGTATTTAATGGGCTTTTTAAAAATTTAAAGTAAAGAAGATATAGATGAATTTGGGATTTTTTTAAAGAGAAATTATTTCTTTTTTGCTATATAAAACTCTAGTTTCTTATGCACATTACAATGCATTAGATTAATTTATATATACAAAATATGGATTTGCTCATAGTTTTGAGTTGAGATATAAAATGCTTCTTTGAATAAATGGTATTTGCTGCTAGTTATATGTGTGTGTGTGAGTGTGTGCGTATGCACTCACATACACATACGTTATTTGAATGTTAATATTTGTAATGGGAGAAATGTTGTGCCTTGGAAGTTGTCTTTTATACAGAAGAAATGTTCTCTTTTTGTCATGTTAAACTTTAGGTTTTATTTGTTTATGTAAGGATATCAGGACCTTTTTATGCTTGGGATTTTGTTTATAGTTGAGAGTTGAGACATGGAATGTTGAGTTTTATATACGTTAATTAATCATAATATTTTAGATCTAATTTTGAACTTTTTGCTGATAATTTGATAAGATAATGTTCCTTATTTGGCTATTACTAAAAAAATAAGTTATGGGATGAAGAGTGTTTTATTTGTTAATTAACAAGAGGTGAGGAGATTATGAAACTGTTTATAATTGTGAAGAGAGTGGGAAATCATTTCCCAATTGGGAGAGGCAGGGGCTTTTAATTTTTGCTTCCTTTCACTCTTTTTTTTTCTTTTTTAGAATCTGTGTTACCTTTTATTGCTTTTTCTAAAACTTCTAATAAAATTGCACATCTCTAATGACTAAATTTTTTTGTATTGACATGTCTTGAGTCTTTAACCCCTTCAGAATGCTCTGGCTTGTCAAGTTTTAGAAATTTCTATCAAAATTACATATATAATACATACCTAGCGGAAAAAAATACTCGCATATAGATTCCATTCAAAATGGAGGCTCTTTTAAGACTGCTGCATTCCCTCCGATTGTTTTCTTTTTAATTCCATCCAATTAGAAGCTAATCTTAAATTTGCTGCAGGCTGGTAAATGTTGCATTTCACTGCAAACTAGTGGGGCATTTTCATCTCTTGTAATTACAAGACATAATTACTTTGACGCTTTCTTAAAACTTGGTGTTATTAAAGAATCTGTTAAAATACACAGCTTTTTCTTTTTCACTAAGTGAGCACTATTTTAATGTTCAAATAAAAGTTAGTTCCTAAGAGCAAAGGAAATGAACCAGAGTCTGAAAGTTTTTGCAGCATTTTTTTAAATGAAAGGTTTTTGTAATAATGATTATATGATGTAATACAATGTACATTTTTTACAGTAAGGATATTTATAAGAAATCAGTGTCTTCAGATTTTTTTAAAAAAACCTTATATGTAGATCAAAACTTATATGTAGATGACATAGTGTATGCTGATATATATTAATATATATATCTATGGAATAGCTTTAATTTTTAACACATAACAACACTCTCCAAAGAGACAGAAAGACATCTAATCCTCTAAATGTACTCAGAAATTTCCCAGAACAAATATATGTATATCATCATGTTTGTAATCTATTATGCACATTTCTCATGTGCTAAATGATGTCTTTGTCAAGTGCCAGGGAAATCAGGAGATTCAGGCAGTTCAAATTAGTATAAAGATGTATTGCAAGTTTAAGTTCTCTACAAGAATCTGAACCACTAACAGTCAAAGGAAATTAGTGGGAGTTAAGATGGGCTGCATTTAGATCTCTTGTGGGTGTGCAGGGACTCAAGGCTGATGATGTGTCTGACCCCTCCCTCAGACTGAGCCTGGTCATCTCCTATATCCTGCTATGCATAGATTTCAACATAATGATGAGTATCTTTTATAATCTTTCTCACCTCAAACAAACTTACTTACTTATAAAAAGAATGAAAAAATGAAAAAAATGTTTGAAGGACATAGATGAAGGACAGTTAACATAAAAGAAGTAGGATGACTTTTTGTTGGTGGATCTGGAGAATATTGGTGGGGGGGGGAGAGAATGGTGGGGATGAATTCAACAATTCCATATCATCCTCTGTTGTTTCTGCAAATCTGATTAAATGGGTAATGCCCAACAAGCTCTATCAAAAGCTATAAATGCATAACAGGAGAACTAGGAATTTATAACTACTAGAAATTGGTAAGGCATCAATTATAGTATCCATATTCTTTGTGACCTCCTCCAGTAAGAAAAAAGGGTCATCTTGCACTGAGTTTATCATTTCATTGCAGACATTTCTTCCCATATATAGTACATTCTCAGAAATCACCATTAGAATAGTCTATTTGTTTAAGCCAGGGATCTGCAAAGTTGGCTCTTTTAAGACTGGGGGACTTCAACTCCCAGAGTTCCCCAGCCAGCTATGCTGGCTGGGGAACTCTGGGAGTTGAAGTCCACCAGTCTTAAAAGAGCCAACTTTGCAGACCCCTGGTCTAAGCAATATCACAAGTGAGATGTGAACTCATGTGTGATTCAAACTATTGATCCCTAAAAAGGCTAGTTGGAATGGATTCATATAATCTTTAAAATACACAATTCTTCTGAATTTAGCCTATATGAATAGATTGGCAATACACTCTGTTTTACTACCATGTTTCCTTGAAAATAGGACATGTCCTGATACTAAGCCCAATCAGGCTTTTCAGGGCATGGGCTAAAATAAGCCTCCTCCCAATACACCCCCCCCCCCAAACTACTAAAATGACCCACAAAGGGAAACACTTTGTGAAAAAACCTTCTCGCGAGTTAAAACTTCCTGGGGGTTTTTAACAACGTGTTTCCCTGGACACAACAGCGAGGAATGTGACAGAGCTGGAAAGGTAAGACGTGTGTCTCGCTTCAGGCCCACCCCACCTGCCACCTGGCGGAAAACAAGCTCTGTCATTGTTCTGTAAGAACCATTGTTCTGTAAGGACAAAGCAAAATCTATGTGCATTATAAATGATAAATATTATTTCCATATTTTTATAAAACAATTTGGTAATCGATTTTAACTTCTTTTTTAGAAGAGCTTCAATATATACTTTTAGAAGAGCTTCAATATATCCTTTTGCTAAAGTGGATGTAACAGAAAGATGATGGAGAAAAAATGTATAAGCATATAAATGTATAATGTGGTATGCTAGAAAAAACATGTAAGTTGGTACACTGGAAAAAAATATATGGTGATGTTTGACATTTTCATAAGGCATTTGCAGTGAAAGAAATGCATAGGAGTGAAACGTAGATTTATAATCTCTCACATTTTCCCATCTATCCTGGGGACCTGATCATACTTTTGTCTTCTTTGCTCACTCACCCACTCAACCAGCCACATCTCCACTGGGGAAAACTCTGAGAGAAGTTACTTAACATTTTATGCATGGAAGGATTAAGTATATTTGAAATTGATTGAGCTGATACAGTTTTGTCTATTTGCAAAACATGAGCTTGGTATCTATATTTGAATGTAAATTTGATCAACCAAATGTCAGCGTAGCATCCTGATGAAATTTTCACATGCCTTCTATTCATTATATAGAGCTGCTTTGAAAGTGGGTGGAGGGAGAAAAGAGAGAGACAGAGAGAGATTAAATATAGAAGGGAAAATAAAAGGGAGGAAGAGGTGCAGAATTGGAAGAGAAATAGTATTTTGCAGATTGTGATTACTGCTAAAGTTATTCCCTGGAATATACTTGGTTTCAATAACCCTTGTTTCACGGGTCTTTGACCATATAATAAAGATGAATGAATCAATCAATGACTAATCTTGGCTCTTTAAGGGTAGACTCCAATGCTGTCAGATAAACAGTTCAAATAAATACCATTAAGTATTGCTTATGTACTCACAGATTTTAGGACGCTAAGAAGATAGATTGCTTGGAGGGGGTGGGGGGGAGAAAGCACTTGATTAAGAATCATGTATGCCTACATTATGTTTGCAATGCATTTCTCTTAGTTGAGCCAAAGTAGATAATTACGTGATCATTTTTTTTTATTGCAAAAGTTTTATTCAGACAAGTTTCCCCCCCTTTTACCCCCCCGACATATAATATAAAATCACACACAAAAAGTATACCCCTCACCTCCCCCCGTCTTAAAATAAAGTTCTCATTCAAATATTAAGTATTATACCCCCGACCAACATGATATAAATTTAGTGTAAGATACATCAATCTCTCCCTGACACCCTCTTCTAAGTTAATTCAGCATATATACATCATAACATAACCATATCCCATTATACCCATCTCTATATTACTTATCCACTTATATTTCCCCACCCTCCACCCTAACCCACCCCCACCTCCCAGTCAATCCCACCCCCCCTGAGTTCCGCTGTACACCACTTTAAACATTCCAAACATCCCAGATATTGTTTAATCTATTCACCTATCAATCCAAACATTCCTACCTAAAGGCTACATGGTATTTCCCAGTCTGATATTTATTCTGTATATAATTAATCCATTTTGCCCATTCCTGTGTGTAGCTCTCCTGCTTCTGGTCTTTTAGGAAAGCTGAAAGTTTTGCCATTTCCGCAAACCCCGCCACTTTTTGAATCCATTGAGCAATTGTCGGTACAAAATCTTTCTTCCAATGTTGAGCAATCAACAACCTAGCTGCTGTAACCATATACAAAAACAATTTTGTTTCCCCTTTACGAAAATCCTTAGTTATGCCCAATAGAAACATTTGCGGCGTAAATTCTAATCTTTTCTTAAATACGTTTTGCATAACCCACCATATTTTTATCCAAAAAGCTTTGACCTTATTGCAAGTCCACCATACATGGAAGAAAGTAGCATCTAAACACCCGCATCTCCAGCATTTAGGTTGAAAATTAGGATACATACATGATAATTTCTTAGGATCCAAATACCATCTATAAAACATTTTATAAAAATTCTCCCTTAAACTTTGTGACTGTGTAAATTTAACATTTTGAACCCATATTTTTTCCCACGTATCCAACATAACGGGTTCATCAAAATTCTGAGCCCATTTAATCATACAATCCTTGACCAACTCACTTTCTGAATCCCTTTCTAACAGTACATTATATTCTTTTAACATTCTTTTAACATGTTTTGGGCCAGTCTCTTTTATCTGCTTGATCAACTCCACTTCTTTATCCATAAAACCAATCCTGCGATCTTCTTTCCATCTCTTCTGTAACTGTGTGTAGTGTAACCAATTTAAAGTAATTCCTGCCTCCAACAGTTGTTCCAAAGTTTTCATCTGCCATTCGCCCCTGTCAAAAGTAAGCACATCTTTATATAAACACCCCCCGAGTGACTTAGTATTTGTAATCCACATGATGTCTGCAAGATCCAACCAAAGCGGTATTTTATAATCCCAATTAGGCCGGTGCTTCCTCCAAATTCTCATCAGGGCACTTCGGAGAGCATGATTGTTAAATACTTTATCCACCTTTTCTTCATAAAACAGATATGCATGCCAACCCAACACAAGATCATGACCTTCTATATTCAATAGTTCAGATTTTGTTTTCCCAAACCAATCTGCCACACACGTCAATGCCGCCGCTTCATAATACAATCGAAGGTTTGGGAGTCTAAGGCCACCTCTTTCACGAGTATCTTGCATAATCTTCATCTTTACTCTCGGCTTTTTCTCCTTCCAAACAAATTTATTTAATGTTGCTTGCCATTCTGACAAGATTTTATCTGATTTAAGCACCGGTATCATCTGAAATAAAAAAATGAATCTAGGTAGAATATTCATTTTAATTGCTGAAATCCTTCCAAGCAGAGATAGTTGTAGCTTATTCCAAGCTTGAAGATCCTTCTGTATCTGTTGCCACAACACTTCATAATTATTTGAAAAAAGTTTTGTATTTATTTCTGCAATTTGTATTCCTAAATATTTAACTTTAGAAACTGTTTCAAAACCTGCCAAGCTTTCAAGTGACTTCCTCTGAGTCTCTGACATATTTTTAACCATCATTTTCGTTTTGCCTTGATTCAATTTAAACCCAGACACCATGCCAAATTCTGCTATGATATTTTTCATCTGAATTACTGAGTTCGTAGGATGTGAGAGGGTAACAACCAGATCATCGGCAAATGCCCTAGTTCTGTATTCTTTTTGCCTAATAATTATACCACTTAAAGAGTTAGAATCCCTAATTGTATTCAACAAGACTTCCAGGGTTAAAATAAATAACAATGGAGATAGTGGGCACCCTTGCCTTGTACCTTTTTGTATTTCAAAAGTTGCAGTCAAACTTCCATTAATAATAAGTTGCGCATATTGCTGCTGATAAATTGCACCAATCGCTTGTCTCAATCGTGGTCCCATATCCATCTTTTCCAAAGTCTTGGTTAGAAAGTTCCAGTTCACTCGATCGAAGGCCTTCTCCGCGTCCAAAAAAACCAGCACTGCCGAGATCTGCTTATTCTTATCAAGATAGTCAATCAGATCTATAATTTGTCTTACATTCTCCTTCATGTGTCTCCCTTCAATAAATCCTGCTTGGTCATCATGAATAACCTCTTGGATAACTGGCATCAATCTGTTGGCAAGTACTTTAGCATATATCTTATAATCCGTGTTTAGAAGAGATATCGGTCTGTAATCCTCTGGTTTCATAGGGCCATCTTTGTCCTTAGGTATCAATGATATAAAAGCCGCTTCCCATGAGGAAGGTATTTTACCTCCTTGTTGTATATTACAAAATAACTCTGTAAGATATTCCATCATTTCCAATTGTAAAGTTTTATAGTAGACTGCCGTCAATCCATCAGTCCCTGGAGCCTTGGCTAATTTAAGTTGATTTATAGCTAAAGCAATCTCCTCTGCAGTTATCAAGCATTCCAGATTTGCCTTTTGGAGCACATTTATTTTGGTAACCCTTTTTCCTTCCAAAAAGTCATCTATTGAATTATTCTGTATATTATCCTGTAGATATAACTTGGTGTAGTAATCCACAAATGATTTTTTAATCGTGTCCTGTTGATATACCATTTTCCCTCCATATTCAATTCTGTCAATAATTCTATTATTCGTATTTTTTCTCAAGGTGTAGGCCAACCACCTACCAGGTTTATTCGCATTAGCAAAAGTGTTATGTTTAGCAAATTGTAAGTTGGTTGCTGTTTGTTCTGATATAAGCATTTGAAATTGATCTTTCAACAGCTTTATCGCCATTTGGAGTGAAACATCTTCTGGATTTACTATAAGTAACTGCTCCTTGTTTTTAATTTCGTTTTCCAATTCCGTTCTTTTTTTCTGCCTACTTTGTTTATGTTTAAAATTCATATGTATCAAAAACCCCCGCATATAAGCTTTACTCGCATCCCATACTATTTCAATAGGGGTACCTTTATTCATATTAAAACTAAAAAATTCCTTCATATGTTTTTTAAGTTCTTCAATATTTTTTTCATATCTAAATAAATTTTCATTTACTCTCCATGACCTTCTTGACCTCTTCCCTAGATCGATCTCTAACCACACCGGGCTATGATCAGTTAATGTCCTGGGGAATATCTTAGTTTTCTTAGCTTTAGGAAGTAAATCCGGTGTTAACAAAAAAAAATCAATCCTTGAAAAAGATTTGTGCCTTTCTGAGTAAAAAGAAAAGTCCATCTCTTTTGGGTGTTGTATCCTCCAAACATCTTTTAACTCCAAATCATTTTTAAGATCAAAAAAACCCCGTGGTAATTGGGTGGAGACTTTAGTCATTGTTCTCTTGTCTATCCTTGGAGAGATCACACCATTCCAATCTCCCATAATTAAAACACTCTTAAAATTCCAATCCAAAATTTTCAAGTGAAGCATCCTGTAAAAGCTTTCTTGTTGTTGGTTAGGTGCATATATTCCTACCAGCAAGATAGGACCAAAATCGTGATCATTTAATACAGATGCTTTTCTCTCCCTATAAAGCTGAATAGAAGAAGTATGGTGGAGAGATTCAGGAATTGGTCTTTTGGCTGGAAATGGGCTGCAGGACCTGGTATAGCCACTAACTGGCAGAAATGGGATCTAAGAACCTTTAAACTAAACTTCTTCAACTACTCATAGATTTTACCCACCCATTTATGGTTGCTCCTTGCTCTACTATTCAAATCACTTTCTTTGATATTATAGTTGCACTGATTGAAAAGTGATCGAAACAGATTTGTCCAGGGGAGTGAGGTTAAGAGGATACTAATGTCATTTTTATTTTTTATATGCTCAACTTTAGTCTCTAACTATAAAGCCTAATCTCAATTCATTCTGCCAGTCCATTGATCAACAAATCAGCATGAATCTGTACTGTTTTTTTGTGTATATGCAGGGAGAGACAGAGAACAGAGAACTCCAAGAACGCAACAGAGTTCAACTCTGAGTTATATTTCTTGGTATACAAAAACACACACAAACAAATGCTACAGAATTTTAGGAAACTTGGCATTTTGGCAAATCAACCATCAAGAGACTAATATAAACATCCTCTACATAACATTTTAATAATAAAATAAATAATAAAATAAAATAATAAAAAATTTAATAATAAAATAAAATAAATTTTAAATATTCAACCAAAAATGAAGAAGGAAAACAAACAGCCCTTACAACATGCTTCCTAGCAGCCAACATCTAGATTAGCATGAAATAGTAGCAGATCAGAACCTTAATTGAAATAGCATCAAAGTAAAAACTACAGTCCAACCAAAATTGGCTGGGCAAAGTATTATATGTAAACAGCCAGCAAACTCCACTTCTTCATGCACTGAAGTTACCTACAATAATAAAATGCTTACAGGAAAACTCAACTGCAAACACACATACACACACATACAACACTGTATGCAATCAACTATTAAAAATGAGACTATTTTGATAGCACATTTGTAATTGGACTTTGATGAAGTGGGATAGAAAGAGTATTGGTGCATCAGGAAAGACTCTAGAGAATACTGTTTACAGCCAATATAAAAATAAAAATGGTTCATCACACAAATCAACTCTGAGTTCTCACTGGTGGCATAAATGGCCAGGCTCAAATTATCCTACTTCAGATACATCACACAAAGACATACAGTAGTTTTCTGGAGAAAGTTCAAGTGCTGGGGAAAATGAAAGGAAATAGAAGAGAACAACTAGGTGGATAGACTCAGCCATGGTAGTGAACGCTGCACCATTGGAAGATTTGAAAGGCCAGGTTAGGAACAGATCATCATGGGAAAAATTTATGTTGTCACGGAATTCATTCCAATAGGAAGTCACAAATGGTCCTTACGTTTTTCCTGCAATGAAAGAAAAACCAGAAAGTCCAGTTTGTTGCATCCTGACGGATTCAAATAAGATTCAACAGCCAGCTGTCTGATTGGCTTAGGTGCGGCTGGCTGTGGCCGAGGGCGGCTGACGCGCTGATTGGCCGGCTGCCTAGCAGCTCTCCATAAAAGGAGCTGTAGGGCAGAAGGCCCCCACCTTTTTTACTAGTCACTTTTATAAGCAACCGTTGCTGTTTCCGAATAAAGAGCTTTTAATCTTACCGGTCTGGACTCACTCTCTTTCAGCAGAGAATTTAACACAGTTGCCTCTTGAAAAAAGCATCTTTGGGGTTTTCTGCAACTTTGTGAAAAGACACTGGGAAAATATAGGACTACCATATGTTTTTGTTAGAGATACAAATGTGCTTTTAAGCCCCTCTAAGAACCATTTTTTTTATCAGAATTGGGAGATGTTCTTATAGCAGAAGAACAGAGATGTTATTCGATTCAGCATTTCTGGCCATGCTACTGCAAAATTTGTTTCCTGAATTTCATAAATCCACTTCTACAGGAATCCATGATGACCCTGAAAAGACTTGACAGTCTCTACTTTTTTTAAAAAAAACCTTCCATGTCTAATTGCAGAATCTGGGTATACAGTTTTTTTTCTTAATATAAAATCTTACATTATTCTTGCCATCTATTTAAATACTCAAAGAGCTATTTGGACCCATTTCCCACAGAAAAGAAAACACTGGGAGCCACAAAACCCTTCCTGTTGGGGTCCTCGACTTGCGACCAGCCGCAAGTCTTCGACCCCAGCTTGAAAAGCCCTGCAACAGCCAATCGCGCTTGATTGGCTAAGACGCGACTGGCTGAGCTACTGAGTTACTAGGCGGCCTGATTGGTTCCCTGCCTGGCAGCTCCAATATAAATAGCTGTCAGGCAGGGGATACCCTGGCTACCGCACCTTTCTTGCTTTGTAAATAAGTTCTTCTACTTGCTGTGTTTTTAGCCAAATAAACGGCTGTTATATTTCAAATCCTACCTGTCTGGACTCCCTCTGTCAGATGAAACACTTCCCATGCCTGACTATTTCCTGAGGGCCCACAAAATTAACATATTTATTTGAATTAAAGGTTCTGCTTTCTTCTGAAACTTTTCTTTGTTTTGGATTTATCCATGGTTGGCCTACTGGGGGTCGAAAAGGTCAATGAATCGCATGCTGGTGGGTGTCACACCTTAGCAGTTGTGATATATATTTTGAGTGATAGAGAGCCACAAAGAGCCATATGTGGCTCTAGAGCCGCGGGTTGCAGACCCTTGATTTAAACATATTCTTTCTTATCAGTCTGTAAAGGTGATAAAATGAGCTCTGAATATTTTTCTACAGGAGTGGAGAGGAGTGAATAGGAAATCAATTTTATTTTCTTTTTTCACAAAGTATTTAAACTGACTAAGAATATAGAAAACTGTGTGTTAAATAAATGTAGTCATGTTGCATTGCCTAATTATTCTTCTAAAACAAGGAAAAAATAGAGATGAATTTACATGCATTTTCAAATTAAGCCAAATAACGCTTTCCATTAGTAAATCTTCCATATTGCATGTAATTGCCTACATAAATGAAAATGTAGACTTTAAATTAACTTTCTCAAGCTGATGGGTTTTTTTGATGGAATTTATCAGCTAATTAAAGGAAAAAATAAAAATAGGACAAGGCTAGCATTACAGGCACACATCTCATGAATTAATAATTAACTTTGTTTTTATGCCAGCAAAAATGAACTTTTTTGATTCTTTAAATTGTCATTCCATAGCACTCCAGTAAACCCAAGTATTATAATTTTATCCTCAGCATTCAAGTTTTCTTATCACTTTAACATAATAAACTAGACAAATCAGAGTTATAAAATTAATCATTGAGTGTTAATTTCATTGCGTAGACATTTCATTGCAAAACATGTCAACAATCATATTTTTCTTTAACAATAAATTCAAATAAGCATTCTGGCATAATTTGAATATTATCCAATTAATCACATCAGGTATTTTGTTATATATTTAATATTAAGTCCCACATAGGGCACAACATTTAAGAAGGTGCTTCCTCTAGCAGGTTTACAGATCTTTTAAAATTTCATATTTGCATTATTCATTTAAAAAATTCTTTCAGGAACAATGAGGAATAGTTACTGAATGAACCCAAATGGACTATTATAGATTCTGTAAGTACCCATTGAAACTCAAAAATATTTGCAGGGATTATAATGCTGAAACCAAAATGTATTAGTGTTCAACTTACAAAAGTTCAGTGACAGTTTGACATTGCAGCAGCATTGAAAAACATGATTTTTGATAGCTTTTTATGGCCATTGCACCATCCCCATGATCGCATGATCAAAATTCAGGTGATTGGCAACTGTTGCGGTCTGACGGCTATCAGCAGAGCTAGCTGTAGAGTCAGATGAGGAGGAGGTTGAGGGAGACCCTAGGCCAGCTTTGGAGACTTTGGAAGGCTTTGATAAGGAAACAGCATCAGAGACAGAGACAGAGCTGGGCCCTTCTGTCCTCCCCCAGGCGTAGAGTCAGCTGCCTTTGGGGCCTGAGCTGAGGGGGAGGAGGAATAGATGGGGCCCATCCCAGGTGCACATATGCACAGATAGGAGAGGAGAGCAAAGGAAAACAGTAAACTGGCTCTCAGGAAGAGGAAGACACAAATGATAGCCAGCCCCTCCCTGGCTGGGAAATAAGTAGGAGAGGTTTGGGAGTGGCCAGTTGTTGCAGCCAATCGTTCATTTCTAGGATACAGCAAGCAATTCGGATTTCTTGGCTAAATCCAGGTTTGTTGGGACTAATTACATCTGATTTTTTTGTTTATCCATGTGAATAAAAGACTGTTACTGCACTGTTATAAAAATGGATTGTTTTAATCACAAATAAATGTCTTATCATTACTTGTGAAGGCTGGGTCAGAACAGCAACTGACTCATTTATGACAGTTATTGCAGTGTCTCTGGATCACATGGTCAAGTTTTGCAATCTTCTGACGAACAAAGGTAATGGGGAAATCAGATTCATTTAACCGTGTTACTAACTTAAAAACTGCAGTGATTTACTTAACAACTGGCAAAAAGGTCATAAAATGAGGCAAAAGTCACATAACACCTGTCATGTTTAGGAACAGAAATGTTGGGCTTAATTGTCATAAGTCGATGACTACGTGTACAGGAGAAATAAGAATTCTTATCACTAATATAACATCAGAGATTTCAAATCTGTTGTTTTTCATGATCTGCTTCTTAATGTGAATGTGTGTGTGTGTTTGTGTGTGTGTGTGTGTGTGTGTGTGTGTGTGTGTAAAACCTTAATGTCCTTACCATTTTTAATTCAAATGGAAATATTGCATTTTGATTTTAATTATTTCATAATATGCTTTGCAAATAATACATTCCACAGTTGCACCATGGTGAAATTGTCAAAATGTCTGTCTCTTTGTCATTTGGTCTTTTAGAAGACTTTTGGGTGGGAGGGGGGGTTACTTATCTTTTTATGAAATTTGGTCAAAAAGTTATAAAGGCTGAACTCGCCACCCCCTTCACTCCCTTTTGAAGGTAGTTGTACCATTACCTTCACTGTTACCAAGGAGAAACTCATTTCTGCAATATATCCTCACGGCCGATTGGCTCCCACAGAGAGGGACTTCTCCGGGTGCCGTCCACTAGACTTTGTCAGCGGGCGACACCCAGGGGAAGGGCCTTCTCTGTGGCGGGCCCAACCCTCTGGAACGACCTTCCCCCCGACATTAGAACAACTACGGACCTCCGCTCCTTCCGTCAAAAACTCAAAACATACTTTTTCTGCTTGGCCGGCCTAGGTTAGTCTTTACCTTAGGGTGTTAGGGAATTTTAGCGTTATAACCTGGGGATTTTAGCGCAGGGATAATCATAATTTAATCCGTTTTTATTCATCGTATTTATTTTATGTATGTATTTTTTAGTATTTTAAATTTTTCCCTGTGCACCGCTCCGAGTCCCCTTGGGGAAGGATGCGGTATACAAAATAAAATAAAATTATTATTATTATTATTATTATTATTATTATTATTATTATTATTATTATTATTATTATTATTATTATTATTATTATTATTATTATTATTATTATTTAACTCCATGGCCATCTGAAGAAAAGAAAAATGGATTCAAAACAGTTGCTGCAAAGAAACGCTACTTGCACCACCACCACCACCAGATTGAGGCTGCTAACATTTGTAAGACTACTAGATGGTAACATATGGCTTCCTATGTGTCATTGCTGGCACCTAGAGGTCTTCTTAATGTTTGCATTAGAATAAAATGGAATGGAATGGAATAACTTTATTGTCACTTTGAACAGACATTAATTGGCATCCATTAAAATAAATGTTGTTGCATACAGCTCTCAATGCTTTAAGCCCTGCCTCATAATTGCCAAAGGAAATATCTATTTTCCCCATAGTATTATGTCTGTAATGTACCTCATTTGAAAATTAGATGGATCAACTTGCAAACATAGCTAATTGTATGGGAACACTCAGCTCTAGAACTATTAAAAGACTTTGTGTGGAGATGCCCCTGTCAGGAAATAACTCCTACTGAAAGCAATAGGGCTTACTTCTTATGAAATTCAGGAGTTTGCTGCCAGTTGAGATGGCTTAAGGAAATCCAGTTTTATTGCAACAGCCCTTCAATGGGGCCAGCTGGTGTTCAGTCTGAACTATGGCCATTGCAGCCCTGATTGATCATTCTCATGATTCTTGCATTTCCCTTCCAGTCATGTAGGGTGGGTAAGTCTATCTGTGCTTTTCCTTTTAGGGACTAATCTTGTTCCTTTTCTTTCCTAATTTCCCCTTTCTAAGTTCTCTTGTTTGACACTAATACAGACCTTTTCCTTTCTTCCCTGCTTTCCCATTGATTGGATTTTACAACAATTGGTACAAAATTGAGACAAAGCTTTTTATGTTTGCCTTCAGCTGTGATGTTTATTCAACTACTCTGTCTAGTTTTGACTCCTGGTGCTCTCTGGATGCCTTCCATTAAAGTGCTGTCTAGATGTAACCATATTTTGAACAGGATACTCTAAACAAGTGTTTCTCAACCTTGGTCACCTGAAGACTGGGGGATTCTGGGAGTTGATGTCCACGCATCTTCAGGTGACCACGGTTGAGAAACACTGCTCTAAACTAAGGCTGTGAAAAGCATTAGAAAGGGGTCCTTCACAAAGTATTAGCATAAGCAGATCTTCTCCTTGAAAGATTAAAGTCCCATATCCTTTGGAGAACTTGTGCAGCTGCTGTAACGGTTTGCCCAGTTGTCTGCATGTGTATATAAGTATGCAAATCATATTCTTTGCTGGCAGCTATGGAATCTTCCAAAAGGTGTTCTTCCCTTCATACATCAAGGACAGATGTTTCATACATACTCACATACTTTGCAAAGCATTTTGCAGATCTCTACTATACTCACATTTTTGCACTTTCCATGGATATCTTTAAAAAAATATATAGATTGGAGTTCCTGAAGGATAATTAATTGGGTCTGCGTAGGGATCATTTCTTCCTTTCTAATTTTTTTTGGAGGGGAAGCTTTTTTTCCTATGATTTGTGTTCCCCGTGCTTGTTTCTGATATCCCCCAAACATAAAAAAGAAAGTTCCAACATGAGATGGAAAAAGTCCATCTCATTTGAACTAACCCCCCCCCCCCAAAGTCTCTTCATACTGTAAATAACACTTCATAGTAGTACCAGGATATTTAGGTGATTTTAAGCCTCACTAATTTGTTTCAGGTTTCGTTCATCCTTTGCCTTGAAAGCACTGTTGTCTGTGTAACCAGGGTTCCCAGGAGAGTTGAATATATAGTGAGAATAGAAACCATTTTGTTGTAATTTGCAAGGGAGGGGAATTCCTTTTCTAGACAATAACATAAATCAAATCTGTAGGCAGAAAGCCCAGGCTGCCACTTATGAAGTATACCATTAGGCAAATGTTGTTTTGCTTGATAAATCACTCTTTGCCATTATTCATTGTACATTCTTGTACCATATTATACCTTTCCAAGCCCAGAAACTGCCAGATTTAACTACGCATCTGGAAGACCCATATCCAATGAGTTATTGATATTGTTTTCCCCTCACAGGTAAGAACATCAAATGCCCATTTTACCATATGCATTAACATGAGGTACTGCCCTCTTTGAAAACAACTAGAAAAATATCATATGAATCAAAGCCCGTGCCAGACATATCTGGAAATGTTAACAAACATTTAGGTGGGAATTACCCTGTCAAATTACTAATGACCTCAAAGGAAGAGGTGTTGATGGCCTCCAGCCCATATTTACAGAAACAGACAAATTTTAAAATAAATAAAATTTTAACTCTTCTTCAAGTTAAGCATCATTCCTCATGACTTCCTAATAATATATGAAAGTAATTTCTCTGTCTCTCTCTCTGTCTCTGTCTCTCTCTGTCTGTCTGTCTGTCTCTCTCTCTCTCTCTCTCTCTCTCTCTCCCATAGTTCTGAGATTTCCTTGTAGTTTCCGATCGATGGGCTAACTATGTCTGAACTGAACCTGTTTACCTTTTAAATGCCAGCCAGGGCCACATACATGCTGTTGTGTAACTGAGTTGTCCCAGTATGGCATATTCTTCCTCAAGAAGGCTATATCAGAAGATATCAGTCATACAGGTTTTCTGAAGCCTTGCTAGAATCCGTTGGCTTATCAAGAGGAAGGAACTTCCTCATTTGATTCTCTGCGAAACAGGAGGCTGTTCTAGTTTTCCCTAGAAAGGGAATTATTTGGGCTCACCAACTAGCTACAGATTTCTCTCCCACTCCTTCTTCTCCTTATTTTACTTAGTCCAAATTGTGCCTTCTTATTCTCTACTCAAAGGAGCATAAACGACAGTCATTGTGTTGCACGTTAATAATCTGGGCATACTAAATTAGTTGAGTAATTATTTGAGAAACACTAATGAAATGCCAAATCGCTGAGTGTTGAAGACTGAATCCAGTCTTTTCTCACAGCCTTCCAGAAAGAAAGAAAGAAAAAAGGAAAGAGAGGTTTGCCATTTCTTGCATCAAAATGTTCCCTTACATTTCCTTTGATGCAGTACAACCCCTGGTCTCTAGAATCAGCCAAAAAACAAACCTCTGCTGATAGTTTGTGGGGGAAAGATACGCTGGGAATAATATGTTCAAATGAAACCCAATGTAGCCATTCCTTATTTCCAAAGGCTCCCACTCTGCGCTTGCTTTCCACACAATCCATGCTCATTGACCTTTGTCAACTGTCTCTTGCAAATACAAACCTAAAAATCTCCAGGTTAACTTTGTGGCATGCAGAAAATGCCTCAAATTAGACTATGCCCTGGATGACTGCCAGTTTCTCCTGCCCCTGTCCTTCTTCAGCTTATGTCTCATTATCTGTAATTGGCTCTGGTTTGTTATACAATAGAGGCGCAGAGCCAACTGTAACACACATCTCTACTGCTGAATTTTTCTACATTAAAAGTACACTTAACAATGCCCATGAAGATCTAGTCAAAGAGCTTGGGTCAAGGAATGCATGACATCTGATACAGAACAGGGGGGACGGAGCGGTACCCTTCTTGCTAAAATTTGTATTCTATCCTACATTTATTCATTTATTTTTCTTTCTGGAAAACCTTTCTATCAGAAGAGTGGAATATTTGCTTGATTTCATCCTTGTAGTTCTTTGAGCTAAAT
Source organism: Rhabdophis nuchalis (assembly GCA_039707465.1). NCBI lineage: Eukaryota > Metazoa > Chordata > Lepidosauria > Squamata > Natricidae > Rhabdophis > Rhabdophis nuchalis. The sequence continues at coordinate 288,485,514 of CM077643.1, forward strand.
AACAACAACAGCAAAACCCCTGAAGACAACCCAAAAATAGCACTATGTACTATAAACAGTTTGAGCGTGTGTTGGGGTCTATCTCTATATAATTGACATCTAATCTATATACTGTGTATGTGTATACACGCACATACACGCACATACCACATGCACAAAATCATCTCATAAACTAGGCTTATATAAACATGGTATTTGTATTGTTTTGTTAATGAGTTTTAGCACTTAGCATTGGTGCAAGGACAGACAAGTATTATTCACAATGAAGAGGATTTATCTATCACCTGTATTCTCTTCTTTGGGTTAGGTATTCATGAGAAATTGGAGGACTGTGTGAGAGAAATGTGGTTGTAGCTTACACTGCAGATGCTACTTATTTAGATTGTTCTTCTACTAAAAGTAAGCCCAGAACAGAAATAAAGGAATACAAGCAGAGAAAAATATAATGTAGACACTCTACAAAACTAGATGCTTCTATTCAGAGAGGATTCAAATGCCAACCATAAGTAAAGATCCTGAACTAAACAAGAACATAGACTACACAGAATCCATCCTCAGTCAATTTCAATTCAATTTCAATTTCAATTTATTCAATTTATATCCCGCCCTTCTCCGAGAGGACCCAGGGCGGCGCACAGGAATTTAAAACAATATACAAAATAGTACCAATTATAATTTTAAAAACTTATTAAATGACAAAACCTGCGCTAAAACCAGATTAAATCCCCCATTTAAATTGTAAACTATCCCTCCCCTCCTCCCTGGAACCCTCTAAAAGCCAAATTAAGAATTTTGTTCAAACACCCCTAGAACTGCGACCCGCCCACCTCTCTTGATACAGAATCCCTCATCAAGGTGGGCCCTCGTTGACGCGGAGGGCCATACCTGCGAGTAGGGGGACTCCCGCAGTAGAAAAGGTCTGCCTTAGAGTACTTCATGGTGAATGTCATAAATATGATATATATAAATATGTATAAATATATATAAAATATAAGGTCAGAGGAGTTGTTAGACAGGGCATTAAAATTCTAGATGTTATTGAATATTAAAATAGATGTTAAAATATGTATAGTACAAGTTAAACTCAGGAGACGTCTAGACCGGCTCTAAAAAGTTCATAAATAGTTCATAAATTCATAAAAATCATGCATGGTTCAAAGATAGTTAATCATGGTTCATAAATAGTTAGTTTGTCATCGGAGGTGGGAGAGTTAGTTCATATAGATATATCAGACTGGGGGTAGAGGGTGGCTTTGGCCTTCCAGTTGTAAATTAGTCCCGGCCTGTAGTCCTCAAGGACTCCTCCAGTCCCACAATACCAGGAGTCTTAAGGGCCTCAGCTGAAGAGTTCTGATAGCTGAGGCCAGTTTTTCTCGGCCTGGAGCCTCCACTGCCCACCTTTGTCCCCGGTGGCATCTCCTTCGGCCCCAACGCCTCCAGCGCTCCTGGTATCTTTCGGCCTGCCAGGCCCAGATCTCCTTAGGCCCGGCCCGGCCCAGCCAGGCCTTGCGGCCTCGATGTTACCCTGCCGGCCCATGCCAGTCCAGTTGGTCCTCAGCTAGCCAGGTCCGGCTCTGTCTGGCCTCCCCAGGTCTTTACAGTCGCTGGCCTCTGGTGTCCACTCCAGCGCTGGTCACTTCTCCGCCCACTGGCTGTCCCGGCTCCGCTCGTCAGCTCCTACCGGCACCGCTCTTCTCCTCCTCTCCTCCACGCCGCGCGGCTCCACTCCACTCTGTTCCTCCATTCCTCTCCTTCTCTCCTTCTCTCTTCCGCGCCACGCGCCGCTCCACTCAAGCCTCGGAGCAGCGCGGCGTTTTGGAGCCTCCCCGGCGTTTTGGAGCCTCCGGCCAGCTTCCCTCCGATGGCCCATGCAGAGCCGCCGGATCACCCTGGAAGCTCGTCCTGGCCTCAAAAGGCAGCCAGGGTGAGCGTCTCGCTGGGCCTGGCCCTAAAAGTTGGCAAACGGGCCAGGCGACATGCCCTAGCCGCCCACAACTCCCGCGGCCCTCATAGCGCTCGGTGGCAGACCGCCATCTTTGCGCATGCGCAGTTCGTCAGGAAGTTGACTGGGCTGCTTTGGACCAATTGTGCTCAGCCCTACCTGCACCATTTAACAACCCATATTCAAAAAGAATGGAATTTGTATTGCCATGCTCTTTCCCCCATGTTGCAAACTGATTTTTCTCCTACAGATGTTCCTATTTCTATATGAGAAAGAAAGAAAGAAAGAAAGAAAGAAAGAAAGAAAGAAAAAAAGAAAGAAAGAAAGAGTTCTAAAGTAGATAGATGGATTCTTTAACAAATTTCACTTCTGCTCTACTGCTTGTCCAGTAACTCTTCCAGTCCAGTAAGACTGCAGTGATAATAACGATATGACTATAGACACTTCCTATCTTTGTAGATTTCACGTTGATGAAGTGAATCTTCACAAAGGGCTTATATATATTTTTTTTAAAGCAACTTGTACAGGAATACAATAGACATTTATTCATATTTTCTTTACGTAGTCAAAGATTTTTTTAAAAAAAAGACTACCCTTGGTACAAAATGAGAAGCATGTGTGTATCAGAACATTATATACAATATGAATTAAATTGTCTCAACTTGGAGGGGAAAGCAGGCATAGATTTTTCTTGGCAAAATAGTACCTTAAAGTGAACAAATGGTTCACTTTCTATTGCCATTAATAAGGTACCAACCGGCAATAATCCATTAAGAAAGAGATGCTATCATGTGAATGGCCATCAGACAAAATTATCCCATCTGCAGAAGTCATCTGGAAGAAAAGAAATGGAGTCTTTGCTGTGAGGCATGATTACTGAGATAGATTTTCTTTTTTTCTTTTCCTTTTTCAGTTTAAGCACATTAGCATTAAGTTAGATTCAAATTCCCTTTATTTTTGTTTTCTGGTTAACAATGTATATTCTCTTAAATGGTTCTTTATTCTTCTTCTTAAACGCTGAAAATGTAGAAGTGAAAAAGAGGATCACTGACTGATTATTATAGAGAGTTTTCTCCTCTTGTATTGTGGAGGCCAAAAAGCGAAAGAAAAGTAGTGCTTGTTAAATAATATCTGCTTATTCCTAAATGAAAAAAGGCAGAACAACATGCTGATCAGAGAAGTTACTGAGGAAATGCAGAAGAGAAAATAGTTCCTCACTCAAATGTTCATCAGTTGTGGAAAGAAAGGAAAAGAGAATATATTAGCTAATATTAGCATTAGCACTTAGACTTATATATCACTTCTATACAGTGCTTTTACAGCCCTCTCTAAGTGGTTTACAGAGTTAGCCTATTGCCCCCAACAATCTGGGTCCTCATTTTACCCACCTTGGAAGGCTGGAAGGCTGAGTCAACCTTGAGCCTGGTGAGATTTGATCTGTCAAACTGCTGGCAGCTGGTGATCAGCAGAAGTAGCCTGCAGTACTGCACTCTAACCACTGTGGCTCTCATTCCATTATTTCATTACTAGCTGTCCCCGGCCACTCGTTGCTGTGGCCCAGTCTGGTTAAATGGCCAACCAATCTGTGTGTAGATGTACACCTGCACACACAAACACATACACACAACCACCGTATAACCCCCAACCTACCTACCTACTGTATTTCTCCCTCTCTCTCTCTATCCCTCTACCTACTTACCTACCTACTGTATGTTTCCCTGCCTTTCTCTATCCCTCTACCTACCTACCTACCTACTGTATTTCTCCTTCCCTCTCTCTCTATCCACCTACCTACCTACCTACCTACTGTATTTTTCCCTATCTCTCTCTATCCCTCTACCTACCTACCTACTGTATTTCTCCCACTCTCTCTCTCTCTACCTACCTACCTACCTACCATATTTTCCCTATCTCTCTCTATCCCTCTTTACTTTACTTTATTTTCAATTTATATACCGCTCTTTTCACCAAAAAGGGACTCAGGGCGGTGCACAGAAAGATAAAACCCCACAATATACAAAATTTAAAAAACAATTAAACCAATACAGCTGTGCTAAAATTGAATAAATAGTTAAAACCATAAATAACGAATTAAAATAGTCCCTAATCTATGTCAGGCCGGCAAGACAAATGAAATGAGCTTTTACCATCTGACGGAAGAGTCGTAGGTCCGTGATGGTACGGATATCGGGGGGGAGGTCGTTCCAGATTGTCGGACCCGCCACAGAGAAGGCTCTTCCCATGGGGTTCGCCAGTTGGCAAAGACCGGCTGACGGCACCCTGAGAAGGCCAACTCTGTGAGAGTGGACAGGTCGAAGGGAGGAATGTGGTAGGAGGCGGTCTCTCAAGTAACCAGGACCCGAGCCATGGAGCGCTTTGAAGATGGTAACTACGACCTTGAAGCGCACCCGGAAGACCATAGGCAGCCAGTGCAGTTCGCGCAGGAGAGGTGTTACGTGGGAGTAACGAGAGACTCCCAGAATCCCCCGCGCAGCTGCATTCTGCACTAGCTGGAGCCTCCGGGTGCACCTCAGGGAGAGCCCCATGTAGAGGGCGTTGCAGTAGTCTAGGCGGGAAATAACGAGGGCTTGAGTAACCGTGCGTAGGGCATCTTGGTCTAGAAAGGGGCACAACTGGCGTATCAGGTAAACCTGATAGAAGGCCCCCCTGGCCACGGCCGTCACATGGTCGTCTAAGGACAGCCATGAGTCCAGGATGCCCAAGTTGTGGGCCCTTTCTGCGGGAGCCAATGACTCGCCCCCGATAGCCAACAATGGAGTTAGTTGGCTACCTACCTACCTACCTACCTACCTACCTACCTACCTACCTACCTACCTACCTATCTACTGTATTTCCCCCCTCTCTTTCTTTATCCCCCTACCTACCTACATACATACCTACTGAATTTTCCCTCTCTCTCTCTTTATCCCTCTACCTACCTACCTACCTACCTACTGTATTCCCCCCCTCTCTCTATCCTCTACCTACCTTCTTACCTACTGTACTTTCCCCCCTCTCTCTATCCCTCTACCTACCTACCTACCTACCTACTGTATTTTCCCTCTTTCCATCTTTATCCCTCTACCTACCTATCTACCTACCTACCTATCTACTTTATTTTTTCTCTCTCTCTCTATCCCCCTACCTACCTACCTACCTACCTACCTACCTACCTACCTACTGTATGTTTCCCTCTCTCTCTCTCTCTATCCCTCTACCTATCTACCATGCAGCCTCCTGGGACCAAAAATGGGCCACCTGGGAATATGCTACCCCTCCCATGCCTAGTTTTGGGCCTAGTAGGCATCCATACCACCTCCTGGGACCAAAAATGGGCTACCTGGGAGTGTGCTACCCCCGTGCCTAGTTTTGGGCCTAGTAGTCCTCCATGCAGTGTGGGAACGTTAGAGGCTTATTCAGTTGCTGAGAAAACGACCATTGGAAATGTGAGGGGCGTGTGCATGACACATCATAAGAAGCAGCCGGATGGGAGGAGCTACAGAAAGGTGAAAACCTGAGAAGTGCGTACCTTTTATGTTTGTGCTGCTTGCACATGACACACGTGTGCCAGCCAAACAAAATGTATGTATGATTGCATCGGACGTCCTTAGGAATATTGTGTGAAAATTTGGTGCTGATTGGTGCAGTACTTTCTGAGATTAGCGGCTTTGCACAAACTATTTTACATTTTTATTTATATAGATGATCAATGAAAAATACAACAAAGTGAGGGGTCCTGGGTGCTCTCTGATCTTGCTTGTTTTCTTGCAATTAACAAAGTTCTATCTGCTATCTTCCATATTACGTGGAACAAGTGCAGAGTAATAACTAATAATGCAGTTGCATTATATGGTCATTGAGAAAACCCATTCATTCCAGAAGAAATGATCCCCATGCAAATGTGAGATCCTAAAATATTTTTACAGCTTAACAAAAAGTGGGCATATCCTATATTTTATCTTTATGGTAGTAGACAGTTTCCTGGTCATATGTCTCATGTTTTTATGCACATCACCAATTGATCACAATCATCAGAATAGTTCTGATATCGCTTATCTTGATCTCCCATCTGTGACAGCTTAAACAAGGGGATCACGAAATCTTTGACACACCACAGGAAAAACTTGTGGTATCATCTTTAGCTGATTTATAACATTGAGCAGACTGTTATGAGGAATGTAAAAAAACATTGCAGCAAATCCTGATAGGCTCTGAAAGAGTTTGAAGAGAAAGTATGGATACTGTTTAGCAAATTATATTTTTCAGTAGCTAGAAAAATAGCAGACATGAAATTGGGACTTTCCCAATTGGACATACAGTAGATTACATTGGGTGGGGGTAGAAAATAAGCTAACAGTCAGGTTAATTTATTGGCTGCTGGAAAATAAAATCTGGGCTACTCCTGAATTACCACTCCATAATTTGAATCTTTTTACATAAATGAGCAAATAGTGATAACGTAATATCAACAAAGTTATGCATACAAACCTGTGCTCTCAAAAGCATCCTCTATTTTCACACATCAGTTTTACAATTTTATAAAAGGAAAGGGGTAAGTAGGGTATAATAGAAATATTTTAGGGCTTTCATGTCGGAGGTGGTGACCGCCTCCGAGACTTCATACAAAATCATTTCAATAAAAGGTGGAAAGAGATACATACATATCATATCATAAATTTCATGCATTCAATCATTTGTTCCATTTTCAGTAATCACAATAACTATTCACATTACATCCACTTTCGGGGTGCAATGTGCACTTTTCTATTGAGTGGTTTTGTCTAGTGAAATTAACAGAGATGAACCTCCATGTGAATTCCTTAGCCTACCTGCATCTCCAAGGCCAGGATTCTCCAAGTGTGCATCTATCTATCTATCTATCTATCTATCTATCTATCTATCTATCTATCTATCTATCTATCTATCTATCTATCTATCTATCTATCTATCTATCTATCTATCTATCATATGTCTGTCTGTCTGCCTGCCTGCCTGTCTTATCTCTCTCTCTCTCTCTCTCTCTCTCTCTCTCTCTCTCTCTCTCTCTCTCTCTCTATCTATCTATCTATCTATCTATCTATCTATCTATATCTATCATCTATCTATCATTTCTCTATTATCTCTCTCTCTTTCTGTGTCTCTCTCTGTCTCTCTGTGTGTCCCTCTCTCCATCCATCATCTCTATCTAGAATTTTCCTGCAAAGAGAAGATCTCTGCAATGCAGAGATTACATCTTCCATTCTCTTGCTTCTGAATAAATGACGGATGTGAGCAACATCAACTGTTAATTCAAGTGGAGATTATCACATACTGCACCTGTTCTTTTTGTAAACACAAGTTGTCAACTATCTGAAAAATATGTCCATATTCCACCTTTGCATTTTTTTATGTATAGTATACCATGGCTGATCCTTATGTACAACAATAAAAAGTTGTTATTCATTAGATTCTATCCCATAGATATCAAATGCACCCATTTTTCTGATTCACCATACACCAGCATTGATGGAATTGGGAGGAAGAAGTTTCAAATCTCATTTTAAGACATACCGTTTATTGAGTGTTATCATCATCCAGTGACTGTAGTTATCTGAAGGAGTTTTGTTGTGAAGGAAAAAAATGAAGGTGGGACCTTTGAGTACTTGCTGAGCTCATTAAAGGAAGGATGGGATAAAATTAAACAAATACATATTAATATAAAATATTAATATTAAAAGATATCCACCAAGGCAAACTTCTTCCATATGCTAACAATAGATATGAAGAGGATTATTCTTGCTAATTTTCCAGTTACCTCTGAGAACTCCTGCACAGAAATTAAATGCAATTAACAGCAGGTTATTCCTGCACACCTCCTTTGAGAAACATGATAATAAGATATGTTACAAATATAGCTTTAGAAGAACATAAAAGAAAACACAAGAAGCAAGGTTTCTCATTCACAGGTCAACAAGTGGCAATGACTATAAAGTTATTATAATATCCTGTTCTGCTACCCCCGTATCTCTATTGTATGAGACATAATAGCTACTAGCACAGAGTGCAAGGCTTAAAAACTGTGGAGTCCTTGGTACTCTCTAAGCTTGGCTGCTTAATATTTCATTAATCCAAGTAGGTAACATTAGCAGTGCAAATTTGGGTGTCCTCCTAGATGCCCGGCTGTCTATGGAAGATCAAGTGACAGCCGTGGCCAGGAGGGCGTTTTACCAGGTTCGCCTGGTTCGCCAATTGCGCCCCCTATTGGATCGGGACGCCCTTCGCACAGTCACTCATGCTCTCGTGACATCTCGACTGGACTATTGTAACTCTCTCTACATGGGGCTCCCCTTGAGGTGCACCCGGAGACTTCAGCTAGTCCAGAACGCAGCCGCGCGAGCAATTATGGGAACCACAAGGTTTACCCATGTAACACCGCTCTTGCGCGAGCTGCACTGGCTGCCTGTCGTCTTCCGGGTGCGCTTCAAGGTGTTAGTTATCATCTTTAAAGCGCTCCATGGCTCGGGACCTAGCTATCTGCGGGATCGGATCCTGCCTCATACATCCTCACGGCCGATTCGCTCCCACAGAGAGGGACTTCTCCGGGTGCGGTCCACTAGACTTTGTCAGCGGGTGACGTCCAGAGGAAGGGCTCTCTCTGTGGTGGGCCCAGCCCTCTGGAACGACCTTCCCCCCGACATTAGGACGACCACGGACCTCCGCTCCTTCTGTCTAAAATTAAAAACACATCTCTTTTGTCTGGCCGGCCTAGGATAGTCTCTCTGTCTTTGGGGTATTATTATTATTGTATTTAATTATTGGGAATGCTATTTTAGTTTAGCTAGTTTTATGGGGAATTTTAGCACAGGCTCAGGTTTAATTTGTTTTTAAAAATGTCTGTATATATTTATTGTCTTTTATTCTTCCTGTGCACCACCCCGAGTCCCTATGGGGAGAGGGAGCAGTTTATAAGTATTAAATTATTATTATTATTATTATTATTATTATTATTATTATTATTATTATTATTATTATTATTATTATTATTATTATTATTATTATTATTATTATTATTATTATTATTATTATTAATAAGGGTGGGGTTTGCTCCAGGGATGAAATCAAAGTTGCTACCAGTTTGCAAATGTGATTGCACATGCCACCTCCTGCATGTATAGAACTTTCTGTGCATGCGTAGAGCATCAAAAACAGGACATGATAAAGTCTGGGTGAGTGGGCGGTGCCTCCCACCACTGCCGCTACCGATTCGCCCAAACAGGATAGAACTGGTTGAAATTCACCCGTGGTTTGCTCCCTGTTTACATCCAATAGCTTGTCTATATTGTTGAGGATATGGTTAAAAAAAAAAGATTTTAAAAATATGCTCAAAAGAGAAAAGGTTTGGCATCAACAATGGTGCTAGAACTTGCAGAGATGGCAAAATTAACTTCTTTAATTAGAGAAAATATAATATCCACATTTATGGCTGACTGGAAACTTCTCACAGACTTTTTGCACGAAGCATTAAAAATGCAATAATGATATGTGGTTTCAACATAAAAATTCAATAATAGAAAAAAGCGATCTCTCTCTTTTTTGTAGACATAGAGTAAGAGATAACTTTGTAATCAAATTTGCATTTGCTGCAAACTAAATTGGTGACTTCTATTCCTTTTCATCCTTTCTTTTCATGCGCCTTTTTTCTTTCTCTCTCTCTAGTCAATTAGAATAGAATAATTGAAAATGTTATAATAAATATTTGGTGGAAGTTGTTTTGAATTTGTTTATCCAAAGAACCTCCATATTCCATCCACTTCTGTCTTTATTGGGTCCCTCCATCCTGCCTAACATCTCCCATCCTTTATTGGCCCCTCTGTTTGAAAGCATGCAGATTTGCAAGTATGTACTACAAAGGTGGAAAGATAACAGCATTCCATGAGCTTTTGGCATAACAATAAAACATGTTTTTAGACAACATTGGCTCCCTTGGCTAAGAAAAAGAGACGAGCACCATTTCCTAGAGTCAGACATTACTGGACAGGGAATCCTGTACTGTTTTTTGAAATTAGAAGGAGCATATCCTTTGGCTGAGAAGAAAGACTTTTCTCATTTAAAGTTATTAAAAGATACTCTGCCAGGTCGAAGAAGAAACTTTATTGGGCCATGAGCATCATCCAAGGAGAAGTGGAGATGGGTCATCTGGACAGTTACAAGCCAGGAGGAGGATCCTTGGAGCAGCCCTGGGAAGTAAAATATGAGTCCCAATGGTGATAACACTGGCAGAGTGATAAGCAAATAATAGATGGAACTGAAGTTACAAATGTTGCAGAGAGTAACTCAGGTGCTGGCTTTTCAACAAGGATTTGAAATCCAAGCAGAAGAATAAGTTTTTATTACCATTATTTTGCTTCGTTTACCCCCTATATCCCTGCTTTCGCCTTGGAAGAAAATAAAGAGTTCTGGATAAAGGTCTGATATAGTAGAAAGGGAAGGTGGGAATGTCTATCCTCCCTCAGCAGCTTCATTCACTCAATCTCAATTGAATCAGCACTCTGGTAGACCTACAAGCAACCCCATCCTTTGACAAAACCTAGCCTTTTAAAGACATGTGTAGAAAATGCACCTCAAAAACATTTCAGGGTACTCTCTCTTCCCTTCCCTGCCACCAAGGTATTGTTACTGTGGCACTTAAGGTAGTCATTACAATGCCAGCTCTGAGGCCTCTGATCAAACCTAATATTGTCAAAAAGAGGACCAAAATGTTCATCCATCATCAATCTGTTTGCTTTGTCAAAATCAAGTGTAACTGGCACAAGCCAAGATGTATTGACAACAGAGTTCACAGAAGATTTAAGGATCAGATTTTGATGCCCAACATTGGCTGTGGAAGCAATAAGAAAACATAAGGCATACTGCCCTCAGGATTCTGGAAATTTCCTGTTCACAATGTCAAAGAGCTAGATGTGCTAAAGATGAGCAACAAGTCATTTTGTGCAGAAATTGTTCATAATGTTTCATCCAAGAATCGGAAGATAACTGTGGCGAGACCAGCTCAGCTTGCGATCAAAGTTACCAATCCAAATGCCAGAATGCGCAGCAAAATAAAATGAAAAGTTTGTCTTGAACAACTATATTTAATAAATTATAATGTTTTGGGGGGGAAAGAAATATTTCAGGGTGGCTAGACTGCTTTCAAATGTGACTACAGTTTAAAAAACTGTCTGGGAAACAAGAAGGGAGGGAATGATATAACCAGGGTGGGGGGAATGAACCTGTAATCTTGGACATTGTGGTTTGTCCTGTCAAGCCCACATATCTGTGTGCCATTGTGTTGATTTATCTTAAGTCCATGCCTTATCACACTAATGACTAGCTTAATATTGATACTGATGCTATTAGAAGAAGCATATGCTGTCTTACAGCTAATTTGGGAAACCTGCAGAAACATGGGTTCTAACTTTAAGAATCCTTCGAAATCTGGAGGAGACTCAAGTTGCAGAATACCCTTACTATCATTTACTTAATCTCTAATCAAATATAATGCTAGGAAAGCTTTTGTATAGGAATATATATGCTACCTACCAAAAGACACTCAGCTATTTAGGCCTGAAGCAGCTACTTTGTACCACTGCCTTGGAATATATATGAAAAAGTCTACTTCGTACTCCTTTTATGCTGAACAGTCATTTACACAGAAAAGCAAATTAATATGAACAACAACATAATGCAACATTCTGCTTTATTATTGATGTCTTTTAATATCCTGTTGCCTGGTTTGAGTGTTAACTCATGCTTCTTTTTTTTCCTTCTTTTTTTTTTTTTTGGCTTTCAACACCACTACTACTGCATCAACATGCCACCTAAATAACTGTAATTAAGCATTCTCTGTACTTGCTGATTACAATATGCTGATGAAGATTCCCCCTGGATTTTAACAGCCTCTTTCATAACAACTACAATAATCAACTCATATTATAGTCCTTGTGCTTCTAAAAAACCTCCTTAAATAATCTAAAATTTAAATTGTAGCGACTGTTGATTATTACAATCTAAAGTTCAACAGGAGCTTAATCAAAAAGATTTTCAAGTATAACATTGCTGACATCTATTAAACAATATATATTCTGGAAAATAAATATTAAAGCTGTTTATTCTTTTAATCAAATTCTATACCATTCTTCTTTTAATGCCTAGACTTGCTTTCCTTATTTAGGCTAGGAAATGACATTTTAATTTTGCTTTCTTGCAATTAATACTCCATTTTCTAGAGTTGTTAAAATAAAGTTCACCATGCTTTCAATAGCATCTTCATTTAACAAAATAATCTAGTGACAATAAACAGCAATTGGAAAAGTGAAAGAGTGAAGAAAAAAATCATTTAATATAAATATTTGAAGTGCATTCAAGTATAAATGTAATTGTGTGGTTTTCAAGAAAGTGAATTGATGGGGAGGGAGGGAAGAGGGAAAGCCTGAGAATACTACACAGTGACTTATACATAAATCGCTATCTGCTGCATGGTGTATCTACTGCAACAGGCTTTATTTTTAACATGTCCAAATATTCGACAATCTTATTTTCCTAAAGTAGTATTTTTCATCAATCTTCCCTTTTAGCCTTCATCAGGCATTAATCATTCTAATGTATGAATGTGCTCTCTGGCCCCAGTCTCTCAATCTCAAATTCCTTACATTAATGAGTAATGTCTGTAATGGGTTTTGCACATTTTTAAAACCATAATAATGGCCACCATAAAAAACCATGGGCTTATCTCAAGTCATCTCAGATTTAACTCGTATAAGGATCCATGTGCTTGATTTAGCTTCTACCTCTGAGCAGTTGAATGGAGACAAGGCTGAAGAACATTGTCATGTGTCATGAAATTATTTTCTGGTAGGCACGATATTTGTTGGCACCACTAACTTTTGCAGAGGTTTTTGCCCTGGGACAGTGATGAGAGCCTTGCTGTAGAATTTCAACAAGTGCTTGAGGATTTTTTCTGTAATTTGGCAGGCTAGGTGATCGCTGGAATAAAGAAACACAAAGCAGTAGAAGCAAATTAGAGATAATCTCTCCTCTTGTGATGAATAACCCAAATTGATCTCACAATACAATTATGTCCTATCTTTTAAGTGTCCAGGACTAGGGTATTTGGCCCAATTTTGTGCCATTATAATGATAGTCAAAAATTACTGGACTTGACAATACTCAAGGTCTGCTAAGCTTTTTACTGGATATTTTGAGAGAGGGAGGGGAGGGAAGGAGGGACGGGGAGAGAGAGGGAAAGAGAGAGAGAGAGAGAGAAAGAGTGAGCTCACATAGGTATTGGACAAAATTATGAACAAGAATGTTCATGTTAAGAGAAATATACAAAAGTAGTAAAACTGCAATGCCTTTTCTACTACTTTAGAAATTGGAGGCATTTTAAGAATAGAAAAATGGGGAAGAAATCTCAGCAGAAATGTTAAGTTCACACCTTTCTAGAATGGCCAAATCTTCAACACATTTTACATCCCTTCCAGATTTTTAAAGCCCAAAGAAAAGTCATATTGTATAATCTGCAGTGAAGGCCTATTATTTTGTAGTTGCAGTCTAAATTGTGATGGAAATCCACGCAGATCATTGGGCACATGCAGTCCTTTGATCTCTGCCCAAATTCACAGAATTTTTGCAACCAAACATAATTCAGACAATTCCACCTTAAGATTTGGAGAACTGTGCTTTGAGTTAAGTTTCCTTTTAAAAGTCTTTCTTTCATATTCATGTTGCTGTGCAGTTTTCAACATTGCACTTGGCCCTACCCATCTCCTAGTGTGGAAATCACTATCATTGTCAGGGAATTGCTAAATGTAGCTTTGTTTAACTTCAAAAGGTGGCCATTTCTGTTTTAAATATCCCTGTCTATCCATTACTGTCAGGAATCTTGTGCGGTTATCTGGGGAAAACATTAGTTGTGATGATTTTTTTTTTAAAAAGAGGGGGAGGGCATCAAAAACATATTTTTATTTCACAATTACAGAATTGCCTGAGTTTCAAATCTAGTCTTTAAGCAATGAGGGAAAGGTGTAAGCATTAATGTAGCTCAATATCTAATCTATCACATTGTCTCTATTACTTTTGCTCTGAGTGAACTTGTGCCCCAAGTGTAGCTCATGATTATGAGCTGCGTGGAAAGATGCATCTGACCTTTTAAGTTCCAGGAAGCATATATGTTTACCCACCATAGCATAACCATATGAATGGTCCAGTGCAAAAAAAAAAAAAAATTACTGGTTATTTTTGCCCTTTAATTTCCCCAAATGCAAGAGAAAGAAATAGCTGGGTAGAAGGAAAGCAATTGTAACTTATCCCTTGTCGAAGATCAGCAAACAGTGTGTCACAAAACCAATGTGAAGAAATAGAGTATGGATTTTCTACTGACATTTGTAAACTGTTTGTGTCAAAGTATTTTTCTAATATAGCAAAGGTTACAGTTTAACAAATTAAAGCATATGTTTCTTTCGAACCAACGCACTGGTCATTTGGGTTAATTTAAATGGTGTCTGTTTTTCTAATAAACTCATAACCAAACTCTCTCTTTGCATTACTCAGACAAATGCAATTGCTTTCCCAACAAAAATGAGCTCAATAGAAATACTGTAATAACCTATTTTTGAGCCCATTATTTTTATCTGGTCAAATAAGTGAACAGATCCTGTTAGCAATGCAATACATACATACATACACACACACACACACACACACACACACACACACACACACACACACACACCAGTAATAGCTTTTATCTCCATTTGGGACTGAGGTCTCCAGGCAGTAGTAGAATGTAATTTGATACATTTTAAAGCTAGTAATAGAATTCAGGACAATTCTCTCTTCATCATTTAACTACTATCTAATCTTTTATCAGTTTTATTGACAAAGATTTTTACTGACCCTGTCTTGTACAGTGGTACCTCGGTTCACGAACTTAATTCGTGAACTGACTCTGGTCGCGAACCGAATTGGTCGTGAACCGAGGCACAGTTTCCCATAGGGTTTAATGTAAATCCGGTTAATCCGTTCTGATCTTTTTTTTGGTTTTAATTCTTGAACTGACTCTGGTCGCGAACCGAAGCGGAGTTTGTGAACCGGAGCATATTTTGATGAACTTTTCTGTTCGTGAACCGAAGCGGAGTTCGTGAACCGAAGCGGAGTTCGTGAACCGGAGCATATTTTGATGAACTTTTCTGTTCGTGAACCGAAGCGGAGTTCGTGAACCAGAGCATATTTTGATGAACTTTTCTGTACGTGAACCGAGTTGTTCATGAACAGAAGCGTTCGTGAACCGAGGTACCACTGTATATGTTTGTTTTCTGTTTTTAAGATCTTTCAAAATGCATGCCAGTGTGATCAACAGATCTTATGCTATACAATAGGTCCAAAATATATGTATATGTATGTATTTATATACGTACATCAGGCATAAAATCCTCCTATCTTCACTACCAGTTTGGAACTGGGAGCATGCACAGTGCTTCTGCGCATGCGCAGAGTGTATATGATGACATCTTGATGGGTGGGCGGAGCCTCCCCTGCCCCCACTACTGGTTCTCCTGAACCGGGGCAAACTGGCAGACTACCACCTCTGATGTACATATGTAGAAACTTATGTACACTAAGACAGGGGTCCCCAACCTTTGCAACTTTAAGTCTGAAGGACTTCAGCTCGCAGAATTCTCCAGCCAGCTTTGCTGGCTGGAGAAGTCTGGGAGCTGAAGTCCTTCAGACTTAAAGTTGCAAAGGTTGGGGACCCCTGCACTAAGAAGCAAACAGTACCAATATAGCTGCATAACTATAGTTGCTTTCTTGCTGGCAAATCCTACAAAAATTTGGAAAGATCAAACTAAGTACTTGTGTTCTAAGAGTCTTCATTATCTGGAAATGACGAACAGGTTTGTTTATTGAATTACTTTGAATATTGAAGCATTTGTTGGGAAAGGGAAACTAGGATTCCCATTCCTTTCATGCCAAAAGCTGCTGGATTTCCACAAAAATAATCCCATGATTTTCAAGCAGAATTGTTGAGCAGCAATGGATATACTATTGGAAAACATGAAGGGTCATGTTAGGAAAGATCTAAGTGATCACTTAGAGTTGACACTGATTTAATTGCACATAATTGTAATCATTAGAGATGTGCATATTTTCAATAGATTGGTTTTTTTTAATAATATATTTGATAGAAAACATGAAGTAGACTATTGCAACTAGTATAGCTTCATTAAGAATTGACAAATTACCTAATGCCAAATTTAAAATATTAATGTGATTCAAAGTATCAAGTGAGTTTAACGTAAACCATAGATTTAAAAAAATCAATTTGTCAATTCAATTTGGAAAAAAAATGTTTTCCAAAATGTAAATTGACTTGGAGGCATTCAAATTGACTTGAAATGTAAAATTGATTTCGCTGTTTGATATGTCAAATCCAGCCAGAAATTCAATTTGAATGAGTAATTTGCTTGAAGGGCCCTTGAAATCAAATCTTTGTATTGAATCTTTGTTCAGCTCTATTTTAGACAGTTAAAGCATACAAGACATGTTTCATTTCAGGAATAATGTTCTAAAGGACTCAAAGCAGAACATGTTAATAATGGAAATTTCTGTACACCTTGCACAACTGATCACAAATATTGTGATCCTATTTACTGCAAATTCTAGATCATACTTGTTAGCAAACTTTGTTATGACACATTATTTTCTAATAACACAGTTAAAGTTTAAAAACTTCTATAAATTATTGTATTGAAATAATATGCCTTGCCTCCATGCAACTGTTTCAGATAACTATATCCTAGCCTAATGATCACAACCGGAATACTTCTGTTTATCAGTTATGGGAAAATAATGTCCCACTGTACATTTTGTAGAGGCATCAGGTCAACCGCTAGTTAAAAGAGTTTCTCTTGCTTCTCCTGAACTTTCTGGATCCTTTTGTTATTGAGTCTGAATTAGTTGTTTGTTCATTTCTGGGCTAAAGTCAAAGTGTTAGCGATAACCTGCAAATGACTTGGAAGTTGAAAATTGGATTTTTAAAGACATTGCTTTCCTTGAATAAGATTACCCACACATATCCCAATTTTGTCTTAGTATGTCATTGGCAAGACTGGGTCTCTATTTAAGACCTTGAATATCTAAAGAGAGTTTCCACTAAGGAATAGTTCCACTGACTAAGGGATAGTTTTAGTTTTATAGGAGTTTTTAGCGCAGGGCCAGTTTAATTTGTTTTTAACTTTGTATTTTGTCTGTTTTAATTGTTTTTTAATTCCCTGTGCCCCGCCTCGAGTCCCTTCGGGGAGAGAGAGCGGGTTATAAATAAAAATTATTATTATTATTATTATTAATCATAGTTATAGGACAAAAAATAATCTCTACTAATCAAACATCTGCTTGTATTCTTCTATCATTCATTCTCATCTTCTATCTGGAAGTGAAGCCGGAAGGCAGGGAAGTAGAATGAATATTTCCTTCAACCTAAGTCAAAAACAGACAAGGAAGGAAGGAAGGAAGGAAGGAAGGAAGGAAGGAAGGAAGGAAGGAAGGAAGGAAACTATACAGATGTTTTACACGTTTTTTCTCCCAGACCCTATTTGACTTTCATAAGTTGCTTTTTTTTCTGTGCACCTGGAAAATAATGGGTATAGCTGCATAATCTAGATCCATATGCATATTTTTGGTTTTCCACATTGTAGTTAATTTCACTATTTTATTTTTTGGTCCAATATGCAAAATAGATAGTTACAAGAAGATAAAATTTCAGGGTTCGAAGGACTGCTTTTGTACTTCTGGATGAATACTCTATTTTAGTTTTAATGTTAATTTGCCACAATGTGCATTATCTGTACAGTGCTGTTTTTGGGTCCAGAAGGGAGCTTTTGCTTGAGCCTTTGAGCCCTCTTCTCCTTTTCATCAGCTCCAGGGATCTTTCACCATCATTATTATAGGGCTGTTTCATTTAAACAATACAAAATTATGATGATGATTCTCTGGGCTAATATTATGATGGTTGAAAGAATAATCATGTGGGATACTGTGACAGCATCGGTACTGTAACTAATTCAACATGGTAAAACTGTTCTGTCATTCAGGGTCTTGGCTAAAAGCAGTAAAATATAAGAGACAACTGTTTTTTTTATAAACACAGCATTTCAATAAATACCAACTGCATTTGCATTGGGTTGCATGATAAAACTGCAACAGACTTCCTCATTAATTTTGTCAATACCAAGGAAAATATAGCAGGTTTTGACAATACTAAAGATGTACTAAAGGCGCATGAGTTGTCTGACTCTGGGAGACAATGACCACCTATTGTTTACTTATTTAATTTCCAGTTAATCCTGCATGCAAACTGTAGTTTATTGGTATTTCTCTCTGATGGCGAAAATTCTTGGGGTGAAGAAGAATGGAAATCCTAACCTTGGGAGATGAAATGACTGGCTAGCTGGGATCCTGAACAGGAGAATTTCATGTTGTTACAGCTAAGTCCATTTCTGGAATGTTATTATTTATAGCATGTGCTTTAAAACATTTTAGTCTTATTGGTATTTTTGGCTGGAAAGCCATTATAAGAAGATAAGAGCTGCTTATCAAGGATATCCACATATTCAGACTTCCATAATCAACTGAAGTTTGAATGAATATGATGTGAAAAGTTTCCGTCTTTTAAAGGAAAATAAGTCAGAGTTAACCCCGTAACAAGTTATTTCTGGTTCTGGCAGTGAGTGAAAGAAAATATTTCATTTTATTTTAAAAAAAGGAATAGTATTTAAGTATTTTGTTCTTTTGTTCATATTCACTTTCTACTTGCAGATGTGCATCCATTCACTTCTGATCACTGATAGATAGATAGATAGATAGATAGATAGATAGATAGATAGATAGATAGATGATAGATAGATAGATAGATAGATAGATAGATAGATAGATAGATAGATAGATAGATAGATAGATAGATAGATAGAAGATAGATAGATAGATAGATCATAACAGATCTAACTTGAATTCATCACACTTGCATTTTTTGGGTTTCCATTGAATGTAGAAGGAAAATGGCACTTTGCAGGATCTCGAGGCCTCAACTGGCAATTCAATAGCTAAAAGAAGTTTGCATGTAGGTATAGATGCCTCTTTAAGCTTCTTCCAACCACTATAATTATTAAATGAGAATATTAGAATGATCTAGAACAGATGTGTCAAACACACGACCCGCAGGCTGGATCCAGCCTGTGGTAGGTCATGGAGTTGGCCTGTGGGCCGTCACAGAGATGGTGAGGGAGCTGCCCCTGCTGCCCTGTCCCAGCCATGCTCACCCATGATGACTAAGGCACACCCACCCCAGCCCCCCCATGGACAAAACAAAATCACAAAGGGATCGAGTTTGACACCCTTGATCTAGAATTTTATATTTTGGAAAACATATTACTTTGTGAAGCAGATTGTGTGTTTATGTTTGTTTATTTACATCAGGAGCATCGTAATTAAAATAAAGCTTACCATATGTGAAACAGATTTGAAGAGGTGATTTGTTCATATCATCATTAAAAATTTTGCATGGCTCAAGTTTCCATTTTTTTTAATAGTTACAGACTTAGATTTATAGCTATCTGGAGTGCAAGTGAAATGGAGAACACTCTTTTCAGGACTTTTTCCCCCCATATGAATATAAAACAGCAGTTGGAAGGAGTAAAGGAGTCCTTGTGGATTTTACTCCACTAGTCATTGTTGACTATAGGTGACAGCACTCCTCTCCATTTCAAAGCCATCGAGCCAGTACTGTCTGAAGAAATTTCCAGAGTCATGTGGTGAGCATGATATTACAGAGTGCTGTTACCTTGCCACTGAAGTGGTACCTATTTATCTACTCACATTTGCATGCTTTCCAACTGTTAGGTTGGCAGGAGCTGGGGCAAGGATGGGAGCTCACCCTGTCACATGGCACTTGGGTCTCAAACCTGGACTGCTAGCTTTCCAGCCAACAATTGGAAGAGCTGTGTGAAATCCAGAAGGATAAGCTTTTCTACCAATCTGCAAAACGTTTGGAGAAGTCACACTCCAGTTTATAATAGAAATTCTTGAGACAGTGACATGGATTCATATGCACAATCCTTCTCAAAAATTGGCCTGCCAACAATTTAGTTCAGAATAAATATTTCTGATATCAACCTTGTCATATTAGATGAAGAGAACTGAATATGTGATATTATTGTATTAATAGTATTATTTCTTTCATGCAAAGAATTTAGAAAATTTAGGGCTTGGCTGAATTTATGAAGCAGCTGCCCCTAAAATGCAATCTGTTCCTGTACATAGTAACTACAGTGTAGTTCCATAAAACATATCTATCTTCATTTTTTTTCTACCAACAAAAACTATGGAATAAAGGATGCCAACTGTAATGACTAAATCTGATAATTCAAAAGGGAATTACTAAGTATAATGAGAAGACATAGATTTAATTTGCTTTTAACCATAAAACAAGACTGGACATCATCCAGAATTCAGATTTATTAACATTCAAAAATGCTGTCAGAGCTCATGTGTACATGGGATGTTAGTCATGCATTTTGTTAATCTAACATAATATCCAACATAATTTATCAGGACATCAAAATAATAGCTCTTACTCCATTTCCCCATCTCAATGAGGACATGCACAATAGATTCAGAAGCTATACATGCACTCTATTAGAGCTAATTGAAAATAGATGATACAATTAACCTGCTTCTTTGAAAAAAGCATTAACACTTAATGTAAAATTCTAATCACAATAAAAGAGGTTAACATTGGAAGGAAATGTGGTGTATAATTCAAAATTATGTTTTTTACTTTCTTACAAACATTTTTTTTAAGTGGCAAGTATGTTCTGTGCTTATAAAATATAGAAAACCATCTTACTATTCCTTCCATACCTCATTTGTCCCCCGCCCCCAACCAGGAATATGACATTTTAGTCCTTTCCAAGATATTTAAGTGCACAAACTCATGGCATTTAGGCAAACATAGCAGAAATGAACAGGTGGTTATGGTATAAATGATTTGTAAAAGCAATCTATTTACAATTCATACTGTAATGTTATGAAAATTGGAGATGAAGGCTATATAGGGATGCATACCAATAACACCCTCAAACGATAAATGAAATCTGTTACAAACCTAGCCTCTTGATTATGATTGCCTTTTAATCTTCTCACCTGCCAAGAACGGACCAATTTGTAATTATCTGTAGAGTCAAGGTATATCAATTTGCCACCCCTATAGACTGAATAGTTACGTTTACTGGATCCTCCCCCCCCCACGCCAAAAAAGGCTGGAAATAAGCTTTTTATAGCAGATTGTCTTGATTTTCAGATAGCAGATTAAAACTGCATTTAATTTTCATCCATGAACATTTATGCTTCTGGGAAGTGACTTAAACCTGTATGTTCTACATTTTATGCTTATCTGTTTTATGCTATGCTATTTTATGTCACTGTTCCCAATTATTTCAATCTTGTTTCCTCCCCTCCTCTTTTTTCTCTCCTGCTACTCCTTTGCCAGTTTTCTCTTTTTTATTCTCTATTAAATGATCCCATCAGGGCAGGGATTGCCTTGTAGATATGATGATGTCATGATATCATGTAAGCAGCCAGGTTGGGTTTCTGATGAGATTGTTAATGGCAAACAGAAATGTAATGTTTACAGTCTGACTGAGTTGCAATTATCACACGCTCTTCATTGACAGGCAATGTATACCAGAATGCAGCAAATCAGGAAGTGAGGCCTTAGTTACCTTGGAAACAGAAGCACATTGTCCCTTTCTTTCCAACAACCCTACCTGCATGATGCATAAATATCCTCATCTTATTTTACAACTGTCCATTATACTTTTATTACTATTTTTAAAAGATAAAAAGTCTTCATTGTTTTAGATCAGCACTATTAATGTTTGTTAAATAGTGATGGATAATGAAATAATCAAGTAGTCTCAGATATAATTAAACTACCAGTACTTCATAACTTCGTGGTGTGAGGAAAAGACTCAGTCTCTTAATAAATAGGGCTTTTTTTCTCTCACAGTTCCAGTGGTGGGATTCAGCTGGTTCACACCAGTTCAAGTGAACTGGTTGTTAAATTATCCCCCCCCCCACACACACACACACTATCAAAATGGATCCCGGGCGCTATGCTGCACTACAATGAAGAAACAGGAAACAGAACCACCGGTTCGAGGGAAGGAGAAGGCCGCTTTCCCTCTTTCTTCTTCTTGCTCCACATCCTTCCCTTGTGCCCATGATCCACAGTGATAACAGGGAGGGGGGGTTAATTTAACAACTGGTTTACCCAGGGTCAGGTTGGCCATCACAGGAGGCTCATCCTGCATGTGCGGTTCAGCTGGATGATGGGAGTGGGCCATGCCTCCCAAGACAGTCAACCTGACTGTCACGTTCTCAGCATGCTCGCCACATTCTGTATTCGGCGGGAAACAGCTAGCAGCTGATTAGCTAGCCATCTGACAGCTTGGTATAAAATGGACCTGTCAGACGGGAGCCTCAGCTGTTGCCTGTCTCTGAGCCGGTTCTTTCTGTTAGCTTGTTACTGTTATTGGAATAAACTTGTTAGCCTTTTTTCCTGTCTGCGCGTCAGTTATTCTGGCAACCACCCACAGTTCTCAGTACAGAACACTGACCCTAGGTCAGGGGTCTGCAAAGTCGGCTCTTTTAAGACTGGTGGACTTCAACTCCCAGAGTTCCCCAGCCAGCATAGCTCGCTGGGGAATTCTGCAACCGTCTCCAGTCTAAAACATATGAAGAACGGTTGCAGGAGCTGGGTATGTCTAGTTTGATATTTTATCTCTGCCTTTAAAGTTTGGAGTGTTCTTTCTTTTCTCTATTTAGTAAATGGGTTAGATCTTTGTTCCTATTTGGCAGGTCAAAGCAATCTACCAGGCATGGGATTTACACTCTTTATTTATTTTACAGCTTCACACATCTGGTCAGGATCCGATTCCTGCCAATCCTGCTCTTGTTGCAAACCTTGGACACAGCCTCCTAAATGAACTTTTACTACTTATTTGAAAAAGAACTATCCCGGGGACCATGGTTCACCTGAAAGGAAAGCAGTGATGGCTTCTCCTGTGGCTTCTGAGCAGGATTTCTTCCTCAGTGCCACCAAGGATAATTGCATTCAGATCACCACCATTAGCCAGCACGGTCAGATAAGTTGGCAGGAGCTGATATTGGAATTCTTGGGATCATGGCTTTACATGAAAAAGACCACTGGTCTAAGTCAGTGCTCATTGTAGATCAGTACAGATGGACCATTGCTCTTAGTTTCAAACTGTGCAGCATTTGAGACAAGAGACCTTCCCATCCTATTTAGAAATTGGACAGGAATGAAGTAATCTAATCAAAATACAGAATGGGGCCCATACCCTTAAAATCCCTGGATAGTCATCTCTTAATCACTTCCCAGATTTATTTAAGGGAATAAGCAACAGTCACTTACACAGCAAACTTATTCAGTGGAACCAATCTACAGAGTAACATGTGATTGAAATACATTTTTTGTCAGGGCAACCTGGTCTACCCAATTATGGGATGGAGTCTGCTCCATCCCATAATTGGGGAGACCAGGTTGCCCTGACAAAAAACACTTAATCTTTCCCCTGGTATAGCCAACAAAGGGAGGAGAAACTGTGATTTAGAGTTTAATACATCTAACCTAATATCCAAGTGCCCTGGGTTCAAATCCCCAAAGGGTATGTCTAGCTCAGTGATGGCTAACCTTTTTTGCCACCACATGCCGACTTGTGTGCTGGAAATGGCACACAAAACCGTCCCCTGGGGAACTTGCAGCCTCATGGGCCTTTGCACGAGCAGGAGCACTGAAACCCAAAAGACCATTTCAGTATTTGAAAAGCTGCCACAAGAGGAAGGGGTCAATTCATTTTCCAAAGCACAAGAGGGCAGGAGAAGAAACAATGGATGGAAACTAATCAAGGAGAGACATTAAGGAATTTCTGGAATTAAGGAGAAACATTCTAACACTGAAGATAATTAACCAGCGGAACAAATTGCCTTCAGATGTTGTGGGTGCTTCGTCGCTGGAGGTTTTTAAGAAGAGACTGGACAGCCATTTGTCTGAAATGTTATAGGTCTCCTGCTTGAGCAGGGGGTTGGACTACAAGACCTCCAAGGTCCTTTCCAATTATTCTGAATTGAAAAATTCATCAGAAGCGAACTTCCCATCTCTCTAATATTAATTCCATCGCGCAAGCGCACACCGGCACCTGAGTTTCTTGTTGCTGGCATTAGGGTGCACCCGACAAATAGCTGGCCATCATGCATGCATACAATGGAAACCCGGAAGTTCACCAAAATGGTGCTCTTCCAGATTTCAGTGTTCCCATGCACGCAAAGGCGAGCTGGCTGGCTTGTGTGTGTGAACAGGAACGCGGAAGAGGTTGTGCATCCTGTGCAGGATGGCTCTGCATGCTGTTTCCTCCACAGGTGCCATAGGTTCGCCCCCAAGGGGCTAGCAGATTAGAGCTAAATAGCTTGAAATAGATGTATACTGGTCTCCCTTTATTTCTTTGTCAGTAAAACATAAATGTAACACATGTGATTGAAATCTTAATTTGGGGGAGGAGGGGGCTGGAAGATTTGTGGAATGCACAGTGCTCCTTTCCTTTGCCTATTCAGGGTAATATAGGCAATGCTCAGACGATTGCAGCAGACATCTAGATAGGTTGGGCAGCCCAATCTTAACTTGCTCATGTCTTAAAAGCTGCAACGTTCATAACAAAAGACAAGGACACTCTGGCCATTACTCTATGCACAGGCAACTATCTCTAAAAGTAAATAAAGTCCCCAGTGATGACAGATAGGCATTTTTTTTCTTTCACGGTGACAGATAGCCATTCTCTGAATTTCCTCTATATCCCCCCAAACACATTCTATTTCATCAGCCTGATAAGCAGAAGTGATAGCAGATAGAAATCTATGTCAACACAAAAGTAAATTAAAAATGTGGGCCTTTCATCCGATAGAATCTTTTATATAATGTAATTTCTTTGGCTAATGTTCTCTATTTTACTTCAAAATGTTACAGAAAAAAAGTGTCCATGATAGATTATAAAGCAAGCAAGGAAAACAATGTGCATGGATACTGTATCTATGAGGGTAATAATAAAGTGGATGCCCTACTATTTATTAAAAATGTTATTTGTCATTTTTATAGAAATTGTATCTTGTTGCTAGATGGTTTTAAACCAAAGGATCTAAAACTCCGTTAATAGTAGAGAGATGGGCAGTTCACTTCTGATGAATTTTTCAATTCAGAATAATGGAGCTGGAAGGGACCTTGGAGGTCTTCTAGTCCAACCCCCTGCTCAAGCAGGAGACCTATAACATTTCAGACAAGTGGCTGTCCAGTCTCTTCTTAAAAACCTCCAGTGATGAAGCACCCACAACATCTGAAGGCAATTTGATCCACTGGTTAATTATCTTCAGTTAGAATGTTTCTCCTTAATTCCAGAAATTCCTTAATTTCTCTCCTTGATTAGTTTCCATCCATTGTTTCTTCTCCTGCCCTCTTGTGCTTTGGAAAATGAATTGACCCCTTCCTCTTGTGGCAGCTTTTCAAATACTGAAATACTGCTATCATGCCCCCACCTAGTCTTTCTTTTCCCTACACTAGCCATGCCCAATTCTTGCAACCATTCTTCATATGTTTTAGCCTCCAGGCCCTTAATTGCTCTTCTCTGCACTTTTTCCAAAGCCTCCACATCTTTTTCGTATTTTTTTGAAGATTTTGTTTTTGAAGATTAAAATCATTGCTGAATAAGATGTGCTTGCTACATTGTGGGTTTAGTCCAGTGCTTCTCAAATAGTGGGGCGGGCCCCCCAGGGGGGGCGCGAGGCTCCGTAAAGGGGGGCGCGTTTGACCTCGGCAGTTTAGTTTAATTAAGGATTTAATTTTTTTAAAATTTCTAATGCACTTTAAATCTTTTCTGCTACATAAAGCTATTAATAAAGCTATTAATAAAGCTATTCTTTGTTGTAAATTGATCCACATTTCTTTTTTTTTATTCTCTTATACGTTAATAAGGATACAGTGTTATGCAGAGGTGTACTTATAACAATTTTATAGACAAATGATACTATTTACAGTCGCGCGGGGGGCGCGAAATGTTTTCTTCTTCCTAGGGGGGGCATGACAGAAAATAATTGAGAAGCACTGGTTTAGTCTGAATTAAAAAAAATAATTCAAGGAAAGTTTTGTTAAGGGACTGAGATTCAATAAGAAAATTCATAGATGAAAATGTGGACCTTCAAACAGCAATATACTAAAACATTTCTCTTTGTCTTTTGCGGGGTAATACACCTTTCCTGGAATACCATATTTTTCGGAGTATAAGATGCACCTTTTCACCTCAAAAAAGAGGCTGAAAATCTAGGTGCATCTTATACACTGAATACAGCATTTTTTGCCTCCCCAAACTCCACTCCTTTCATCACTTACTTAGATCAACTTATCCTTTTGCTAGAGATTTTGACTTTTCATGCGTGTCAGTTGTTCTATCTGAAAACTTTCTGCTCCATTGGCCTGAAGCCTGTTTAGAAGCATTCAGGTGTGCTGAAACAAAGAATATGAAAAAAATATATGGATATGTGATATTCTGTACCCATTTTCCAAGTGGATTTAAAAAAAAAAAAGTCTCATCAGTCAATTGCTTTTACCTTTACAATGAAAAAATTGCTGCTTTTGTTTTGCTGTATGTGTGCGTACAGGGGAAGTGTGGGAAGTGATTGCTATATGTATGCTGGCAAAGAGTTATCGATCATAGTGTTCTGGAAACAAAGATAAAATTGCCTTTTTGTTTCAATAAATCTTGTCGAAGTGAAAAAAAGATTGTGAAGGCCACATACAGCATTTTAATTTAAAAGTGAACTATGATCAGTAAGTTTCATAAGCAGAAATTAACCATCTCAAAATGTAATGAATTTTCATTCTGAACTATCCTCCAACATATTTTTTCTAGAGTATGTTCAATATTTTCTCAATAGTGGAATCAATGTTTTTTGGTGTTTTGTTTTGCTTTGTTTTTTTAAGACTCAGCAGATTTCTACTTTGCCCAAGACATTAGAAAGCTGCTTCCAGTCACAACATACAACAGAGTCTGAGATATATGAAATCTGAAGTGAAATAAGGAATTATCCTAAGGATTGTCTGTATTTGTGGAATCGGATCATTGGTTTAGTTTAAGATTACCATATTTTTCGGAGTATAAGATGCACCTTTTTTCCTCTAAAAAGAGGCTGAAAATCTGGGTGCGTCTTGAATACAGCATTTTTTGCCTCCCAAAACCCCACCCCCTTGACCAAAATGGCTGTGCCTGGCCTTATGGAAGCTTTCAGAGAGCTCCTGGGGACTGGGGAGGGCAGAAATAAGCCTAAAACGGGTCATTTTTTGCCCCTCCAGCTCCCAGCAGCACTCTATAAACCTCCATAGGGCTATGCATGCAATTTATTTGACAAAAAATGGCCTGTTTTCACGGAGAAAGAGCAGTTTTGGGTTCTACCTACCTACCCCCACACACACACTCTCTCTCCCTACCTACTGTATTTCTCTTATCTCTCTCTATTCCTCTCTCTCTATTCCTTTATCTACCTACCAACCCTCTCTTTCCCTACCTACCTATTGTATTTCTCTCTTTTTCTATTTCTCTCTATCCCTATATTACCTATCTACACACACTATCTCTCCCTACATACCTACTGTATTTCTCTCTCCCTCTCTCTCCCCCTTTACCTACCTACCTACCTACACATACACTCTCCCTACCTACCTACTGTATTTCTCTCTCCTTCTATTTCTCTCTCTATCCTTCTACCTACCTACCTATCTACCTACACACACACACTCCCTACCTACTTACTGTATTTCTCTTTCTTTCTCTCCCTCTCTAGCCCTCTATCTACCTACCTACTTTTTTTATAATTTGCCTTTTCAAAACCTTGGTGCGTCTTATACTCCGGTGTGTCTTATACTCCGAAAAATGCGGTAATCATTCTATTAATCTCCCAATGTATTGGACTACAACTTTCATAACCTAATCACTTAATATATTGCCTGAGCTTGTGCAAACCATGAATAAGAATCAGAATAGAGCTGGGAGAGGCCTTGGAGATCTTCTAGTCCAGCCCCCTATTCAAGCAAGAGACCTGTGGTCTGTGGACCATTGGGAACTGTGATGTCATCACAGAGAATTCATAAAGGCTTGATGTTATGATGTTAAATCTTGAGTTAAGTCTGGAGGAGGGTCTGTGGCCATGGTTTGTGGTCACAAAAGGGGATCTGTGGTGAAGAAAAGGTTCAAAACCACTGTCTTAAATCATCCCAATCCATCCCACTATTTCTTCAAGTTCTCTCTAGCACAGGTCACTTAGGAGAGTTTTATTAAGTCTCAGGATTTAAGCCTGGATGCTTCTGTATGCCTAGCATGCATTCTTCTACTGGGTCCTGAGCCCACTAAGTATTACAAATCTTGAGAACCATTTGACCACTTCATTATACCATGTATCAAAGCACTAACTAGATTTAATGTTGGCAGCTATGTTACAGATAGATTTCTAACTGTGAAGATAGGAAATGTGAGACTACTATGAATAGTAGGGACATAAGCTTACAAATTGCTTTTAGTGGTGTTTTCATAATTAAATCTTTTTAAATTCCATACTAAACTTATCTGATCCTGATATCATAAACAATGTGCTGTGCTATTTGGAATTTATCCATCCACTGGACTTTATATTTCTTTTATATTATGACACATTTCTCAGAAGATTACATTATTTAAAATGTACTTTTAAATATCTATTTTAGTTTTCTTTAAAGCCAAATTAGTGCAAAATGAAAGAGAATTATGAATTAAAACAGGAGAACTTTATATCAGTTGGAAACTATTATCATGATGTGTACTTCCTTTTCAGAATTATAGAACAATAATGTTCATATGAACACTTTCCAGAGAAATAATTATAAGTGGACAGAATTAGAATAATTCTACTGAAAATAATCTGGTAGAATTCCATGCTAATACAATATTCCTTACAATGAGTGAGTGGATACTGTTTTTTGGTTTGCACATGAACAGAAAATGCTTGGAATGATTAAATGTTTCATATATTCAGAATCATATGAGATTAATTTAAGCAGATCCATATAAAAAGTATTGAATAAATCCAGACATTAATAGAGATTTGCAATACAAGGAAGTCCTAATAAATTTGATAAGGTCAGTATCTATGTTTTTGATAAGGGCATTGTCTACACCCCATATTTGGCCTTTAATGTGACTTGCCTATTACAGTTTTGGTTCTGTAACACATCATGTTCATTTTATTAAAACTAATTTAACTGTAATAAAACAAACCTAAGGTCATATTTTTTTCTTTTCTTTTTAGGAACTGAACACTGTCACTTCAATTTAGGCAAGAACCCCTAGAGGTTAAATTTGAAACTGTTTGGGACACGATGAAAGCAGTATTTAGAGGAGAAAGTATTAAGTTGTCAAGTAGGAAATACAGAGAATATAGAAGTAAAATGGAACAGGATACAAGACAGATTAAGGTACTGGAGAACCAATTTTTACTTACAAAAGATAAAAAATGCTTGGAGGAATTGAATTCACTAAAAACTAAACTGATAGAAGAAGATATAGAATTGGTTAAAAAAATATAAGATACTTAAACAGGGATTTTTTTGAATTTAGTAATAAAAACTCTAGGTTATTAGCAAGGATGGCGAAAAATAAAAGTGAAAAGAGAGAAATCGGCTCTTTGATAGATGAAAAAGGTACAAGATGTTATAAGAGACTGGAGAAATGTGAAGTAGTTAGGAAGTTTTTTCAAAAATTATACTCAAAGAAATCAATTGATTTGGAAAAATTGAAAAATCATCTTGAAAAGTATGCTGTGAAAATAGATCAAACATATAAGGACTTGATGGAAGGAGATATTACACATGATGAGATTAACGAAATAATACAAGGGATAAAATTAGGGAAGACTCCAGGTGAAGATGGATTACCTGCTGAATTTTATAAAGATTTTAAAGAAATAATAATACCAAAATTGCAAAAATTATTTAATGGAATTTTACATGGTGGAGAAGTCCCGATGTCATGGAATAGAACGGTAATAACTATAATTCCTAAACCTGATAAAGATTTGGAGAGGATCGAGTCCTATCGACCCATTTCTTTAATTAACCAGGATGCCAAAATATTTACTGCCATTATAAGTAATAGGTTAAATAGATTTATAGGTAAGTATATAAGCTATAATCAGGTAGGTTTTGTTAAAGGTAGATATATGAGTGATATAATTAGAAGACTATTAAATATTATAGATGTAGCTGAGAGTAATGGGGATAAAATAGGTATAGTATCACTAGACATTTTTAAAGCCTTTGATTCTGTACAATGGGAAACTATTAAGGTAATTATTGAGGCATTAGGCTTCGGTAATAGGTTTATACATGTTATTTCAAAATTGTATCAAAAAAGTAGTGCAAAAGTGAAGGTGAATGGAATAATGACGGGAGAGATTAAATTGGAAGCAGGTACGAGACAGGGATGTCCCTTGTCCCCAACATTATTTTTATTAATTATGGAAGTTTTGACTAAATTGATAGAAAAAGATGAAGAATTGGAAGGGTACAAGGGATATAAGATAAATTTGTACGCGGATGATACCTTGATTATTTTGAAAGATATAGAGAAAGATTTGAAGAGGATAAATAAACATTTGAAAGAATTTGAAGAAATGACAGGTTTAAAGGTAAATTGGTCAAAATCTGAATTATTAATGAACAAAAATGATAAGGAGTGGGAGAGTATGCAAGAACAATTTGGGATAAGAATCAAAAATACACTGAAATATTTGGGAATAACACTTTCACTTAAAGTTAGAGAATTGAAAAAAATTAATTATGATGTGATGTTGGATGAAGTAGAGAAGAAGATAGATAAATATAAGGAGATAAAGTTGTCTTGGTTTGGCAGAATTGCAATGTGTAAGATGATGTTGTTACCAAAGTTTAATTTTTTATTTGAGATGCTACCATTAAATTTGACAGAGAAGGATATGGAAGGATATCAGAAGAAATTAGATAAATTTTGCAATGGTGGGAAAAGACCTAGATTAATGAAGAAAATGTGGTATCAAAATCAAAAGGAAGGTGGATTGGGAATTCCCAATCTACTTAATTATTATTGGGCCTATAATATTCGAACTGTAATAAAAATACTTAAAGGAGGAGATGGTCATTGGGGAGATCTAGAGTTAAAGGATATAAAGAGATTTGGCCCTACATGGTTTTTAGATAAAATAAAAACAAAAAAGGTAATTAACAGTTATTGGTTAAAGGGATTGAGCAAAATTTGGAATAAATTCGTTAAAATATTGATTCCGGATATATCCTTCTTGGGGAAGACACTTGGAAGTTGGCCGATTAAAACCAATATAAGTCGAGAGAAAGTAATTGAAGATGACAATATAGGAAGTATAGTAAATTGGTTAAGAGCATTAGAAATTGAGAGTAGAAAAAAAGAAATAATTGAAAAATTGGAACTGAATTGGTTTGAGAAAATACAGATAGAAAAATGGTCTACGGAAGTAAGGGGAACATGTAAAATAGACAGAAATAAGACTGAATTTGAAAGTTTAGTATCTCAAATTATTAAGGATGAAATTGGGTTAAAGGGACTCGTTAGTAAGATATATAAGATTATAAACTTTGATGGAAATCCACAAATGGTAATGAAGACGAATTGGGAGGAAGAGTTTAAGATTAAAATATTAGACTTGGATTGGAATGTGAATTGGAAAAGTCGAATTATGAGGATTATGTCTATAAGGATTAAAGAGCACAACTTTAAGGTAGTTTGGAAATGGTATTGGACTCCATTAAGGTTATCATTGATGGATAAAAAAATCAGTAATAAATGTTGGAGATGTAATATGGAAGTGGGAACTTATGAACACATGTGGTATAAATGTGGAAAAATTAAAAAGTTTTGGCAACAATTGGAGGAAATGATGTTTGAAATGATGAAGAAAAGAATAACTTTGAGATCAGAATCTATATTACTACTGATAATTAAGGAATTAGAATTAACAAAATATGAGAAAGAATTGATTAGAATTATGATTATAATGGGTAGAATTATAATAGCAAGATACTGGAAAATAGAGGCAAGTATTAAAATAGAAGAGTGGTATTGTGAAATGTGGAAATTAGCTTTAAATGATAAAATGACATGTGATATTAAATTTAGAGAGGGGGTCTATAAAAAAGACATTTTCTGGAAGATTTGGAACCCATTTGTGGACTATGCACTTGGAACTTTGGATGCCTCGACACCTGTACCCAGAGAACGTGGATTTTGGAGATCTTAAAGACAATTGAAGATATCCGAAGAACCAACTCTTCCTTTCGTTTTGTATAGCACTGGGTGGACTATTGTAAAAAAAAAAAAAGTAAATTTTATGTTTATATGTATAACTTGTGGAAAATTATAATAAAAAAAACTATTAAAAAAAACCCTAGCTGGCTAAAATTAGGAAAAAATGGGTCAGAAAGTATAAGAAATAATGCAATACAATAGAAAGATAAGTGACAAACAAAGTGGAAAGTAAAGGAAATTATTAGGTTCAATTATAATGTAGGAATGCCAAGGAGTAGAGTATAGGCACTTGATGGACTTTCAGATACATAGTTAATCCAACATTTCAGTGACAAATAAACCAGTCTTTTATTCTCCCTGCAGCTGGTAAATATTTACTAGGTAAAATATTGCATTACCTTTCTTTGATATAGTGCATTGGGTAGTATTCTAAGATGTTTCATGGGTGCCATTCTGGACAGCAAAATTATTCACTCTATTTACATTTAAATAAATATACGTAACGGTAAATAGAGGTTTTAGTATCAAGTTCAATGGTTGACAATATATCATCCAAAGGAGCTATTTGATAGTGTTTCATTAAGGTGAAAGGAAATTTTGTTACTTAACCTCAGAGCAAGACAGCTTACTTCAAATGAGAAGCTTCCTATAAAGTCCAATGACCTGACCTGTTATGGATTTCTTTATGGTGATTCCTCACTATCCATACTAAGAACATTCAGGGAAGTAAGTTTATTTAAAAGAAAATTAAGAAAATGGTCCTCCTTCCAAGAGAATTTAACCCAAAGAATGAAAAATTGTCCAAAAAAGTAAAGTACTGAAGTAACACAAAGAACTGCTATCAAAAGAAATTGATACCATATACCAGTGGTGTCCAAACTTTTTTCAAAGAGGGCCAGATTGGATGAAGTGAACGTGATGGAGGGCCGAACATTTTTCCGAACATTCTTTGAACCATTACAATTAAATGCAAATAAATTATTTTATGCCAAGTTAATTGCAAATGACATACTTTTCATTTCATAACATTAAGATCAACTGACAGTTGAGTTTTCACAATGTATTGAAAATAAATTTTAAAAAAACTTACCTACCTCTTTCTCTCTTTCTTCCTCTCTCTCTCTCCATTTCTCTCTCTCTTTCTCTCTTTCTTTCTCTCTCTCTCTTTTTCTCTTTCTTTCTGTCTCTCTTTCTTTCTCTCTCTCTCTCTCTCTCTTTCTTCCTCTCTCTCTCTCTCTCTCCATTTCTCTCTCTCTCTTTCTCTCTCTCTCTCTTTCTCTCTTTCTTTCTGTCTCCCTTTCTCTCTCACTCTCTCTCTCTCTCTTTCTCTCTCTTTCTTCCTCGCTCTCTTTCTCCATTTCTCTCTCTTTCTTTCTCTCTCTCTCTCTTTCTCTTTCTTTCTGTCTCTCTTTCTTTCTCTTTCTTTCTCTTTCTCTCTTTCTCTCTGTCACTGTGTTTGTGTGTCTGTCTGTCTGTCTCTCACTCACTCACTTAATCAGTCTCTATCTATCTGTCTCTCCCTCCCTCTCTCTGTCTCTCCCTGTCTCTGTGTGTGTCACTCTCTCTGATTCTCTCCCTCCCTCCCTCTCTCTGTATGTCTGTCTCTCCCTCTTTCCCCGTCTGTCTCCGATTCAATCCCTCCCGGTGTCATTCTCTATCTGTGTCTCTCTCCGTCTCTCTCCCTCCCTCTCTTTCTCTCTGTCTCTGTCTGTCTCTCTGTCTTTCCCTCCCTCCCCTTCTGTCTCTCTCTGTGTCTGTCAGTCACTCCGGTTCTGAAGCCGCGCGTCCGTCTTCCCTGCCTGAAGCCCCTGCCGGGCGACCTTGTGCGGCGAGAGCTGCACGTTCTGGGGCTGCGTGGCTGGGAGGGAGGTGAACGCGCGGCCCCAGAACGTAAGCTGTGGTGCCCGCCGGAGGGAGCCGCGATGGAGCCACGACCGGCTTCCCTGCCTGATGCAGGCAGAGAAGCCGGTCGCGTCTCCATCGTGGTTCCCTCCAGCAGGCACCAAGCGGACGTTCTGGGGCCGCGCGTTCACCTCCCTCCCAGCTTCGCAGCCCCAGAACGTGCAGCGATGGAGGCGCGACCGGCTTCCCTTCCACAGCCTCGGTGGTGCTTAAGATAACGGTAGCCTTGGGTGCTCACCCCGCCTGCTCCCTCGCCCGCTGCGGGAGGAGGCGTCCGTAACCTCTGTCCACCTCCCGTCCACCTCCCTCCCAGCCACACAGCCCCAGAGACAGAGGGAGAAAGGGAGGGCCACATTTACACAGAGCAGGGAGGGCTGTTGGAGGGCCGTATTAAACTGACCCCTGGGCCGCAAATGGCCCCCGGGCCGGACTTTGGACATGCCTGCCATATACCAATATCAAAATTTTCAGCATTTAAGTTCTTAGACTAATACCACACCAATATATATATATAGTTGGCACAGCCATGGAGCTCTAGGATGAAAACCATTGTTACATTTTTGCACAAGCTTCTCTTTCTTTTTGTGCCCTTCCCCCCTTATGCGTCTCTTTGTCATCACTATTGAAATGTATATTTTCAACAACCAGGAGCCGAAAATAGAAGGAGGTAATTTTTTTTTGTTACATTTGAGCTTCCAGATTTCTATCTAAAGCTCAGATAAAAGCAACTAAGAGGGTCCTTGGAGAGGTTCTTATTTGCAAGACTATATATGAGTCTGAAGGAAGATGGTGGCTCAGTGGCTAAGACACTGAGCTTATAGATAAGGTCAACAGTTCAGTGGTTCAAATCCCTAGTGCCACATAACGGAGTGAGCTCCCATTACTTGTCTCATCTTATGCCAACCTAGCAGTTCAAAAGCATGTAAAAAATGCAAGTAGAAAAATAGGGATCACTTTGTGGGAAGGTAACAGCCTTTTGCATTTAGTCATGCCGGCCACTTGACCATGGAGACATCATTGGAAAGCTCTGACTCTTTGGCTTTGAAATGGAGATTCACCCCCTAGTCGGAAAGGACTAACACACATGTGTGGGGGAAACTTTACCTTTGTATGAGTAAGATTTAAAACAAATTCTTCATGTGATCCAGATGGGAACAAATGTGACTTTTATCAAGATTATGGACAAAACAAGTGGTAGCTAGAACTAACACCAGCTGGATTTTTGCCCAATTATTCAATATAATTCAGAATCTTTAAAATTCAACTGCTTGGATTTATCTGTTCTTCTGTGCTTTCATTCTTCTGCCATTGCTGGACATAGATTAGTTCTTGGCATGATTACTCATTGTTGTTTAAATTGTTAGGATTTGCTTGCCTTTCACTGTTTTGTCCTCCCTATAGGGAAGTAGTGTTGTTTTATTGTTGGTTTTGCATTGGAGGCTAAAAGACAGCGATGGCGAACCTTTTTAGACTTGCGTGCCATAAGGGGGGGAGTGCAGGGGGTGGTGCATAGGCATGCTGCACCCATAATGCAATGTGCGCCCCCTCCTCCAGCATGCATGCACACATGACAGGTGCTCCCCCCATTTTTACATGCATTTTTTGCCTCCCCAGGCTCCAGAGGCTTTATAGGAGCCTGGGGAGGGCGAAAATAGCCTCCCCTCCTGAAACCTCAGGAGGACTAAACACGACCCTATGAGCAAACCAGAAGTCTGTTCCCGAACTTCATAGGGCCAGTTTTAGTCATCTGGGACCTTCGGGTGGCTTCCCTGAAGCCTCTGGAGGGCTTAAACCAGACCTATGAGCAAACTGGAAGTCCATTCCCAAACTTCCAGTTTGCCCTTAAGGCCATTTTTTTTGCACTCTGGAGCCTCTGGGGGGCCTCCAGGGGAGCGGTGGGAAGCTGTTTTGGCTTTAAGAATCAGCTGGCCAGTGTGCACATGCCCGCTGGCCAGCTGACAGGGCAATGCCTCACGTGCCCTGACAAATAGCTCCATGTGCCACCTGTGGCACGCATGCCACAGGTTTGCCGTCCCAGCTATAAAACATTGGCAATGGAGCAGCTTAATGCTCCCTGATTTGCTCTGCCTCTTTCATTCTTCCAGAAAAAGTAACAGAAATATCACACCTTGAGTGAGCAAACCTGATGTAAACTAACTAGACTGTGGATTAATACCTATGTAAATGAATCATAACACTAAAGGAATGTGTATTTGATAAATGTACAAATCTTATGATTTATTTAGTGTTTCAACCATTGTTTGAGGACTAAATATTGTCTTGTACTTTAGAAATAAACACAGCAGTGGGAAAAATGCTTCTGGTTGTTTATCATGATTTGACATGAGATAAATTATACCATAAAGAGCTGGTGTAAGAGAATTGCTTTTCTGTCCAACCTTCAACATCACGCTACTGAAGACTGATATTAATAAGTATTCATTTGATTAGAAAGAAAAAGGGGGGGGGATTATTAAAATTCAATTTGGGCAGGTTTTTTTATATGGACTCCACGCAGATCATAAAATAAATAAATTTTAAAAAATCAACACCTTTAAAAGCTGCAATTGAAACTTTCCCGAGTAAAAATTGCATTATAGCTACAGCAAATGATACCTGTAGGGAGAAGGTGGGGAAGTGTGGAGAGATAGGCACTAAGAACTGACAATAAACAGGCCATTATATTATTAAGTGAGCATGCATAGTATTATGCCCAACATGGAGCAGTAGTAATAATAACCCTTCCTGTTGTGATGCCTAGGAGACAGGCATTGCCAAACATCAGCTTTTGCACATTAAAGCTCAATTTTAAAATCTACCGAATAGATGATTCAGTTAGAAGAAGAAAGAGATAAATAGAAGTTGGTTTATCCTTGGAGTCACCTACAAGCCTCTTGATTGCATAATGGGTGCCATCTTTCAACAGGCAAGGGCCACATGTTTGGAAGAACTGAGAGCCTCACTCTTCATTCAGATGAGCAGGGTTGAATATGGAGAAGTGTTTTCTTTCTTTATTCAACATGTTGTAGCCCTATCTAGCTGATCTTGGCTAATCTTGAAAAAAGCTAAGCGGGGCCAGAGTTAGTTAGTGTTTAGAAGGAATTCCCCCTAAAAAATTTCAGAACTGTAAGTCAGAGTAGGTAATCAAAACATGATATTTAATGGCAAGACACTTCCATATTTTTGCTAAGAAAATACTAGAAACATGTAAGAACAAAGATTGATTTGAGAGAGTATTTCACTTCTTTTCCTTATTTTCAGACTTACACTATAGATCAGGGGTGGCGAACTGTGGCTCTTTTATGACTCATGGACTGCAATACCCAGAATTCCTGAGCCAGCCATGCTGGCTCAGGAATTCTGGGTAGTGAAGTCCATGAGTCATAAAAGAGCCACAGTTCGCCACCCCTGCTATAGATCATGGGTATCAAACTTGCAGGATCACATTGCTGTCACATGATGTATTGTGACTTTTTTCCCCTTCACGGAGCTGGGGTGGGAGTGGCCCTTGTGTGACGTATCCATCCCACAGGCCGCCAACTTGACACCCCTGCTGAAGTTCATTTACTTTCAAATTCAGAAGATCGGGTAGTTGAAATATAACATCTCAGTAACTGTGATCAGAGGAGTAGTGGGGTGGGGGTTTAAAGCTTACAAAATTGGTTAGAATGGCCAAATGATTCTCTGATGGTTCCTCCCTCTGCTAAACTATGATAGCCCTTTTCACAGACCTCTTAATCTGTTGAGCATTCTACTGTTACGTATTCAAACAACATGACCACATTTGCTATCTTGCCACCTTCTTTCTAGTATGTAAATCTTCCTAGAGCCACATTGTCCTTCTGGCAAAACTGATCAAAGAAACATTTTGATGAGTCTAAGTAACCCACAATCACAATGCTTTGCCTGTAGAAAGGACACAAAATACTCTTTGCTGACTAATAGGTAGAGGGGAGTAGAGAACTTCTGACAAAGCTTGCACAGCTGATAGGTTGCCTATTTCAGTCTCAAATTCTGATAAAATAAGATCAGTCAACCTGACGGATTAGATCTCTTCAGATACCAAAATAAATGTTGAAGTGAACAGAAAGTTGTGTCCGTTGGTGAATTCAGTTACCGTGTTGCATCAAAATGTAGTTATACTCACCACTGCAACCAATATATTATGAAGGCTCAATGTCCTGAATTGAAAGATTTTGAAAATATTAAAATTCTTGGTTTTTAGTGGAATTCGATGTTGGACTGTAAAATGAATGTTTTCCTACTATCTTAACTGTCAGGACCACAACTCATGGTCCATGAGGAACTTCAGCAAATTGCAGTTACTGATACATTTTTTTCAATATTAAATCAATATCCACAAGATCAATGGCTCTCAGTCATAATAGGATAAAAATTGAGAGTGGATGGAAATTGTTTTACAAAGAAAACATGATATCAGGTAAATTTTCCATATCTAACTGTAACTTTTTTTGGATTTTTAAATTTTATTTCTCAGAATAAGAGAATTTACAGAGCTCAT
Source organism: Rhabdophis nuchalis (assembly GCA_039707465.1). Classification (NCBI taxonomy): domain Eukaryota; kingdom Metazoa; phylum Chordata; class Lepidosauria; order Squamata; family Natricidae; genus Rhabdophis; species Rhabdophis nuchalis. Next base: position 288,524,353 of record CM077643.1, read on the forward strand.
AACTATATATATTTGTGTATGTATGTGTGTGCCTGTGTACTGTGTACACAGTATTTCTGTGGTATTAAAAACTTTATTTTCTTTATTTTCTTTTTAAAAAATCTAATCAGTTTTATTTTAATTCATTTTGTAATCTATATCTCATTAAATTTCATTAACAAATCAATTTAGAATTGAAATTTAAGCAAATCCCAATAGAAGCAAACTGAGTACATCATTCCACTGTTCCCAGTTCACCTAAAATAGGCCTAATCTTACCAACTTTTCTTGTAAAGTGTCTTCATTACAGATTTAATAATAATAATAATAATAATAATAATATTATTATTATTATTATTATTATTATTATTATTATTATTATTATTATTATTATTTATTTATTTATTAAATTTATAGACCGCCTCCTCTCCCCGAAGGGACTCGGGGCGGTGTACAGGAAAAATTAAAAAGCATCTAAAAACATACAATACATACATAATTAAAATCGAAATTAAATAACCCTGTACTAAAATTTGTAAACATTAAAAATTGTATCCCATTAAAACCAAATAAACAATTTAAATTACAGACTCGGACGAGGAGCATAAATTAGGCCAAGCCGGCCTGATGGAACAGATACGTTTTGACTTTTTGGCAGAAGGAGCGGAGGTCCATGGTAGTTTTAATATCGGGGGTAGGTCGTTCCAGAGGGTCGGGCCCATCACAGAGAAGGCCCTTCCCCTGGGCGTCGCCCGCTGGCACTGCCTAGTGGACAGCACCCGGAGAAGTCCCTCTCTGTGGGAGCAAATCAGCCGAAGGGATGTATGGGGCAGGATACGATCCCGCAAATAACTAGATCCTGTGCCATGGAGCGCTTTAAAGATGGTGATCAACATTTAAAAGTATTTAAATTTTTAAATTACTTTAAAAGTATTTAAAATTTAAAAGTACAAATTCAGTTCATAATTTTATTTAGATCAGTGAAACCATGTCATAATGTGGAAACAAATAGTCCACTAACCCAGATGCATTAGGCATCAAAACTAAGATAGCCTTTTTTTTCTTTTTAAAAAGGTTTCTTTTCTTTTCTTTCTTTTTTTCAATCTGGAGTTCTGCTGAATTGCTACCAACTATAAACAAAGCAGATTTTATCATAAATAGATCTTTCTGCTCATACATTGAAACAGCTGAATTTCAATCCTTCTAAAAGGTTTTCCATTTTGAGAAATTCTGTTCATTGCAGTCAAATGCCTCTTACAATTCCATGTTTTTAAATATATTATACTGGGAGAATCCAAAGAGCTGCAACACTCAATCTTTAAAAATTTTCACTAGCAAAGTACTGCTTATTATTACAATGCTTAGTTTTCTTGGGGATGTGAAAGATACAGCTGAAATATGTGCCATCTATCTTTTTGGTGATGACTCAACTTTAAATATTTATTGCAATATAAATATGTTGTTTGAACGGCTAGGTTTTTTTTAAGAGTATAATATAGTTGAAATGAAAATGACCTTAGTCTGCAAATTTCAAGCAGAATTTAATGACACTAAATAGAACAATAGTTTTATAATATCCTATCCCTTTCAGAAGCTCGTTAGCACTCAAAACAAAACAAAATACAATAGTAGTTCATCTTTAAGTCTTCTTTTAAATTAATTTTTATTGTTAATGTTTATTAAATTTGTATACCGCCCTTCTCCCTTGCAGGACTCAGGGCACTGAACAGGCATCAATAAAACAGTACAAATCATCAATATATAAAATACTTTAAAATGGCATTAAATTGGGGGCCTGTTTTAAAATCCAAATAAAACTAAATAAAATCAATTTAAATCAATTTAAAAAACTACGCCAGGCCGGCCGCACGGAATAGATGCGTTTTCAAAGCCCTACGGAAGAGACGTAGGTTAGTGGTCGTACGTAGGTCGAGGGGCAGGTCATTCCAGAGGGCAGGGGCTGCCACAGAGAAGGCTCTCCCCCTGGGGGTCGCCAGCCGACATTGTTTGGCTGACGGCACCCTGAGGAGGCCCTCTCTGTGGGAGCGAACTCGGTGGGAGGTATTTGGTAGCAGGAGGCTACCAAATATTGAAGAATATTTAATAGATTTTTTTAAAAATGCAAGTTTTTTTAAAAAGAAAGGGGACAAAGCAGAGAAAAGTAATTAGTATTTAAAACAGACAGAAAACAAGAAAGAAAGAAAGAAAGAAAGGAGAGAGAGAGAGAGGGGGGGGAGAGAAAGAAAGAAAGAAAGAAAGAAAGAAAGAAAGAAAGAAAGAAAGAAAGAAAGAAAGAAAGAAAGAAAGAAAGAAAGAAAGAATTCTGATATGCCTTACTCGGTTATAAATGTATTTATATTTCGTCTTCTCTTGTTTTAGTTACACCATGGCTATCTTCATTCCAAGGTCCACACTTTCTGGTTATATTTGTTCCCATTTTCAGCAAAAAGTCTAGAAAGAGTTTTCAGTCAGTAACAAATGTAGTTATTATCTTTTCCCTAATAAAACTAGGCAGTTTTGCCATCTCTGCAATTTCTGTAATCTTGATCACCATTCCTCCATTGTAGATATTTCAGAATATTCCATCTTTGTGAATATAATAATCTCACTGTCATTACCATGTACAAAAACAACCTCTTAGAAGTTTGTTCCCCTAGTTTTCAATCTATTAGTTTCAGCAATAGAAGTTCTTGCTTTCAGTTGAATTTTTAACTTTCACATTGTGCATTGATATAAGTATTTAAATCAAAAATTTCTAGCTTTTTTTAGAAGTCCTCCAAGCATGATAAAGTGACCCTTCATGTTTTCCACATTTCCATCTTTCAGTCTTCTAAAGTAGATTATATCTGATCAATTTACAGTATTTATATTCTTCTTATTCTGTTTGGAGTTCTATATTAAGTTTTAAAGAAGAGATTAGATAACCATTTGTCTGAAGTGGTGCAAAGGGTTTCCTGCTTAGGGGATTGGACTAGTAGACCTCCAAGGTCCCTTCCAAAGCTGCTATTCTACTCTACTCTACTCTACTCTACTCTACTCTACTCTACTCTACTCTACTCTACTCTACTCTACTCTACTCTACTCTACTCTACTCTAATATTTTACAAATATTACTGTAAATCACAGAAGTCTATGTCCCAAAACAGCAGTGAAAGATACTAAAACATGTAATGCAGTGGTTAATAAAGGTAGCAAGTAAAAGTATACAATGAAATCGTTTCAAATAAGAATCACTTCACAGGCTTCTAGAACATTACTCATGAGACAGGATGTTCAAAGGGGGTGAGGTTAGAACTTAAGTATCAACATCAGAATGTCCTTTCTCTGGTCCTATGTCAAACAGATTTCAAGAATTTGATAGTGGTTGAGAGAGTACAGAGAGACTATCAGCTCTCTTTAGTTCTGCTGATAAAAGAAGTTCTATTAGAACAGTTGTCCTCAACCTTCCCAATGCCATGACCCTTTAATATAGTTCCTCATGTTGTGGTGACCCCCAACCATAAAATTGGTATCTCGGTTCCTAAGACCATCAAAAATATGTGTTTTCTGATGGTCTTAGGTGACCCCTGTGAAAGGGTCATTCAACCCCCAAAGGGGTCACAACCCACAGGTTGAGAACTGCTGCATTAGAAGAAAATGAACATTCCATTATGCAGAATTGAGAAATACTTTACTGTTGGGGAACATTTAACACTATTTGTTGTGTGACAACCAGTTTTTGATGATCTGTGGCTTTTTATAAGATGATCCCAATGTCACGTGACATGAAATATCAATTAAATAGACATCTGATTCATTTTTGATGAATCAGATCATTCCCCATAAATCCCTGTACTGTTTATCAACTCAGTTGCTACCAGCACTAGTAACAAAATCCTCATCTTTAGTAAGTTCTTTTTAATTTCTTCCATACAATTCCATTTCTGAAGTATTGGTTAAAGGCAATTGTTTGCCTTAAATATTAAATTTTTTTATTTTATTATTTAATCTTTAAGGAAATGAATTTGGAATTGGAAAAATGCAATATTCATCATTTTTATTTGTATAAAGCTTAGGGATCCCCCCCCCCCCGTAGGGATAGAATTTAAACTATACTTACATTTTAATTTAAAACCAATTCTTTCTCAATATAATTGTACCTATTTTATCTTTCAAAGATCATCTGTGAGTTTCATACATATTTCTCAAATGTGAGTGAATTGTAACTTTGAACTTTAGATCATTAATTATGGTTTTCAATAATAATGTAATTGAATTTAAAATATAATTCTAAGGTGTAAAATTGCCCCTTTTTCAGATAAATATGTTGTTGGGGCATAGTTAATAAAAGAACATTTTCATGATAAGAACTGTGGTGGAGCAGTCATTGGAATGCAGTATTGCAGGCTAATTCTGCTGACTGCCAGCAGTTCTATTCTCACTGGCTCAAGGTAGACTCAGCCTTTCATCCTTCCGAGGTTGGTAAAATGAAGATCCAGACTATTGGGTGGCAATATGCTGACTCTGTAAACCACTTAGAGAGGGCTGTAAAGCACTGTAAAGCGCGGTATACAAATCTAAGTGCTATTAAATTTTGTTCAAAAATTTATCTTTAAAATACTCTTCCATTTATCATAATTGACCAATTGACAAAGACAAAGATATGTAATCTGTTAATTTCCTTTGTCATTTTTTCCCATAGCTATTATTGCCGTATCACCATCAAAATCCGGTGAACTCATTTTAAAAGCAATGCTTGTTGTTCCACTGCCAGTATGGGGTTAGCATGCACCACCAAACAACATAAACCAGCATTAAAGCTAAATTCTGCTAATCGGATTACATTTTGTGCCCCATCAGATTTGGATGATTGCATTATATGAGAAAACAAGTATTGAAGAAAAATCATATTTCACAGTACCGTGCACTATGCTTTTTCCCTTCACACCAAAAAAGTGGCTTTGAAACTAATCAATTAATCCCCTGAAAATAAATGGCTTTGCCATTAGGCAATTTGATACTTCCTTTTGGAAGTAACAGGGAGATAAGTCAGAAGTCCGTGGCCCAAAATTCTTTAAATGTTCACAAAACAAAATGATTGTTTTTCCATTGTAGCAAATAACTACAACTTCTGAAAAAATAGTTTTTATGAAGAAGTAATAGTTTTCTAACCTGCTTAGGGGAAACAAGACTACATTCCAATCTCAGAAAATTATGTTTTCTAAGGTGCAAACAAAGTATATTATATTCCATGGCTAATTTTTATGTGGCTTGAATTTTGACATTCCATTCCCATCCCATTCAAAGAAGAGGACTCTCTTTCACATAATCTTCACCCTGAGAAAATGTTGTTATTATGGTCTCCTCTGATCTGCTAAAGCACACTCCACTGCAGCACAATGGGCAACAATCCATCATTCCACCACTGATCATCCATCAATGTTCATTAAACATAATGTGTATTCATGAAGGTATACTGATTGGGAAATAAGTGTTTTAACAGCATGTTGAAACCAAACTGCATTTAAATAATCCATATAATTGGGAAATCTGCATAGAAAAAAAGTGCACATTAGATAGTGGGGAGGTGGTTTTTTTTTGGTACCTTAAAGTAAGTGTTGAATCCTGATGACTGCCTGAACTAGACCATACATGTTTTCTTGATAAGATTTCAGAAGTGGCTTACCATTGACTTCTTCCTAAGACTGAAGAAAGAGTCTATCTCAAGTCACTGGATTTGGGCCTAAGTGGACTAATGCTTCTGGTAACCCGGTTTTTAGACTGATACGTTAACCACTGCAACAAACCATGGGGGGCGGGGGGGATGAACATTATCTTTGTGTTATAGAAGCATGTGTACTCTTCATTGATTGAATGTATTATCAAATTGGTGTCAACTTTCAGCAATCACATAGACAGATTTTCCCAGTGATAATCTCTTCCCCAATCAATCTCCTCAGATTTTCCAATGGTACACCAATCACCACTGTAATTGAACCCATCCACCTTGTTGTCTTTCATTCTCTTTTCCTTTGCCCTTCACCTTTTTTTAGCATTATATACTTTTCCAGAAGGCTAGGCATAATGTGTAGGATAATTTGAACCTTGTATGCCTCAAAAGGGGACCTATTTATTTGTTTCCTTGGCTCTCATGGTATTTTCAGGAACCATCTCCAAATACCAAATCTCAAATGTGTCACTACTGTTCCCATCCTACTTCAAAATCTAATTTTCATTTCCATAGAGTGTCACGGGAATACTATTGCTTGTACATTGTAGGTGTAGACCTAAAATGGCATCTGAATCCAAATCTGTTGGCCACTTTGTCATTCTCCAGATTTACTGCATCCTTTGGCTAGAACCTTTGCTGATTTTTCCTTTGTTGCTTTGTTGTTCCATCAACCCATGTAGTCTTCTGACGTAGTGATCTAACTTCACTTGTGTTGGAGAGCATATCTCATAAGGTATCATGAATGTTGACATCTCTCCTATGCAAAATTTCAATATACTCCTCCCATCTTTCTTTGACCTTCCTTGAATTAATTATTTTCTGTGCATGGAGTCTTTTAGCATGGCAGCTAAATTTTGGAATCTCTGAGTTTGCAGATCTTTTAGAGAATTTTCTTATTTTTCCTTGTAGCTTTCCATTTTCAATGTGTTTGCAGATGTTTGCTGTAATACTGCTTTGTGTGTCTTCTGCCAGATCACTGAAATTGTTTGTTATATTTCTTTCTGAATTCTTTATCTTCTTTGGTCTTGGCTTTCCTCCACTTTCCACTATTTGTTCTGACATTCAGATTGCCTTCTTTTATTTCTTGGTGTTTAGCTGTCTCTTTTCACATTCATTCTTAACAATGTCATTGATTTCATTTCACAATTTATCTGGCTCCCAGATAAAGGGGTTCAGGACTTCAAAGTGATTCCCAATGTTCTCCTTAAAAATGCTGGTATGTGGTCAAGATTCTATTATTAAAAACTGCTGACTTCCCTGTTCCATTTTAGTTTAATGTGGAATTTGAATTTGAGCAGTTTTTGTTCTGTTCCATAATCAGACCTGGCCATGTCTTTGCTATTATAATTTTAACATTTCAAGTTTGAAGCTTCTAAATTCCACAATGACTCTGGGTGAATGACAATTAAGAAAGAATTAAGAACAAATTAATACATATCAAAAGAAAGGGGAATACAACCAATCAAGTTGTTCTACATTTTTAATAATTAAATTGATTTCTGTGCAATTCATCTGGAGAGAGGGAGGGAGGGAGAGAGGGAAGGAGGGGGGGAGGGAGGGAGGGAGGGAGGGCGTATTTATTACCAGGCTAAGTAACATCTTCAGTGGAGTTTAAGGGACAAAATGTTGGGAAACCAACCCATAAGCTCAGAAATGAACCCTTACCCTTATTCTACACCTGAGCTGCAGGTATTGCCACTACAGATATTCACCATTGCAAAGATAGATAGGTAGATGGATGGGTGGGTGGGGGGATGGTCAGATGGATGGACAGACAGACAGACAGACATTGTTTTAGCTGAATTAGCAATAGAAAAAAATGGCTTGCCAGAAATTATCCTGGGCATCAGTAATAGATTTTTATCATATTAAAAGGTTGTCTATGAAGTCTAATGGATATTATTCCATTCTTGCTTGCACTAGGGCCAAATACTCTTTTTGCTGTACCTTCCTAACTATGAGTCCAGGGCCCTTCCTTCTTTGTTTTACTAAATAGTGTGCTTTTCTCACTGTAAGGTCCAATTCCAATTTTAGTTTGTTGATGCTTAATGCTTAGTTGATTTACTTCTTTTTCCTTTATGATAGGCTTTCTCACATCTATGTTTCTTACATTCGTACATATTCTTTCTCTAAGTTTCTCTTTGTGACTTTGGGTGGTTTTTTTTCTTTTTACATAGCAACATCAGAAACTAGATAAGTCAAAAGCTTTAATTTAGTCACCATTATTTTGAAAGATCCTCAGCACTTTCTCAATAACACATTGAGTGCCATCTGACCTGAGGCCCATATCCTGGCATTGTATCATCAATCAGTTTATATTTTCCATCCATGTGGTTTTCTTATTAAATCACAAGAATGGTTTACAATTGTCTGTAATGATGCTTCTGTTGCTCTCACCAAAGTGAGCTTTCACCTCTAGCATTTTCCTATATCACTGCTAACCAGTATAGGTCTTTGGTTGTTTAAATTGGACATGTAAGATGACCTTCATGCTTTTGGGAACATGGCACTGAAATCTGCATAGCAGTTGTGAATTCTTCCATTTTTTAAAATCACGTATTCATTTTGAAAATTGACAACAGTTATATACATTACTCACAGAGAAGGCTTTAGACTAATTCAGCTACCTATTAGAGAATAATGTGAATAATGTACTCTTCCAATGAGTTCATATTTCTTAGTATTTCAACTACATTTTCTCCATGTTTCTCAACAATCACACAGCAACTTAAACCTAAAATGGATTGGTTTACATTCTGTACGAATATGAATGTCATAATAATCAGGTAGGCAACATATTAGAGTGCCAAGGTCATCTTCTGTATTTTCTAAAAAAAGAGAGAGAATTGGGTTCATCCATCTGCCTCGTTGATAAACATTTCAAAATACTTATGGATGCATAATCTGCTAAATACAATTCTGTGAAAAATGCACAAATTGTGTTGGAATTTCTATGGAATAATTCCATAATATCAGCATTAACCTCCTTCAATGAAGCAGTATTTTTAGAGTGGGGAGGTTGGGTAAAATAAATTTAGTATTAATTAAAAATATAGAAAACAATGGAAAACAATTTCAACTCCTCCTGAAAGTCACTATTTTTGAGAAAGAGAATTGTGAGGACTACTTAAATTGAGATGCAGCCAATGAAAGTTCATCAGAAGATTCAACATTCATCCCATGGATTAAACATAAACCAAGCATTAGCATTTGTTACTTAACTCTTTCAATTCTAAAATATAAAAGTCACATGTTTTTCAAAGTTACATTGGCACTGAAAAAGGTGGCCTAAAACTGTTTTTCACACTTACCACATTTGCAGTATCACCTTGGCCATGTGATCAAAATTCAGACCCTTGGCAACTGACTCATATTTATGATGGTTGTAGTGCCCTGGTCTCATGTGATCACTTTTTGTGACTTTTGGGCAAGCAAAGTCAGTGGGGAAGCCAGGTTCACTTAACAACCAGGTTACTAATTTAACTTAAGTGATTAACTTAACAACCATGGCAAGCAAGCTCGTAAAATGGGACAAAATTCACTTAACAACTGTCTTGTTTAGCAACAGAAATTTTGTGCTTAATTGTGGTCATAAGCCGAGGACTTCCAAAGAATTTCCAAAGCAATTCTGCATATCACCTCTATTTTTAGCATGTTCTTTTAGACATCTTTGACATAAAGACCTGTCTTACTAATGGTTTTCCCATTTGTGTTCTTTCATAGCACCCTTTCACATTTCTAGTTGTCTTTATGTTCTTTAGTTCTAAAATACTTCAGCATAGTTTGAAGTATAGGCTTGGCCTGCAGTCTAATTCCATTCCATCACTGCTCAATCTGAGCTAATCAATAGATAAAAGCAAAAAATGCAGGCCAATCAGTGCTCATTCTCTCTGATTCAATCTAACCAATTCCTTAGTTAACATATCCAATGTTCCCAACTCTTTACAAGTTAACAAACCTTGCTTCACTTTCACTTCTGTCAAATAAGTGAATAAGTTTTCAGTGTCCTCATTCCACCCCCCAAAAGCTATTTATGCCTTTGCTCACATTTATTAGTATTCATTGATCTGGTAGTTTGCAAAAAACTTCTTCTTGACAGCGTGCAAAGACTGTACATTTTTAAATTGAAAAGGAGTGCCCTGAGAAACATAAAAGCTTTTGCTTTACCATGGCCCCAAGATCTGTATTGCAGGACTGCGAAGCAACTCCCTATAAGAGGAGCATGTCATCAAATTTGCTCTGGAAGACATTTTCAAACAGCAATGATCACAGAACCTATTAATAAAGTGGGCTAAACACAAATTTAAGTTGAAGCTTAGAGGCATGCAGGCTGTACTTTCAATAGAAAAGCATACATCTCCTGGAAGAGGTGGGGGTGGGGGGGGGTGGACAGAATGTTCCAGAAGACACCAGAACATTCCATGACACCAGAATGTTCCAGAAGACACCAGAACATTCCAGAACAGTCAGGGGAGTTTGCACATGCCGTAAGCACAAAATAAAGTCACCAAGTAAAAACTTAACCAGTCTCAAGAGCAAGGTTTAGAAATTGTTTTTATAAATTGTCCTAACATGAGCAATGATTTCAGAAGCATCTCCTGAGACTAGAGACAGCAATTCAAGGGGGCAAGTGGCAAATGTAGTAGCATGACATTACAATGCAAGTGTTGTGCCTGAACTGTGAACACTGCTACATTACATATACATATGGAAAAAACAGCAATGCTGTTTTGATCATTTTGAAGAAAGTCTTCAATCCTGCACTTCCCAAGAGAAAAAGAATGATAACTGAACAGAATAACAGAGTTGGAAGGGACCTTAGATGTCTTCTAGTCCAACCCACTGCTTAGGCAGGAAACTCTATACCATTTCAGACAAATGGTTATCCAATCTCTTCTTAAAAACTTCCAGAGTTGGAGCACTCACAACTGCTGAAGGAAGGTTGTTCCACTGGTTAATTGTTCTAACTGTCAGGAAATTTCTCCTTAGTTCTAGGTTGCTTCTCTCCTTGATTAGTTTCCCCCCATTGCTTCTTGCTCTGCCTTCGGGTGCTTTGGAGAATAGTTTGACTCCCTCTTCTTTGTGGCAGCCTCTGATATATTAGAACACTGCTATCATGTCTCTCCTAGTTCTTCTTTTCATTAAACTAGACATACCCAGTTCCTGGGTGCAGTATTTCAAATATTCCAAGGCTTTAATTGCAGTGTACCAAGGCTTTAAAAATGGTATCAACACTTCACGTGATCTTGATTCTATCCCTCAGTTAATCCAGTCTAGAACTGTGTTGGCTTTTTTTGGCAGCTGTAGCACACAGCTGGCTCATATTTAAGTGATTGTCCACTAGGACTCCAAGATCCTTCTCACAGTTACTATTGGAGGTTCTCATTAAAAATGTGTATACAGGTAAATTACTTTAATTATGATTGTAAATTACAATCATAATTGAGCCTAACAATTACAGACCTAAGTCATGACAGTCATAAAACAAGTCATCATATCTCATCATAATGTTATTGTTATTATAAAGAGGAAAGTAAAAGTAAAAGTAAAAAAAAACCAATGCTACTAGAGAGATGATAACATTGCTTGGACTCTTGCTTTTCAATATTTGAGCAGAGAGGTAAGGTGCAAAATGTAAATTTAGGTCTTGCATTTCAGTTTTGCAATTCTGATATAGATGGTATAGATACCAGTCATTGATTTTGACATCCATATTCTCCTAGACCAATACCCCACCTGAACAGTTTCAGGAAGGGATCCAGTTGTATTTAGATCTGAAAACCAGCAATTCCCTACACCCCCTTCCCTTAAATAATACATATAATAGCAAGGCATTCCAAATCTGACAGCTCTTTTTTCCTGTCTGTGGTATTCTGCCAGAATAAAAATAACCCAGTTGCAGTGGTTAACATCTGTACATTCCTATTGTAATTGATATATCTCTTTATCCAGCCTTAAGATTTCGAGTCTCCACAATGACCCTTATAAACCAGTTGTGCATGGTTTTTGGATGCCATGAAATGAAATACTTTTGAGAGCTACCTTTCTGTCTTTTAGAGGTGGCTCAGCTGGCTCACAGGTTTCTTTTTGTTGTTACTGTTGTTGTTTTTGTTCTTGTTGTTTTTGTAAATGGAGAGAGCCTTTTGTCCACGGAAAAGCAATTTTGTCTCCAATCTGTCCTAAGCGCTTGCTTTGTATCTTACTTCAATCTTAATGTTTATTAATCAGTTCTGAGAGGTTGCACCTCATTGTAGTGTGCCTTAAACGAAGCTGCAAATATGAACTACAGCACGGTTCCCTAAGCATCAGCGAAATTAATAGCAAAGACTGAAATCTCTCTCTCTTTTCAGTTAGGTCTAAGAATGTAGCATAATGCCCTAGAGCATTTGATGAGAAAGGTGTATAAACTTGAGAAGAATTAAAAATCTATTTCTCTGGAACACCAGGCACCAGTATTTTTTGCGATGCCATTTTTTGCTTATTATAACTTGTGGGAAAGTAGTTTCCCCTTCTCTAAATAACTCTGCTCAATTACTGATAAACAACAAACATTCATCCTATCCCACAAATGTGGTCTGTGGCAATTGCTTTGTGTTTGTTGTCATCTGAATACCATTCTGCTTTCATGAGTTGGAATACATAAGAAGTAAACAAAGGTACTCAGGAGTTGATAGCAAGACCATCATTTACTATTGGGATTCTGCTGACATTTACAGGCCATTTAAACTTTGTTCTTCGGGTTTATAACATCAGCCTCAGCACAATCTTTGTAGTGCATCATTGCCTTCAGTGTGGGTATAATGGAACGCACATGAATAACTGGCGGCAAATTAGAATTTCCTATTTATGATTTATCGATGTGCCAGCTGTAAATATTAAAAGGGGTAAAAAAAAATCTCTCTCTGCATTAAACTGCACCTAAAGTATTGCAAAATGTCAAGGTGACTCTTTTTTAAAAGCAAAATATTTTTCCGTGAACCGTAGGGCAACGATTTTGGTTGTAGTTCTCCATAAATAAAATTTAAAAAGTCTATTAAAAACCAACCTTTTCATTTACGATATGCAAGATTTATCTGGTATTTAATTCTAAGGATGCTAAAACCTGTTGTTTCTTGGGGGGGAAATAGTGGTTATGGAAACAAAACAATATTTCAGGGCTGTGTAAGTTTTCCATGATTTAAGCTTTCAGCCAATTTACTATCAAAAGGAAGAAAAAGTTTATATTTAATTATTTGAAATAAATTTAACACTTGGGAATGGTGTACACTCATATTCTTTTTTTAAAGAAAGAGATGCAGTGATTGCCTGTCAGTGCTGTGCATTTTTCATCGTAAAATTGTTGGGCAGTGATTATGCTACTTTGGCAGCAGGGTTTTTAATGCAGTGATTATTTTCTGTTTATTTTGATTTAATGTTTAGTGTGATTCTTCAGTTATTGGCTTAGGAAATACATTTCTAGGTGGTAATCAGATCGGGCCAGGGTATGCAAATGAAGAAACATGCCTGATAAAATCCTCATGCAAATACTATGGCATATATACTTGGGTTAGATATTTGGATGCAAAAACATGATTGTGGCATTTTGAAAATGCCACTACTGTGAGTGTGCTGTTTTGGCCTTATTGAAGTTTGTGGGGGAGGCTGTTATTTTCAGGGTTGACAGCATTTGATTTCGACTAATGACAGATGATGATTTAGAACAACAACAACAACAGCAGCAACAACAATTAAAATTATGGGAACCCTTCTTTTCATTGTTATAATCAGCCAGTCACTGCCTCCTCTAGGATATTGCATTCCATTCTTCCTTCCACTGAACATAGATAATGGTGCCATGGCAAAACTCTCCTAGGGACTCTTGAAATCTCCTCCTCCTGACACTGATGAATTACCCTCCTGAAAGATAACACGGATGGTAGTTTCACCTCCAGATCTAAGAGCACAAGCAAGAATACTTAATGAAAGTATTGGGACAATGGTGGTTATACTTGAAATTTGCTTTGCCCTAGAAGTTAATAACAGTGTACAAATAGTCTACCTACATCAGAACTGATATATCCTTTATGAATGTATCAACTGGACACCAAAATTAGCATTAGTTGCTACTTCTGAACATATTTAAGAATTATTCCAAATTGATAACGGTTTTGTTAGGTTACACAAAAGGATTCACTTTTCTACCTGGTTTCTCACAGGGACCAACCACATGCTTCTTGAATGCCAACCAGCAAGATCAGAAGCTAATAATACAAATCTTAGAGACACTTCATTTTAATGACAGTTTGACTCAAGGGAAGTGATCTTTTGTCCTACATAGTACTAGAGCCATGATGATGTGCCTGGTGGGGGTTATAAGCAAAACAACTGGAAATGTTAAGGCACCAGCAAAGCATTCATCAGAATATGTCAATATGTCTACAGTGCCAAAAGCTGCACTAAGGTGAAGCATGTCTACTTCACACTGACCTTCCTCTTCCCCTTCTCCTCCTCCTCCTTCCTCCTCCTTCTCTTTTCTATTTAGAATCTGCAGGAATGGATCTAGTGGCATTTTGTATTCCTTAAAAAAACAACCAAGAGTCTAATTTATACAAAGATAAGTAGACTTTCATATGTGGATATCCAAAATGTGATATCAGACTTCACTGTATTTAGGGACATCCCTTAATGCATCTTATGCCTGGACAAAGCTTTAGAACGTTCATTTCCAGACAATCCCAAATGATTGTGTTTCACTAAGAAGTGTAGCATTGATAATTTCTTCATTATTATTTTATGTCATGGCGTGCATGCCTGCATGCATGAGTTCAAAGCTGGATTGAGCTAAGATCCCTGCATAATCACAGTTGATCAGAGCCCACTGTGGTGTTGATATGACCTTAATGAGCTTCAGTGCTGTGAATTACAAGTCTAAAAAAAGGAAGTCTACTTTAATAGTTTAGAGGCAGAGAATGCTTTGTGTTCCTTTTTCACAGCTGCGTAATACCTGGGAGCACTATAGAAAGCACTTACTTTTCCCAGGCTTCAGATAAACCTACAGTTTTTAATGCTTTTATAAGGAAGGGCAGATAGACCAAATGGGGCGAACTGTGGCTTTTCACTAAGAGGAGAACATATATTATTACAGGGTTTAATACCCCATTGATTTAAACTTGACATTATAAAGAAGACTTAGGCAGTTGTTAAAATTTTTGTTAACATATTCATGAAGGTAATGGATGAATTATTATTCGTTTTAAACAAAAAGGTTACCTTAGTCCCACATTGCTGCTGAGGTCCCTTTAACATCGTGTAAAATATAATTGATGGTTTTTGCTGTAAAAGAAGTTGGTGTAAAAGGTTCATAACTATAAAGTCTGATTTCCAGACATAAAGTTCCAATTTAGATCCCAGCCTTTATGTATACTGGAACCAATTGCTAATCATCAATGTCTTTAATGTTAAGTATTTCCCTTATTATAATCAGTACTGACTTATACAATTAGATTCAACTGATACTAAAAAATAACATGATGTTTAAAAATTAATTAATTATTCCTATCAAGTCTGTTTCGCAGGTAAAATGCTCAGATTTCCTGACTTATAAATAAATTTTTTTTTCGCTGTAAAGTGGCTATCTTCAAGAAATTGAAATGAAATGGGGTTATCCATACAGCAATTGCATGACAGTAGGCATAATGAAAGAGATATTTAGATAAAACACATAATCATGCAAAGCCTTATATAAAAAAGGAATCTGCAGTTAGGCCCCATGAGTGTCAGACCATCTGAGGTTCTTCTACATCAATAGAAGAGAATATATATAGCTCATGGTTGAACTGAAGAATTCTTGATGTTTTCTGAGATTGGTTGTTTACTTGCAGACATTGCATTACCCAACTAGGTAACATTAACAGTGCAAGTGCAGGGTTTGCTCCCTGTTTATATACAGTAGTGTTGACCCGGGCCCTGAAGACACGGTATATGTGAGATGGCTTCTATTGCCTAGATACTTACGGATTCATGGATTCAGAGCCATGGAGATCACCAGGAAAAGCACCCAAGATCCCAACATGCAGTAGGAAAACACCCAAAAGAACAGCTTTAGCTATTTTTAGCAATTTCTACTCCCTCTTATCTTATCTATGGTGCATCAGCCTTTCAGGGTAACTTCCTTATCTAACATGTTTTGCTGGATGGTTTGCTTATATAACCAATCAGTATAAATATAAGGATTTATTATCATTCAGGGCTTCCTTTCTTTAAAAGGAACCCATTTTTGTTCAGCTGAATAAACATGTAAGCTTAAAGGCAATCTTTGGTTCTTGTATGTATTTTTAACAAGCTATACCTCAAATCGAGCACAATAGCAGCTTACACATCCAATGTTGTTGGTGGTGGTAGAGGTGGTGGATGCTTTCCTCAACCTCCTTAAGGCCTCAGCCCCACCCCTACCATCGCTTACATTTTAAATTGATCTCTTTTAGTGCACACAATATAGGTGCAAAAGAGTAAAGGTATCAATTCTTCTTTTTTATGTCCCCTCCTCTTTATGGAAATCCCTGAATCAAAGGTTTGTCAAGTGCTCTGACCTAATGCAGTTTGGTTCAAATTTCGCCAGCGAAGGACTTGTGTTTTGGTTTTCAAATCAAGTTACTTCCATCTTGGTTTTGCAAACACTTCAAATGTTCTTTAGAATGTAATTTTATTTTCTTCTCTACTCGGTGAAGAAAGACAATAGACAGTAAAAAAAATCAGGCATGAAAATTAATTACTTAGCTACTTGTAATTGTTTGTTCAGTGCATCTGACTGGCAACACAAAAACGACTCGCATTTGTATTTTTCCAAAGCTCTGCCTCTATAAAGGGAAGGAAAACAATTTTGTGAATGTGGTCTTCTGGGATGAATATCTTTTTCGGAATGATTATGATGGATGGCAAGAAAAGACGATTGAGGAAGTTGATCGCCAGGCTCTTTTATTTCTTACTGTTTAATCTACCACTCATAGAAGGTTTTGCTTACTCTGAAATGACATGATTGACGCAGGTAATCAGAAAAGATAAAAACATGTTTGCTCATTTTCAATATTCAGGAAGCAAGTGAGAGACAAATTGTCTGGGAATGAAATGACTAGCAATGAATAAATATCATTCCTCCAAAGCCAGATAGAATTCATTTGGCAACTGCTGGTTTTGAGATGGAAACACAATGGAAACTAGACTTCTGGTCATTGAATTCCAACTGTTACCTACACAAATGCATACAGAAATATTTCTTGAGTCCAAATTTAAACAGATTTAAGAAGAAATAAGCAGAAATAACAAACTTTCATCATTTCCTCAGTTGTAACTGTTGAATTTTGTATTTTGTGAAATGATCAAGGATTTCTGATTCTTCCTGGTTCTCCAAGATGATGACGATGTTGACAACAATGATGATATATGGCAACCTTTATTATTTTTATAAAGGCAGCAAACTTATCTAATATTCCTTCCTCCTCTTCTTTTCCATACTACAACAACAATGGAGTGAATTGGGCTGAGAGAGAATGGCACCCAACTGGCTTTCATGTCTAATGGACCCTAAGAACTCTGAGGGGAAGTTCTTGAGAGATGATTTCATATAGTATAGTATATATGCAATATATATTTTTGTTCTAAAATGACTGGTAGACTTATAATTATCCTTTAACTTATTTTACATACTGCATTTTCCCAGAAGACTGTTGGGCAGGTAGGGAAATGAACTGAGATTGCCTAATGTTGATTGGAAAAAAGAAGTGCTATTACATATTGTTTTGTCTTACATTAAGTAGTAAGAGAAGCAAACATGGATTTAGTAAAACTATTAACCTTAATATTCATTAAAATTTTAACAAGCATGAGAAAATATGTTTTGAACAGAAGTCCACAAATTAACCATGTTGCTTGAAAGTACTGTTTGCCCTTTTACTGGAGGGGGGGAAACCTAATCCAAATGTTAACAAACAGTACATATCAAGAGCCTATTTCTGCAAATAGGATATAGATTTTTCTTTCTAGTGTTAGATGACAATTCTTTTATTAGACTCTTTTTCTGAAAAAAAAAGTCCTTGATTTTTTTAGTAGATTCCAAATACTGTATTCCAGGAACTATGCAGCGTTATTACATAGCAATAGATCCATACTGACAGCTTGTTAACTTTCGCCCCAAACATAACATTTATAGAAATATCCTTATTTTAGTGATCTTTGTCTTTAACATCCTGGGATAAATCTCCTCTTTACTTCTTCACTACATTTTTGCCTTTATCTATTCTTGAGATCAAGGAGTGGTGATGAAAATAACTAGCACCATCAATTCTTTGCCATCAACTGTAAGGTCACAGAACAGCTAGTTAATATTGCCTTTGTCCTAATAGTTAATGTTAACACAGGTTTTTCATTCTGCATATTTCCATCTATAATAAGTTCTTCAAAATCTTCTTTCCTTTGGGCTAACAAAGAGGCATTGTCTGCTTATCTCAACCAGTTGGTAGTTCAGCCTCCTGTTTTGATTCCAGCTGTCATATCTTCCAGTCCTACCATTCTTATAACGTATTATATACAGACATATAATCTGCATTTTGTTTCACTTCTTTTCAACTATTTTTCTTCCTTAGTCTCAAAGATCGCAGTAGCTTCTTGTTTATTTTAGAGGGTTTTTTTAAAAAAAAATAAAGACAACATTTCTCTTGCTCTTTTTATATTTGTTAACTGTCCTAATTAAAAAACTTTTCTTGCTCTTCCTTCTTTGATGTTGAAAGTTTGCAGTCAGTCATCATACTTCTTTTTTGTTGCCCAAGTCTTTCATCTCCTCTCTTTTCCTAGTTATCAGGGTAGCTTTTTCTGAAAGCCACATGGATTCTTTCCTCTGAAAATTTGGAAATATTCTTTCTGCTTTGATTTTCACAATGTCTCATATTACTTCCCCCAGTTCTTCAGCTTCCCTTTCACATAAGATAAATGTACTAAATCAATTCATAGCATTGATCTTATATTCTGACTGTATGTCTTCCAGGTCAAATCTTGCTGCACACCCACTGTCTTTAATTATCTAAGTTTATATATTTGACACCAATAATTTATGGTCTGCGCCACAATCTGTTCCAATAACTCTGCTAGCTGACTGAATTTAACTTCCCCGTCTTCTCTTTTGTATTATTGTATGTGGTTGACTTGATGCTGATATTTTGTGTCTGGTAATGTCCATGCACAGGATCTGCATTTATCCTGCTTAAGGTGTTGGCAATACTCCAATAATTTTGTTATACCTCCCAAACAATTTGTTGCTGATGAAGCTTTGTTGCACTATATTATACTATGACTAGCTAATTAATGACCAGATTTCTGCAAAGATATGGATCCAGGATGTTAAATATGATTTGGAACACACATGGAGGTGCATATAACAATCACTAGGGACACATTATAACAGATGCATTTTCCTAGTTTCATGCAGCTGCTCTCCATAGCTGACATGTGATTCTTGGGAAAGATTTATTTAGCTTAAGGTGTTCTTGACAGGTGCAACCTGCACACTAATTCACATGCTAAGTACATTGGTCTTTTGACTCTGCTTTACTAATCATTTTGTACAGTTACATGTCTTTATCTTGTTATTATTCTTGGATTGTTAATAACATAGCCAAGAAATGAAATCAGAATTCTTTTAGCCAATTCAAGGTTCATTAGATCAACAATGCCATTGTTTGCACAGCATATTAACTTATGGCCTAATAAGCTGAGGTTTCTGAGCTCAACCACTTGCATTTGGAGAATACAATTATTAAATACAACACAATTAAGCCATATTGGCTAGGTTCAATGAGCCCTAAACTAGCCAACCACAATTCTGTCTAGTAACTTGGGCAAGCCGTATTATTTATGTCCAAAATATATCAACTCTAAAAGAATTAAAATATAGAAAAGTGGTTTTGAAAGGGATGATAACTTTTGATAGTTTGACATTCTGGATCATGATTTCTATGACTGCATTTTCTTTTGCTTTTGATATAATGTAATGGTATCTCTCATTGTGAAAGTTGTTCTGAAACACCTCAGAAAAAAATGGTGTCCCCTTTATATACTTTTTTTTTTCATCAGTGCTCTTCTTACACTGTTCTATGAGCTTTCCAATTTTTTTTCTTTATGATTTTAATTTTATTCTAAAAGAAAATTGCATGTTAGAAAGAGAATCTTGGAACATTAACAGCCTGTTGGTCCAATTAAGCAGTAAATTTGTTTTCCCAATAGGTAGGCTGAAAACAAAACAGTAAAGCTGCAAGCTCATTAGTGTTCTAGTTCTATTTTTTTTTCTGTGTTCAAGATCTCTGTATGAAGTGCCTTTGATTTGATTAAATAAGGAATCTGAGTTGCAAAGTGGATGTAATGTGCCCTAATTCAAGCAAAGAGACAGTAAAAGCATATCTCATTTTTAACTGCACAATTGAGCCCCTCCTTTTTCTTTACATGCAACTTTAATCCCACATCAGAGTGTTTTTTGTCATATCAATGGTGATATTTGCCATTAATGGGTTTGTTTGTTTTTTGCCATGGAGTAATTGAGAGTTTGGTGAAGCCTGCTGATTTCTTCTTAAGAAAAGTATTTAAAGGCGTCGAATAAAATAATGAAAGGAAAAGTAATTTTTGTTTTCCCATCCATGTTCAAAGATCACATGGGGTACATGGATCCCAGGTTTAAAAAACCCTGATGGTTTGCCTGGTGTCTTCCATGTGTAGGTCTGTTACCCAACTCAAGGCATTATGAATACAGGTGAAATTCGAAACATTAGAATATCGTGCAAAAGTTCATTTATTTCAGTAATGCAACTTAAAAGGTGAAACAAATATATGAGATAAGACTCATTACATGCAAAGCAAGATAGTTCAAGCCATGATTTGTCATAATTGTGATGATTATGGTGTACAGCTTATAAAACCCCAAATACACAATCTCAGAAAATTAGAATATTACATGCAATCAATAAAACAAGGATTGTACATAGAACAATATTGGACCTCTGAAAAGTATAAGCATGCATATGTACTCGGTACTTGGTTTGGGCCCCTTTTGCAGCAATTACTACCTCAATGCGGTGTGGCATGGAAGCTATCAGCCTGTGGCACTGCTGAGGTGTTATGGAAGACCAGGATGCTTTAATAGCGGCCTTCAGCTCTTCTGCATTATTCGGTCTCATGTCTCTCATCTTTCTCTTGGCAATGCCCCATAGATTCTCTATGGGGTTCAGGTCAGGCAAGTTTGCTGACCAATCAAGCACAGTAATCCCATGGTCATTGAACCAGGTTTTGAGGCTTTTGCAGTGTGGGCAGGTGCCAGGTCCTGCTGGGAAATGAAGTCAGCATCCCCATAAAACTTGTCTGCAGAAGGAAGCATGAAATGCTCCAAAATTTCTTGGTAGACGGCTGCATTGACCCTGGACTTAATGAAGCACAGTGGACTGATACCAGCAGATGATATGGCTCCCCAAATCAACACAGACTGTGGAAACTTCACACTGGACTTCAAGCATCTTGCAGTGTGTACCTCTCCATTCTTCCTCCATAGTCTGGGTCCTTGGTTTCCAAATTAGATGCAAATGTTGCTCTCTTCAGAAAAGGGCTTTGGACCAGTAACAACAGACCAGGTCTGTTTTTCTTTAGCCCATGTAAGACACTTCTGATGTTGTTTGTTGTTTAGGAGTGGCTTGACAAAAGGAATACAACATTTGAAGCCCATGTCCAGGTTCCTTCTGTGTGTGGTGGCTCTTGATGCACTGACTCCAGCCTCAGTCCACTCCTTGTGAAAGTCCCCAACACTTTTGAATGGCCTTTTCTTGACAATCCTCTCCAGGCTGCGGTCATCCCTGCTGCTTGTGCACCTTTTTCTTCCATACTTCTCCCTTCCACATAACTTTCTATTAATGTGGTTTGATACAGCACTTTGGGAACATCCAACTTCTTGTGCAATTACCTTTTGAGGCTTTCCCTCCTTATGGAGGGTGTCAATGATGGTTTTCTGCACAACTGTCAGGTCAGCAGTCGTGATTGTGATTCCTACTAAACCAGACTGAGAGACCATTTAAAGGCTCAGGAACCCTTTGCAGGTGTTATGGCTTAATTAGCTGATTAGAGTGGGCCTAGAATATTGCACCTTTTCACAATATTCTAATTTTCTAAGATTGTGGATTTGGGGTTTTCATGAGCTGTAAGCCATAATCATCACAATTATGACAAATCACGGCTTGAACTATCTTGCTTTGCATGTAATGAGTCTTATCTCATATATTAATTTCATCTTTTAAGTTGCATTACTGAAATAAATGAACTTTTGCATGATATTCTAATTTTTTGAGTTTCACCTGTACATTCTCAAGTTTCTTCTGTTGTGCTCCATTAGTTTCAAAATTTCCCATAATGCAATATAACTTATACATATCATGTAATATCCTGGCCTCAGCTCTTAAAGGGGAAAAAATGGTCTTCAAGCATTCTGCAAGGATTGTTTTGTTATAGATATCTTAGTTTTGGAAGAAGCTGCTTTGTAGAACAAGAGACAGGATAGAGAAAGCACATATTCTGGTTCCAGCAATATAACACTGCTTCCCAGAAGAGATGCAGAATATGCCTATTCTGCAGATTTGATGGAATGGATAAAATCTGTTGAAGGTACAAACCACTTGTCCTGGGTCACAAAGAGCTTCATAGATGAAAACCTGCATCTTGAATTGCATCTGAAAACCTACTGGAAGCCGATGCAGCTTATGTAGCAGTGTTGTTACATGTGTTTAAAATGCATCCTGTGTTTAAAATACATCCAATGTGTCCAAAATTGCACATGCCATTGCATTCTACAACAATTATAGCTCCTAAATGGTCTTGAAGACCGTTTGGCCCCATATACAGCCCATTGCAATACTACAGCTGGCAGGGTTACTAACGCATGAACATTTCAAAGGTGATAAACATATAAAATCTGAAAACTGAAGCCTCTACCACGTGTTTCCACCTAATAGGCTTTCTTCCCACTCAAAAATATTTTTACTTAAAGACAGTATGACTATTTCCAAAGCAACGTTGAACAAATGTAAATTATGAACAAGATATTTTTGATTGATGGAAAAAATGCACCAAGTTCAAGAAGTGCATTAAAATGTCAAAAATTAGAAAGAGGGATTATGCACAGTCCATTTCTTGAGGATAATTTTGAAAGTTCTTTTAGTAATTATTTATATGCTTATATTACCAAATATGGAGTGGGATGACTCAGTGGTTAAGAAGCTGAGCTCGTCAGCTGGAAAGCTGACAGACCAGGCTCAAGACTCAAGAGCTGCATGGCAAACCGAGCTCCCATTCTTGTTCCAGCTCCTACCCATCTAGCAGTTTGAAAGCATGAAAATGCGAATTGATAAATAGATGCTACTTTGGTAGGAAAGTAGCAGTAGTCTGTGTTTCTTTCACTGCATGTTCTGTGGTGCAATGTGATGTCATGTTGCAGAAATGTCTTCAGACAATGCTGGCTCCCTTGGCTAATAAATGGAGATGAGCACTTCCCCCTAGAGTTGACATGACTTGATAAGGGAAAATGTTTCCTTTTTTATTAGTAAGCTATATAGAAAAGGGGCAGGAAAACTTCCTAATTGCTTTAATATAATCTTAGTTATTTTATATAAATGTACATATTGATGGCTAATACAATGTGACATCTATACATTAGAATCTATTTGAATTATAATCACAATAAAACAATGGGAATGTATGATTAACTGTCACCCTAAATTCACATTAAATGCTGTATTTTATGTAACTAATAAATATGCAAATTATGGTATTATTATGTAAATTGCTCCATTCAAATGCTAAGTTAAGGAAGAAAGATATAAACAATTTCAATTAAAAATTACAGTTGTCTGAAGATTGTAGTTTATAAGAAGGAATTACTTGACAGCCAACAAAATGTTGAGAAATTGTTATTTCTTCATTACATTGAACTTCACACATATTCCACCAATTATGAATCAATCACTACATGGTATTAAAAAGCAGGACACTAAATATTGCATTTCTGAACAATTTCCTTTTGATTTTTCTCTAAGTAAAATATCCTCGCAATTAGAGTGAATAAAGACATTATACTGTCATTTTCCTATTCTTGGAAATACAGGACCAATTTGAAATGAAAAATAGGGGGGAAAGGTGAAACATTCATAAAATATCTGACAGAAAGGGAGCTAATCCCTTGATTTAGAATCAAATCAAGACATGAAATATAATCTAGTTCAAAATTATATAGGCTTTTTGTATGTATTAGTTTCAAACAGATTGTAAATTGAAAGATAAGTTTGACGATTCCCTTCTACTAGTGAGGCAACGCATAGCTAGTAGACCAATAACTATTTTAAAAAAATAATATACAAATACCAGTTAGTTTCTCAGTTTGCCTCAATTTCCCCCCTCCCTTCCCTTCCCTTTTTCTTTCCTTTATTGTTTTTCTAAGATTAAGGATGGTTTTTTTATGTTATTTATCTGTTTCTGTTTAAATATCTAAGATCATCTAAGATCAGGTGTTTATTGCTTGTCCAGCAAATTATGAGCAGTCCTTTTAATTCTTAGGGTGAGGTTAAACTTGCCAACCACCAATCATTCCAGTAGTTAAAGGCAGCAAAAGTATACTACCTGATGAGGTCAATTCTATTATCAGTTTTCAGTGTCATACCTTGCCTATCAACTCAGAAGAACAAGTGGCCAGATAATGACTTGATTTTAAATCTATTTCCGTTTCAATATTTAAGCTTGTTTGGTATAATTTGGGTTATTTGTTGGACAACATCGAAGTTGAGGCTTTGTCCTTGTTGCTAATCTCATCTGGCAAAGTCAGGTGGGGAGTCAAGTAGCTGCAGGTGTTTTGATCCTTCTCTATTATAACCTTTTATCTTTTCCAAATTAAATTAGGAAGTGGCTCAAATCAAGTCAATTTGTCTTTTAAATCTTGGATTATAAACTTGAATGTAATCATACTCTCCTTGAATTTGAATAGAAAATTCCTGATTTGCACAGATCTATTTGATTTTCAGGTTACAAACGAAGGGGAAATGTACATTTCAAATAGTTTTACTGTCCAAGTTCATAGACTGCAGTTGGATGCATATTTATTCATAAAGAGAAGAGAAAAATTAAAGTCAATGAGACAGAGGTTAATTATGACTCATTTAAACCCATCTGATTTCCATGTGCATCTACTTTCCGACGGCTCGACTTTCCGACCGCTGCTCCCCTCCGCGGGGAGGCGGAACCAGAGTCACTAATCTGGTACCGCCCCAGGCGCTTGATGGACCCGGATGGGTTCCAGACAGCGCTTGGGCCATTTCCTGTATCCCTGACCCGCGCCCCGATGGAGGACCTCACGGCCGCATGGAATAGTGCGGCCGTGGGAGCCTTAGATCGGGTCGCGCCCCTGCGGCCTCTCTCGCGGCGGCGAACCACCCTGGCTCCTTGGTTCACTGTGGAGCTGCGGGTGATGAAACGCCGCAAGAGATGCCTAGAGAGAAGATGGAGGGCTAGCCGCTCTGAATCTGACCGGACACAGGTAAGAGCCCATTTACGGACTTACATTGTGGCGCTGAGAGTGGCCAAACGTCATCATTGTGCCACTCTCATAGCATCCGCAGAAAACCGCCCTGCCGCCCTGTTTAGGGTGACCCGCGACCTCCTTCAACAGAGGGAACGGGAAGCCCCGCTACAGGGTAGAGCAGAGGAATTTGTGATTTTTCTGCAGGAGAAAACCGCCCAGATACAGAGTGAGCTAACCCCCATTCATGACCCAGTGGGATGCCACGAGAGAGATCTTGTTTGGGAGGAGTTTGACTCCGCTACTTCCGAGGATATGGACAGGCTACGTGGGCGACTGCGAGCCACCACATGTTTATTGGACCCGTGCCCCTCCTGGCTTGTACTGGCATCCTGGGAGGTGACACGAGGCTGGCTCCAAGAGGTTGTCAACGCATCCTTGAGTGAGGGTTCCTTGCCTGCCTCCCTAAAAGAGGCCATGGTGAGGCCCCTCCTCAAGAAGCCCTCTTTGGACCCAGCTCTTTTGAACAACTACCGTCCAGTCTCCAACCTTCCCTTTTTGGCGAAGGTTGTTGAGAGTGTGGTGGCACAACAGTTTCCCCGTCACCTGGAGGAAGTTGACTATCTAGATCCGCGCCAGTCCGGCTTTCGGCCCGGGCATAGCACCGAGACGGCATTGGTCGCGTTGGTAGATGATCTCTGGAGGGCCAGAGATGGGGGATGTTCCTCCATCCTGGTCCTATTAGACCTCTCGGCGGCTTTCGATACCATCGACCATGGTATCCTATTGCATCGGCTGGGGGGGTTGGGGGTGGGAGGCACCGTTTTACGGTGGTTCTCCTCCTACCTCTCTGGCCGATCGCAATTTGTGCGTGCAGGAGAGCAGAGGTCGACCCCGAGACCCCTCACATGCGGGGTGCCTCAGGGGTCGGTCCTCTCGCCTCTCCTGTTTAACGCATACATGAAGCCGCTGGGCGAGATCATCCGTGGTTTTGGGGTAGAGTACCACCTGTACGCTGATGACACCCAGCTGTACATATCTACCCCAAACCACCCCAACGATGCCGTAGCGGTGATGTGCCAGTGCTTGGAAGCCGTGCGGATCTGGATGGGAAGTAACGGACTTAGGCTCAACCCGACCAAGACCGAGTGGCTGTGGTTTCCGGCTGCCCGGTTCAACCAGCTCTCTCCAACGCTGGCCATAGGGGGCGAACATCTTGCCCCTGTGGATGGGGCGCGCAACTTGGGTGTCCTCCTGGATACCCGGCTGTCCATGGAAGATCAAGTGACAGCCGTGGCCAGGAGGGCGTTTTACCAGGTTCGCCTGGTACGCCAGTTGCGCCCCCTATTGGATCGGGACGCCCTTCGCACAGTCACTCATGCTCTCGTGACATCCCGACTGGATTATTGCAACTCTCTCTACATGGGGCTCCCCTTGAGGTGTACCCGGAGGCTTCAGTTGGTCCAGAATGCAGCCGCGCGAGCAATTATGGGCACCTCCAGGTTTGCCCATGTAACACCGCTCTTGCGCGAGCTGCACTGGCTACCTGTCGTCTTCCGGATGCGCTTCAAGGTGTTAATTACCATCTTCAAAGCGCTCCATGGCTCGGGACCTAGCTACCTGCGGGATCGGATCCTGCCCCATACATCCTCACGGCCGATTCGCTCCCACAGAGAGGGACTTCTCCGGGTGCCGTCCACTAGACTTTGTCAGCGGGCGACGCCCAGGGGAAGGGCCTTCTCTGTGGCGGGCCCAGCCCTCTGGAATGACCTTCCCCCCGATATCAGGACAACTACGGACCTCCGCTCCTTCCGCT
Source organism: Rhabdophis nuchalis (assembly GCA_039707465.1). Taxonomy (NCBI): domain Eukaryota; kingdom Metazoa; phylum Chordata; class Lepidosauria; order Squamata; family Natricidae; genus Rhabdophis; species Rhabdophis nuchalis. Next base: position 288,551,419 of record CM077643.1, read on the forward strand.
TAAAATTAAAGACTCACTTTTTTCGTCTGGCCGGCCTTGGGTAGTCTCTTTTTAGGTTAGGGTTTTTTAGGGGTAATTTTTAGTTTATAGGTTTTAGCGCAGGATTTATTTAATTTATTTTTAATTCTGTATTTTGTACTTGTCTGTGTTTATTTGTATTTTTAATTGCCTGTGCCCCGCCTCGAGTCCCCTCGGGGAGAGAGAGCGGGATATAAATTAAATTATTATTATTATTATTATTACTTCAACTATGCAATATGAATCCAGCCTATTGCTTAGGAATGGAACAGTTGCTATGAGAAATTGTTCCTCCAAACAAGTTTTCATTATACAAATGTTTGTTGGGATGTCAAGGGACAAATTTTATTAGCAAATGGATGGGGATTTCTATCAATACCTTTGCAGGGAACCCTGAAGTTGTTCTTTTCAATTATAATTAACTGTGTAATAAGGTATTTTATTTCTAGTCTTCATAATTACAGCACTTCTAGAAAACAATAATGGCCTTAAAATGTAAAAATAGCCTTCTTTGCCAGTTAACTATTTGACTACAGTCTGAAACGATTCATGTATAGGTGAAACTCAAAAAATTAGAATATTGTGCAAAAGTTCATTTATTTCAGTAATGCAACTTAAAAGGTGAAACAAATATATGAGATAAGACTCATTACATGCAAAGCAAGATAGTTCAAGCCATGATTTGTCATAATTGTGATGATTATGGTGTACAGCTTATAAAACCCCAAATACACAATCTCAGAAAATTAGAATATTACATCTCTTTGGGGTTCAGGTCAGGCAAGTTTGCTGACCAATCAAGCACAGTAATCCCACGGTCATTGAACCAGGTTTTGGTGCTTTTGCAATGTGGGCAGGTGCTGGAAAATGAAGTCAGCATCCCCATATAGCTCGTCTGTGGAAGGAAGCATGAAGTGCGCCAACATCTCCTGGTAGACAGCTGCATTGACCCTGTTTAGCGATCACTTGAAATTTCAACAAGTGCCTTGAGAGGAATAGCCAGGTCTTTTGAGAACAGAGAAAATCTAAACCAGGAATGAAATGCTCTGAAGTCTACTATCGGTTCAGTTCGCTACAGGTTCACTACACACATGTGCACCGCAGGCACTATTGCGCAATGCTGAAAAAGGAGGATTAAAAAGCCTTCTCTGAGTCTGCAAAGGTAAGTAAAACAGCGAGGGGCGGGGGGAACAGCTGTGCCACGCTATTTAGATTCACTAGAAAGCAGGATTTCCTGCTTTGTAGCAAATATAACTCATATGGCACAGCTGATCATTGAAACTACTGGTTCACCTGAACTGGTAGCATTTTTTACTACCGGTTCAGGTGAATCAGTCCAAACCGATAGCATTTCACCCCTGATCTAAACTATTCTGAGAATATATAGACATAAAACAGCATATTTTAAAATAAAGAAATTGCAGAACAATTGATTTCTCCCCGTCAAACATTTAACATAAGAAGAGTTTTTTTTTTAAAAAAATCTATCTTCTCCCATGTGGAAAATTTTGAGACATAATTATTCCAAAAGGAAATCCATGACCTCTCTGCATCAATGATAAAATAATCCAATTTAGCATATTATTTACTCTTTTAAAAAAATCCATAAATGCAATTAGAGAGAAAAGAATGGGTTCTCTTGGCTTAAGTATTGAATACAATCTATGAAGGAGTAACTTTATTGAGTGGTTTGCACAAAGAATCTCAGGACAGTTGACAGCCAGTAAATGAGCTGCTAGATGAACAGTGCACTGATTTACAATTTTGTAGGACAGGCTGGATATTTCTCTCTGTGCAGAGAAAGAGAGAGGGAGGAAGGGAGGGAGGAGCTGACTTTAGAAGCTCTCTCCCATAACCTACAAACACTTCACTATAAGAATGGAGAAAAGCAAGGAGATTCTTTTACACTTAGTTCCTCTTCATGATTCTCCAGAGAGTAAAATGCAGTGATATACAATACAATACAATACAATACAATACAATACAATACACTACAATACAATACAATACAATACAATACAATACAATAGCAGAGTTGGAAGGGACCTTGGAGGTCTAGTCTAAACCCCTGCCTAGGCAGGAAACCCTACACCACTTCAGACAAATGGCTATCCAACATCTTGAAGACTTGCAGTGTTGGGGCATTCACAACCTCTGGAGGCAAGCTGTTCCACTGATTAATTGTTCTAACTGTCAGTAAATTCTTCCTCAGTTCTAAGTTGCTTCTCTCCTTGATTAGTTTCCATCCATTGCTTCTTGTTCTACCCTCAAGTGCCTTGGAGAATAGTTTGACCCCTGAGATATTGGAACACTGCTATCATGTCTCCCCTAGTCCTTCTTTTTATTAAACTAGACATACCCAGTTCCTGCAACTGTTCTTCATATGTTTTAGTCTCCAGTCCCCTAATCATCTTTGTTGCTCTTCTCTGCATTCTTTCTAGAGTCTCCACATCTTTTCTATATCGTGGCGACCAAAACTGAATGCAGTATTCCAAGTGTGGCCTTACCAAGGCATTATAAAGTGGTATTAACACTTCACGTGATTTTGATTCTATCCCTCTGTTTATGCAGCCTAGAACCGTGTTGGCTTTTTTTGGCAGCTGCTGCACACTGCTGGCTCATATTTAAATGGTTGTCCACTAGGACTCCAAGATCCATATCATCTGACTTCATCTATTACCAAGTCCTTCTCAAGACAATACACTAATACAGCCTTCCAATGAGTTTATGTCACAGGTTGAAACTTGCTGACAAAAGTTAGACTACTCTGGAGAGTTTTTGTCTTTTTTAAAAATTATTCTTACAGATTAAAACAATTGTTTAGATCAGGGATGTCAAACTCGCTGCCCACAGGCCACATGTGACAAGCGCTGGGCATGCCCATTCCCAGTTTAGCAAAGTGAAAAAAGTCACTCTACCTGTGGCTTCCCAACCTTGCCCCAGCTGATGCCAACCTAGCAGTTCAAAAGCATGCAAATGTAAATAAACAAATAAATAAATAGGTACCACTTCAGTGGAAAGGTAACAGACTACTGTAATGCTCTCTACATGGGGCTTCCCTTGAGGTGCACTCGAAAGCTACAGCTAGTCCAAAACGCAGCCGCGCGGGTAATTACGGGAGCTACCAGAAGCTCCCATATAACACCAATCCTGCGCGAGCTGCATTGGCTTCCTGTGGTCTTTCGGGTGCGCTTCAAGGTCTTGACGACCATCTTTAAAGCGCTCCATGGCTCGGGGCCTAGTTATATGCGAGACCGTCTCGTGCCCCATACATCCCTTAGACCGATACGCTCCCACAGAGAGGGCCTTCTCAGGGTGCCGTCGGCCGGACAATGCCGACTGGCGACACCCAGGGGAAGAGCCTTCTCTGTGGTGGGCCCTGCCCTTTGGAACGACCTACCCCCTGAACTCCGGACCATCACCGACCTCCGCCTCTTCCGCCAATGTCTAAAGACATACTTTTTTCATCAATCCGGCCTAGCCTAACCTCCCATGGGGACTGTAGAAAAGTTTTAAATTGGGTTTTAATTAATAATTGGTTTTAGCACAGGTTTGGGATCTAATATATATTTTAAATTATTTATGTTCTATTTTTGTATGTTTTTTAAATCTCCTGTGCGCCGCCCTGGGTCCTTTGCGGAGAAGGGCGGGATATAAATGTAAACAAATAAATAAATAAATAAATAAATAAGAAGTCCATGACAACATACTGGCCACATGACCACATAAATGTCTTCAGACAATACTGGTTCAATGATCTTGAAACAGAGATGAGCACCTATAGCAAATTCCCAAGGACTCCTTTACCTTTTTTTTCTTCCATATTTTTTTTTCTCTTGCTCTCCTCCACATTTTCTAATTTTGACTCCTTGGAACTTTGGTTTATTGGGTCATATATCCTGATTCCCATATTTTCCACAGGTCCTACTAATCATTTGTTCAGGACATATTTTCACAATGGAGTTTCACTGCCACTTGCCCTCTCCTGAGATAGGGTTGAAACTGGTCCAAGTTGTTTTGCCCTAAAAATAAAGTTTTGGGGTCCAATTCAAGTTATTATTTACTATAACTTTACAATTCAAGTTTCCATTACCTATGAAACCTCTTCAAGCAGAATCTATCTATCCAATAAATTATGTCTAGGAGAGTCAAATTCCCCCCTTAGATAAGTGAATGAGATGGAAGTCCAAAAGCCGGCCTACTTGGTCAAACCTTTCCTACTCTGCAGCAGCCTGCCTATTAATATAGGTTTATAATAATAATAATAATTAATAATAATAATAATTATTATTATTATTATTTAATTTCTTGACCGCTTCTCTCCCCACGGGGACTCGGAGCGGTGCACAGGGAAAACTAAAACCATAAATACAATACAATCAAAACAACATCTTAAAAACAAATCAAACAGTGCCTGTGCTAAAATACCCATTATAACTAAAATTCCCTACACAACTAAAACCCCATAGAGAGAGACTACCCCAGGCCGGCCAAGCAGAAAAAATATGTTTTTAATTTCAGACGGAAGGAGCGGAGGTCCCTGGTTGTTCTAATGTCGGGGGGAAGGTCATTCCAGAGGGCTGGGCCCGCCACAGAGAGAGCCCTTCCCCTGGGCGTCGCCCGCTGACAAAGTCTAGTGGACGGCACCCGGAGAAGTCCCTCTCTGTGGGAGCGAATTGGCCGTGAGGATGTATGAGGCAGGATCCGATCCCGCAAGTAGCTAGGTCCCGAGCCATGGAGCGCTTTAAAGATGATAATTAATACCTTGAAGCGCACCCGGAAGACGACAGGCAGCCAGTGCAGCTCGCGCAGGAGAGGTGTTACATGGGTAAACCTAGAAGTACCCAGGATTGCCCGCGCGGCTGCATTCTGGACCATCTGCAGTCTCCGGGTGCACCTCAAGGGAAGCCCCATGTAGAGAGAGTTACAATAGTCCAGTCGGGACGTCACGAGAGCATGAGTGACTGTGCGAAGGGCGTCCCGATCCAATAGGGGGCGCAACTGGCGAACCAGGCGGACCTGGTAAAACGCCCTCCTAGCCACGGCTGTCACTTGATCTTCCATGGACAGCCGGGCATCTAGGAGGACACCCAAGTTGCGCGCCCCGTCCACAGGGGCAAGATGTTCGCCCCCTATGGCCCATTACTTTTGTCATTCTGGAAGAAGATTAAAGCAATGTTCTTCCAAAGAACCTTTGGGGGAAAAGGGTATCACTACACTGGAAGTCAATGCCAAGTCAGTAGGGATTGTTAATTTAGAAAGATACTCTTGTCACTGCTTCACAGTTGCTTTATATTGTTTATTTATTTTATTTATTTGTTTTATTTTATTTCTATACCGCCCTCTCTCCCCAATGGGACTCAGGGCGGTGCACAGGAATAATAAAACAGAAGTCATAAATACAATCAAACATGGTTAAAAATAAATTAAATCAATTTTAAAGCCCGTGCTAAAATTCATAATTAAGACCCTAGCTAAAAATCAATAATAAAAACTATGCCAGGCTGGCCACATGAAAAAAGTATGCTTTTAATGCCTGGCGAAAGAGGCGTAGGTCCGCGATTGTACGAAGGTCGGGGGGCAGGTCATTCCAGAGGGCGGGGCCTGCCACAGAGAAGGCTCTTCCCCTGGGAGTCGCCAGCCAGCATTGACCGGTCGACGGCACCCTCAGGAGGCCCCTCCTGTGGGAGCGGACAGGTCGAAGGGAGGTATGTGGTAGGAGGCGGTCCCGCAAATAACCAGGACCTATGCCATGGAGCACTTTAAAGATGGCCACTAATACCTTGAAGCGCACCCGGAAGGCCACAGGCAGCCAGTGCAGCTTGCGCAGGAGAGGTGTAACATGGGAGTATGTTGAGACTCCAAGAATCCCCCGCACAGCCGCATTCTGAACTAACTGGAGCCTCCGGGTGCATCTCAAGGGCAGCCCCATGTAGAGAGCATTATATTGTGCTGCTTAAAGCATTTATTCGTTGTTATTAAATGCATAATAAATGCTTGCATAATAAATATGGAGACTGACATTTTGTACTTTCATTATTATTATTTAACATAACTTTTTAAAAAATTAACAGGGAACCTAGTTAGTCCCAAGGGAGATACCTATGAACATATGCTTTTCCTTCTTTCTGGGAAAATACATTTCCAAATCAGCTTCCCCAGTGGTGGGATTAAAAAAATTGTATTAATGGTTATGTCAGTGTGGCTTGGTGGGCATTGTATGGCTTGATGGGTGTGGCTTGATGGACATGGCAGGGGAAGGTTACTGCAAAATTCCCATTTCCTCCTGATCAGCTGGGACTCAGGAGGCAGAGAATAGATGGGGGCGGGCCGATCAGAGGTGATATTTACTGGTTCTCTGAAATACTCAAAATCTCCGCTACCTGTTCTGGTCAGAACCTTCTGAATACCACCTCTGAGCTTTCCCTACTGACATTGCTTGTTGGAAGCCAACTGGGAAGGTCACATGACCCTGAGACACTGCAATTGTCATAAATGCATGCAAGTTGCCAAGTGCCTGAATTTTGATCATGTGACCACAGAAGGGCTCTGATGATTGTAAGTGCAAGGACTGGACATGAATCACTTTTTGCAGTGCTCTTGAAATTTCAAGTAATCACTAAACAAATGGATGTGAGTCGAGGGCTATCTATAAAGTTTATTGCCTAAATAGGTGACTGTGCCATTCATATCCTATGAAAATGCTAATTGCATTTGATTTTTGCTGACCTTTGAGCAAAGAACACAGTCTAATAGTTGAAACTGAAAGAAGAAGGAAACCTAAGCCATAGTTTTTGCATTTGCTATTTAGGAATCTAAGCTTATCACACATCAAAAAAAAAAAGACTCAAATCAGGGTGGAAAAGAGCAAAATAAATTTTGAAAAATTCCTTGGTTAGTTTTACCAAACACTGATAAAAGCAACAGCAGGTATGCAGTATGATAGGCATTTTTCTTCCCAGCAAGTTACTTTAGTTCTCCTCCTCCCCACCACTAGCAATGATGATGATCATAAGAGGATAATCTATGTGCTCCATCTAATTTCAGAGGGCAACAATCTTTTAATGCCAATACATAAGAGGTGCTTAATACAATTCATGGTTCATAAAAGATAGCAAAAGTAGACCTTTAAATGTCAATTGTAGTTTGTAGGAAAACATTAACACCCAAGGTAAATAAAAAGGAGTGTGGGGTGCCAAATTGAATAACTTGGCAAGGCTGAACAGGAGTAGTTAATCCTGCCTTTTGCCATTCTTTAATCATTGACGTAGCTGTTAAATTAAGAGAAGCAGCAAGAAAATGTTGTCAATGTTTCAAAAGAGACCTTCTTTCCTTCTATCCTCCCTCCCTCCCTCCCTCCTTTTTATTTAAAAGAAAATGATTGCCAGCATCCATGAAAGCAAGACTTGCATTTCCCTTTTGTTAGTTTAGATTGTTGGTGAATATTTGATTTGACTGAACACTCAACAGACAAATCAGTTTGTTGTGTTAAACAAGTTTTCATAAAAATTAAAATTATTAAAATTCCAAAGGAGGAAAAAAGAGATTCTTGTATTTTGTTCTGTCTCTTACATGTACTGTAAGCACAACATTTCAGTGCCGAGATCAAAATAATCACTTTTGAGTTTCCTTCTATGGAAGCTCATTCAGTTGCTTGGTGTTCTCCTATTGCAGTACCCTACATAGAAGTGGGATTGAATAAGTATAGATAAATAACACAACATAAGTATTTTCAATTGTTGGCAAAAACTATATTGGTTTGGCCCCTATAATTCTGGCCAATGGCTGTTGATTTTCCTGGAAACAAAACATTATTGATATCTTCTTTGAAGATTTTTAACTTTGGGCTACAAGTAAAAAAGGTAACATATATGCTAGTCGTTCCCGACTCTAGGGGCTGATGCTCATCTCCATTTCAAAGCTGAAGAGCCAGTGCTGCCCGAAGACGTCTCTGTGGTCATGTGGCTGACATGACTAAATGCTGAAGGCGCACAGAACACTGTTACCTTCCCATCAAAGGTGATTCCTATTTTTCTTCTTGTATTTTTACATGCTTTTGAACTGCAAGGTTGGCAGAAGCTGGGACAAGTAATGGGAGTTCACTCTTTTATGCCGCACTAGGGATTCAACCGATGAACTGCTGACCTTTCTGATTGACAAGCTCGGCATCTTAGCCACTGAGCCACTGCATCCCATGGGCTAACAAGTAGGCCTTGGCAAAATTTAAGTTAGGGAATCTAGATGTAGAATCCCAGTTGAGTTTTTTGCAGCAATCAAATCCAGAAAGCACACACAGTTAACTGATGCAGCAGGATTCATCAACTTATCTTTATATACATAATAAAACATGAGACATATATGCAATACCAAGAGTGGTTCTTCCAATGTGGTAGAGAGATTGGTTTCAGTTCCAGAGAGCAGACTACTTTTGTAGCTTTAGCACAGACTCAGAGGTACATTACTAAGCCACGCCAAGGCTCCAAAGTGTTTCAGCTCCCATTGGCTGACCTTGTAACTAAGCCCTATTCCAGTTCATGAATATATCTACTCTGACAGTACATCTACCAACTCATATCTCACAAACACTTTACCACAGGACTTTCAGGCAAATGCTGCTCAGCATGGTACCCTGAGAAGTTTTTTACAGTAGTTCAGTTCAGAAAGATCTCCTTGGCAGAAACAGCCTATTCTTGCATGAGTGTTGTTGAGTTATTCATGTCCTAAACTACTGTGATTCTATTGAAACTCTCATTACTCTCTTTGAACTCATTCCTATACTGTTCCCAACTGATCAGATGACTTTTCTATGCATCATCTGCTATCAGACAGGGACCCTGGAATAATGCTTATCATAGCTAAATGTGCATTCATGATTTTGTTATTACAGAATTCCTTCAGCAACTGCACTCTATAGCTATAGGTATAACTACTAATATTGCTAACTTTATCAGTAAGTTTAATGATGCTCAATTATGGAATCCTTGGTACTCTCTGAGCTTCACTATTTACTACCCAACTAAATAACACCATCAGTGCAGGTAAATGTGGGGTTTGTTCCTTGTTTATATACTGTATCTTGCCGTGGGAGTTTAGGGTTTTTCTTCCCCTTGGTAGTTCCTCAGTTAGATATATTGTTTTTGTGCTTGATTATTTACCAAGTATTAATCCCTGCTTATCTGGATGTTCTGGAGAGGATGTATTTTGGGTTTTTAAAAAAAAATTCTGTCAGCTATTTTATTCTCTCTTTTGAATGGTGTGAACATATTGTTTATTTCTATGATGATTGAGTTATCTGAACGCCATGTTCCAGGAATTCTAGCATTTTGGGGTACATATATCAATTGACTTATAAACCACATCACATTGCTTTTCAGCCCTCTCTAAGCAGCTTACAGAGTCAGCCTATTGCCCCCAACAATCTGGGTCCTCATTTTACCCACCTCGGAAGGATGGAAGGCCGAGTCAACCTTAAGCTGGTGAGAATTTTCTGTTGGTTTATCAACTGGATTTTAAAACTGTTTTCATTTAACTGTCAGGGTTCCAAGTAACACCACATCAAAATAAAATTCCAAGGTTTGAAGTTCCTCAAAGTTTCATTTTATTATTTATTTATTTATTTATTTATTTATTTATTTATTTATTTATTTATTTATTTATTTATTTATTCATTCATTCATTCATTCATTCATTCATTCATTCATTCATTTATTTGATTTGATTTGATTTGTATACCGCCCTTTCTCCCACAGGGACTCAGGGCGGTGCACAGGGAAAATAAAAGGTACATTTAAATACAGTCAATAGATAAATTTAAAGTTAAATTAAATAAATTTAACCTGAGTTAGAATAAACTTAAGAAACCCTATTAAAATGATAGTAAAAACAAACTATGCCAGGCCGGCCGCATGAAAAAAGTAAGTCTTTAATGCTTTACGGAAGAGGCGAAGGTCCGTGGTAGTGCGAAGGTCGGGGGGCAGGTCGTTCCAGAAGGCTGGACCCACCACAGAGAAGGCCCTTCCCCTGGGAGCTGCTAGTCGGCATTGTCCAGCCGACAATTTTATTAGAGATGTCATATCGGAACATCTGGGAAAACCCAAATCTGAAAACTTCCAGGTTTTCCCTACCCAAATGAAAGTCCAAGCTCTTGTCCAGCACCCACATGTCTGTCACATGGCCCAATCAGGCACCGTCCCAACTGGAGATGCCTCTCAGTCATACCCCTCCAGGTACAGGGCAAGATGTCTTTGATTCTCAGAGAAAGGAATATTAGTAGGACTATATATCCCCCATACTCCACATAATCCCTACTCCCATTTTCCCAGAGCATTGAATGCGGCAGGCCTGAAGGCCCAAGGCAAAAGATGGCTTCCAGGCCTGACATTAACTTCTTGGAAGCCATCTTGTGTATAATTCATTGTGTATCTTTTTTTTTCTTTCCAGGATAGTGCTTACATGATAAAGAAGCATCTTAAGGCTTTCAAAATATCAGGAGATATTTTGCCATTCACTGAAACCCCTTTTCTTCATGCAGTTCATTCAAGAAGGAAGAGAACAAAGAGGAAGTCTCCAGTTCAGACTTGTATGAATCAACTCAAGTGGGAACTAAAATCTCTAAAGGATGGGAAATGGAAGAGACAATTGTGTGGGGAGAAGAATGACCATAAAGCATGGAATACATCTTTCAGGTTAATAAACCAAAGAAAGAGAATCAGTCAGGCACACCTAGAAGTTTTGAATTAGAATTTTACATACTGCCAGGGTGACCAGTGGCAAGGAATTGCAAACATTTCAATTGCACCATCTGGAGAGTTCTATATTCCTTATCCCTGCACTATACAGAGAATACCGTAATTTACATATTATTTATGCCACCTTTCAACAGTCTAGGAAATGTAAGTATAGCATTTAAGTCTATGAGATTGTGATTAAATTTGATGGGATATTTTTTAAAATAGCTGAGATTGTTCTATGAGTTTCCTTGTGCACTTTTTGCATAGCATTTCCATTATTCTTCGCCATACATCAAGAATCATGAAAAGGCAAAACCTGCTCATTCTAAAAGGCATTTTAAACAACTTTGCAGACATATTATCATTGCTTCTACACATTGAAATGGTGCTTTCTTGGGACCACCAACCATAAAAGTAAAATTAACCAACGAACCTACAATAGAATGTAATGACAAATGACAACAATCATTCTGGAATTCTGCATCAACAACAAATAATTAAACACTGAGTGAACCTGACAGAAGACCTTTAAAACATTGCCAAACTCTATTTAGAAAAAAAGTAATGTTTACAGCAACTCTAATGATTTCATCAGTCTTAATTATAACTGTACCTTGGTGAAAGACTTGCCTGCATTAAAAGTAATGAAGAATGTGTCAAATATTTGAACAGTAACAATTAACTTCTGCCCAAATGTCTATTGTTTTGCAAATAATCAGAAAATGGAGAAATTGCTGGTAATTTCAAGACAATGTTTATCGCCAATACAGCAGTGACCAAATTCTTTCCCCAATCACTTAGAGGAGTAAGTTTGGAAGTATATATCCAGAGCTAATAACACTAAAAGTAAGCACAATCAAATCAACTGTTCTAATCTAGAACATAAAAAGATAAATCCCGAAGGTCTTGTAATTTTCTTGTAATTTTCTGGTGTCTGTAATTGAAGGTACCTTGTGTTAGATCAGACAAAGGATTCCGACTCAGGCATGGTCAAAACAACAGGAACGTTTATTCACACTATTTACAACACACACAAGATTCAACTGGCAAGGTTTCTTCTCTGGCAACCTCTTATATAGAGTTACCAGGCAGGAAACTCCTAGCAATGCAATTGCAACATTGTGACTCCTTTCCAGACAGATTCCAGACAGCTTGTCTCTGTTAATCACTGCAGCTGCTGGCTCAGCTCCGGAATGCGGTGACTCATAGGTTACCAGACGAGCTGTCTGGGACATAGGCTTGGGGACTCAACACTCCTTCCCCCATAGTCAGTGCGCATGTGTCTAGGTTCTCTGTCCAACACAGTACATGCGCACGCGTAGTCGTTCAGATAGGCGGGGCGGTGTCGGGTCCGCCCTGACCGCCTTAGTTCTTGAGGAGGCTCCTCCCTGTGGGACACGGAGCCTTCGCCTACGTCATCGCGGCCTGCCCTCGGAGGTGGAGTCGCCGTAGGCGGCAATGGCGACCCTAGCAAGTCCGGGTGAGGGGGCGTGGCGACCGGGCTTGAGGTAGTTGGCATTTGCTGGCGAGTATTATTCTGGTAGGGTGGTTCCCCAATGGGCGAGGCCCCCAGCTGAGAGTCAGATTGGGCTGTGAGGTCCTGGCGGTCTCCCCGTGCTGTTCCCGCCGATACGAGGTCTGGACTGGCTAGGGACTCCGGGGTTCCAAACAACTGCTCGGCTTGAGCAGAGAACAACGGCCCAACGGGGGCCAACGGGCAGGAACGGCCTGGCGTGGTGACTGCTGTTTCGGGCAGGCGGCGCCTCAGTTGATCCAGGTGGCGCCGCCACTCGGATCCATCCTGAAGGCCGACTCTGTAAGAACAGGGTCCGGTTACGTCCAAAATGGTTGCGGCAATCCATCGCGGCTCCCCTGAAAAGTTCCTTGCCCAAACCAGGTCCCCAATTTCAAATAAACGAGGAGTGGGAATCTGCAGGTTGCCCCTCTGCAACCCGTCGTAATCGGGGTGCAGTCTGTCCAGAGTGGTCCGCAAGCGTCGGCCCATCAAGAGCTCCGCGGGGCTTTTCCCTGTGGCTGGGCAAGGTGTGACATGCTGTCCCAAAAGGTACGCGGCCACCCTTGCCTGCCAGTCCCCTTTATCCAAACGGGCCAAGGCTTCCTTGGCTGAGCGCACGGCTCGTTCCGCGCGTCCATTAGACGCCGGGTGATAAGGGGCGACCGGCGCGTGGCGGATCCCTTGGGTGGCCAGAAAGTCCAAGAAGGTGGAGGATTGAAATTGGGGTCCGTTGTCGGACACAACGACGTCCGGCAACCCGTGGGTCGCAAACAGACGGCGCAAGGCACGCACCGTGCTCTCCGCTGTGGTGGAAGCCATGAGAATCACCTCCACCCAGCGTGAGAACGCATCCACCACCACGAGGAAATTCTGGCCATGGAAGGGACCCGCGAAATCCAAGTGGAGCCTGGACCATGGGCACCTGGGGGCGTCCCACTCCCTCGGCGGGGAGACCGGCGGGGCCGGCCGGGACGATTGGCAGGAGGAGCAGGCGGCCACCCATTCCGCCACTTCAGCGTCCATGCCGGGCCACCAGACATAGCTCCGGGCCAATGCCTTCATACGGACGATGCCTGGGTGGTTGGCATGGAGCGACTGAAGAACCATGTGCCGGAGAGGGGAAGGGACGATGACCCGATCTCCCCAACACAAGCACCCGCAATGGAGCGAGAGCTCCAGCTGGCGTGACTTGTAAGGCCGAAAGTTTTCAGCCACACTGCCCGAAGGCCAGCCCCTCAGCACCCATCGGCAGACCTGGGCGAGGACGGGGTCTGCGCGGGTGTGAGCGGCAACGGCGGAAGAGGACAGGGGCAAGTCCGACTCCGCGACCATCAGGACAGAGAGAGCAGGCACAGGGGCCGGATCCGGCCCCGGGAGAGGGCAGCGGCTTAGGGCATCAGCATGCCCTATCTGCTTGCCAGGACGGTATAGCAGCGTATAGTCATACGCTGCCAGGAATTCCGTCCAGCGGGTCATCCTGGGCGACAGGATGGGGGGTGTCGGACGGTCACCGGCCAATAGCCCAAGGAGCGGCGTATGGTCCGTGACAACAGAAAAGGTCCGCCCATAGAGGTAATTGTGGAACTTCCTAATCCCGGACACTACAGCCAAAGCCTCCTTGTCGATTTGGCTGTAGTTTCTCTCCGTTTGAGACATTGTCCGGGAGTAAAAAGCAATGGGGGCTTCCGAGCCGTCTGGAAAGACGTGGCTAAGGACAGCCCCCAGGCCAAAAGGGGAGGCATCGCACGCAAGCGTCAGAGGAAGCCTGTCATGGTACTGGACTAGTACCGCATCTGACGTGAGCATGGCTTTGACAGCCGCGAACGCGTGTGCTTCGCGGTTGCCCCAGTGCCAGGCCGCGGATCGGTCGAGCAACCGATGCAGCGGCTCGGCTAGCGATGCCTTATGGGGAATAAACGGCGCGTAGAAATTCAAAAGGCCGAGGAATGCCTGCAGCTCCGTTTTGGAGGCAGGAGTGGGGGCCTTTTGGATGGCCTCGACCTTGGAGGGGGTTGGGTGAATTCCTTGGGCGTCAATCATGAAACCCAGGAATTCCACCCTAGGCGCAGCAAACGTACATTTGCTGCGTTTCAACTTTAAACCCGCGCCCCTGAAAACTCTGAGGACCTTCCGTAACATTTTGGCGAGTTCTGATATGCTGGAAGCAGCAATCAGGACGTCGTCAAAATACGGTACAACGCCAGGGAGCCCATGGAGCAGTCGCTCCATGAGGCTCTGGAAGATCCCCGGGGCTACGGACACGCCGAATTGGAGACGGCGACAGCGGAAAGCCCCACGGTGGGTCACGATGGTCTGCGCTTCCGCAGCCTCGTCATCCACCGGGAGCTGTTGGTAGGCCTGCGCCATATCCAGTTTCGCGAACACTCGACCTCGTCCCAATGAGTGGAGTAGGTCTTGCACCACCGGAACCGGGTATGGGTTCGCCTGAAGCCCGAGGTTGATCGTCGACTTATAGTCGGCACAGATCCTCACGGACCCGTCGGGCTTAATGGGGACCACAATTGGGGTCTCCCATTTCGCCTGATCGACGGGTTCGAGCACGCCCTGCGCCACCAATCGATCCAATTCCGCTTCAACCTTGGGCTTCAGCGCGAACGGCAGCCTGCGGGCCTTCAAGCGGACTGGAGCAACCTGGGGGTCCAAATTTAGGGAAACTGGAGTGCCTTTGTACGTTCCTAAGCTGCCATCAAAGACGTCGTTGAACTCTCTGATTACTTCGTCTACCGGAGAACTGGCTGGCACGCTGTGTACTCCTTGGACTGACAGTCCCAAGGCTGGAAACCAGTCCAATCCGATCAAGGCAGCTAGGGGTTTGGCCACTACCAGGATGGGAAGGGATCCGTGGAAGGGGCCGTAGTCTACTCTCACTCTGTGCAGACCTAGAATGGGAATTTGTGAGCCCTGGTAATCTTTCAGGATCGTCGCTGTGGGGCCGAGATCCCGCTTCCTGAGCTTGGGGCAAAGCTTAACTAAATGCGCCCAGGACATGAGTGATCTAGAGGACCCTGAATCTATTTCCATTTTTACCCCCACCCCCTCTAAGCAAACCACTGTTGACAGTCTCCTACTCTCTGCCTGGTCATAGCTTAGAGCTGGGGGCATCTCCGCCAACGCGAAGCAGTCGGTCGGCTGTGGCTGGTAGCGTCCTGAACACTTCTGCGACCCTCGTTGTCCTGGTGGAACGGTTCTGGAGGCGGCAGCTGGCGTTGTCGCTGGAGTGGCAGCACGGCACACAGCTGCTAGGTGTCCTTTCCTGCCACATCTGCGGCACACCGATGCCTTGAATGGGCACTCTGGTCTCTGGTGGGCCCCTCCGCAGCCTAGGCAGTTCCCGGACTTCTGCTGCGGTGTGAATGCGCGATTCAGCACGCGCCCGGTCACCCTCATGCAGTCCCCACGGTCTTCCTCCTCCAGCTCATCCAGCGGCGCTATTTCGTCTACCAGACACGCTCGCGGAGTGGGGAAAAGAGGAGGGCGCGCGCGGCCCATGTCGGATGTGGAGATCTCCGACAATTCTGTCGCGCGTGCTTCTTCCACCGCTTGCTCGAGAGTCAGGACAGTTTTTGAAAGCAAGCGGCGCTTTAGGCGGATGTCTCTTACGCCGCATACAAACTGCTCCAGTAGGGATTCCTCCAGGAAGCCAGCAGGGAACTCGCAGGGGATTGCGGTCGCTCTCAATTTCTGCAGGAACTCGGCTACCGACTGTTGCGGCTGTTGCACACATTGCCTGAATGCATAGCGATGCGCTATGCGGGAAGGCGCCGGCGTGTAGTGTGCTCTCAGGCGGCCCAGGAGATCGTCCCACGGCACTTCGTGCACCGCTGCGGGTGCTGCTATGGTTCGGGCGGTAGCAAACAATTCAGGGCCGCCGCACTGGAGGAATAGGCTCAGCTTCCTGGCAGGCGCGAGTTCGCCGTAGTCGCTGGCTATCAAGAAGCACTCGAACCGGGCTAAGAAGGAAGCCCATTGTTCCTTCATCGGGTCGAACGGTGCAAACGGAGGCATTGTCGCCGTAGCCATGGTGAGGCTGTGCGTCGCGCTGCGCTCTGTTGTTGAAGTATTCGTTACCCGTTGCGTTCTAAGGCCACGGCCTGAATCCCACCTTCGTCGCCAGTGTTAGATCAGACAAAGGATTCCGACTCAGGCATGGTCAAAACAACAGGAACGTTTATTCACACTATTTACAACACACACAAGATTCAACTGGCAAGGTTTCTTCTCTGGCAACCTCTTATATAGAGTTACCAGGCAGGAAACTCCTAGCAATGCAATTGCAACATTGTGACTCCTTTCCAGACAGATTCCAGACAGCTTGTCTCTGTTAATCACTGCAGCTGCTGGCTCAGCTCCGGAATGCGGTGACTCATAGGTTACCAGACGAGCTGTCTGGGACATAGGCTTGGGGACTCAACACCTTGTTTGATTAAAATCCCAGATTTTAAGACCCTTTTAGGAAAGGTCAGCAGGATGTGTGCCGATATCATCTTGAGGGCATGATAGCAATAGCACTTCGGCTTATATACTGCTTCACAGTGCTTTTACAGCCCTCTCTAAGCAGTTTACCAAGTTAGCATATTGCCCCCAACAATCTGGGTCCTCATTTTACCCACCTCGGAAGGATGGAAGACTGAGTCAACCTTATGCAATTCGATCTGCCAAACTGCTGGCAGTTGGCAATCAGCAGAAATAACCTGCAGTACTGCATTCTAACCACTGCACCACCGCGGCTCATGATGTTCTGAAGGGCAAGAGCCATGGCAGAAAAGGGTATTTTTCTGGATCCCACTAGCCAAAATTCCTTGACCAATGGAGTCTGCAGCATGCCCTTTCTGCCAGCCCAGGCAGGGAGGGCCAAATGTGTGCAATATAAATATGGAAGCCATTCTTACTTACATTTGTAATTAAACTTTTAATTGTATTATGATTGTATGCTGTTAATTTTGCCATTGCTGTATATTCACAAAGTGCCTAGTACAATATCTTTGGAAGTGTATCTCTTTGCCAGAATTATCCACATGTCTATAAACATTTAACTTAGCAAATTGTAATTTTTTTTGGTCATTGTTGATATATCATGGAATTGCGCCTACTTTAAAATAAGATATGGCTTCATTTCAAATTTGCTTTCTAACATTCTTTGAATAGTGCTATGCATTTCTTTCCAGTACATTTCAGGTTTTTTTAAAATGTCCATTACATATGATAAAATATATGTTCCTTGTGTCCTAGGGAATTCCCAGCATTTATTCCTATGTGATTTATCTGTCCTGACAATTATCAACAGCTATAAATATTCTCTTAACATGGATATATTTTATAGACTTGTTTCATAGTTCTTCCTAATATTGTATTATTACTGTTTCTTTCAAGTTTTGTATCCATTTCGTCATACAGTTTGATTTGTTATGATTTTGTGTATCTAAGTCATAATGTGTATAAATGCATAATGGGAAATCTTGCTTTTACTGTATATGATCATTTCAAATTTCATTTTTCTTAGAAATGTTCTCTCACTTCTGAGGTCAGTTTTTATTCTTCCAATGATTTGTAGGTACAACTAGCTATTATGCAAGTTGAGCCTTTTGTGGTTTTCCCCCGTTTCCCATGTAAAAGCAATCCCTGACCTTCCTCATGTAGGACAGTTTCATTACACATCATTGAAAATGCCATTTGTAAAATCCCAGACTGACTAAAAGGCCACAACTTCTGCCATTTCAGATGGAGAGGGGGGAATTATCAGGTTTCTGCAGGAATATGTTCTGCTAGCTGTGCATTTAAATAAAGATTTATTAAGCAATGCATTAAATATAGGCCATGTGGAATCACTTTTTTGTCCCGATTGGTCTTTCATTTAGTACCAAGCTTATTCAAAGGTCAAATGTTGAAAAAATTCCATTAAACTAGCTTTTAGATGTTGGGACACAGATGCTTCACAACAACTTATTCAATATATCCAAGGATTTTCACAAGTTGAACAATTTCAGGTTTCAGGAAGAGTTCATAACATTCGCATCTTTAGTCCTTATATGGCATGGTAGTCTGGGATGGAAGTCTCTTGAGTTCAAAGAAGGCAATCTGTTGTGAAGTTCATCTATGGATAGGGAAGGGACTCTCCAGTTCTAGTCTGAAAGCACAGAGTCAACACAATATTCTGTGATGGTGGTCATAGGTTTTGATCAATTTTTCAATTTCCTTGGGCATCCAGAAGTCTCAGGATGATCCAGGATGTTTTTAGTGACAAATGCCTACCAGTGAAGTCAGCATAAAGAGGCTTTCTCTGCTCAATGCACTTCTCTCAAACTTGCCTCACAGCTAATATCGTATCTGTTGTATTCTGTTCTGGCCAAAAGTCCGACTGCATCTCTTTCCAAGACAGTGACAAGTTCAGGAGAATGTGGGCAAAGATCTTGCTTGTGGTAGACTGCAGTGAGCTCGCTCTGTGGTTTCTGCAGTCTGATTTGCTTCCTTTATTTTTATAGAGAGTGCATCACAGAAGTCATCAAGTACCTCCTCTATGGACCGATGTCTTCTAAGATGTCTTGCAATGCCCGCAAGGCGTTTGGATCTAATTCTTTGTAAGGTTTCAGCAGGAATGCCAGCCTGCCATGTTTGAGCTCATCTGCAATATCACTTTCTTGAACTCTTCAGTAGAGGGAGGCAAGTATAGGGCATCTAAGACCAGCAGCTGAAAAATCTGCTGTAAGGTATCATGATTAATTAAGTAAGTTGAAAAAGTGTTCAATCTGGTGGTTTCTCAGTCCTTCCTGGTCTTTGATCAAGTTCAAGTCATCAAATGACATCAAGATGAGGACCATAAAGTGGCACTAAAGAACTCTCTGGTAGCATGCATGCTTGCATAGTGTACAACCTGCTCAGCCTTCTTCTGCCATAATTCATCCTGCATTTCTCACAGGTCCATCTGTAGTTTGGATTGCAGGTGCTTAAACTTTTCTTTCTTTGAGAAAGATGGATCATTCTGTCAGATTGTGTTAAGTCTTGTTCTTGAGGGCTGCTGAAATTGTTTTATGGTTTTCATCAAACCGCTCTTGATCCACACAAGTTTTCAGTCCAAGTGTAGTGGTTGCCATCTGTATGATGACACCTTAAAACTGTGTCAACTTTACAGAATAGGTTCCTACAAATGGTAAAATACTGTCTAATATTTTATTAAGTACAACTTGGAGGCATTGTCTGGGTGTTATAGACTGTCAATGATTTTCTGTAAAGGGGCTATGTGTAGGTTGAGGAATAACCAGAACAGTCTGTGATATCCCATTCAGCACCTTTCATGGCATGAGTGATTGTGATGTCTTTGGGATCGCACCAATGTACTATTTTCAAAAATCTGGTTTAGCATAGTAATATTAATAAGGAATTAATACTGGATATTCCTATAACATAAAGAATACATGAAATTAATAAAAAATAGAGCAATCCTTAAAACTGTCTTTTATTTTTATTTATTGAATGTTCATTTCTTTGAACTAAATGATTTTTTTTAGTACTATAAGAAACAAAGCTTCATAAAGCTTTGCGTGCCCTTGAAGTATAACTACAAGCTTCAGCTGATCCAGAATATTGTGGCATGTGCCACTCTAGGTGCACTTCAGTAAACCTATGTAACACCACAGCTATATGAATTTCAGTGGTTCACATTAGTCTAGGAGAAATGAAAGGTGCTGCTTGTTACCTTTAAAGCCTTGCATGCATGAAGCCAGGTAATTTTCATGGCCATCCTTCATCAGTAGTTTCTGCTGATCCCATTAGATTTGGCAGAATGTGCATTGTGAGATATAAAACCCAAATAGTTTGATCCTCACAATGTCTGGTTTACAAGTCAAAAGTTTACTCTGAAAGCATTTGCGAAGGCGGCCTCCGAGTCTCTTCCCACGTTGGATTGAGAACAGGGAGAGCAAAAAGCAGTTTTCAAGCTATACAGGTATACTTTCTTCACAATGCACGCCATGCCGAAGAAGAAGCCTTCCCCCTCTCCTAAGTCATTCTTTTAAGTAATTTAAGTAATTTTACACTACAAAGGGTCAGCATGAACTGCAGAAACCCAGTTATTTTATCAGTGTCTCCTTGTTGTTTTGCCCTAGGCAGTGGATGTTCCTATCTCACCAAATGGGGACCTTGTTTCGGGGGCATGCTTCCATTTTCAAAGGAAGTTAGTTTTAGCAAGTCATCACGTACTGTTTTACTGAGCACATTTGTTGGTTAATTTGCAACAGGAAGAACTTTATAGCTTATTGATACATTTAACACTTTTATAAAAAGAGTAACTTGTTATTTATTTCCTTCCGCATGTTCAGGGTCCACTCGCGAAAGCAGTGTCAAGTCTCGGAACGTGTGCCTTCTTTTTTTTCATGGATAGCCTTCTGACTGAGATATGGACAGTCCCAGATCGATTGGTCTTTCAGGAGGTCATGAAGAACAGGGTATTCCCTGGGCATTAAGTTTGGAATGTTTATTATGGGTATATGCATTTAGATGATATTAATATTTTATTGTGCCTCATTATGAAGATGTTTTCAATGAAATGATATTTTTATTTTGTCCACCGCCAAGTCTTTAGACAGATGGGCACCATATTAATTTGCTTAATAACCAAATAAAATAATGTCCAACTTTCTTTAAAGCCTGAAACCATTAATTGAGAAATAGAAGATATCCTGTTTCTCTCTATTCCTACATTTTTTTTGGTATCCCAAAGGTGATTTTCAAAAGACAAGTGGACTTTCTTGTTTTTCCCCCCTTGAAATCATTTTGAAAAGCATTTTTGGACTGACCACGACCTGGATGATTGAGAAGCTCCATACCCTTTTTTGCATATTGTTAAAACTAGTTCTAATTTTTTTTAAATTTTAAATTTTTTAAAAAAAGGATAATCAGTTGACAGTTTCCTTTTAGTAGAGGACTTTTCCAAATCAAATAAGATTAAATCTTTATTATGGTCAAAAACCAGCATAAGGTGGATTGGCTCATCATCAGCTCTTAAAAGTAGCTTATAGATATGTCTATTTAAAAAAAAAATAAAGGAAAAAATAAAGGAAATAGAATTAGTATATATCTTTTTAAAAAAATGCTATATCCAAGTCTCTTTACACGAAATCCTAAATGGCTAGCTAATATAAAGAAAAATAATCATAATTGAAAATAAAACCAAAACTTAAGGGGAAAGACAAATGAATTTAAGTAGTCCAAGTGGGGATTTAATAAGAAATGTGCATTGGAAAATAGGTCTTTCCTGGTATTAAATTATAAAAATGTTAAACTAGGTTATGGAACTTTGCTGTCTTGACAGCATATTTAAATATAGTTTTCATATTAAGCAAATGTAATGTTTAAAATGCAAACAAATTTCACCTTGCCTCTAAATAGTAATTAAAAAGTCAGATTCTGCTGCTGATATTTTAATAAAACCAAATGAAAAGTGAACATTTTAAGTGGCAAAGCAGTAATTTAGAGTGGTAGTTAAAGCTATAACCATAGCAACAAAATACTAAAGGCAAACCTAAGCCATTTCTTCACTATTTGCATGATTACTGAATTATACCTAATGGAATATATTATAGTTACTTAATGCCAGATTTATTTTGATTTTTTTAAGTAACTTTGGGAGGTGAGCATCTCCTACTAAATATAATTCCTTGTAATTTCATGGCATATAGAAAACATATTTACTGTGAACAATGGCATTGTGTAAGGTATGTTAACATTATTGTAGTATTATTCAGAAAGAGAGGTTAAGATATAAATGTTGGTGATTTTATCAGCCAAGTATCCCAACATGGACTTGAAATAGCAAAAATGCTTGGAGTGAGATGGGAGGCATTGGAAGAAAGGGAAAAAAACTATCAATCTATTCGCTGATCAATGACCTTTGGATGGGGAAAACATCAACCACAGTATTTCACTGGATTCCAACTATTATATTCTAGAAAATGACCATAGGCAAATTGCATGCCAGAGTGTGATTTGCAGTAGGAAAAGTTTCAAAGTAGACAATCTTTCTTGGGATGGGTTAATACTCTGAACTGACACAACACAAAAGGTCTGAGAGTTGGGTTTTTTTTTTCAAATAAATTACAAAGAGCACAAGAGAACAGAAAATATTCAGAGTCCACATTTGTATGAAACAAGATGAAACATGAAAGACAAAGTCAAATATGTGAGATAAATACTTTCCCACTATCATTGTGACTATGTTTGCTTCCTATTAGTAAATAAACAGTAAACAAATGGAGATACCTAAGATTATAGAGACCCAAGTTGGTGTAGAGTTAGGCCACATGTTAGATACCAGGGGATTGTGAGTTCTAGCCATACATTAGGCCCTAAACCAGCTGGGTGAGGTTGGAACAGTCATTCTCTCTGAATCCTAAGAAGGAAGCAATGGCAAACTACTTCTGAAATCCTGCCAAGAAAATTGTAGGGACTAATCCAAGAGTCTCCAGGAGTTAAAATGATTTGAAATGGGAGGAGGGAAAACCCCTAGGATGACAACCTTAAACATGAGAAACCAAATCCCATTAAATCCATGGAATTCATTTTAAGTAAACATACCTTGACCTCTCTTCAACTAACACCTCTGCTTCTGGGACCTTAACTATAAAATCAGACAGAGTGGAAGAAAAGATGCTTTTGACCTCAATATGTATCACTGGGTAGCAAAATGTGGGTTGTTAGTCTTTATTTGGAATAAGACATGTATTATATTGCTACAGTTCATCTGAGACTAATTCTGTCACAAACTGTCACCTGTTTGTTGAACTGGAAAATCCTAAAAGGAAGCTAAAGTGGCCCAAATGATTCTCAAAGGCCAGTCCCAGGTGGGACTAGGGCAAAGGGTTTAGCATGATCTGGCATGGAAAGAAATATATTTAGATGACTTGTTTCCCAGCTGTTCCTATTCTTCTGATTGCCAAACTAGGGTTTCCATTCTTTTTTGAGGGGAAGAGGATATTTCATTGAAAAAATTAAAATACAAGCTCCCAAAATTTTTTTTTATAAACATGAAGGAGAAACAGGGAAGTGGCTTTGGTTTGTTGGAAGAAATGTCCTTCTGGGTTCAGTTCCAAGAGGGGAAAAAGACACTGGAAACATGGAGGCTGCTTAGAAAGATGGTTTAATGGTGGACAGGACCACGTGGCTTGAGGTCCTGGGGAAAAAAGTGATCACATGCTTCCAGGTGTTGGGTGAAGAAGAAGAAGGGCCGAGGGAGGGGCTTGCAGGGCTTTTATAATCTGTTTAGCCCCACCTATCTATTTCCTGTTCCTGTGTAAGAAATGTATTCTGATTGGCCGTCAGACTCACATGGGGCCATGCAGGGACAACTCTCTAGGCTGAGACCAGGTTTGGTTAAGTTCTCAGATGCCATGTGGTCAGTTGGGTAAAGGGCTTGTACTGGCATGCCTTGATTCCATCACCCTGGAGCTGATGGGGAGGGAGTCTTTGTTATATAAATAGACTGGCTTGGCATTTTAATGGCCCACTGACAAAAAGGGCGGTAGGCAGAAAGCTGAAGGAATTAAAACATGTTTCTCTCTTTTTACATCCAGGAAAATGTAATATTCTGCCTTTTCAATATTTCCTAGGAAATTTCAGTTTTCTAGGAGAGAGGTGGGTTTTAACTTCCTCCAGGTTATCCAAAATACTCTCGTGACTCTTGAGAAACTGTAAATTTCATAGGAAATGTATGTTAACAGAAAAACACCATAAGAATTGGAAGGGACCTTAGAGATCTTCTAATCTACCCCGCTGCTCAAGCAGAAGACTCTATGATATCCCAGACAAGTGGTTGTCCAGACTCTTCTTAAAAGTCTCCAGTGATGGAGCACACACAACTTCTGAAAAGGCAAGCCATTCCATTGGTTAATTGTTCTGAATGTTGGGAAATTTCCCCTTAGTTCTAAGTTGTTCAAATTGGCCAGAGGATCTTTTGCCACACCCTACATTGTGCTGTTTCCCAGTGTATGGTATTCAGATCGCCATTTTCTTTGGATATAAAGACAATGACAAAATAGGAATTGGACTCTTCTGCTTTCTCTTGATCGTCCATTAAGATTTCTCCATTTGGAGTAAGCAGTGAGCCCCCCAACGTTCCTGTCTTCATCTTGCTTGTGGCACATTTGAAGAAACTTTTCTTGCTAAATTTTGTCTCTCTTGCTAACTGTAGTCATTATCTGACTTTGTCTTCCTGACTTCATTCTTACATTTCTAAGATGAAGCTCCTGTAAATTTCCTTACGCATTCTGTTTCCAATAAGCAAACATATTTAATCTTACCTCCTTCACAAGTTGCCTGTTCAATTGCATTGTCATCTTTAGATATCTTCTAGCTTATTTCATGGTATGGATTGGTATTGTTTGATACTACACAATTCTTAATTTCATTTTCAATCAGTCTCAACCAGCTACATCTTTTACCTTAGTTATTATCTATCTATCTATCTATCTATCTATCTATCTATCTATCTATCTATCTATCTATCTATCTATCTATCTATCTATCTATCTCATCTATCGATCTGTCAAATTTAAATTGTTACCCATTTCATACAAAGTGATTCTGGGCAGTGTACAATAAAACCAACAATTAAAACATTCCACACTTCATCCATATTTTTATTTCTTTTTAAATTCCAAAGTTTGAGTCCAGCTCATTTTTTTTACAAGCCTTCAATTAAAAATCAAAAAATGTAATAATGTATTTTCACTTACATTCAAACTTCCCACTGTCAACTTGTCCCAGGTAGTAGGGACCAAATCCAAGATGGGATATCCTCAAGTAACTTTTGAATAAGAAAATTGTCAACAACACCTATTAAGAATTGAATTGGTCCAGCATCTTATTTTGGCACAATACATGTCTAGATGTAGTTGTTGAAATGTTCTACTAAAATCATTCCATACTTTTTCTGGCTTCAGTTATATGCTTGAATAAATCTTTGTTCACCAGAGTGGTTTGCTAGTACTCCTAGCCAAATTTCCTTTCGGTAAGATTGCCCTTTTAGCTTAAACCAGATACTTTCAAAACATGGGTTACCATCAGTCCAGAAGCCCTCTGTGTAGTTAAGTTCATTACTGATATACATTATATTACCTGTCTTGTGCTGGCTGCTTTTTTGACAAAAAAGACATAGCCATCAAAGTAAATGTTCCACTGATGACATTTATCCCACCACTTCTGTATTCCTCGTTATATCACAAGTACTTTGAGTCTCAACTACTTAGAGAGGGCTATAAAGCACTGTGAAGTGGTATATAAATCTAAAAGCTATTGCTATTTTGCTTGTTGCCCATCTTTTGTTCGAAAACATAGAGACACTTCAAATAATGGGTTCTATTTCAGCATTTAGACTCCCTTACCTTTACGCTTGCATTTTCTTTGTTTCTTTGTTAAACTAGCAATTTCTAAAACACTTAACTTTGCTGGAAAATAGCACTGAATTCTCCTTTCTGAAGTTAAACTGCACCCCTGGAGAAGAGAAAACAAAGAATCCTATCTGACTTGTGATGCTTTCTTGGGTGTCATAAAACTACTTTCTTATTTATTTATTTATTTAGATTGAGTGTATGTGAAATCATTTGTAAAGGGTTAAAAATGTACCCATTCACTAAGATGAACTGTGAAAGTTCCACTTTTATAGTGATAAAATTTGAAAAGGAACTCCCACCAGCACACAAGCTTGGAGGAAAGGAAGATTATCTGATCTTCCTGGATTCTTTCTTCTGTAAACATGCTGTGTTTTTAAAGATATTTCCTATGCTCTCAAATCCAGCTGAGGTGCAGGTACAAACAGATTCTTCAGACTTCAAATCATCTAATACATATCATTCCTGGTTTTTCTTTAAAAAGAAGTAGTGGTCTAAGCTCTACAACTGTGTTCAGGATAGTAGGTGTTCAAAATATCACACAATACCTTATTGATAGGCAGTGAGGAGGAAAGAGGCAGGATTTTTACCACCCGGTTTTGTAGTCAGCTATTTCCTTTTTATTCTGTCTTCAGTGTTGACAAAAAATCAATGTTGACTTCTGGGGGTTGCCTGGACCAGTCCCTACAGTTTTCTTGGCAAGATTACTTGGAAGTAATTTGCCATTGCTTCCTTCTTGGGACTGATAGGGATTGACTAGCTCAAGGACACCCAGCTGCCTTTGTGACTAAGCTAGGACTAGAACTGTAGTCTGATGCCTTAATCACTACACCAAACTGGCCCTTAAAAGTGATTTATAGCACAATCTATGGATATTTACCCAGAAATTTGCTATAAATTCTATAGTGTTTATTTATGATAAGCATATATAGGATTGTGGCCTTGTTCAATACAGTAACAGCAAAGATATTATAATTTAAGTAGACTTGTGGATCACTCAGAAGTATCCCTGATTTATTAGATGCCAATTGTAAAATTACTGAACCATGTTTCTTTCTTTCTTTCTTTATTTGTTTGTTCACTGTTACATTGATTGTAATATGGTATCACCAGTCGTACCATAGGGTAACTCTGGGAAGCTTACAGTTACCTATACATACAAAGATAAAATAGATTAAATCCAAGGACACATGGCAAGGGTGGAATGGGTGGAGTGGAGGAAGGTGGGATCTGCTATTACTCAATCAACCACCTCCATTGTGCTGTTCCTCCACTAGAGCCCCAAACTGACTGTGGCTCTGACAATCAGTTTGGGGCTTCAGTGGTGAAACAGCATAATGTCTTTAGGTCCTTAATGAAGGTACAAAGGTCAACCTCACCTTTGGGGGTGGGGGAGATGTTCCAGATGGCAGGAGCAATAGCAGAGTAGGCCCTCCTCCTGGACACTGCCAGCCAGGATAATTGGGCTCCTAGGACTCACATCATGCTTCCACTGCCAGCATGTGTGCCGTCAGCCAGGCAACGTCAGCTGGTGGCCCCTAGGGGGAGAGGCTTCTCTGTGGCAGCTCCTGCCCTCTGGAATGACCTACCCCCTGACCTATGGACAATCACGGACCTGCACCTTTTCCGTCGGGCCTTGAAGACTTATTTATTTTGTGCGGCCGGCCTGGCATAGTTTTTAACTGGCATAGTTTTAAATGGTATAGTTTTGAATGGCTTTTTAGCAGGGATTTTAACAAGGTTTTAAGACAGGCTATTTATCATTTAATGTATTTTTAAAGGTTTCTATGTTTTTTACTTGTGATTTTATTGTTGCCTGTTGCCCTGAGTCCCGGAAGGGAGAAGGGCGGTATAGAAATTTTAATAATAATAATAATAATAATAATAATAATAATAATAATAATAATAATAATAATAATAATAATAATAATAATAATAATAATAATAATAATAAGTGTTTCGGGCCAATCCAGTAAGGTGAGAGAGTCCCTCAAGTAACCTTTTCCATGGGGTTAATGGATAAACACTTAGAAAAGAGCCATGGAACACTTTCTATATATTATTCTATATATATATTATTATTGTATGCAAAAGATGGAAAGATTTGGCAGTGACTGCAATGGTAAAATAGTTGATCAATATGACTAAACTTGCTGAGATAGGTAAATTGACTGCTTCATTAGAGAAAAGATGATATCTACATTTATCACTGACTGGAAACCCCTTATAGACTTTTTGCATAAAAAAGAAGAAAAAGAATATGATTTATGGTTTTGATGATTAGACAGAATAAACTATAGAAAGAAGAAAGAAGAGAGTCATGATATAATCTTAGCAAAGGAAGTTAAAATGTACTGGTGACTGCTATGTAAAAGATTGGAAGCCACTTCTTTATATTTTTTCATGTAGCTTCTTTTTTCTGTCTTCTTATTTTCTTTTTATTTCTGGTTCTTATAGCTTTTTTTATTTCTTCCTTTTATTTATTTCTCATTCTACTTTAGCTTGTATTAGTTCTTATTATTGTTGTTAAAATGCTGAATCAGAGAGAGACATTTAAAAAAACAGGACAATGAATGTTTTGTTTTTAAGAATTTGAAACAAAATTATCTCCATACTTTGTTGTAGAATTTAGAATTATTTTCCTTTCTATCAGGCATTTTGATCTGTATGGTAGAATAGCACAATACAATATGTTCCTCCCCTTCATAGCACTAAGTAGACCTAATCAATTTGGCCAATAAAAATAGATGAGAATTTCACTGAATTTATTTCTGGGAGAATAGTTTACTCATGTTCAATTTTGTACCCTTGTGTTCAGCATAATTCCTGCAGATATTGGTATACTATGACAAGACTCATAGAATCTACAAGCACTGACATCAAATATTTTGGAAATTATAATTGGATCATCATAGTAATTAGTTTAGGACTAGTTAGTGATATATTTCTGAGATATTAACATTAAGTAATTTGGGAAGGCCAGAATTACCATATGAATGAAATGCAAGCCTTTTGCATAGCTAAAAGTTAGATATGTCTATTTGAAATGGAAACCTTGGCACATTATTGCATGACAAAATCAAATAAATAAATGTCACTTAAAGAGCCATTCCAGTGGCAGGCTTGATATCACTGGCTAAAGGTGATATCTCAAGGATTCTAAGCATCCAACCAAATTATTTAAGCTAAGTATAAGAAAAACAACCAGTAGACAAATGAACATCTCATCTATTTGCTGTCTTTATTGTGATTTTTCTCCTACAGTTTTTTAAAGTGCTGGCAATGCAGTTCATAAATCTCCAGCAAACAGCTGGTATATGATGAGATATCTACACAGAGGCCCCCCAAAAAATGCCCAGGTGAAATGCCCTGACTCCTTTCTAAGTCTGCATATTTTTGGGTGCATTTGCTGAAGTCTACAGCATGTCCTTCTAACTGGAAAACTACCTTTAAAGTGATGGCAGTTTAATTTTACACCCTCTTGAGAAATCCGAAGTGCCTTTTGAGAAGATGCAATGACAAGATATGATTCTGCACGTCATTATTTCCAGTGGACCCATTTCCATTTCATCTTCTGGCAAGTGCTGACATCCAATATGCATCCTAGAAGAAGGGGGGAAAGAAAGAAGCAGAGGAATAGAGAAACTGAAGCTGCAGAACTGACATCTAATGCCCAGAAGGCATTAATTACCAACTGGGTTATTTCAGTAGTGGCTGCTGATCGAACAGACAACCAAAAGGTATCCCAAGCTAAGAAATAACAGCAAGCAGGTTGTTAATGCATGTTTTCAGTAATCAGGAGCTTGTTAGACAGTGATAGATGTCCAACTGATGCCATGCAGGAAAGTCAGCAAGATAGAGGAGAAAAACAGTGGTGTGGTGTTGCCTATTTCTGCATTCTCTTCATCTTATGTCAATCACCCAAGAAAGAAAGAAAGCTGAAATTCTTCTCTAGAAAATAAACATTTAATGCTATCCGATGGAGAAAACCATGCTAATTTTCATGACCACGAGGAATTTTATTTGGTATATAATACTTACTTGAAATACTTTTAATGTTGTACAAGTACGATCGAAATAATCCAGAAGATGCACTTAGGTAGTGAGGGAGCTGATCTTAATTTTCATTTCACAGAGTGAAGCACCATGATAGAGACTGGGGTGGGGGTGGGGAAGGGTAACTCTTAATTCAGAATCAGATTTTAATGCGGTGCATCTTGAAACACACAGAATTAGGAGCTCAAAATTACAAAGGTAAAATTTGCCTGAAGAGTTGATGCAAATGATGAGAAGCAGAGAGAGGAGGAAAGAAATAATATTAATAATGGTTGGGTTATTTTGAGATTCTGAGTAGAACTACGATAATTTCTGGAATCTCTTCCCAGTAACTCATTATATCCTTTTTTAAACTGACAATAACTTTGTCCCCGTTCGTGTTTCTATTCTCATTCAATTGCCACTTTAATATGGATGAATCCAATAGGTATTTTTTTCACCCAGAGCTTACTTCTTGAGGTCAAGATTTTTCCACTTTTTTTCCACTTGTGGAGAATGGTTGTTGTTTTTTAAATCTTCTTCTACCTGTCTTTTGAAAAATGAATTTTAACAGTGGCAGATTTTTCCCCACTTTTAATATTTTTGGGTTTGTATGGATGTTTTAATGTAAATGTTATAAGTCCTAAGTGTCATTCAAGAAAATAGAATACAAATAATTGCAATACATACATAACTAAATAGTTCAAGGAAAAAAGGCAGATATGTGCATATTAAAAGGAAAGGGTAACATTTCATTCAGGTTCAGTCTGACACTTAGTGACTACATAGATATTTCCATTACATTTCTTTCCAACAGTGTAAAAATGATTTCTTATTACCTTCTGAGATTTTTCCATTGTCTTTCCAGCTTTCCTCCTGAGTTTCTACCTACTTAGCTTTTGAAGATCAGCCAAGTTCCTACACAAGTAAAAGTCTTATTATTACAGAACCATCATGTCTCCTTTTTACCTTTCCAGAAGTTCTGCTGTTGTATCATGACCAGGATGGAAATCTGCAGTTCAAGCTCTAGACTAGACTAGACTAGACTAGACTAGACTAGACTAGAATAGAATAGAATAGAATAGAATAGAATAGAATAGAATAGAATAGAATAGAATTCTTTATTGGCCAACTGTGATTGGACACATAAGAAATTTGTCTTTGGTGCACATGCTCTCAGTGTACATAAGGAAAATAAAATACATTCATCAAGAATAAAAAGATACAACACTTAGTGATAGTCAAGATTACTAATAAGCTATCAAATCATACTAGGAAACAAATAAAAACATAAATTGAATGATACAAGCAACATGGTTATAGTCATAAGTGGAGAGAGAGATAGATGCTAGGAAGGAAGAGAAGAAGAATACTAATACATTCTTAATAAATTATTGACAGTGTTGTGGGAATTAGTTGTTAAGCAGAGTGATGGTATTCAGGGGGAAACTGTCCTTGTGTCTAGTTGTTCAGGTGTGCAGTGCCCTATAGCATCATTTTGAGGGTAGAAGTTGAAACAATTTATGTCCAAGATGTGAGGGGTCTATAGATATTTTAACAGCCCACTTTTTAACTCGTGCAGTATACAGATCCTCAATGGAAGGCAGGTTGGTAGCAATTGTTTTTTCTGCAGTTCTAGTTGCCCATTGAAGTCTATGTTTGTCTTGTTTGGTTGCAGAGCCAAATCAGACAGTTACAGAGATGCAGGTGACAAACTCAATAATTCCTCTGTAGAACTGAATCAGCAGTTCTTTGGGCAGTTTGAGCTTTCTGAGTTCATGCATCTCATGTTTTCCCCAACTGCACCACTAAAACTGCCTACAATCCCTCCCCTTGCACTCTCCCTCACATGTAACTTTTCTCCTTGAGCACTGACTTCTGTAGAAATATTAATGTGGTTCTTATGGACATTGAAACAGGTCCCGTAGAATCCTTATGCATAGATTACATATATAAATCATTGTCAGTTTCACTTTCTGGAACTCAAGGACCTCAGGCAATCTCTGAGAAAAGATCAGCATAAATACTGTAATAATAGCATCAAGAAAATTATGTCAAAGAAACCTGTGTTAAAAAGAGAATTAAAATATGTAAGGTGCTATCTTTAATCCATAGACAATTGCATATACTTTATAGAAAACTAAAATACTTTGAATACCTTATATATGTACTCTAAGGATTGTTCACTGATCAAAAAAAGAATCTACAAAAATTGCCTTTTGTTTTTTAAACATTGTGTGCTAATTTGTCAAAAGCAGCTTAATTAGCACAAAGTAATGATCAAATATATTTTTTCTTTCATCGTTTTTTTTATTTATTTGCAGGTGAAATTGCTGTCAAAGGCATTAAATGATGAGACTATTTAGAAACCCAAAGCACTATTTTAGTTTCTATCCTATGGATTTTTTTTAAAACAAAAAAAAAATGTTGTATGCACTTTTGTATATTCAGAGGGAAAAGATTTGGAAAGAGGAGGCAGAAGGAGAAGGAGAAGGAGAAGGAGAAGGAGAAGGAGAAGGAGGAGAAGGAGAGGGAAGGGAAGGAGATCATCGTATGAAACGTGTGTAATATCATATATTGGGGGTCAGCAAATATAAGCCTACAAAAACAAAGTGATTGGGTGCCATTTAAAGGTGCTATTAGCATCATAGATAGATAGATAGATAGATAGATAGATAGATAGATAGATAGATACAATAAAAACAGATTAAATCAACTGTCCCTGCACTAAAATCCCCACTTTAAAATTAACATTCCCTAACTCCTGAGGTAGAGACTAACCTAGGCCGGCCAAGCAGAAGTGAGTTTTTAATTTCTGACGGAAGGAGCGGAGGTCCGTAGTTGTTCTAATGTCGGGGGGAAGGTCGTTCCAGAGGGCTGGGCCCGCCACAGAGAAGGCCCTTCCCCTGGGCGTCGCCCACTGACAAAGTCTAGTGGACGGCACCCGGAGAAGTCCCTCTCTGTGGGAGCGAATCGGCCGGGAAGATGTATGGGGCAGAATCCGATCCCGCAGATAGCTAGGTCCCGAGCCATGGAAGGAACTTGTGGCAGCTATGTTCCAAACATGAAAAAGTGTGCTTGCATGTCTAC
Organism: Rhabdophis nuchalis; assembly: GCA_039707465.1. Lineage (NCBI taxonomy): Eukaryota > Metazoa > Chordata > Lepidosauria > Squamata > Natricidae > Rhabdophis > Rhabdophis nuchalis. The sequence continues at coordinate 288,584,205 of CM077643.1, forward strand.
AATTAAATTGTTCATTCAATTATGCTTCCAGAAAAGATTGTATGATAAGAACAAAGTTTCTTACTCTATGGAGATACATTGCAGCTTAGAGATATTCACTTCTTTTAGATAGGCACTTCTTTTTCATTTATTTTTTTGCATTAGAAACAAAATCAGAATTAAGATGTGTAGTAAACAGAAAACAAAAGGAATACAAAATAGGTATCCCGGTAATTTTAGAATAGATAGCTTTCCTGTCCTCAGCTTTTCAACCCAAGAAGAGCATGAGGATTTTATTCTTTCCATCTGTCCTCCTCTTCCTTTTCTTCTTCTTGGTATTCTCTCATTCATCTCCATTGCAAAGGCTGATGGGATACACTTCTTGATGATACCCTCTCATTTCTTCTCATTAAGTCCATTGCCCATTGTAGCCTTTTTATTGCTGAAGAATTCCTAAGAGTGTTGTAATTCCTCTTCATTAATCCAGAGGAAGTCAAAGTATGTAAAATCACATTGTGCCTTTTGTGTCAGCATTTTGGTTGAAGGCCTTAATGGTAATAGATGGTCCGTCATTCATACAATTGCCACTTGCTAGACAAAAGATAAATGTAACTTAAAGCTACATCAGAGCAATATAAAATGAATTATGCCCTTTCCTACATTAATTCAGGAACTGCTAAACAATATATGTTCAATATATGTGTTTTTTAAATATTATTTATTTACCTGCATTTCTGAGTGTTTAATAGTGACAACTATACCTTTTTTGGCATCCTACAAATCCAAGGCATTTTTTAATTAAATTTTGTTTTGTTTTCAATATTGTTTTAATTAAAACACCACTTTGATATAATATGAAAACTAAACTTTTAATAAAGAACTGTCTTGTTTCAATTATATATTCACACAGTTGCCATGGAAATTTAGCAGAGTATTCAAAATCATGGAGATAACAGCAATCAAGGAACACAAGCCAAACTGAGTCTCCATGAAAAAAGCCTGCCTGAATATGGTTTTGCTTTTAAAAGGAGCATACAGAAGAGTAACCAATATCCAGAATTCAGAGTTCCAAGAGCCAGGACAGGGTTGTCAGCTAGTCTAGAAGTCAAAATTTCTTGAGCAGAATCCACACAAATGTCACATAAGATCTGATTATCAGGTAGTTGGTTCTACTGGTGGTTCATGGGTCAGAGATGTCTCTTAAATCAGTTGTCTTTAATCAAGATATTTACTGTCCTGCTTGACAAGGAATCTCCTATAATTTCTCTGCTTCGTTCTCTAATCTACACACTGGGAAGTCTTATGGCATCATTATCTAATTGCTCCAGCTGCTCTGATGGTTCCTGTGTTTGATCAGTCTCAGGTTATACTTGACTTCCAAAGTCTGAATTCTACAAGTTCTTCTGGAGCCTGTTCTTCAGGATCAGTTCCTTGAGTCCTAGCCCATGATAGGCTTTCAGCAGTGTTCCAAATATTATGAGATTTGCAGATCAACAACATGAAGCTCTTAATAAATTAATTACAGTAGATAAAACTGAAGAAGAAATCCAGAAATTAAAATGGAACAAGTCCCCTGGACTATAGAGATAATGTATTTCTATAACACATTTAAGATTTTTCCAAGAAATGCTGATTAAATCATTAACCCAGGTAATGAATGATACACTACATTATCAATTTCTTCCTTCCTCAAAGCAAGGAGCTTTTATTTCTTTCAGTTAGAAAAAGGAGAATGGTTCAATTTCCCTAGAATTGTTTTGTCTATGTTTAATTTGAATGTAGATTACAAGTTTTTTATTACAAGTTTTTTATGACTTGCAAAGTGATTAAATAGCTTCTTAACACATGTTATATCCCGATCATATTGGATTTGTCTCAAAGAAATCCATGAGGATTTCAAATGTGTTGTGAATACAATTGATAATATAAATCAGAAAAAAATGTGACAGATTAATAAAGGAGTATTTCATTCTTTAAAAATATCTATCAGGCAAGGTCATATTCATGAAATACAAATCAAATTCAAAAAGAGACAGAGGTCCCACCAATAACTAAGATCCAAAATTTCCAAGAAGCAAAATTAGAATATAGAATTTAGAAGAATGAGGGGTAACAGAATATATTCTATATTCAAACAGCTTTTTAAATTCAGGAAACTGACAGCCTCTACTTGAATATAATTAATACCTAATATAATTAATAATCAGTCTTGATTCTCAATGCCAGGTTATTCTAAAATAGATGCATTTTGCACTTGATACATCTCCATGCTGCTCTCCGTTTTCCTACCCCCTATTCTCTATCTCAGGGGTCTCCAACCTTTGCAACTTTAAGTCTGAAGGACTTCAACTCCCAGACTTCTCCAGCCAGCAAAGTCTGGGAGTTGAAGTCTTTCAGACTTAAAGTTGCAAAGGTTGGGGACCCCTGCTCTATCTCACCAAATAAAGAAGGCAGCCTTCAAATTACTGGGAGACCATCACTTCGGTCATCTGGGGCACAGATGGTATGATCTGGTTTCAGTTCTCTACTACAACTTTAGTCTTGCCTTTCTAGGGTCAGATCCATGCATCCTTTCTCGTGGTTTCTCTTCGTATCTGACGATAACTTTTCACACAAACATTTATGCTTATGGCTGGTTTACATTTTCCATTCAAATATACAGAAGCACGACTACACAGTTAACCAATAAGACCAATGACTTATAGATTCATGGATTCTACATATGCTCTCAATGTTATTCCAATTAATGGAGATTGGAGAAGACTACACTTAAAATGGGGAAATACAATATATTGATATATTAACAATATATTGATCTCTTTTCAAAATAGTGGGGAAACACTATAAAGCTGCAATCCAAAACTCTCTTATTAAAATCTCTGAGACTATGCATATATACAGTACATATATTGATGATATATGTGGTACCTTTCTGCCTTCAAAATCTAAATAATAAAGGCCATCCGAGCACTAAAGTGAGATTGAAGAATATCATATCCATTTTCCCCCTCATGCATCTTATCCATTATTATAAATTATGTCTCCATTAAAGATAATGTGCTCCCATAATCTGTTATTCCAACCCAAGCATTATTTGCATATTCCGGTTGCTCATTTATAACATTTATGCCCATTCTTCACTTTTATTAGAAATATAATTTATGTAAAAACATTAAACACAGTTAAGAGGGGAACTTGAAATATAGACATACTTAACGTTTATGAATTAGGCATGCAGTGCCATTTTAAGCAAGCTTGCTCAAAAGTAAATTTATTTTATTTAGTGGGATTTGCTTTTAGGTAACTGTTTTGCAGCCTAGAGCAGTAGCAAGAATGGCAAGTGAAACAACATTTGTCATTCCAAGAACGAGCCAAAGTTAATAAGAAAAAAGAAAAGATCTTTGGGTCTGTTCATTGAAATGTACTTCCGGCCTAACAAAAATAAGTACACCTGAATACCTTTGTTTTAAATGCTTGCTGTAGTAGAGTCATATGTGCCAGGAATTCCTAGAACATTATGACAATCTATGAATAGGATAACTCCTTATTATCCTGGAAAGATTTATATTCAACACACAAATGCCCTATTCTGCAGGAAGACTGTGTTTTCCTTTCCTAACGAATGAAAACATTGATTCAAGTGAAGCCTGCTTATTTGATCCAGATCTCCTTCATTGTTAAGGTCATTCCACAGAGAACCAACTGGTATGAACGGCTTTGGTTTCTACCCCATTTGTATTCAGTCATCATTCATTGGAAAGGAAAGGCTTACCTGTCTCTGATGGCAGGGGAAGTGTCTCATTAAGAAGGAAGGGGAGAAAATAAATACACTCATCATTGAGGCATCAGGTGAAAAATGAACAAAGTAGTGCAAACATAACATCCAGTTGTAGCAGTCATGTAAGAAAAGAAAGAAAAATGACACATGAATAATGCCAGCAAATGAAATCTTAATGATTGAATATTGAAGCAAATGATGTTTTTAATTACATAAATGGATAAAATTCTTACCCAGCCCTAGTTATTGTCAACTGGTTCTTGGTGCACGAGATTCCTGATGTGCAATTGCTAACAAATGTTTTGTATAATCAATCTTAGCAAATATCAAAGGTTGCTTTTGGGGGCAGCATTTGAAGCTGTGCATATTGATGTACAGCCCACTGTCATGAACACATCTGTGTCGATGCCACACATCTATATGCCCATTGTGACACATAGTAGGAGGACAGTAAGCAATTTATTAGAGTAACTATGTTGGTAATATCATGCCTCATTTCCCAGGGTAAGCAGTCTTATGTTCAACACTGTTTATTTCTAATTCTTGGATTCAACCTGTACAATGCAGAGCCTTTAAGAAATGATAAAGTACTACAACTATCTTTTAATTAGAAATTCAAATATGGTTTGCATGGTTACTTTTCCAACTGCTCCTCTGGTGTAAGAGCTCCATCAGAAAAGAAAAGGAAACAATTTTTCAGCTAGATTAGTTCCTTCTCAAGAATTCCTACCTGTCCTAAACTTCATTAAAAAATCTTGAAGATCTAATTTTTAAAATATTCTCTTACCACATATGGCAGGTGTTAATTGCCTGAGCATTTCAGCAGAAATTCACTATTGCTATTCTAAGAAAAAAAACCTCCATATTCTATTCCTCAAAATGTTCTTCTAAATAGAGCAAATGATAACATCTAGCTGATCTTGTCTGGGTTTGGACACTAAACAAGTTCTACCCTGAATGCTTACATGAGATGTTGTAGAGGATTAGCAGGTCTAAATACAACACTTTGTAAGAAGACCATAGAAACAGGACATTCCTACTATTTCTGCATGATACATGAATACATCCATGAAATCACCAAGAACTAAGTTCAAGTCAGAGACTTTAAACTTTTTAAAAACAGAGCATCACAGGCAACCACAGTGAGGCAAGGCATGTAAAGGTATGTGGGAATGACCTTGAAAGACAGGGGGAAGAAGTACAACCAGAGGTTGGTCAGATATGATGGAGCTTAGTCTGAAGAAGGAATAGGTCATTGTCTCAGAAGGGACTATCCCTAATTAATTAGGTAGTAAAGGCAATGCATTCATCTGGCATACTTACATGCCTCCTGTCTCACAAGGCTGAAAGGGGAGGAGGGGAGAGATGGCAAAATGTGACATCACAGGCAAACTCATTATTTCTTATATGTGTTTTGATGTCACACAGGTTAAGGAGCTGTCAGCCTTGTGAGGTAGTCCAGACAAGAAGCACAATCAGAAGTACTAGCTCTAACTTTATTGAAAGGTTACCTTAAAAGAATCTTGAAAATATGAAAGTGTATCTCTCTCTCCTCACCTGTACCATCTTGGAAACTGGGGAGGATTCCCAGCGACATTTTCTGTGACATTTTCCATGCTCAAATTCCTTCTGTGAATTCAGCTTCCCCTTGTTTGATCATTGAATAGCATGGTCTTCTTTCTGTTTCCCTATGTCATAGGCCATTACAGGAACAGATCTTGTACCACAATGACATCCAGATTATGTATGTCAGATGGTTTATTTTCTTATTAATAATGTATATATGTGTTCTTTTAAAAAAAACCTGTCAAATGAGAAAGAAACACTGTTTTATTCCAATTATGGACAATTTTCTGAGCATCAAAGACAACTCTATCTCCAAAAACTGGTGGCTTGCAAATGAACTTATTGGAATGTACAATGAATGTGCAATATATCACAGGCACAAGAAAAGTTTCCCCCCCAGACTTTCTAAACATTTTTTGAAGGTTTTAGAGTAGAAATGGAAGCAAGCTGCTCTTATTTCTACTCTTAAAGGACCACCATTGGATCATGGTTTTTCATTCTTTATTGTTTAAAAATTAGTCTAGATATGCTTTAAATAGAGTTTTGCCATCTGCAAAATCAAATTTAAAGATAAATAATTATAAGAAATTGCAATTAGGTTTTTTGGTAGGTTTTTTTAATTGACATTTAATATCTGAGTGATGGATTTGAGTAAACACATAAATAATTCATCAAAAACTTTTCCATTTCTCCATACGTACTGTAGGTATATTGTATTGCTATCTGTAGATACAACTCAGAATTGGGAAATCAATGTACATGTGCCCCCCTTTTCAGCACATATTGTGCATCAGGACCTAGCAATGCCTTGAAGATGATTTAGGATCCAGTGGATCTTCCTAGAGCTACTATGAGAAGTTTCAGTCTCATTTATCCTTCAATTTTACCACTTCAGAAATGGTCATGGACTTCTTAAACAACAACAACAAAAAGCAGAAGTTGGGTCACAAGGGCTGTCAGCCTTCATAAGACTTCTATAAAGTGTTTCGCATTTGCTATAAGAGCAACTCTTTTAATGAGAACCGAGCCAGCTTGTTAGTATTACATGACACTGTCCAAGGTCCTGATTAATTTCTGACTTGCTCCAGAGCAAGCTCCAGAGAGCTTGCTACTCCAGTTCTGCTTGAACGGTTTAAGTTTGACCAATTTATCCAGATGTCCTTGTTCAGCCCAGATCATTCTTTTTTTTACTTCAATGAAGATTGCCTTTTCTCATACATATCTACAATTATCCTTAACTTGAATTAAATATGGTAATTGCAGAGTAGCCTATACTCTCCAGTGGATTTTTGGGCAAATCTGATATATTGATGTCTGTTTGTTTGTTGCCAATGATAAGCCTGATATTAGATAACACTCCTCTGCTTCTGATTAGTTCTAACTAGAAAAAATGTCAGAAATGAAACCATAAACTAGATACTCTTCTATACTAGTGTGTTAGCTTCATTTTCAGGAGCTTTAATGGTTCTGTAAATAGGCTAGTACATATAATAATAATAAATAATAATAATAATAATAATAATAAATTTTATTTGTTACCCGCGCTCTCTCCCCAGGGGACTCGAGGCGGGGCACAGGAAAATTAAAAAACAGTGAACACAACAGAATACATAATTTAAAATCACAAGTTCACAAGCAAGTGGAAAGAATACTGAAGAGAATTATTTAGGCATTACTTGAAGTAATGTGCAAAAGAGGAGGAAGCACTGGCAAAATTCTGGTAAATGAAGGAAGATTTTTGGATTTTGAGAATCTTATCTTCTAAGATTCAAAATATTCCAAAGAAAGGCCAGAAGAGAATGAGCTACAGGTGTGGTTGATGGAGGGCTTTGGGGCAAGATCATTGCAGGATCTTTCTTAACCCTAGATGGAAGCAATTCTAATGTTTGGAAACAAAAAGCAATGTAGATTAGACAGATTAAACACTCAGAATGTGATCTGTTTCTCTAAATTATTAGTGAAATATTTACACTGATATGCTTTAATAAGGACCTTCCATATCTGGTTTATTTAAAATAGAAGAAGTCAGAATGAGAGGAGTCAAGAAGAATGCAGCAGATCTATTCATCCATCAGAGAGAAGTCATCTTTCAGCACTAAAATGGGATAAACCTTCCAGAAATGATGGTTGAATTTCTCGAGGGCTACTCAAAAAGATATCTCTAAGATTTATTCTGGGTACTATTATGAATCAATTCATAACAATATTATATAAGCCATTGATTATATTGTTGTTCAATTTTGCATAAAATAGAAGCACTCATAAGATTCACAATAGTTATAAAAATGCATTTTAATTTCTAAACAATTAAAATTAAAAAGTTGAAAAAAGAATTTGTTTTTTCAGCTGAATTTCTTAATATGACTGCTTCTAAATCTCTCTCTCTCTCCCTCTCCCTCTCCCTCTCTCTCTCTCTCCCTCTCTCTCTCTCTCTCTCTCTCTCTCCCCATATAGATATAGTTACACACAGATACACAAACAAATGTGTGTGTTTGTGCATGTGTGTGTAAGAGAGAGTCAAGCTGGTCTAACCAGTTTTTCCTCTAAAATCTATCTAAAACTCAAAAACAATTGTTCAGTTTTGCTCACACCTAATATGTAAACTTCTTTTCTTTTACGGTGAAACTTTTATGTAGTGAAAATATTTGCTAAAAGATGACAATAATGTGAACTATAATCTGCAAGTAGAAGAATTTACATCATTTATTTTGCATAAAAATATTTCAGACATATGGATGGCTGCAAAAGGCATTCTTTATAAATAAATTGAAAATAGATGCCAGGTATACTCATGGCACACAATGATTTTGATCATATCAGAAAGCTTCCCATAAATAATGTTTGACAAAGATTGAGTTGTATATAGAACATTGCTGCTTATAATGTAAATGGTCTTTCCTTAACGGCACTTCATTTAAAGTTACTTAAAGCACTCGCATACTATTTCCTATCTCAAAGTGGTTGCATAGAAACCTAAGAGCAATAAATGGAACCGCAATCTTTAAATGCAATCTGTATGTTATATTTGTTGTGTTGGGATAAAACGAAGTAGTTATGTATTCTAGATCTGAATCCAGCATCTGTACAAACTGCTTAATTGGCACATATTATTAATTACTAATATAAAAATTAATGTTAAATAAAACAAATCTAATAGTAACAATAAAATATTTAAAAAACAGTTACCACCTGTTAAAATGTAGCCTTCTGTATTTATGCTTATATCCCATATTTCTTAATAAAGTATTTCCTATTAGGTTGCATCATTTTTCTGTAATTTCTTTTTTTTTAATGAAGAGGAATGCTTATCAGGCCAAGATTATGTAGAATTTGTCCCCAAGCTTTTTTGAACTGACTATAAATTGCAACAATAAATAAGTAAATAAACAAACAATGAAACCTTCCTACTGAAACTGTTTAATTTTAGTTGTCATGAGAAATAATTTAGCCTCCAATGCCTGAAATTCTTTCAGATGCTTGGGTGATCTTAACCTCAGCAGTAATTTAGAGTATCAAGAAAAACAAAATCAGTGGTCGAGAGTTAGTTCTTACTATGAAATAAAAAAGAGCAGTAAATTATACTTCCTTTCTGACATTTCTTCCACTTCACTTGAAAGATCTTCCTCTAAGTGAGTTGACTCTGTAAGAGGCAACTATATAAATTCCTTAACCAATGTTTCTGTAAAGTTCTGGTTTGAAACAATCACATTTAGCTTATTTTAATGAATAATGTGTAATTAGATTTATTTACTTGGAATCCTCTGAGATCCAATTAACTAACTTATCTCTTTAAAAAAAAACCTAGCCAGTATTAATTAAGGCTAATTACAACTACTGATATGGTATTAATGTTACCCATTAACCCAACATCTTCACTGATAAACTCATTTTGCAGGTTTAGCAAGCAATCTTCTAGTAAGGTCCAAAATCATATGCTTAGGAGCCATAGGGAAGGAAACATGAATCGAACTTAGTGATTATATGGCTATTTTAGGAGGAGAACTATAGCAATATTGCTAAGGACAGTGAAAAGAAATACTATTATATTGCACCCTGGGACTAAGAAATCTGAACTTTCACTTAGACATTTTCTTTTTAGAGAGTCCATGGAAAAACAAATGTGGGACGCTCTTGAAAATGACTAGCTTTTTCCATAAATGATAACCCATAATTTTTCCTAGTGACATTTTATAACTGTATAAATTTTCTTCATTAGCTGTACTTCTTATGTGTAAATACATATGGGTTTCAGTAAAGAACAGGAAAGGGAAAGCCATTCCTTTATTTGGAAATTGGTACAAGTAAATTGATCAGCTTAAAATTCTCTAAATTTTATGTCTGAGGTAAATTTTTTATTTACTTCAGTAGTATATACATATATATTAGAATTGAGAGAGCTATTACTACCATCACTTTGCACTCTTCTTAATATAAAGCAAGAATTACAAGTCTTTGCCATCCAGACTAGTATTGGATCACAAAAATTATCTCACCTACTGATATGTTCCTGAAGATTCTGTTCTGTTCTGTTAATATTCTTTTCTCACCCAGAACCAGGTGAGGAATAGAACATTAGGTTTGGGGAAGGTGAATGTCATCCCTAATGCCATCTGCATCCCAAAATATATCCCAGAATTGCCCCCTTTGAGCCATACAAAAGTTTGTAACCTAGACCAGGAGTGCAAAGTTGGCTCTTTCAAGACTGGTGGACTTCAACTCCCAGAATTCCCAAGCCAGCCAGGGGAAGTCCACCAGTTTTGAAAGAGCCAACTTTGCAGACCCCTGACCTAGACAATTACTCTGGATCATAGCTCCTGCGCGAGCTGCACTGGCTACCTGTGGCCTTTCGGGTGCGCTTCAAGGTGTTGATTACCACCTTTAAAGCACTCCATGGCACGGGACCTAGTTATCTGCAGGATCGTATCCTACCCCATACATCCCTTCGGCCGATTCGCTCCCACAGAGAGGGACTTCTCCGGGTGCCGTCCACTAGGCAATGCCAGCGGGCAACGCCCAGGGGAAGGGCCTTCTCTGTGGTGGGCCCAACCCTCTGGAATGACCTAGCTCCCGATCTTAGAACAACTATGGCCCTCCGCTCCTTCCATCAGAAACTAAAGACCTATTTTTTCCATCAGGCCGGTCTGGCCTAATCCATTTTACTTAGCCTATAGTCTGAAGTTCAAATTGTTTTAATTGGGTTTTAAACGGGGTAGTAGTATTAATGATTTTAAAATTTTAGCACAGGGGATAATTATTTAATTCGATTTAAATTATTTATAATTGTTATGTTTATATGTTTTTTTAACTTCCTGTGCACCGCCCCGAGTCCCTGGGGAAAGGGAGCGGTCTATAAATCCAAATAATAAATAAAATAAATAAATAAAATAGCAAGATAAGAAAAGTAAAAATAGTTTGAAGTTAGGAAAAAAGATAATAGAATAACAGTGTTGGAAGGGAATTTGGAGATCTTCTAATCCAACTCTCTTCTCAAGTAGGAAAGCCTATACCATTTCAGACAAATGGTTGTCCAATCTTTTCCTAAAAGTATCCAGTTTTGGAGCACCTGCAACTTCTGGAAGCAAGTAATTGCCACCGATTAATTGTTCTACCTGAGTTCTAAATTGGTTTGCTCTTTAATTAGTTTCCACTCATTGGCTTCAAGTTCTTTGGATATTAGGTTAACCCCCCTTCTTTGTGGCATCCCCCATAGATATTGGAACACTGCTATCATTTCTTCCCTTTTCATTAAACTAGACATACTCAGTTCCTGCAACCATTCTTCATATGTTTTAGCCTTCAGTCGCCTAATCATCTTTGTTGCTCTTCTCTGCACTCTTTCTAGAGCCTCAACATCTTTTTGAGACTCTAGAAAGAGTGCCGAGAAGAGCAACAACAATGACTAAGGGAATGAAGGCTAAAACACAAGAGGATTACAGTGAACAACTCATATGTCAAGCTACAATGAGCTTCATATCTAAATGAGACAATGGGGCAAACAGACTTTAATATGTTTGCAAATTAGAGAAACAGAGAGGAAACATGGAAAACACTGCATGCATGCATGCACATACTCTTCAGATTAAACATTTTGGCAGCATTTCTGTGTAATAAATCCATAATCTCCAAGATGCAGAGTAAATAATCTACTTATTGCATCATTCCACTTTACTTGAGGAAAACCAAAAAGCTAAACTAAAAAAAATACTTTCATATATACTTTTTTATTTGATTAAACCACATGGAGTAAAATTGCATTTCCTCAATGGTGGTTTTCTAAGCATAATTGCACACCCCTTGCTGATAAATTAAGGAGCAAACAAAGCCTATTCATTTTTAAACAATAACTTTGCCCAGCAAATACCTGGCTTCTGAAGCACACTTCAGTTAGCAACCGCATGTGTCAACTCACACATGCTTTGACTCAACTAGAGCAGGAAGAGAGAGACAACCCATATCGTCCCTTTTTATTGCAAGAACCATTTGGAAAACATATTAATTGCTGCCTGCATTTGGGGAGATGTTTCCATTCAGCACACATTACAGAGACTATTAAAAATAATAAACCAGCATAATGAAAGGAATTTAGTTATTAATGACTCTTATGTGCCTTGAAATTAACTAAACATGTGGCAGATCTCTGGTGCAAGGAAGTCCATTTGATTAATGCACTGGTAAAGCACAACAAAGTAATGTCTCAAGCAGAGGAACCATTAAAGCAGCAGTCCTGTATACATTTATCTGGCAATATACCCCATTGATCTCAGCAGCATTTAGCTCTAGCTGAGTAGGTATATAAAGGATTTCAATGCCTTTTGCATATCATATTTCATTATAATCTAATCCCACAGTTTTGGGATACTTTCTTTTCCACTTCTATTGATTTTTCCCTTGTCCCAGATAGAAAATCCAGGCAGTGTTTAAGCAAACACAACACATTGATTTAGATGTCGGTTAGCCAGTGTTTTGATATTTTATGGAAGAATCTAGAGAATATGAGAAAAAGTATGGTGTGTTCATCCTCCAATATATCACTCGGTGATGGTAGGTGCTTCACAGATCTGCCTTCATAGTGTGGCAGGGGGGCCAGGGGACCCGAATTCTTAGACCCTGGGTCAGTCTTGACCTCCCTAGGAAGCTTTGCTCTCTTACTTCTAAACACATTGTGCAAGGTGTGGGGGTGCACTTCTCTGTTCTTAAACGGTCCTAAGTATTAGAAATATTGCCGAAACATTGCTTCAAGAGATGGAAAGAGGAAGTAAAAGGAAGAAGGAGGGGGTGTAAGATAGAAACCCAATATGGGCACAAATGCTGGCACGTATCAATTTTCACATCAACTTCTGTTTCTGTATTTTTCCAAACTTAACTTCTGCTTTATCCATATGTATTTCTGTATTAATGACGATGCATAATCGAAAGTATAAAACCATCTGTCAGGGCGTAGCCCCGGCAGTTCAGAGCTTGTTGCCCACTTGGCATGCTGAACTCTTGACGCGTCAATAAACTCCTGTTATCTTTGATCTTTGTGGTCTCTCGTCCCATCATTTGAACCAGTCTGTGGTGTGCCTGGTTTTTGCCGCTACAATAGAAGGAAAAAAGAAGTATGTAACTGTTGTGAGGCAGTTTTTAATGCCACCATTGTTAGCTTATGTTGGAGCCTTCTATAATTAACACAACTGAAAGTTTGTATGTACTTAAGGTCTCAATTTGCTCTTTACATTTTTAAATTTGGCAACTCAAGTCTGAGGTTTCCTGAATAAGAGGATGGAGAAGGGTTGAGTCCAAAAACCCATGGGTAAATATAGAAACTCTTTCACCTCTCTGAAAGGTGGTGCTTGAAGCTCCAATGCAGCAGCCCTATTCTTAGCTGTCAAGAATTGCTGGGTATGGAAATAGTTGACGTGAGTAGAAGTTCTTTGTAGGAGAGTCTGACTTCATCTGTTGAAATGGAGAGTTTGTTCTTAGTAGGAAGATCTATTCTGTCTGCAGGAATGCGGGAACAGGGATTAGATCATTATTTTCTAGATAAATGAAAGAGCTATCACTTCAAGTCCTCACCTTGACAAAGTGCCTTGTGTGTAATAAATATTCCTATCTGAGATCAAAGGAAACCATCAATGGAAAACATTTAGCCAGACTGGTTAGCAAGTGCTATTAAAGCACTGCAGGCGCCTTTCAGTATTTATCTTGTTCACTGAAGGAGAACTCACATTTAACAGTTTTGTGCATACATTCACCTTTTTCAAATCAATCTAAAATCCTGCACAGTCTAAATGGGGGTGGGGGGAATGCTACAAAGTGCTCCCAATTATTGTGATTATTTTTTGGACATACAGAAGTAGCAGTCAAGAGTTGTTTGAAGGCTAACTCCTACATTTTTCAACAGTGACAAATTTGGTGAATTATCCCTGAGGCATAGTGCTATCTTTTTTGCTGTGAGTGGTGGTGGAACTGTCACAGTCAGCTCAGGGACAGAACAGTTGAAAAACCTGAGCCAATTTCTTACATCAGTGGAAGATCAATCCACAATTAAGTTAGATTAAATCGCAGAGACTCTGATGGTTTGATACATTGGATGGGGTATAAGGGTTAATTCCCATGCCACCAGGGAGATAGGTTTTGTAAAAGGACAAGGAGCAGAAACGTTCAAGTCAGGAAATTCGCTATAAGACCTTTCACTCAAAAAGTTGAAATGATGAGGGCCAGGGTTTAAATCTGGGGGTTTTAACATATATATGGGAACACACACACACACACACACACACACACACACACACACACTTGTGTCACAACACCCTGGTAAGCCCCAAATATTGAAGGAAGCAGAACTGCTTTCCTTTTCTGTCTTTCGGCTCACCACAGGAGACCATCCAGGCAGAAAGCTATTTTTGCATTGCCTTTTGTTGCATTTGTGTTGCGTTTGTGCTGATAAATAAATAAATAAATAAATAAATAAATAAATAAATAAATAAATAAATAAATAAATAAATAAATAAATAAATAAATAAATAAATAAATAAATAAATAAATAAATAAATAAAGGAGACTAGTATAGAGACCAGGGTGTTGTGACACAAGCATATACCTATTTCCCCTGTCTCAGCTGATCAGGAGAGCCAGTGGTCTAGTGGCAATTACAACTGCCTCACATGTAATACTTCCCTGGTTCGAATCCCAGTAAGGGTATGGCTAGCTGATGAGAGCTAAATAGCTTGAAATAGATCTATACTAGTCTCCCTTGTTTATTTATTTATCAGCACAAACACAACACACACACACACACACACACACAAGAATCTCATTTGTTCTTAGATAAAAAGTTGTTTTGTATGGGTTCCTAATCTTAATTTTTTAGCAGTTAATCTATTTAAACCTCTTTGCTTGGGAAGGCAGGACAGGGAGGTGATTTAAATTCTTTACATGACATAGGGTATAGATTATGCATGCAAATACTCTATAAATTTCCTCCCTCCCTCTTTTTATGTATTGTATATATGCCCTTAATTCATACAATATGCCTTTAATTCATACAATATTCTGCATTTATATCTCTGGGAAGATCTGCTGGATCAACTGTTAACTTTTTTTATTGTAAACAATAAGCAGAACCTCTCACCCATTCATTCATGCTGTTCTGATTGAGTCTTTCATTAAAATGCTAAAATTAAAATTTAAAAAAACAAGAAAGCAATTGGTGGATTTGTATCTCCAAAGGTCTTTGGTGAAATAAGGTCACCTCACTATCTGCAAATATATAATATGTTATTATGTACTGAAAGAAAACCAATTCTCTCTTACTGCTTTTCCTTAATAACTTCAATTGGTAACTCATCATTGCAGTTCACTCGAATACTGACCATACAAATATAAGATACAATGTTGTTTCTTGTTTCGAGCCAATGTACTCCTAAATTATTGGTTATAAATAATGGAACTGGTTTCAAATATAAACTGGCATCAAGTCAATATGAATGCAATACTCGGTAGCAAACTAGCTGTGAAATTCAATGCATTCTGTAGGCATTTGAGGTCAGCTTATTAAAAAATGGTTAGGAAACAAATATGGAAATACTCTCTAAATATGCCCTGTTGTTGTATATATCCTACAAATTGGTGGTCCTATCTACAAGTCTTTATACTTCAACTGGATTTGTTGTTATTGTTGTTACTTGCATTTCTGTGCAAGAAATGGGTTTGTTTTTTTTCAGATCAACTAAATGTTGATCCATGGTTTATGACAGGAATTGGTTGATTGACTTGTCATCCAGGTCTGATGGATTGGGCTGAAAGATGGCCTAAAGTCATCTAGCTGGCTTTCACACTTAAGGCAAGACTACAACTCATAGCATCCTGGTTTATAGATTGGTGCCTTTACCACTAGACCAAATGGTTTCTTTTCATCTGGAGATATATATGCTTAAATAAATTGGCTGCATCCAAATAGATGATTAACACCATTATCTATTATTGTGTGATTGACCTAGATTCAAATTCTCCTACCCAAAATTGAACTTATTGGGTTAGAAACTTTTATGAATTGGCCAAAGTGTCCCTAAAGATCTTAGGAAATGGTGAGATGTTCATTATATGCTTGGAAGTACAGGTAACATTAAGATGAAGCAATTATTTATATTTATAGACTAAAATATTATTTTTAGGCAATGCAAACATTAATTATGAACTTAAGAGTGATACACATCTTAAGAGCAACAATAATTTGCTAGAAAGTCAGAATCAAATTCAATATCTTCACTTTCATCATGAGTCATCAAAAGCCCTTAGAGAGATAATAATAGTAATCCACTTCCCCTGTTTTCATAGGAATTTGTGCTTCAGAAGTTGCCTCTGATCCTAAAGAGGATATGTAATTGTGACTCCCAGCTACTAAATGTACTCTGTCATCTCAGGTCCTTTTTAAAATCTATATGCACTCAGCTTTCCCCAGACTCACGAGACACACAAAAGCATTATAATGGATAGGGAAATGTTTTATTTTGTAAAACAAAGGCATTTTATAAGAGAAATGGGTAAAATTTAACTGTATGCACAAATGTATATGGGAATGATCCCTATTAGTGCTGCCCAGAGTCACTTAACAGAGAGATGGGCAGCATATGTATTTTTTAATTCCCCTGTGCACCGCTCCGAGTCCCTTTGGGGAGAGGAAGCGGTCTATAAATTAATAATAATAATAATAATAATAATAATAATAATAATAATAATAATAATAATAATAATAATAATAATAATAATAATAACAACAACAATAATAATAATAATAATAATAATTATTATTATTATTATTATTATTATTATTATTATTATTATTATTATTATTATTATTATTATTGTTGTTGTTGTTGTTATTATTATTATTATTATTATTATTATTGTTATTGTTATTGTTATTATTATATACTAAAAAAATAGAATAACAGAGTTGGAAGGGACCTTAGAAATCTTCTAGTCCAACCCCCTGCCTAGGCAGGAAAACCTATACAATTTCAGACAATTTATTATTATTAGATTTATAAACCGCCCCCTCTCCCCGAAGGGACTCGGGGCGGTGTACAGGAAAAATTGAAAAACCATATAAAACATACAATATATACAAAGTTAAAATGGTTATCCAACATCTTCTTAAAAACTTCCAGGGTTGGGGCATTCACAACTTCTGGAAGCAATTTAATAAATAAATATTACCTCTGTTATAGTCTATATCAGGGCAGTCAAACTCTATTTTATTGAGAGCCACATCAGGGTTATGTTTGATCTGGAGGGCTGGGGTGGGTGTGTCCCAGGTGGTGTGGCCAGCCTGTTGTCATTTGTTGAGGCTTCGTTTTTGGCCATGATGGCCTCCTGCCATCATCCGGGCCAGATCCAGCTCATTGGGTGCTAAGATCTGGACTGCAGGGCCACCCTGGAAACAACGAAGGACCAGTCTGCGGTGAGTCTGCTAGCAAAAATGAGATTGGAGAGACTGCACACAACCACCCTGAACTTCATTTTTGCTGGCAGATGGCTGCAGCAAGCCATTGCAGCTGAAAACGGAGCCCAGGTGAGCTGAGTGCAGCCCTCCCAAGCTCCATTGTGGCTGACAGAGTCACCACAGGCTGGTCCTTCATTGTTTCCAGGGTGGCCCTGCAGTCCAGATCTAAGCACCCAGCGGGCTAGATCTGGGCCCCAGGCCTTGGGTCTTATAGTATAGAATAATAGCAATAGACCAGGGGTGAGTTTGACACCCCTGGCCTATTGCTATTATTCTATACTATCAGAATTAAAATTCTCTCTGTATTGTATTGCTATGCTGCTTATTATATGCATCAACACTTACAGAGCTTGTTCTGCCTTTTCTCTCTCTTTCTGGGATTTCCTCTACTCCCCCTTCCCCATTGTCACTTTTAATGACAATATTCATATTTATATTTATTTGATTTATATCCCGCCCTTCTCCAAAAGGACCCAGGGCGACTAACAGGTAGAGTTCTTGTACCTTTTAAAATTGTGTTTTTCCTATACTTTTTTTTTTCCTTCTGGAGGATCCTTTGTTTCTAAAGGAAAAAAAAACACTTCTTTTTTGCTGCTGGACTTTTCCATTCACTGGTAGCTGCAGAGTTCCTAAACCAGTGGTGGGCAAACTTATTAGTCAAGAGAGCCAAATATCAACAGTACCACGATTGAAATTTCTTTTGAGAGCCAAAAGGTGTGGCCTGTTTTGTGGGAGTGGCTCAGTGGTCATGTGACCGGGTGGGCATGGCCAACTTGGAAAATGTGGTGAAACTCACTTAACGACGGTCCTGCTTAGCAACCAAAATTCATTCATTCTTTCTTTCTTTCTTTCTTTCTTTCTTTCTTTCTTTCTTTCTTTCTTTCTTTCTCTCACTCTCTCTCTCCCATTTGCTTTTTCTTTCTATTTTTCTTTCCCTTTCTCTCTTTTTCTTTTTATCTCTCTCTGTCTATCTCTCTCTTTATCTGTCTCTCTCTCCTCCCTCCACCCATCTGTCATTCTGTGTGTGTGTGTGTGTGTGTGTGTCTCTGATTGCCTCTCTCCCTCCCTCTCTCTCTGTGTCTCTCTCTGTTTGTCTCTTCCTCCCTCCGCCTCTGTCTCTCTCTGTATGTCAGTCTCTCCCTTCCTCTCTCCCTCCCTTCTCCCACCCCCCCGGAAGCAGTGGAAAGCCCAGCACGCCAGCCGGGGAGGCCACGGCTGCCTCCTCCCGCAGCGAGGGAGGTGGGCAAGCGGCACCAGAGCTGTCTGGGCGCCGCACGCCCACCTCTCTCCCAGCTCGGCGGCCTCTGCAGGCGGCTGTTGCTGCTGCTGCTCCCGAGCCCTGCAACACGCAGCTCCCACCGTCCGAGCGCATCGGGCAGGACAGCCGGCCACGTTTCCACCAGGTCCCTCTTTGGCCCCTCGGGTGCGGCTCTTCCTCTCTTCCTCCCCCCTCCACCCAGAGGCAGCGGAGGGCCCGGCATGTCGGCTGGGGGGACTGCGGCTGCCTCCCCCTGTAGTGAGCGAATGGGTGAGGGGAGCGCCCGGGGCTGCGGCTGCCTGGTCGGCTCCGGCAGCACTCAGGCAGCCGCAGCCCTGGATGCTCCCCCCCGCCCATTTGCTTGCTCGCTCGCTACAGGGGGAGGCAGCTGCAGCCCCCCCATCTGACATGCCGGGCCCTCTGCTGCCTCTGGGTGGGGGGGAGGGAGAGAGGAAGAGCCGCACTCGTGGGGCCAAAGAGCCGCTTGTGGCTCGCGAGCTGCGGTTTGCCGACCACTGTCCTAAACCAATGTGTCTCCTCTCATCATCCATTTCCATGTCAAGGTTTTTCTTTTCTTGGTAACTATGATGCTGGGGAAAAACTCAAATGGAAAGGAAAGCGTGCCTATAAGGAATCAGTGCCTATAATTTTCTCAAACAATCTGTTCTTACACATACACACACACGCACACACACACGCACACTTTTATATACATAACAGCAACCCCATCAACTAAATTGTCTGAGCGAAGGATGGCAGTGTGTTATCTAGTGCAGGTCACGTGATGTGTCACAGCATTTTTGCCTTTGCTGAGCATGGCCTGAATGTGATGCATCTGGCACGTGGGTTGCCAGTTTCACACCCCTGATTTCTAGTGAGTTTCCATGATTGAAGGTAGAACAGAACCTGGATCTTCCCATCCTAGACTAACACCCAGGGGTGAAATGCTGCTGGTTTGGATAGGTTCACCTGAACTGCTATTTAAAAAATGCTACCGGTTTGGGCGAACCAGTAGTTCTGACGATCAGCTGTGCAAAAATCAGCTGTGCCACGCGATTTAGAAATCATATGGCACAGCTGATTGTCTGATTGTCACACAATCAGAATTACTGGTTTGCCCAAACCGGTAGCATTTTTTACTATCTGTTTAGTTCCAACGATCAGCTGTGTAACAATCAGCTGTGTCACGTGATTTATATTCTCTAGAAAGCAGGAAATCCTCCTTTCTAGAAAATCTAAATTGCACAGCACAGCTGTTTCCCCACCCCCCCTGCTCTTCTACTTACCTTTGAAGACTCCGAAAAGGCTTTTTAAACCTCATTTTTCATTGCTGCGCGGTAGCGCCTGTGATGTCCATGCGCGCAAAGTAAACCGGTAGCAAAGTGAACTGGTAGCAGACTTCAGAGCATTTCACCCCTGCTAACACCCTAATTACTACAAACACTGTTATATTTGCATAGCATAAAACCAGGAAGGGAGCTGAGAGGACAGGGAAAAATAAAACAGACTAAATTCCTCCCCTAAATATCTGATTGACAACTATACATTTTTTACAGGTCACAAAAGGGGATCATGTGACTTCAGGACACTGCAACCATCCTAAATGTTAGGCAGCTGTCAAGCATCTGAATGTAAATTACATCTCCCTGAGGATGCTGCATATGTAGTATATATGAGAAATGATCATGTCACTTTTTTCAGTGCCATTTTAACTTTGAATGGTCACTAAACGAACTGTTGTAAATTGAGGATCACCTGTGTATAAGAAGCTCATTATCCAAAGAAAGTTATCACTAATGGAAGTCAGCTTCTGACAAAAGAAGAGCAGGTAGATCTTGGGATAACTTTATCTATTGTTCACATCAGTATTTGCGTCCTCCAGCATTTATTTTGTCTTAAAGGATTGGGCAAAATGGACAGAAACAAATTAAGCCAAGAGCAGAAAAGTTAAGTGGAAATTATTAAAAATGAATGAACAACGCAAGTCTATTCATCACTTTGAGGTTTTGTTTTCCCCCTCTGTCTCTCAATGTTACTTTCAGAAATCTCAGCAGAGACTGCCTTACCTGATCTTCAAACAGGGAAAATAATCTATGATCATTTAGGATTTCAGTATTTTTAAATGCATTTTAAGAACCTATCCTATTATCCTGGGCTTAATGATAGATTTATTGTCATATTTTCCCAGTACAGACGTTTGATTGTAGCTTACTGAAAATGGAAATCACTTCCAATACATATCATAAATAAGAGATCAGTCTTTTTTTTTCTTTCCAATTCCTTCTAGCTCTGTTGCACTCCATAAAAATCTATCCCCTGCTATGAAAATCACACCAATTATTTCTATTGACAGATTTTATTTTATTACATTGCTGCTAAAATTATTCTGTTCAAAATAGCTTTGCAGAAGTAAGCAAGCATATAATTACACAATTAAAAATACATTTTACACATGTGAAATACTAAGAAATGTCTAGCAGTATGGAATGGAGTGTTATCAAGGAAACTTATTTATTTTGCTGTTCAAAAGTGTCATGTAATTAGAGTTTAGCAAATATTCCTCTGTTATCCTTATTTAGATTTATGTCATTCGTTGTCAATGAAATAGCACATTGACCTGTTCTGAAAATGCATTAAAAACATAAGCATTCATTTCTCCTTAAGTAAAATAATCTTTTACATCAAGTATTCTCTTGTTTCTTTCTTTGTCTTTCATCCTAGGTACCCTCTCACCTAAACAGATGCCTTAAAATTTAACTGTGGTCAAGTTTAAGAAAGTGCCATGCTTTGTGAAATAAATTCATTTCATGTATTTTAATGCAGAGCTACGTAATTTGTTCATTGGACAACTACATGTATCCAAACATAGTTATATATTATTTGTGGCCCTTTCTAATTTTAAATGTATTTCTTTAATTTTTCAGCAATTGAATGTGCATGTATTAAGGTAGTGTGTTAAAAATAAGAGCTTCTTTATTGCCTTATTTAAATAATAAGCATTGTATATCTCCTGTGGAGTCCAGCTCTTCTACATGTATGGATTTTGTGTAGATATTGATCACTGTATTTTTCGGAGTGTAAGACAAACACACACACACACACCGAAAAAGAGGTTGAAAATTTGAGTGCGTCTTATACTCCAAATGTAGCTTTTTCACAGTTTTTTTTCTAGCTAATGAGGCGCTAATGAGTGAAGCGATCTTTTGTGCTTTGCCTGCTTTTCTCATTGCTTCTCTCTCCCATGATCAGCTGTGCTTTAGAAGCTGTTTTTTATCTCCAACTACTACGGCAGTGATGGCGAACCATTGTTGCCTTGGGTGCCAAAAGCACGCACTTGCACACCATTGCATGCACTCGGGCGCCCACCCCCATAATTTAATCCCCCCATGCCATGCCCCCTGTGCATGTGTACGTGACACCCCACCCTTCTGCCCTGCGCATGCATGCACAACTTTCTTGGAGCCTGGGGAGGGTGAAGATGCCCCCTCCCAGAGGCCCTCCGGAGGCTGGAAACAGCCCATTTTCCAACTTCTGGTGGACCCAGTAAGTCTGTTTTTCACTCTCTGGAAGCTTCAGGGGGCTTTCAGAGGACAAAAAACTGCTGAAAATCAGCTGGCCAGTGTGTGCATACGTGCTGGAGCTGACAGGGCTGACTGGAGCTGTAAGTAAAGCCAGACTTAAAAGCAGAGCCAAAGGTTAGAAAACCTATTGTGCAGCAATGTCAGCAGGAGAGGTTAAGTGGCACAAATAATCAGTATTTTTCGGTACAATGGTTCTGAAATCTTAAACTTTCATGTTCCAGCCTTCTCTGATTACCAATATTACCAGTATAAGGCAAAAACTTGCACCACTTAATTTTGAACAAATATGAAAGACAGGAAGGAGAAGTATAAAAAGACTTAGGTAGTCAACCATGATCTTGTTTGATTTATGCTATCTTGGTCATGTGTCAGAATAGCAGTTAAGGCAAGCCAGTATTCTTACCAAATGACATGTTTTCTTTTGTTAGAGGAATACATGTTCTTGTGAGTGAAAGTAACAAATTGTTTTGACTCCAAGTGGTACATGTGGTGGCAGGTGATGAGTCAAGGATCAAACCCTCATACACATACATTTTTATCTATGCACACAACTAGACACATAGTCATACTCTCTCTCTCCTCCAAGATAATCTCAATGCAGCTGAGATAACTAGGGAGAAGAGGAACTGCTGATGTTCTCCTGCCCTATTTATATTTATTTTCTCCCATTTCACTTATTTGTGGGGTTTCTTCTAGCCTAGAGACCATGTAATATCCCCACTGCAGAATTCAGAATGCACCAACTTCTGTTCTCATATGGTTCTTTACTTTGGAACTCAAATTTGATAATTCTTACACTGTAAATTCTTTATTGGACTGTAGTTGGAATCCAGCTGTAAACTGATTTTTCAGGATCCAGTGCAATTTTCTAATTCTTTCCACAATGCTTTGATATATGGGACACGAGTTTTCCATCCATTTCCACACTGTGCCAAACCCTAATAGATACCTTGTTTTATTTTATCTTGTTTCATACCTTCAAGAAGCAAAAGTGCTTAGGCTTTAGTTTAAATCTGTTTATCATAGGGATTAAAAATCATAACAAAAATGCTTGTTTTGTTAAATTTCCTCTACAGTACAAAACTGAAAATAAATAGAACACCTTATCAGTCTAATACTGAAATGGATTTAAATGTTACTATTTTTCAGTTAAGAAAGATAAATTCTAAGTAATTCAAAGGGAAACATTAAAAGAACAAATTCATAAAATGTGGTTGCATGTATCAATAGGAAGTGATTTTTCAGTGCAAGAAAATAAGCAAATTAGTGTTTCAATTATTTTGTTTGCAGAATTCCTTGGTAACTCATTCTTTTTATCATTAGAAAACCTAAATGGATTACATTTACTGGAATAATACTGAAGGAAGGTTTTTCAGGTAGAATAATATAATTAAGCCTTAGAGCTCTTTGCACTTCTCATAGGAATGTTACCTCCAATTCAGTTCATTGTGTGAAATAATATTAAAAGAGCCTAAGGATGACCTTTCCAACTCCTTTTAATTCTCCCTATTTTCATTGTTGATTTCTGAAACTTAGTAAAACAATCACAGATGCACAAGACAATATTTGAATAAAGCAATACCAGATTCAGCAACAGGTATACAGTTATCAATGGCTAATCTTCTCTTCATTAGTCATTCTTATTAATCAAAAGGAATCTGGGAAATATTTGAAGGCCATCAATCTTTTGCTAGTTTCACTATAAACCCAACCCAATCACTTGTGTCAATCTTTTCTCCTTCTTTTGGTCTCTTCTTATTCCAAACAGGATTACCAAGGCCAGCAATATATTTGCTTCATGGAGAAGCTTTGGTCCCATACATTCCATCAGTGACAGGAGCTGCAAAAATAGAATACCAGGGTTCACCCCAATGAAAGAAAACTCTGAAGACTCTTTAAGTTTCTCAAAGTTCCAATTTATTAGAGGTGTTATATTGACACATATGGGAAAACCTGAATCTGAAAGTTGCCAGGTTTTCCCCACCCAAAGTCCCTGCCTAGCACCTACATGTCCATCACATGGACCAATCAGGCACCATCCCAACTGGAGATGCCTCCTAGTCATGCCCTTCCAAGCGCAGGACAAGATGTTCTTGACTCTCTTTATAAATAATAAAGTTAAAATAATAAAATTATTATGACTATATATCATACATACTCCCTATAATCCCCCCTCCCATTTTCCCACAGCATTAAAAGTGGCAGGCCAGAAGGCCCAATGAAAAAGATGGCTTCCAGGCCTGACATAGAAAGCCACTCAATACTCCATCCAACACATGCCAGCCTTATACATATCTCATAAGTGAATCTATTGGAACCAAGTCATATGTTCCTCACTTTCTGGATTGGCCTAGCCAGTGTGATTCCCAAACCCACTTAATTGCTTTAAAAAAAAATGGGTCTCCCCATTTAAATGGGTTTCAATAATAAAAAACCAAGCTATTCTCCTGAAAATACTTCTCTTGAAAAATATAACTGAAATTTTTCAAAGAGTAGCAAAGAGATCACTGGTAAACAAATTGTGATGTAAATTAAAATTTTTATTAGTTCTTCCACCTCCCTTTATGCTATATATATAGTTTCTTCTTTTCTTCACAATTGAAAATATTAATGGCAAACAAGGGTCAGGCATTAGCAGCCCTTCTCACCAGTAATCATTCATGTTTCACATTCTAAAAGTCCTGGTCCAAATGGTACAATCCTTGGGACTACAGTGTAGATCCATAGAGAACAAGGAAGATAATCTTGACAGAGGTATACAATTCACTCACCAAAGTGATGAGGAGTGAAACTTTTTACTACAGACAAATAATATTTGGAAGATCTTAGGCAAATACCTCCCTAATTCACAGAAGATAGGGGTGAGGAAGGCATAGCACTATCAGGCTTGCAAAATTGTGGTAAGAAAATACTGTAGTAAGCCAGTCCATATAAGTAGTAAGGAAGAGGACCTTGGCAGAGATAGGCCAAATCCATTACCAAAATGATGATGGAAAAAAACATGGCTTAAGTCCAAAATGAACAGAAGGAATATGAAAGCAGCTCAGGCAGATAGCTCCCTAATTCACCTGAGTATGATGGGGAGAGATGTAGTAAAGCACAATCAGACTTGCAAGATTCTGTTAGCATACCATCCTTAATAAAATAATAATAATGTTACTCTTCTTGTGGACTTGATTTCTTGGTTTGGTTGCATAGTGAGGCTGACATCATCAATGGTTTTTCATTAAAGTGATGGGGTTTGTTCCCATGGCCTCGACTCAGAGTTTTCTGGATTTGCAGCAACTGGTACTGAAGTTAATCAGAAGTTAATTGGAATAGAGCTGGAAAGGACCTTGGACGTCTTCTTGTCCAACCC
Organism: Rhabdophis nuchalis; assembly: GCA_039707465.1. Lineage (NCBI taxonomy): Eukaryota > Metazoa > Chordata > Lepidosauria > Squamata > Natricidae > Rhabdophis > Rhabdophis nuchalis. The sequence goes on from CM077643.1 coordinate 288,609,711, forward strand.
CCTGCTCAAGCAGGAGACCCAAACCATTTCAGACAAGTGACTGTCTAGTGATGAAGCACCTACAAAACCTGTTGGCAAGCTGTTCTACTGACTTAATTGTCCTTGCTATTAGGAAGTTTCTCCTTTATTCCAGGTTGCTTCTCTCCTTCATTAGTTTCCATCCATTGTGTCTTGTCCTGCCTGCAGTTACTTTGGTAAATAGGTTGATCCCATCCTCTTTGTGGCAACTTCTCAAATACTGGAGTTAATGCAGAGAGTAAGGAAGATGATCTTGATGAAGATACATCACATCCATTACAAAGCAATAAACAAATAGTACTTGGAAGAGACTAAGTCACCTCCCTAATTCATAGTTGCATAAGAAGTGGGAAGGATCTATTTTCCCCTTTATATACTTTCACACAATGCATAAATATTGAAATGCATAAGAAGCCTTGCAATCAGACTTGCAAGATTTCGTTACAATAGAGAATCTCAATAAAGGTAGTGTTAGTCTTCCTGTAGAGTTGATTTCATGATCTGGACTAGTTATATTATGGATGACAAGATCTAAGAAGCTCATGTGTTCTCTAGTGTTCCATCATTCATAAGCACGAGCCATGTTATGAAGAGAAGTTCAAAGTTTCAAGTTTCAAAGTTTCAAACAGCACTTTTGAAAATAACAATAACAACTAAGACATACAGTCTCTCATTTTTAAAAGAATTTGTTCATATAAGCAATGTTATAGAACAGAGGTGGACCATCTTTTGGTAGCCAAGGGTTCTAATTGGAGCTAAGAAGTTATAGGTTTTCTTTGGTTTTTTTTTCTATCTTGATATACCTATTGTGTGCTTTATCTTCCAGGTACCTTATGATTCATATAAGAAAGCACTAGGAAAAGTTGATTTTGAAGGAGTACAAAAAGGAGTCCAGGAGCCACAATTTTCCCACATTAAAAAGTAATTCTTATTTAGTTTAGCATATAGTTAATTGAATGCATCAATGATATAGAAACCATTTCTTTATGTAGGCTAAATGCTTCATATTAAGCACACAGGAATATCCCAGGATTTCCATCTAACCAAAGAGTGAGAAAAGTAGCTTAAATATATTTGTGCACTGCCCAAAACTTATGTAGCCTTCTGAATTTAGCCATTCATCAACTGTTTCGCATCTTTGCCTTTTCAGAGAAATGATGCATTTATCTTTTCTCGCCTTAACCTTTATAATCCTCTTAGCAGTGAAGATAAATATTGTGGAAACTCATTGGTTTTATGGATTTTAGGAAAACACATCTTTGATTAATTTGATGCCATTTAAAATGATCTGATTTCAAACCAGGCAAGTATAAATGTGCTACTTTTTATAATGGCTTTAAATGCAACCCTGCAGATGTCTAAGTAGTAGAATCTTAATGGGATTATATTTCTTAGCTGATATATGATTTTAGATATGAAAAGCCTTCTGTTTTAAATCTCTTTATAAAAAATGTGCATCAGGTATGCAAATACATTCTGAAATGTTTTCATTCGCACCTATTTACCCTTAAACAGAAATGAAAAAAGGGATAAAATGCTAACTGAAATAGATAAAAATATTGTCAGGGAAACATCCAATTTTTTTGCATGGTATGAGTGTGCACAAACAGATTCACACCTACATTGCATTTAAGAAAACAATTTGGTAACAAAGAAATGCCAGGTAATGGGATCGTTTTTTACACACTGGTTTTTTTTTTAGCAGTTTGCTATCAGGTAGGAAGACAATGTAAGATGGGAAAGACATTAGTAATAATGGACATCCAGACATGTTCTAGGTTATTTCCACAAAATAACTTGAGTAGTCAAGACCCTATGGTTGACTCTGATGAGTCAATTTCTACATCAATTTCCTTCTCAGTAGTACATTAATTCTCTGCCTCTGGACAACACCAATGACCCAGATAGAATAGATGCTGGACTAAGCTATCTACAGAACTGGATTCTGTTTTTTGCAAGGAGACATTGCTTTTGAGTATGTAAATTCAGTCCTGCTTAATTTACCAAGACATCAATCCACAGAATGAAAAATATCTGGTGGAAAACCCAGGCAAGCTAATGGAGTCATAAATACCGGTACTATCATGGAATTTGTTTCAGTGCAATTAAGGGTTCCATTGAAGAAAAGTTGCACAATTGAATGAGTGGCATTTAATGATTTGCATAAGCCAATAATATTAAGGTTTCCTGCTGGTTACATTAGAAGCAATAGAAGGAACCGTATCATAAATATACATATCATCAATGTAACCTAAAATAGACATCAATGAAAAGCACTAGGACAATAATGGCTAGAGCAAGTAATAAATTTCATCAATAGATTGAATTGAATTACTAGCAGAATTGAACCTTTGCTAGAACCCACTTTGTTGCAGATTACTTACATTCAGGCTAAAGTAAAAGATCCCAAAGTGTTTCAACTTTTTTGTGCTCCAAAGGCAACTAAAATTATGGTAGCTCCAACAATGGGGGTTTTAAAGAAGAAATTGCACACCCATTTGTCTGAAATGGTATATAGGGTTTCCTGTTTGAACAGGGGGTTGGGATTAGAAAACTCCCAAGGTTCCTTTCAATTCTATTAAACAGGTTAAAGGATCTATTTTCCCCTTTATATACTCTCACACAATGCATAAATATTGAAATATTATTATAATAATGCTTCTGCCATCGCATGTGTAAGATTAAACCTTGCATTTCAAATAACCCAGATTTTTAAAACTAAAGAAAAGTAGAATTCAGATCCTAAAGAAAAATCTGAAAACCTTTTACAAGTACTTAACAGACAGTGCTTTAAATAAGTTGACTCAATTTAATTTTAAAACATTTCTAAATATTCTTTCCCAACCCAGGAAAAAATCTATACATTAATCTTACATCCTAAATCTGAAGAGTTGAAGTATAAACAACCGATCTGTGAAAAAGATCCATAGTCACCAGATCCTATTAATCCTATAGCAGCACAGAAGATAGACTGAAAAGTGAAAAGGAATGAAAAGATGCAGATATTCTAGTAAGAAATATAAGGCACAATGTGGTATCAGATTTTTTTTTCTATTCATCATCATCATCATCAAATTTAATTTGTAAACCGCTCCCTCTCCCCACAGGGACTCGGGGCGGTGCACAGGGAAAGTAAAAACAATAAATATACAAATATAAATACATAATATAAAAACAAATTAAATCTATTCCTGTGCTAAAACCCGTTAAACTAAAATACCCAGCAGCTATAAATAAGTTTAAAACCCCATAGAAAGAGAGACTAGCCTAGGCCGGCCAAGCGGAAAAAGTGTGTTTTTAATTTCAGACGGAAGGAGCGGAGGTCCGTAGTCGTTCTAATATCGGGGGGAAGGTCGTTCCAGAGGGCCGGGCCCACCACAGAGAGAACCCTTCCCCTGGGCGTCGCCCGCTGACACAGTCTAGTGGACGGCACCCGGAGAAGTCCCTCTCTGTGGGAGCGAATCGGCCGTGAGGATGTATGAGGCAGGATCCGATCCTGCAGGTAGCTAGGTCCCGAGCCATGGAGCGCTTTAAAGATGATGACTAACACCTTGAAGCGCACCCGGAAGACGACAGGCAGCCAGTGCAGCTCGCGCAAGAGCGGTGTAACGTGGGCAAACCTAACGGTTCCCATAATTGCTCGCGCGGCTGCATTCTGGACCAACTGAAGTCTCCGGGTGCACCTCAAGGGGAGCCCCATGTAGAGAGAGTTACAATAGTCCAGTCGGGATGTCACGAGAGCATGAGTGACTGTGCGAAGGGCGTCCCGATCCAATAGGGGGCGCAATTGGCGCACCAGGCGAACCTGGTGAAACGCCCTCCTGGCCACGGCTGTCACTTGGTCTTCCATGGACAGCCGGGTATCCAGGAGGACACCCAAATTGCATGCCCCATCCACAGGGGCAAGATGTTCGCCCCCTATGGCCAGCGTTGGAGTCAGCTGGTTGAATCGGGCAGCCGGAAACCACAGCCACTCGGTCTTGGTCGGGTTGAGCCTGAGTCCGTTACTTCCCATCCAGATCCGCACGGCTTCCAGGCACTGGCACACAAGACCTCCATATTAAACCACGGGGTTCCATATTAAAATGGAACCCCGTGGTTACAGAAAAGTTGCTATTCAGTAGGAATAATTTAAATTATTAAATTAAATAGCTCCATTGCAGGATACTCAGAATAGATCCTTGACAAGACAGGTAAATAGAATAACAAATTTTGGAAAACAGAAACTGTAAGTTCTGGGCAATACCATGTTTCCCCAAAAATAAGACAGGGTCTTATTTTCTTTGACCCCCAAAATAAGCACTTGGCCTTATTTTTGGGGAGGTCTTATTATTTGTGAGGTGCAAGAGGCAGCTAGCGTGGTGACCTCAGGGCTGCTGCTGTGTTACAATATTTTCAGGGATGGCTTATTTTCAGGGGAGGGCTTATTTTAGTGCATGCACTCAAAAGCCTGATTGGGCTTATTATCTGGGGAGGTCTTATTTTAGGGGAAACAGGGTAGTTTAATCAGCCCTTGCTCCTAAAGGTCATACAGTGCAAGAGCTGATTAGTCAGTTATAGAAATGTTTCGGGAAATAATGAAAAATATGAATAACATGAATAAAATGCGGAAATAATTGTCAGATTTAACATTAGAACTTAGGGAAACACAACGAAGCACAACGGAAAATAAACAAAAAATTATGAAGTTAGAGGAAGGGGTGGCTGAGATAGTGGAAGAGGTTAAGGAGATCTGGAAGGAGGGTTTAGAACTAGGAGCAAATATGACTAAAATTGAATTTAAAAGAATGTCTTTTTTTCTCAGGTTCCAGAATATACCATAGTCAGAAAATGAAGACCTCAAAGATGTTATGAGTACAATATTAGCAGAATACCTTAAAAGAGATAAAGTTCAACTCTGGTGTGATATGGATCTGGTTTATAGAATTAATTCAACATGCTAGGATGCATAATGTACCAAGAGAAGTTCATGTTAAATTTCTTAGGAGATCCACAAGGGATGAGATATTGAGGGCTCAATGGGATGGAATCTTAAAGTATCAGGATAAAGAAATATTCATTTTGAAACAAATTCCGAAAAAAATTAGAGAAATAAGAAGGAAGTATTCCTTCTTGTCTAAGAAATTATATAAAAAAGGAATATGGTTCAAGTGGTTATTACCAGAGGTAATGCTGATCTTCTGGGAGGGGGGCAGAGTAAAAATTAAAACACTAAGTGAGGCAGAGGCATTTATTAAAAAACATTCTCCCCAATTGGGAGGCGAAGACGGGGGAACGGAAAGAGCGACGGCCCCGCCCGGGGACAGGGAAGAGGAGTTAATTGCGAAAAGACTTAGATCGCAAAAATGATTTTATTTGAAATCCTATTGTAATTGTTGATACAAGATAAAATGACAAAGAAAAGGAAGATTGAATATATGGACTGTACAATGTAGTCCTTTTATATGTTTATCCTTTACTTTTAAAATTGTAAATCTATGAAGTTTTGGGAGGGCCACCACCAACAGCAGGGAAGCTACCAAAATGTTATTCTCACCCTATACCTTTTTCCCTGTATAAATGTTGAAAACCAATAAAAAAAAATTCCAAAAAGAAAAAAAAAAAGGAATTGGGTATGGCCAGTCTAGAGAAAAGAAGAGCTAGAGGTGACATGATAGCAGTATTTGAAAAGCTGCCACAAAGAAAAGGGCTCAATTTATTTTTCAAAGCACCAGAAAGCAAGAAAAGAAATAATGGATGGAAACTAATCAAGGAGAGAAGCAACCTAGAATTAAGGAGAAACTTCCTAAAAGTGAGGACAATTAACCAGTGGAACACCTTCAGATGTTGTAGGTGCTTCATCACTGGAGGTTTTAAAAAAAAAGACTGGACAGCCCCCTATCTGAAATGGTTTAGGGTCTCTGCTTGAGCAGGTGGTTGGACTAGAAGATCTCCAAGGTCTCTTCCAGCTCCATTTTTATTTTGCCATGCAAAAATAAATTATAGAGAACAAGCTTATAGAAAGTTGGGCAAGGACAGAATTATTAAGTAGAGCCCATGAAAAGAAAGAATTACACCTCTAACCAGATCAATAAACCTAACCACAACTTATATCATTCCAGAACAATTCCGTCTGCCTTTAATTCCGAGAAGTTACAGTAAAGATTACAATCTTATTTGAAAGGACACTTGTTCAGGTGGTATCAGGAGGTCGCTGAAATAAGATCTCTCTGTGAACAGTTTGGCACAGCCCTTATCTTATATAGATCACTTGGGTCTAAAATATGCATATGGATCCTTACATGTGTTCTTGTAGATCTTTCCCAGTCTAGGCTGCTGGGTAGGAGTAGGGGCATCTTTGTAGTGGCAACTGATTATGGAAATCTCTCCTGGAGGAAGCACTTCTGGTTCCCATGCACTCTTCTTTTAAAGCAATAGCTGAAGATATTGTTCACTAGACAGTTTCAAAATTGTTGATTAATGGTGCTGTAGAATTCACACTTAAAAAAAAATAAACTCTATAATTTTGGAATTTTCATGCTTTTATCATTATTAAACAGTTTTTATTGATTTTCTACCCTTTTCTGGGGGCTTTGGGAGAAGGAAGATCATTATCATCATCACCAGTACCAGATTGAGACTTTCCATATATATCAAATGAATATGTGTTTGTCTACATACATGCATACGTGTATGAGAGAGATGGGGGGGGGGGTGTATTCAGCCAGTTCTGACAGGTTCTGGATAACCGGTAGCAGAAATTTTGAGTAGTTCAGAGAACCGGCAAATAGGCTGGCCCCGTCTCCGCTGCCTCCCAGTCTCCCAGCTGATCTTCTTTTGTTTCCCTGAACAGGAGAATGGAGCTGGAAAACAGGTTAGTGGGGTGGGGAGGAAATGGGGATTTTACAGTGTCCTTCCCCTGTCACACCCACAAAGCCACACCATGCCCATAAATCCATGCCTACAGAACTGGTACTAAAAACATTTGAATCCCACCACTGGTGTGTGTGTGTGTGTGTGTGTGTGTGAGAGAGAGAGAGAGAGAGAGAGAGAGAGAGAGAGAGAGAGAGAGAGAGAGAGAGAGAGAGAGAGAGAGAGAGAGAGAGAGAGAGAGAGAGAGAGAGAGAGAATGAATCAGTGTGTATGTGTACATTGAAATGAACATGGAATACATACATGAATAAGCATTGAATCACTTATGAAGGCTGGCAGGCTAACATGCTAGGCATCAGAAGCAAATAAGCAATACACCAAAATTAGATCATTCTGAATGTATGTAATCTTCGAAAACGATTTAACGGTTTAACAGTTTATTAAATTTATATACCACCCTTCTCCCTTGTGGGACTCAGGGCAGTGAACAGGCATCAATAAAAGCATATAAAAACATCAATATGTACGACATTCTAAAATAATATTAAATTAAACTAGGACCCGTTCTAAAAATTCGAGTTAGATAAAACCAATTTAAAATTTGAATTAAAACCAATTTAAAATAACCAAATTAAAAGCTACTAAACCAGGCCGGCCTCACGGAATAAGTATGTTTTCAGAGCCCGACGGAAGAGGCGCAGGTCGATGATCGTACGTGGGTCGGGGGGTAGATCGTTCCAGAGGGCAGGGGCTGCCACAGAGAAGGCAGCCCCCTGGGGGTCGCCAGGCGGCATTGTTTGGCCGACGGCACCCTGAGGAGGCCTAATCTGTGGGAGCGAACTGGTCGGTGGGAGGTATTTGGTAGCAGGAGGCAGTCTTGCAAGTAGCCAGGCCCCGTGCCATGGACGCTTTGAAGGTGGTTACAAGCACCTTGAAGCACACCCGGAAAGCCACAGGCAGCCAGCGCAGCTCGCGCAGGAGAGGTGTCATGTGGGAGTATCTTGAGGCTCCCAGAATCCCCTGCACGGCCGCATTCTGTACTAACTGGAGCCTCCGGGTGGACCTCAAGGGCAGCCCCATGTAGAGAGCGTTGCAGTAGTCCAAGCGGGAAGAAAACAACTTGGTAGTAAGTGTCCTTGGTTTAGAAGAAGATTTAGAGCTTACTTGTTCAAATATTTACCTGATTTATGGGTTGCATTGTAACAGCACTAAGGCTAAGTCTCAGTTAAGAGCACTGTAAGAGACTTTCAAAAATTAAGCAAAGGACCAAATGTAACTATTAATCTGAGCGTTCTATGAAAAATTAATTATGCATTTCAAGTGAGGAGAATAAACAAGAAATAATTTAATCTGTGACATAAAAGAAACCCCCAAGGAATCCTTTCTGGGAACTTTTTCTGAACAAAAACTTGTTTTTCAGCCACAATGGAAACGTTTGTTACTGAAATCAGAAGCTTTTTTATTACAACATTTTGCAATTATTCTTCGTGTGTTTTATATGGAAAACCCATGTGTGCAGGAAGTGCAAGAAGTGCCCTTTATGAACATTCCCTTCGTATAAATTGATTGTCCAAGAATTCACTTTATTGGGGCAGGGGGGAGAATTGCTAATATGCAATTTGTATCAGTGAGACCATTTGAAACAGATCTAAACAGTTAGTCTGCCAAATCATTTGAGCTGAAAATCCCCCACTGAAAATCCTACTGATGGACTTATTCATGTTATGGAATTATTCTAGCTGTGAATCCTTTTTCCCCATTTACTTTCACACTTCCAACAGCTGCTACTTCTTTGCAGAGTCAAAAACGCCATTAACATTTTTTTTACAACTCCCTTACTAAGAAAAAGGGAAGGGGCCTCTTTTAACACCAGAAAAACCTGGATATATTACATTGCATTAAAACATATTATATTGCATCAAAAGGAGTCCTGGGATGAACTTTTATCCTGGGCAAATCTAGGGAGTGTAACATAACAATGGAACTTCATAAAATTCATAGCGTCGTAATGTATTCCACCTCTTTGTCTGCTATGCTAACTACTCGCATTAGAAATCCAGCTTTAGAAAAGATCAGAAAATGACTTCATTGTACGTTAAACACAAGGCAAAGAAGAAAATGTGGGCTTATATATGAGCACCTTTATCAATGCAATTGAATTACATGTGACAATATCCAACAATCCCATTTTTTCCAACTAGTTCAGTGTCTGGCTATATAAGAGGTTTTCTGGGACTATAACCCTAATAGAAAGCAAGAGAAAATATTGATAAAGTAGTACATATCCCAGGAGTAAAGAGACAGAGATCCATTCCTCCTCTTAGTTGTAGAAATGTAGGAGCATCAAAAGGCAAGTAAAATTATCATTTGAATGTCACTAAAAGACACAATGGTACTATATCCATTAGATCAGGGGTCCCAAACTGGTGGGCTTTGGCTCACTACTGGACTTAGTTAGCTACTGGGCTGCATGAGTGGCTGGCCGATGCATCCACTTGTGCACATGTGCGCACCTCCCCTACTTCTCTAGGGTCCCCATTAGCATCGTGCGAGTGCTAGCATTGCAGTGAGCATCGTGTGGGCACTAGTATCACCATAAGCATCGCATGCATGTGGCCCATTTGCATTACATGCACACCAGTGGTGAGATTCAAAAATTTTTACTACCGGTTCTGTGGGCATGGCTTGGAGGGAGTGGCAGAGGAAGGATACTGTACAATCTCCATTCCCTCCCCACTCCAGGGAAAGGTTACTGCAAAATTCCCATTTCCTCCTGATCAGTTGGGACTCAGGAGACAGAGAATAGATGAGGGTGGGGCCAGTCAGAGGTGATATTTACTGGTTCTCCAAACTACTCAAAACTTCCACTATTGGTTCTCCAGAACTGGTCAGAACCTGCTGAATATCACCTCTGGTGTACACCCATATCCCCGTTTGTGCATACACATGCATGCATAAAGCGACTGCTCTCCCCCCGCCCCAAGCTGCCAAACCAGAAAGGTTGGGGGAGTCTGCATTAGATTAAATAAAATAAAATCTAAAATGTAATAATTTGCAACTAAACTTTGGTTGAAAAGTTAAAGCGTCAAGGTAGAACCTGGAAGACTGAATTCCAGTCCTGTCTTAGGTACAAACTCAATTGGGTGACCTTGGGCCAATCATTTTTTTTCTCAGGCCTAGCAAGCCACTTCTGAAAAACATTGCCAATAAAAATACAGGAACTAGTCCAGGCAATTTCTAAGAATTGGACCCAGTTTTACAGAAAACCAAACCAAGAGACCTACAAAGCTCTACATGGCCTGGGGTCAAAGTATTGGCACCTCTTTCCATTTTTACTATCCACCCTCTGCAATCTCCATTTGTAGCTCTACTGCATTATGAACTGAAATTGGAGGATGAGGGGATTGGTGCCTTTTGTATCAACATCAGAATGTTGAGCTCACTTTAAAGATGATCTGTTTGACTGTTTGGCTACATACATAACCAAACTGTCTCGCTGTACTGATTTTTAACAGCCTTTCGTGTTTTGCTCTAAGGAAAATTTGTCTGTTATTTGCCCATGTTTTTGTTTCCAGTGTGATTTCATTGGGATTGATTCCACTCTGTTTTTAGCAACAATGACAGTTATTAAAATTGTTTTAAAGAGTAAGTGGAGTGTGTTTTAAAGGACTGGCAAATGGAAGTGAAAATGACAACAGAAGAGTCCTGCTGGATCAGGCCAAGGCCATAAGAGTTAACGGTCTGTCTTAACAGTGACCCACTAGATCAGGGGTTCCCAAACTTGGCAACTTTAAGACTTGTGGACTTCTTGAAGTCCACAAGTCTTAAAGTTGCCAAGTTTGGGAACCCCTGCACTAGATGAATCTAAAGCAGTGTTTCTTGACCTTGTGAACTTTAAGATGGGTGGACTTCAACTCCCAGAATTCCGAGCCAGTAGGAGGAATTCTGGGAGTTGAAGTTCATGCTTCTTAAAGTTTCCAAGGTTGAGAAACATTGATCTACAAGGCCTACAAGAAGACTGAAACAGCCTCTCTTTTCCCATTATTGTTTCCATGCATCTGTATCCATGTCTGGAGACACCATCCAATCATCAATCTTAGCAATAATTGACAGAACCATCCTCTAGTCTACTTCTGACATCCTCAAAACTTGCAGCCAAGGTCACATCTTCTAACAGCATATTCACAGGTTGATTACGCTGTGCGTAAATAAATATGTATTCTGGATACATTTTAAACCATCTAGGTTTTATTGGGGAAATAAAGAAAAATGTCTCCCTATTCACTCTTTTGTTACCATACATAATTTCATAAACTTCGAGTGATTAAAATATCAAAAAGAGGTACACTTATACACAGACAGCAAACTTGCTCACCTCTACAACCATTTCTCAGTTTTCATTTAGTGAAGTGACAGTTCTTATCCCTTCTTCTTTCCTGGTCTGGTCCCTTGCCACAGCTTGTGTATACCCTGGACTGCAAAGATTCGATATGCTTCTTCCCTCTGATATCCCTTTTATAGCCAGCTTATCAGAGCCATTTTGCTCTTAATATAACTAAACAGAATGATAACAAGTTATCTAAAAGAAGCAAACTTCCTGCCTTCTGTTCTGAGCCTTCGTTTTTAGTTTTCTTCTGTTCCATCTAAAGTTTGTTCCATCCTAGTTCCACATAAATTTATGGATGTTTTTTTTGAAAAAAGCTCTGCATGACAAATATTATGTTGGTCTACACACACACACACACACACACACACACACACACACATGCTTCTCAGTGGTGGGTTTCAAATTTTTTTAGAACCTACTCTGTAAGTGTGGCCTATTTTGTGGGCGTGGCTTGGCAGTCATGTGACAGGGTGGGAGTGGCCAACTTGTAAAATGTGGTGAAACTCATTTAACAACGCTCTTGCTTAGCAACCAAAATTTTGGGCTCAATTGTGATGATAAAATCTCTTTCTTTCCTTCCTTCCTTCCTTCTTTCCTTCCTTCCTTCCTTCCTTCCTTCCTTACTTACTTACTTACTTACTTACTTACTTCCCTTCCCTTCCCTTCCCTTCCCTTCCCTTCCCTTCCCTTTCCTTTCCTTTCCTTTCCTTTCCTTTCTTACTTTCTGCCTTCCTTTCCTTCCCATTGGGTTACCGGCAGCGGCAGGCCAGACTTACTTCTGGGTCCGCCGGTGGAACCCCCTCTCACCGGTTCTCTAAATTTCACCATCCGGCTCTTGCGAGCAGGTGCGAGCCTGCAGAAACCCACCACTGATGCTTCTCCACTATGCAATTTTGCTCTGTTCTTTCAGATAGTGTAGCATTGCGCGTGCTTTTTATAAATGCATATGAATTTTGTACAGGTTTCCCATTATGCACAAATAACCTCCATTTTGCCTCGACTCCACTGGCCCAACCTTGATAGGTCACTGAGACTTAAAAGATTTAGACAAATAAAGGAAGACAGATCATGAACAGCTATTAGAAGTATTTTCTAACTGAATTTTCCAAGTTGGCTTATTCTGTATCTAGGCAGATGTTTTCTTATAAAGACTAGTAGGACACGGGATCTTGGACAGTTCAAAGTCAAACCAGGCCCAGTAGACATGTCCCCAGAATTGTGCAAAGCTTTAAAAGGCTGTTTTGCTGTAATAAAGTTTGTACAAAGCAAGTTTCAAAAAGACTTTACAAAACAATGCATCCCTTCCCAGAAGTGAAACACCGTTTTTCTTGTCTTCATGTTCCTTCAGCCCTTCGTCCAGTTGTTCTAGAAAAATTGTCATCTTCAGAGTGTGCTCTATGTTGTCAAGATGAAACACAACTATCCATTATCCCATTAAAATAATCATATTTCTAAAGCTTCTGAAAACTAACAAGAATGATGAGGCAATCCTATGTGCTTAAATTGGTTGCTTTTCATCCTCTTCCCAGCTGTTTCGTTAGCCAACTTCAGAAGCTCCATTCTTGATTGCTCTGTCCTGAATCTCTTCAAGACCTAACTCAGGGGTGGGCAAACTTTGCAACTTTAAGTCTGAAGGACTTCAGCTCCCAGACTTCTCCAGCCAGCTTTGCTTTGCTTTGCTGGCTGGAGAATTCTGGGAGCTGAAGTCCTTCAGACTTAAAGTTGCAAAGTTTGCCCACCCCTGACCTAACTGGACTTTCTCCTGCTCCTTGCATTTCTCAGCACTGCAGGGTAGGCCAATCTTGCTGGTTGGTCCCTATGTAGAGTGTATCTGCCTCTTCTTTTTAAGGACTGCTCCTCCTCACTTCTCCTTGGACCTTTCCTTTGCTTTCCCGGATGTTTCCACACATGGATGCCTTCATCACCATCCTACTTCCCCTTATAATTTCCTGTGACATTAACCACAGGCTCTTTTTATTTTCTTCTGCCCCTTTCTCTCCCTCGTGCTACAATTAAAGCTCCAATGCTAAAGCAATGAAAGTAAATGGGGAAAAGGTTCTTTCTATCTTTCCTATGGAGAACCATGGAAGCTTTGCAGCAAGGAAGAACTGGTAATTTGGCTTCAGAGAACAAAGTTGCAATAAACTGACTTTGCCACTTAAAGATGCTGGGTGGAAGAGGAAAGGAAGAGGAGCTTTTTAGTATTGTGGGTACTCCAAGGGAGAGGAAAGGGGCACAATTCACCAAAGTGGGCAGAAGTGAAAAAATGCCCCCTGGGATAGGTAATGGATGGAGACTGAGCTACTAGCTACTTCATTGGCTTAATGGGTCATTTTTTGATCAACTGCAACATTAGCAACTGTAAACAATAGAGAACATAGCAGCCAAGAAGTCCAACAGTCCAGAATAAAATGGTGTCAAGATAGTGACCAACCTTTGGAGGGGAAGGCATGTAACAACTACTGCAGGACTACTAGAATGGAACAAAGTTCTAGAGAGTATTTGCTATGAAGAGCTTAAATGATTTGGTTGGAATGCAATAGTATTGAATCAAAACTGGGAAACAGTGATGCAGACTATATTTGCAATGAGTCTGGGAAGGGAAGGAGAGCAACATCATTTGTTTCTGTACTCAGGAAATAGTGAGTGTCCTGCAATGATGTTGAAAAAAAAAAGGAGTGGATGTGCCCATGGACTATAATCTCATCAGCTTCCACAGCTTCCAAAGCGTAATATTCAGTGTTTTCGTCAGAGGCTGTAATGGTATGTGAGAATGACCTTGGGAGACAGGAAGAAGAGTTACAGATTAGGCAATGGACAGTTAAGCTAAATCCACAGAAGGAGCAAGTTTGTGATAAACATTTCAGAAGGAAACCCCCCCCCCAGTTGCTTGGATTGTAAATGTGAAAAAGAAGAGATGCACTTTCAGATTTGCAAGGTCTGTATTCATGTAAATATAGAACTAGTATTCTCGTGGGTGCTTATTTTCAGGACTACCTCACAAAACTAAGACAGGCTTATTGCAAAGTTTGGTAGATTCTGCTGAAAGGTCATACTTTGAGTTGTAAAGTTGTGGCTTCTGATCAATAGAGTACCAAGTATGGAATTGATTGCCATTTCTTAAAAGCATCTCACCAGATTTGCTACATACTGAACCGTGGTGGTGCAGTGGTTAGAATGCAGTATTGCAGGCTAATTCTGCCGACTGCCAGCAGTTTGATCCTCTTAAACTGAAGGTTCACTCGGCCTTCCATCCTTCCGAGGTCAGTAAAATTAGGACCCTTCTTGTTAGGGACAATATGCTGACTCTGTAAACCACTTAGAGAGAGCTGTAAAGCACTATGAAGTAGTATATAAGTCTACTATTGCTACTGCTACTGCAAGGTCTAAAATGTTTCATGTCCACTTAAGAGCTTCCAGAAGAGTGTTTTTGCAATGTAACAGAAATTTATGTACTACTGTATTATGTAGTAAACCAAGTCCCTTCTTCCCCTGAAAATTCACACTGTGCAGATTAGTCAGGGCTACCCCATATATTAAATAACTTGGCTGGTCTGAAGCTATTTGAACTTTCTCCTGACTTCAGTGCCATGCTTAATCAGAAATGTAAGGGGCATTCCTCACCTTGACGTATTAATGCCGGTAGGGTTAGAAGTGTCTTTTAACTCCCTGCTTGTGCTTAACTCTTCAGCAAGTTTATATTCAGCATTTATCTTTGTCTTTTTTCTCCCACTGCTCTATGTTGCTGACTTGAAGTTATTGTTCTGTATCAAGGGAAAAGCTCACCACTAGGGTTAACAAGCTGTTTAAAATGAAGAATAGCTTGGGATCCATTGAAAATAATCTGTTGCCTCCATCTGCCTGGCTTTTTTCTTCTTTTTACAAACTGGCTGATTTACAATCTTTGCAGAAAACATGACTTTGAATTTCCTAACTTTGTTGGAAATAGAATTATCTATATTACTTAAGGCTATAGTGCTGTTGTGCCTTTTCCCTTCCTACAGAGCTACAATTCCCATATAGCTCAGCCAATTTCACTAGGCAACCTGAGGGCTATTCACTCGCTCAAGACACTAGAAGGCTGCCGCCAAAGTGTTTCCTCAATTAACAAATTCAGATTATTGATCCTGCAATCTCAAAATACACACAAGGCCATTGTTGGGGGTTGGAGGAGTTAGCAAAATTTATACGTTTGATGTTATGCTACATTTTTTCAGCCAACAAAGCAGATCCTGCCTGAGCTATTGTGTGGCCTGAGGCACAACATCAGTTTCCTCTCCATCACAAATCAAGGCTGGTCAAGTTATATCGGCAACCAAGGAGAAAAAAATTCCCACAAGAGACCTGTCCTCCCCATCGGCAATAAAATGCAATAACAATAAATTAAAGGCAGAATATTCCGCTGGTTCTCATGATATCCCAAATTAGCTGCCCAGAGGCAGCTGACTCCCTTGCCTCACAGTTAGATCGGTGCCAGTGGCTCTACCTTCATGTAATGCCACCATTCAAACAATAAAACACATCTTGCCAAAATGTAAAGCAGAAACCTCCCATTGTTAGCAGAGGGTAGAAAAGCTGATGAAGTAACTTTTGCCTGATGAAGAATCGCAAATGTTCTGACCCAGCTCCCTAAGCACAACAAACCCTCTGACGTGAACTCAAAGGATTACTTTATTAGGAATGCAACCCCGGCAAAACGTTTCTCTCACAGGCTAACAAGTCCAGCTGGCCAGAAGGTGAATAATTGTCTGTCACATCTATTCATCTCCACCCCTGCCTTTTATCCTCAGAGCTAGGGTGGGACTTATCTCGCAGCGATGGCTCTTCCTTCCCCAGGATTGGCCCACTGCTTTCCACTGTTCTCCTCTCCTCTGTTTACTGTGCAGCCGTGCATCAGGACCTAGCTATTCCTGTTGAGTCTCCATCTGAAGGATGACAGACAGCCCAAGCTCTGCCTCTGTCTCTCTCTCTCTGCCAGCTCCATTCCCTCTTCTCCAGTGGTGGGTTTCAAATTTTTTAGAACCTACTCTGTAGGTGTGGCCTATTTTGTGGGCATGGCTTGGCAGTCACGTGACAGGGTGGGAGTGGCCACCTTTTAAAATGTGGTGAAACTCATTTAACAACTCTCTTGCTTAGCAACCAAAATTTTGGACTCAATTGTGATGATAAATTCTTTCTTTCTTTCTTTTTTTCCTTTCTTCCTTCCTTTCCTTTCCTTCCTGTTGGGTCACTGGCAGCGGCGGGCCAGATTTACTTGCAGGTACGCCGGTGGAACCCCCTCTCACCGGTTCTCTAAATTTCACCAACCGGCTCTCGCGAGTAGGTGCGAACCTGCAGAAACCCACCACTGCTCTTCTCCCTCAGAACTCTTGGGTTGCCCTGATGCTGACCCTGACTCCCACACCTCCTCCTTCTCTGATTTGACTGCTGGAGGGGCCAGTGACTGACAGGCCACAACAACACGGTTCTGAAATAAAGCAAGTCATCTAGTTATCTCACAAGGTATCAAGGTCGGCTTCAGAGCAAACACAAAATATATAATGCATTAGACAAAGCCAAACTTCAGAGCATTGTCAATCCAACCTCTGGTGTACATTAGGTCTCCAGCAAGTTTTGAGATGAATTGGAATAAGAATCCTTCATAAACAACCACATGACATCAAGTAAAGCAAAAGACCAAAATCTACTATTCATTCATCTGCCATCTGCCTGCAATTTGGCAGTTCAAATCTCACCAGACTCAAGGTTGACTCAGTCTTCCATCCTTCCAAGGTGGTAAAGGTAAAATGAGGACCCAAATTGTTGGGGGTCATAGGCTGATTCTGTAAACTGCTTAGAGAGGGCTGTAAAAGCACTGTAAAGTGGTATATAAGTCTAAGTGATATTGATATATTGATATGTCTAGTTTATATGGCTACACAAGTAACATCCAGGACACTGGCAGCTAGCATACCATGATAAGGTTAATGCAATGCAGTTGCAGTCCTCAAAAAGACTTTGATCCTACAATCCTACAACCATACAGCTGGGCTCACCTAACATTCCAAGTCAATGTCTAAAGGAACACTCAAGTTTTTAAAACTGAAGAGGCATGTTCTCTTCTGTTCCATGTGGATAAAAGTTTTGTGCTAAGATTTAGTCTGTGACAACCCAAATGTCTAACTCTTCTGTAAACAGTTTAATTCATATAACACATTTAATTGATACTGCAACCATTCATAGAATGAAGCTCAAATGGTAAATTATTAGTTTTAATCAACTTGCAAGGCTACAATACAGTAGGAGAATTCATCCCAAAGCAAATAAAAGGTTTTCAAGGAAAAAAGCAAGAAGAGAGATGAAGAAGAATCTAATCCAGGGGTTCCCAAACTTGGCAACTTTAAGACTTGTGGACTTCAACTCCCAGAATTCTCCAGCCTCTGGAAGTTGATGTCCACAAGTCTTAAAGTTGCCAAGTTTGGGAACCTCTGATCTAAGGTATTCAACTGCTAAACCTTTCCTTAATAAGTCCATAGTTTATCTCACTGGTGAATCACCGGCAAATATTAAACTCAGTAGATACAACAAGGCTATAAAATAGCTCAGTAGATATAAAGATATAAAGTGCGTATACAAATGCATTTAGTAAACCAATAAGTATTTTAAACAGGCAGTGCAGTTTAACAGTGAGTAAACCTCAAACAATGGCATATTTCCCTCACACCTACATTTAACCAAATAGCCATCTTGAAGAGGCTCTTCACATTCAAATTAATCTGAGAAACTGGAAAATAGCTCTCTTCTGCCCTCTAGCGTCTGTGAGAAGACCTCAGTTGAGCTTTTTGAAGGCAGAAAGCAGAAAGAAAAGATAGCCCCAGTTTGAGAAACCATTAAGATTATTTGAGACATAAAATCACCTCCTATAACATGGAAGACAATGTGTAACCCTACTGGTGTTGTACCATTAAGGTTTATTTTTCCCTCCCCACCAATTTTAGCAAGGTGAAATCAATTTTACCCTTTTCTTAGGGGATGTAGATATTCCACCTAAAAACATGCCTGGCTTCACAATCTTGTGTTTTGCATCCTAATTGTACCATGTGCCAGGAAAACAGATTGTTTGCTAATTGATATCACAAAGGAAGACAACCCAGTGAAGGATGATTATGCCAATGCCAGCTAGTTGCTGATGAAGAGCCTGACAGGAATGCCGTCTTTTTCTCAAAAATTACAAACGGCACCCCTAAGGCAATTTTTATTGATATATTGCTATGAAGGTAAATATAGAAAGTGGGACAGAAAAGGCAGTTTTGCATCTACAAAGAAGTCACAATCTACTGTCCACTGGGAGGGCTAGTTGTGCAACTGAGACATCCAGTGGTAGAAGTGGATGTCGGGATTATTGATGGTGGTGTCTGAAACAAAGAGACTAGAATATAATATTGGGTATCAAAGAAAAATGGCTTGCAAACAGGTATTGGGTATAAAGTCTGATGAAATAAAGTAAACATTTAGGATTGGCTATGTAGTAGCACAACAGCCAGTCAGTTTATTCCAATATTCCCGACCAAAAGTTGCATTCCCTTTCAACTAGTGAAAGAAATGTCTCACAGAGTGGAAAAAAGAACATCAATTTGTCTAATATGGAAACAATGGAGGATGAAAAGTAAAAAGTCCTGTATTACAGCCTTCATTTAGACCAGGGATGTCAAACTCGATCGCCTCATGGGCCGTATCATGGCATATTGCAATATTTTTGCCTTTGTGGAGCCAGTGTAGCTGTGCTCTCCACAGGCCAGTGGTGGGTTTCAAAAAATTTTAGAACCTACTCTGTAGGTGTGGCCTATTTTGTGGGCATGGCTTGGCAGTCATGTGACTGGGTGGGAATGGCCAACTTGTAAAATGTGGTGAAACTCATTTAACAACGCTCTTCCTTAGCAACCAAAATTTTGGGCTCAATTGTGATAATAAATTCCTTTCCTTTCCTTTCCTTCTTGTTGGGTCACTGGCAGCAGTGGGGCAGACTTACTTCTGGGTCCGCTGGTAGAACCTCCTCTCACCGGTTCTCTAAATTTCACCATCTGGCTCTCGCGAGTAAGTGCGAACCTGCAGAAACCCACCACTGCCACAGGCCATATCTGGCCACAAGCTGCCAGTTTGACTGGCCTCATTTGGACCTTACTAGGTGCTTGATCTGATTTATCCTGAATGTTTTTCCAGCAGACATCCTGTCTACTTCACCAGTTTCATCTCTCTAGTAAGCCAGTGTTGATTTACTTCTGCAAGAAGAAAGTACTTAAAAGCATTAATGTCCATCACTGGGCCATCTTAGCTCCATGTTTCAGAATGGAACAGTATTACCAATAGATCAAAGGAGAAGCTTCCTGGGAGACCTATTTCCCAAAGCACCTGAGGGCAGGACAAGTAATAAGAGATGAAGCTTATCAAGAAGAGATCCAACCTAAAACTACACAGAAATTTTGCATCAGTAAGAACAATCAGTTGAATGGCTTGCTTTCAGAAGTTGTGAATTCTGGAAGTTTTTAAGAAAGATGGACAGCCATTTGTCTGGAATGGTATAGGACGGCGATGGCAAACCTATGGCACGTGTGCCAGAGGTGGCATGCAGAGCCCACTCTGTGGGCATGTGCACCATTGTCAGTTGCTCTTTGCAGGCCTGGAGCATTGTTTTCAGGTCATTTGGGGGGGCATTTTTCATTTTTGGACCCCAAAATGGGCAAAACACTGGCATGCATGCACCAGCCAACTGGTCTTCGGGTTTCCAATACTCTGGCACACGCATATACACACGTTCCAGTTTGGGCACTCAGTGCTGAAAAGGTTAGCCATCACTGGCATAGGATCTCCTGCTTAAGCAGGGAGCTGGACTAGAAGACCTCCAAGGTCCCTTCCAACTGTTACTTTGTATTCTGAATGTAGAGTAAATAAGGAAGCAAGAATAAAAAGTAAGGGCTGAATCAGCACGATGGTGACCAATGTTTTGCAGGCTAAAAAGAATAGTTCAACTGTTTTTCATAATTATTACTGTGTTTTCCCGAAAATAAGACAGAGTTTTATTTTCTTTTGACCCCCCAAAATAAGCACTTGGCCTTATTTTTGGGGAGGTCTTATTATTTTTGAGGTGCAGGAGGTGGTGAGCATGGTCACCTTGTTGCTGCTGCTGTGTTGCAATATTTTCGGGGAGGCCTTCTGTTTCAGAGAGGACTTATTTTAGCACGTGCTCTCAAAAGCCCGATTGGGCTTATTATCTGGGGAGAATGAGCAAGAATCTATAGACTCCAAAAGATAGGAGAAAAATGCCTAGAATGTATACTCTTGAATATAGACCTATTTAAAGGCTTTGACTTCTTTGTACAGCAGGGAGCAAATTTTCTACTGGGTATAAAGATTCTAAGCTAGTTGAATGGTGGCTAAATGTCTTTTGTTAAATTAAGCCAATTGGTTCAAAAAAGGTTATGTATCTGGGGATCTAAAATGTATTGCCATATTCCACTATGGAATCTGGTAGAAGCCATCTAGTATTTGAGTCAATCATTTTAAGTGCTCCATTTCCCCTGCAGAGATCCATATTGGGCATATAGTATAAAGACCAAACAAATGTCTTCCATCTTCAGACCAGCAATTACACCTGAACTAGCTAAAATCCAGTGTCCTGTCGCATACAGTATGTAAGACCTGATTTTATGAAAAACAAAATCATCTATGAAACTGGTAATTTGGAGACCCCAAGGACTATGCCAAGAAGCACATTAGGACACCAAAGCATTATGCCATCTATCTTTTAAGTAAAGCATCTAATTGAATGTAAGCTTGAGAAGGATAGACTGTCTCCTACCCAAGTAATATAGCAAATGTGTAGGAAACCATATCTCCGTCTTCAGATGTCCATCTTTCAATAGAGTTTGCTTTCAGTAATAATTGGCAACTCATTGTGTTGTGTTGTGTTAAATTATGTAAGTGAAAACTGACTGCCACTTGGTAGTTATCTAACAAATAAATTCTGGCACCTGAGCAAGCACCAGGATACCACTCCTGAGCACTAGAGACCACCAGGAATGAAGTATTGAATGTGCAAAATTTTACAATAAAGCCCGTATTCTGTAAAATTTCTGGGATAATTTTGGGTTGACATCTGGTTGCCAATATTTCAGGTGCATACAGGTTTCCAGCTACCAAACACATATTCCGTATTGATATTGAATTGACTTAAACCAAACAACACAATAGGAAGCCTACTGTTTGTGTAAACAGTACAGAGAAAGTCAATATCCCATCTAGTTGCTGAAATCCTAGAGGACCTAGCATTAGGGGGAAATAGTATGGGTTTTTAGGTTGACATCTTTATGCTCTTCGCTTTGCTTAAACAATTTTTATGATGTGGACATGATATTAAATCTTTGAATATATCCTTACGCTTTAACTTTTGATTTCTTTTCATTTTACAAAGTTGTGCAGTTACTCTTATACATTTAATAAAACACTGTGTTTCTGATACATTTTTCTTCTTTACACATTAACTAAATTTGCACATTAACTAAAACAAACATCCTTTCCCCTGTTCGTGTGTTCATTACAGCAAGTTTATGTTTCTGAAAGTTGGCAACAGAAAAGAGCCCAGTAAGAGAAAGTGTGAAGACACTGGCTTCTTTAAATACAACATTTTTTTTTGCTTTAAACCATTGGGACTCTGCCAAAATAGTAATAGCTATAGGCCTTGGGGCATCTATGACCATAAATAGAAATTCTCCATGAAGATAATATTCTAGGAGACAGAAAGCAATTTCACCATAAACATATAATCAGCTACCTTTGACATATGTCCTCACTTCAAGTTATCATCCCTGCCAACATATTTTACTTGGATGTTTTAATGCTGTATCACCATATGTCATGGTTTTGGAATATTGCCTCACATGGTTATCTCTTAATTGCCTTGACCTGTAGGAGCAGTTTCATAAACTCAAGCTAATCTCACGCATTCACGCCACACTCTGTGAAATCTGCTTCTAAAAAGTGTTGAATGGAAGACTGTGTTCATGCTACGCAGGCAACCAATGAACATAGCAAAAATTTAAAAAAAAATCAGAGTCCCCAAACACTAATGCTTTATTTTATTCATGATGAGTTTTATCTTTATTATCACTTACTGGCAAACACAGATTGGTGGACTTTGGATAGCATTGTAGTAGTATGAATAGATTGCATTGATTGCTCTGCAGGGACAGCATTCCTAGAATCAATTTTGTACTCTGAGTCACAATCCTGGACCCTTATTTGTCTTGTCAGGGCTGAGAATAAACCACTAGTTTAGATGTAAGTAGAAATGCATTTATTGTAGTTTTTACTATGTTATCTTTTGTGTTCAGCAGAACTGGTATATTGAACAAAATGAAAATAAATAAGCATGATTTATATAAGAACACAATATAAATTCTATAAATCCAAGCTATTCTTTGTTTATTCCATTGTCAGTTTTCGTGCAGATATAAAAGTAGATTTTACCAAGTGACTGCTGGAAAGTATTTGGCTGAATAGAAAGGGGACAGAACTGAATTGAAAAGAGAGGGTAGAATCAGACCCACGAAGAAACAGATTATTAATGGAGAGAACATCCTGGTTTGTAATAAGTACAGCTTGGTGAAAACCGGATTTCATTGACTTCTCAAAACCCTACTATCCCCAAGGAACCTCGAAAACAAGTCTTACGAAGAACAGTTAAAGTAATGTATATAAACCTGCAGATCAGAAGACTGAGGGAAAATGGGATAGTGATTTTCAGATATGTATATAGAGCAATGCCATATAGAGAAAGAAGTAAATTTAAACCAAAGAAGGTATTCAGCAGGTTCTGACCAGTTCTGGAGAACCAGTAGTGGAAATTTTGAGTAGTTAGGAGAACTGGTAAATACCACCTCTGACTGGCCCCACCTCCCTCTATTCTCTGCCTCCCGAGTCCCAACTGATTAGGAGGAAATGGGGATTTTGCAGTAACCTTCCCCTGAAGTGGGGAGGGAATGGAGATTTTACAGTATCCTTCCCCTGCTATGTCCACCAAGGCACGCCCACAAAGCCACACCCACAGAACTAGTTTCAAAATTTTGAATCCCACCACTGATTTACACTCTGCTGGCCAAAAGGCCAGAGATTCAACTATTGCTTGAAATGGTGATAAAATATATTCCAGTTAGATATTAGGATGAATTTCCTGTCAGCCAGTGAAATATAGTTCCCAAAGTGGTATCCTCCTCTTCATTCCTTTAAACAGGCACTTCAGTCTGAAATGTTTTAGCGGATCTTACTAGATGACATATGAGGTTCCTTCCAACTCTATGATGCTATTATTATTGTTAAAAAGTAATTTTACTGGTTGGAGTCTCGAAAGGCTCACTGATTGCAAATTACATATGCTATGAATTATGCAAATTATATTTTATGATTTGCTGACAGTAAGCTTCCTAAAATCTGAGTTTGGTACATTGTCATTATATCAGGGAATAGGGAATCTATTACTTTGATTAACAGTTTTGTGCACTGTGGCGCTTCTGCCAATTTGGGATCTTCCCTAACTCCATTGGGAGAAATGCACAGACTATGGTGAAGGTTTATAGGAAATATGTCCCAGGACCTTAAGGAATTACACGTTTCTTATGATTTTGAATCTACAATTTAATCTTCCAGCAATGCCTCACTTACATTTTGCCCCTAGAAAGTTGAGGTATAGCTTTATTAACAGAATTGTGTCAAGATATTTTCTTACACTTTCTTACACTTCTCCGTGTGCATTCTCTGCAGGATTTGTGTGTGTGTGTGTGTGTGTGTGTGTGTGTGTGTGTGAGAGAGAGAGAGAGAGAGAGAGAGAGAGAGAGAGAGAGAGAGAGAGAGAGAGAGAGAGAGAGAGAAAGAGAGAGAATATATCTCTGTGTGTGTGTCTGTTAGGTTTTTTTTATATGTGTGTTACATTTTTGAGCTGATCAATAAATAAGTCAGGGAGACTAGGATAGATCTATTTTGAGCTTTTTAGCTCTCATCAGCTAGTCATACCCTTACTGGGATTTGAACCCGGGCTGTATTACCTGTTAGGCAAAGCCTTAGCCACTTAAGCCACCAGGTTCTCTTCCTGATCAGCTGAGACAGGAGGATAAATATACACTTGTGCCCTTAATTGGGGCCTAACAGGGTATTGTGGCACAAGTATATACTTATCCTCCTGTCTCAGCTGATCTGGAAGAGAACCTGGTGGCTTAAGTGGCTAAGGCGTTGCCTAACATGTAATACAGCACTGGTTCAAATCCCAGTAAGGGTATGGCTAGCTGATGAAAGCTCAAAAGCTCAAAATAGATCTACCCTAGTCTCCCTGATTTATTTATTGATCAGCTCAAAAACATCACACACACACACACACACACACACACACACACACACAATTGTTTCCACAACACCCTGTTAGGGCCCCAATTAAGGGAGGAAGCATACTGCTTTTCCTTTTCTGCCTTTCGGCTCATCACCAGAGACCATCTAGACAGAAAGCCATGAATTCCGTTGTGTAATTTTTTTATATGTGTGTTACGTTTTTGAGCTGATCAATAAATAAGTCAGGGAGACTAGATATAGTCTAGATATATATACACACACTTATATGTGAAATCTATTACTATATTTTCTTTATTTTATTTTATATATAATAGCGTGGAGTGCATAAGGATTATAGAAATTCAGATTAAAATTCCAGACTTTCTCTGTAACTGAGATTTAAATTTCATGGAAAAGAAGCAATGTGAATTTGAAAGGAAAGCTTCTAAAATCTGTAGATACAACAAATATCTGAAAGTCACAGTTAAAAGCCAAATTATGTGCTTCAAGTGACAATAAGAAAGCACATTATCTCCACTAACCATCTGTCATGACTATTTTAAAGAGTGATGCTCAAAATTACGTAACCATTAGGGCTTGTGAAATGCTATCTCCAACTATTTTTTAGGTACTTGGGGTATGAATCACTGTTTTCCATTATCTGCAATGGGAATGAGATATATAAAAGATGTTCTACCCTGTTATCTTTACCAGGATGAATTTAAAATAGCCTATATATTTTAAAAAAATTATTCTGAAGCAAATGAAATTCTTATTTCTACTACAAAAAAGCTGTTTTACAAAATTATGCTCAGCTATGGTCTGGGAAGTGCATCATTATTATACCTTACTATATAATTATATTATAGTATATTATATGATCTGTGGTGGTGTAGTGATTAGAATGCAGTACTGAGGCTTCTGCTGATTGCCGACTGTCTGCAATTTGGCAGATCGAATCTCACCAGGCTCAAGGTTGACTCAGTCTTCTGCCCTTCCAAGGTTGGTAAAATGAGGATCCAGATTATTGGGGGAAATATGCTGACTCTGTAAACCGCTTAGAGAGGGCTGTAAATCACTGTGAACCAGTATATAAGTCTAAGTGCTATTTCTATCCACCTTGGAATATTGGATACTTGTCATTTATCTTTAAATCTGGCTTTGCTAACCAATCATTGAAAGCATAAGCCAAAGCCTAATGGTTCCAATTATGGCAGCCAAAAGGTTAATCAGGTGATCATTGGTGGTCACAGGAAAGCTCTGAATATGATGTAGCTGACTGACTTTTGCTGAAAAAAGGACTCCATTTGGCATCCCATGAAATCCTAAGTATCATTTCCTTGGCATATTAAAGAAGAGAACTGAGATGTTGCTGTAATTTTGTTTAACATGCCCATGTTTATAAAGAACATAATGTCAGGGTTACAAATAGCATCCAAAATTAAATCAGAGTGTGAGGCAAATGATTCCTCAAAGTTCCAATTTATTAAAAGAGTCATGTTGGCACATCTTGGAAAACCCGAATCTGAAAGCTTCCAGGTTTTCCCACCCAGTTGAAAGTTTAAGATCGTGCCCCAACACCCTCAAGTCCATCACATGGTCCAATCTTCCACTGCCACAACAGCAGATTCCTCCCATCCAGTTCCAGCCAGGTGCAGAGACAAAGATGACCTTGGCTGTCTAAGAAGAATGTTATTATGGCTACATATCACCCAACTCCGTATAATCCCCCCTCCCTTTTCCCCACAATAGAAAGTAGACAGTAGGAAGTGTGACAGGCCTGAAGTCCAAACGAAGAGATGGCTTGCAGGCATGACACCTAACAGTATTATGACTGTTAAGACAATAGAACAGCTGTAATGACAATAGAAGAGTTCGGTGTTGTTGTTGTTTTGCCAACCTAGAAACTACTGAGCACAAATAGCTTTTTTGGAATATTGGAGAAGGAAGGAAGAAAAGCAAACAGGATTTTTAAAAAAGCAGTCTAGAGCAGTTGATCCAACCCCCACCCCCTCAACTTTGATATATTTCATCAAAATGAAGAATATAAAATACAGATAGGATTGCAAAAAACGATCTTCTGCATTTTAGCTGCAATTCAATTTGCTTTTGCCATGGTTATGCCTTAGAAAAGATGGCTGCTGGTGCTAAAATGCCAGCTAGGAGGACCCTGGGCAGGAAGATACACCCAGGATATATACCAAGCATCATTTGTATTGGCAAATTTCTCAGCTAGATGCCTACATCGCAGCAAGACATTAAACAGATTTATTGCCTATCGGCCTTAAAGCAGAGGATAGATGTCTGGTTTTCATAGAGAGCTGATGCATTAAATAATAAAAGCAGAAATAAAAAGGCAGCAACACTACTAAGAAATCATCATTCATCGGAGTTAATGTATATGACAAATTCCCTTTGTGGTTGGGTTGTATCCAGTTCCACCTGCCTGCAAAAGCTTTCATGAAGATATCCAATAGTTTTTGGGTGTAGAATAATTCTGCAACACATTCCCTGTTATCTTTTTGACAACATTTTAATCTCTAGGCTCTGAGCAATACTGCGGGGAAACCAACCTGTTATATATCATTTCATTCTTCAAGGAAATAAAGAAAAACATGAAGATGGGAAGGACAGAGTCCGCAGTCTCCCCTGTCTCATTAATTGTAATATTGAAGTCACAATGCTTTAAAAAGATATGAATACTGTCGAGAGAGACAAGGACTTTCTCTAATCATATACTTGGTGTTCTCTCTTGTGGCATCAAAGTTAAAGTCATGATTTGATCTCCCAGTGATTCATGGACAGTTTTGTCATTTGAATGCTTAAACCAGGATTGTGTTTGATTAATTTTGTGCATGAGTCCCCCGCCTGTTTTGGACTGAAGATATTAAGGAAGATTGAAACCATGTTATCCTGTTTATTTTCTTTTCAGTCCTAAAGACAGTGGAATTTGTATCATGCTTTTCCATCATTAGGGAGCAAAATGTCCAGGCCACCTTTATTTATTTATTTTTATCTTTGCTTTCTTTTCCTTATTAAAAATATATATTTTTATTATCAAGGAGATAACATATGACAAATGATTCTGGAAAACAGAAAATATGGAGCTTTTTATGATTTCCTGCAGATAGGAAATGTGCCAAACATTTGAGAACATTTTGGCATGGTGGGCAATGTTTCTAGAAAAAGGTTCTTTTGATTTCTAGGTCTCAAAATGTGCTTTGGTTTTGTTGATTTGATTTATATGGGATAATCAACCTACCCTCTATGTTAGGATAGCTATTGTTATATGTGTTGAAAATGGTAAAAGAGGCTAATCAGTGTAAACATATTTATTTACTTCATCCAGGTGTTGTCCATCCATCATCTATTCCCCAACTTCCATACTGATCATCAACATCTCTTTCAATTGTCACACCATTTTCTTCTTATGATCTTCTGTGCTTCTGGTACTGACCCACAGTGACTAATGATAATGGGTTGGCATCTCGAAAATATCCATTCTGACCATATTGAAGTTTCTACCTGACAGCCCAATACAGAGAGAGGAGAGGAGAGGGAGAGGGAGAGGGAGAGGGAGAGGGAGAGGGAGAGGGAGAGGGAGAGGGAGAGAGGGAGGGAGGGAGGGAGGGAGGGAGAGAGAGAGAGAGAGAGAGAGAGAGAGAGAGAGAGAGAGAGAGAGAGAGAGAGAGAGAGAGAGAGAGAGAGAGAGAGAGAGAGAGAGAGAATGAGAATAGATATTTCCTAGGGGGAACAAGTCAGAGAAACTCATCTCTTCAATGTGATGTATCAGTAGCTCTATTCAGTTGTTCAGAAGGGATGATTTTCATAGCATGAATATTGCATCTGTGAGGACATAAAATGCCCCCACATGTAGTACCTTCCAAAAAAATAAATCACAGACTTAAAGAATGCATGAGTCAGTCATGTAATCCAATAGCTTGCTCAGTGTAGAAATATATGGAAACATTCTACTAAAATAAACTTCACATGAAATGTTAATACCACTTTATAACTAATATACATTAGTTGTAATGGGTATTTGTAATGCATTTGCATCCAGTTTTGGTCATTGCAATATAAAAAGACGTTGAGACTCTGGAAAGAGTGTAGAGAAGAGCAAGAAAGATGATTAAGGGCCTTGAGACAAAAACATGAAGAACAGTTGCAGGAATTGAGTATGTTTAGCATAGAAAAAAGAAATACTAGAAACCTATTTTTCAAAGCACCTGAAGGCAGGGACAAGAAGCAATGGCTGGAAACTAATCAAGGAGAGAAGCAACCTAGAACTGAGGATAAATTTTCTGACAGTGAGAACAATAAACCAGTGGAACAATTTGTCCTTAGCTGTTTTGAGTGCTCCATCACTGGAGGCTTTTAAAAAGAGTCTGGACAGCCATTTGTCTGAAATGGTATAGGGTCTTCTGCTTGAGCAGGGGAAGTTAGACCAGAAGATATCCAGGGTCCCTTTCAACTCTCTTATTTTGTTACTGTGTTAAAATCATAGCATGTACAGGTTGAAAGATTGTATTTTGAAGATGAGTTTTAAAAAATGATTTTTTTAATGATAAGGCAGGAATTATGGGCTGCTGCTCCAGAGAGGAAAAGACTCTGGCAAAACAGGAATTCAAGTATAGTTGAGTGTTGTCTCGAGACAGCTACTTCTAAAACTTCAAAGGGAAAAAAATGGAACATTTCCACAAGCAGTACAAGCTTTCAAAGACACCTGCTGTGGTCTGTTTCACCACTCCAGTAACCAGCGGTTTTTGAAACTCAGAAATCCTTCAAATCAATAGTAAGTGTAAGATGCAGGAATGGCAAACAGAAATCAAAGAAACAAATACAGTATGTACACAAGATAAAGCTCTTCATAAACAGCATCCCATCCTAACTTATGCTTTATCATGCTGATTTTCTTGGTAAAATCCTCCTCTTTCTGCTAGGCTGAAAACATGGTTCTCAGCAAAAAAAAGCAGGCGGGCAGGCAGGCAGGCAGGCAAGCAGATATAGATGATATAGATATAGATGTGGATGTGGATGTAGATATGGATATATGGATGTATGGATGTATGGATGTATGGAAGTATGGATATATAAATATATATATATATTAATTTACTTTATTGATTAGCCTTTGGGCCATATCAAAGTGCAGAGTTCCAGACACAAATTATTACTAAAATCTAATAAAATACAATTTCATTTATAAAATAAAATTGGAATAAAATACAATAATTCAATATATAGATAAATAAAATGTGATAAAATAATATTTTGGTATCACCCCTACAATCTACCCCAATCAGCCCCACATAAGTCGATCTTACCTGACCATTTTGATTAAGTACTATGCTGTGTTAAATGTTATTTTCAGATTCCGGCTGCACATAGGGTAAGTTGTTTTGATATGGGGATCCCAATGGGTCATTCATTTGGTATGTAACGCAAGGTACCTGTCTCTCACCCTCTTGTACAGGCAAGAATCAAACAGGATGTGAGCCAGGTCTTCTACCTCTGCTGCTCCGCAAATGCAGAGATGTCCATTGTAGGGTATAGAATGGAATCTCCCATATCTGACCATTATGCAAGTAAATTTTTAAAAAAGTGTAAAGAAAGGGGGGGGGAGAATGGAAAAGAAAAAAAGGAGACAAAGAAAAAGGGAGATAGAAAAAAATAAAAATAAATCAGAACAGAAAACATTAAAAGAAATATAAAGAAATGATGTTGATCTTCCTCTTGGCACTTATACATACAATTTTTATCAAACCTCTCTTTCTAAGATTACATCATCATTCCCTTTTTCCTATAACCTATTCTTTCTAATCATCTAAGTCATAAATCAGAAAATGATTTTGTTTTTTAAGAAAAAAGTCCATAAGGGGTTTCCAGTCATTGAATTTCAAAAGAGCAAATATTTGCTTGCATGCAATGTAAAATAAATACAGTTTCGCAGCCTCGGTCACAAAAATATCACAATATTTGTTTCTGCCACTATTTTCTTATAAGAATCCTTGATTTTAAAGCTCTATGCCTGCACTTTGTTAGAATGTATTAGATATAACTGTGCATCTGGCAGGATGTTTAAGCAGCAGCTGCTAAAATGCCAAATCTTTACTCTGGTCGATTGCCCAAATGTGACATTCAATTGAAAATGTTTTAATTTAAGTTCAGTTTCCAGGAAATAATATATCTCCTGTCCTCTATCTCTCCTCCTCCTTCTTCTTCTCTTCTTCCTCATCCTTTTGATTAAAGTTTCCCTGGCACAAAATAATCACATCTTAATACCATTTCTTAGAAGTGAATGGCACAATGTGGTGTTTTGTTCTACAACAGAGCATCTCAGTTTTAAAGATGTTCAATTTTCTGGAACAGAAAAAAAGGTCATCTAAAGCAGTATGCTGCATGTTTTTGATAACATCTTTCCTTTTTTATACTTTTTGTACTGATTATTAACTTCACAAGAGCTTGAGAACAGCAACTTATAAATACTATCATTTCATTTGCACAGCCACTTTTTCCTGGTGGAAAACTGACTTTATTCTGACATCAGATGCATATATAAATAGGCTACATTCAATTTATTTTACTGACTCTCTGTGTCAGATTTTCAAGGTTCCCAGTGCCTGGAGATTCCATTGGTTGGCTGGATGTTTCATCCCACCTCTTCAACCCTCAGTTTCATACGAGAGATTCAGAGAGCTTTTCATTGCAAAGGGAATGTCTGGCCAGAACTCAACACTAAATCACAGATTTCCTGATACTTCACAGCTCAACTCAACTTCTTGGCTTCTTTAGACAAGAGGTAACTCAGACACTATAACATGTCTAGAATGCTTCAGTTCAGCTGCATCTGCTGCTATGGCCTAGAGGTGGAGCTCTTGCCTCACAAGCAGAAGGTTGTGAGTTCGATCCTAGGTAGAGGCAGATGTAGAGTCTCCTGCATGATGACCTTCAAGGTCCCTTCCCAACTCTGTTAATCTGTTAATGATTATGGGCACATCATAATAAAAGAGGTGTATTAGTTACTGATCTAGTTCTGATTACAAAGTACTGCTTGTAGCCCAAGTGACAAGGGTTATGTAAAACAGCTTCACAGTTGTAATTAATGTTGTTGCCTATCAATTTCAGAAATATGAGGATATAGTTATATATTTTCAGGGGAGTAATGGGTATTTATGGATATTAAATGATCACTCTTCTTGATGGGCTGCACTGCGAGCTGGCACATCAGACAAATGGAGACGATGCTGAGAACAATGTGTTTGCTTCTTAGCTGTGTGTTTTTTGGTTGTGATTCCTGCCTTGCTTTGAATTGATACTGTGCCTTGACTTAGATTGTGCCTTGGAAACTCTGGACTTTTCTTGCCCCATGAACTCTCTTGTGTTGTGGATTTAAGTTTGCCCGGTGGGTCTATTTTGATTGAGAAACTTTCAAATGCCTTGTGGACTCTGTGGAACTAGCATTTGCCTGCATGTGGCTGGACTTAATTGGAACAGTTGTGGGTTTGTTTTGGTGAAGGGAATTGCTGGGGAAGATTAATAAACTCTCTAAACCACAGATATGTATGTGTGAGAGTGAATGAATGGGACAACATTCATACATAACAAAAAAATAATGATCTGCTACTACAAATCAAGTTGAACAAGAAGAGGAATTCTGAAAATAGTACCAATAATAATAGACACCTTGGTTGCATTCCCAAAACAACTAGATCACTACTTCATCACAATCAACACTGACAAAATCTTCCACAGTCAATCGTAAAAGGCAGCTTTACTTGGAACAGCTTACATGCTGCAATGATACCTTTAACACCATCAAAAAAACAGCATCTGCCTTTTCCAGATTTTGGGGAAGGACTTAGTAGCTAGATAAAAATGCCAAATCCAATCTAAGCATCTTGTCAACTCTGCGACCAACCATAATAATAATAACCGCATTATTTATAAATACTAAAACAGTATTCCTGCTTCACCTCCTTCAGGGTTCCTTTATTTAATCATATATTCAGTACTATTCATCTATTTCTTAGATCTAAACTTTATATATTATCTTTCAAACTGCATAATATTCATATTTATTCAAGAGGCTGCGTTAACTGTAGATTTAGCATTATCATCAAATGGACTTGATGAGGTAATAGTCTTTAGACCCTTTCAGAACTCTCATGTACAAATCTGATTATATGCTAACTCCTTTGCACTGTATTCGAAATATTATTTGGTTCATTGGAATAATGTACAAATATCACATTCAGAAATTAAGCTTGGCAGAAGCTTCACTATTACAAAGCCTAGATGTTTTGTTTTCATATTGCCTTTCAACTGATCACAGTATATTTGTACACTTTTGTCAGTTAGTTTTTATACGCATGCTTCATATATGCAGAATTCGTCATGAAACTGTTCAGCCATTTTATTTTGGACCTCAGGCATGGCAAAATTTCTGAATGGTGGCTTTTACATATCTTCCATTTTAATTTGCTACCTGATCTGGGAATAGCAGCTTTTTGCTTAATTTAATATGTTCCAAATAAGGGATTTTAAAAATCATTATCCAGCAAGTTAATTTGCAAACGGATGATTCATAATTTGTATTTGGAGGAAGCCAAATTCTATCACATTTCCTCAGGTAGAGATACAGATTAGTTCCTGTGGTTTCAGCCGAGAACTTTTATGCCACAATGTCAATGTACATGCAAGTGAAAGCAGATATTTTTTTTATTATCAGTGTCTGGAAGTTCATTAATTTTGCAAAGGATTTCAGAGGCAGATAATAACATGGCTAATGTATTGTTGGCCCACAGCGCCCAACTTGTGAAAGATTAAGTATCAACTGATCATGATTTTCAAGTAGAAGAGCTTATTTGTCAAAGCTTTGCATCTGCTGTTAGGGAAGATTGAAGACAAAATGGGACAACAATTGATTTTTCACATCACATAACCTTGACTACTGTCAGCCGTTTAAGTTAGACAAGATCAAGAAATAAGTACAGCAGAGATTCCATGGATGTTCTTTGTAGCAGTAGGATAGAACAACAGAACTTTGAAACATGGTCTGAATTACCCTCTGAGTAATCTTGTACTAAACAAAATTAAAACATGATGGTATGCATTTCTGTCTCATATTTTCCTCTTTCTCAAGACTGAGTTATGTTTTCTCAAAAATTCCCCGTAGCAACCTACTTATTCTTTCTCTTCTCTCATGGTCAGATTTACTTTCTTTCCCAAATGGTAAGACTGGATGGTATGGTAAGACGCATGTGCGTGCTGCATGCATCCATGTAGACGCCACCGGGCATGTCCCAACCATACCGGTTGGAACGGGATCCGGAACCCACGACTGGATGGATGGATGGATGGATGGATGGACAGATAGATAGATAGATAGATAGATAGATAGATAGATAGATAGATAGATAGATAGATAGATAGATAGATAGATAGATAGATAGATGATATAGACATAGACATATTATATATGTTGCGTATATTGCAATGTAAGAAATACTTTACTTTTTACTTTACTTTTATTACATTTCTATACCGCCCTCTCTCCTCAACGCGACTCAGGGTGGTGCACAGGAATAATAAAAACAGAGATAATAAATGCAGTAAAACATAGTTAAAAATAGATTAAATCAATTTTGAGACCCGTGCTAAAATTCATAATTAAAACCCTGACTAAAAATCAATAATAAAAACTATGCCAGGCCGGCCGCATGAAAAAAGTGTGTTTTTAATGCCCGGCGAAAGAGGCGTAGGTCCGTGATTGTAAGAAGGTCGGGGGGCAGGTCATTCCAGAGGGCGGGGCCTGCCACAGAGAAGGCTCTTCCCCTGGGAGTTGCCAGCCGGCATTGACCGGCAGATGGCAACCTAAAAAGGCCCTCCCTGTGGGAGCAGACAGATCGAAGGGAGGTATGTGGTAGGAGGCGGTCCCGCAAATAACCAGGACCTATGCCTATGCTATGCTTTAAAGATGGTCACTAGTACCTTGAAGCGCACCCGGAAGGCCACAGGCAGCCAGTGCAGCTCACGCAGGAGAGGTGTTACATGGGAGTATCTTGAAACTCCGAAAATCCCCCGCGCGGCTGCATTCTGAACTAACTGGAGCCTCCGGGTGCATCTCAAGGGCAGCCCCATGTAGAGAGCGTTACCAAATATCCAATATTGTTATAGCATTACCAAATATCCAATATTGCTATAGGACTATGTTTGGAATAACTCAAAATGTATTTATTTTCAAAAAATAAATAAGAAATCAATGTTGTAGAAGATTTGGTGTGTTTTATTTCACCAAGAAGTTGCCTTTCTTTCCTTTGTATTTATTTTTCTCCTACATTCCCTCAGGGTTAGGTAATAAAATAGAAATGGAAGTGCCTAGAGGTTTCTTTTCTCCTTTTTCTTAAAATTAAGCTAGGTTTAATCCAAAATATCCAATTTTAGCAGCTATCAGAGTTCAATATACCTCTACAAATAAGTGCCTTTGAACAGCATCTTATCTTTCAGTGGTTCCAATATGAGCAAAATTTATTTTTGTTCATTATGTTTAGAGTGTACAGACTATTATCTGATGCAACTACAGAAACAGGAATCTATACTAAACTAAACTTTTTTTAAAGAAAATACTGTAAAAACTTTTTTATCATAGACAAATGGCATCATTAAAGTAGCAACTAAATTTGAAATGGAGACATTTACTTTCCCCGCAGCAAAGAAGATGTACTTAACAAGCTGATTCTATGAATATTTATTTAGTATAAGTCCCATTGATTTCATGGAAACTTATTTCAGTAGGATTCACTGCTTAGTAAGTACAGTTAAAATTACAGTCTAGATATAGAACATAATGTAAATAAAGAATGGGAAAAACTCATGCTATATATATAGTCCAGCAAAATAAAGCAAACTAATAAACCAAGAACACCTTAGCTTTAGAAACCTTTTTAATAAGAAAGAGAGAATTATATAAAAAAATATAAAATGGAAGAGGAAGAGGAAGAGGTGGAAAGGCTATATTCCATAAGATCGACAGCTATATAAAAGTTTCATACAAATAGAAAGAGGAAGAAGAGGGGAGATACAATAAAAAGTAATTTATTACTAGGAATTGATGAAATACTAAAAGAAAGATGATTGGCCGCAGTCTTAAAGTTGCAAAATTAGATTTCTGTCCTGCATGTCCTTTGGTTTCAATTCTGATTTGTCATTTCTTCATAATAAGATAATCCTACCATTACGTAGCTAATTTTCTATGTTCAGACAAAACATAGAAGCAATTTAAGGTGTTGTTGAGATTTTAAAGGACCTTTATGGAACGATTTCCCTTGGAAGATTGACCTTGGATTTTCATTGCCAAGTTAACACATACTTCAGAAAGACAATATTAAACCTTTATTAGTGGGTTATTATATTGCCTCTCGATTGTCATCCTGTCTTTTAGTTTCCCTTTTTGTTTCTTTTTCAAGCCAAATTAAAGAAAACCAAAAACACTCCATCTCCATTCCACCATTATGTCCAAGGAAAAAAAGAACAAAATTCATGCACTCCATCTTTTCAAATGGATGAACTGCAGGCTTCTGGTACTCAAATGAATAAGTTGTAGTCCCCAATTCTGCAAAATTATCCCAAACCTTTCTTCCCACCTACACTTAGTATGAGTAACTATAGCAGAGGAATTAGTAGTTTTGCTTAACTTAACCTTAGCTGGAGATTAATAAGACTCTGGTGGCACACCTCAGAAAGCCAAATGTGCTGTATAAAGCAATTTTTGTTAGCTAATAACTGGAGGGGATAGGATATTCAATCATTATTTGTACCCATTTATTTGTACCCGTTTCCTGTGTTCTTATTCATGTTTAACTATACCATAGTTATTTCACCCAAATGTTAATTTGGCTGCAAGTAAATAACTGAAGCAAATGACAGCAAAACTATCATTGGGTGACCCAAAATAGCTTCAGAAGTGATTAGTTGAAGGCAACACAATGAGCCAGCTTTCATAACTACATGCCATATGCTTGAAGCCCAGTTTGTGTGGGATTTATGTGCAGTACATTAAAGCAAAATTAAAA
The DNA here is from genome assembly GCA_039707465.1 of Rhabdophis nuchalis. Lineage (NCBI taxonomy): Eukaryota > Metazoa > Chordata > Lepidosauria > Squamata > Natricidae > Rhabdophis > Rhabdophis nuchalis. The sequence goes on from CM077643.1 coordinate 288,646,392, forward strand.
ATCAGAGGAAAAATAGCAAAAAGTGGGGCGCAGTGTATTAAATCCTTTTCCTGAGTATCCTTTAGACTGAGTAAGAATGTAGTAATTCTCAGATTACCTTTTATTAGTTCGAATTTTACTATTTGCAATTGTACACATTCATTATGGCTAGATAAAAATCCAGATTTGAAGAGCAAAATGTAACTGGGAGCATACTTGAGCATGCACATAGTTTCTCTTGGGAAGTATCTCTAGTATCTGCTATACTAGCTTGATGACAAACATGTTGGGTTTAAAATGTTCCAGAAAGGTATTGTAAGAATTCTCAATCATAATTTCCCCATTCGAATATGGATTTCAGCACAACTCTAATCTTTACAGTCGGTTGCTATATTATTATCTATATTTTTATAGCATATACGGTGTGTGGGTGGGTGAGTATGAGTGGGTGTGGGTGGGTGGGTGGGTGGGTGTGTATATACATGCACACAAATATACTCATATATTTAATAACAGAATTGAATAACAGAATAAGAGCATTGAAAAGGACCTTGGAAGTCTTCTAGTCCCAACCCTCTACTCAAGCAGGAAACCCTACACCATTTCAGACAAATGGTTGTCCATTTGTTTCAAACGGTATAGTAATTGTATTACTATATTGTATATAATACATATATACTATATTATTAGTATTGTATTAGATGTTACTATTATAATACTGTACAATAGTAAAATCTAACACAAACTAAACTTTAATAAAGTGAAATGAGAGGAAGTAAAAAGTACAAGAAAAAAGAATGAAAAAAATAAGAATATAATAAGGAAAAATATAAAGAAGTGACTTTGAACTTTAATCACAACCAATATAAACAAATACACTCTTTACTCTCTACAAATTATTTATCTTTTCATTCCATATCCCATTTCTTGTTTATCTATAAACAAATCAATAAAACCTCTTTGCTTAAACCTTGATCAAATACGCCAACTTCATATTTCTTCTTTGTTCTTCTAACAATATTCACCTTTAGTTCCTTCAACAATTGTTGTAGGATTTAATTTTTCTTCATTGCTTCTTTGTTCCATCACAAAGAGTTCTTCGTGATTTCTACAAGCCTTTTTTGTAAATCCTGTAGGAAAATTATCCAGGTCATTCTCTTGGTTTGTCATTTGTATTTTCCTGTTAAATTTTAAAACCTCAAGCAGTTTATTTTGTAGATGTGAAACATCCTTTTCTAAATCATTCTTTTGGCTGTTTCTCATGGAAAATTCCAATGGCAATGGAACCACATTCAACTCTAAGATTCAGTTTTGCAGAAACTCTTTAAATCTCAGAGGCAATCAAATGATAAAACCAAGCCTTTCAGAAACACTGTGTCACTTCTGCTTATTTAGTTAGTTAGATAGTTTGTCACTCATGTACAAGATAACAGGAATAAGAATAAACCTGAATAAGAACACAGGAAATGGGTAGAAATAAATGAGGACATTAGGGCAGGAATGTTAGCACTATTCTCCTTCCAATCTTTCCAGCAAATTAGAAAAGTAGACTTTTTCCTTGTCATAAATCTTCACAATCATAACACCCATCCACTTAGGTTTTTGCATCATTATTTGTGTGTAGTCTCAAATTAAATGAATTAAAGATATGTTTCCCATACATTTTGCAATTTCTTCTTTAAAATGGGCCACAGGGTTTGTTAAGGTTGCCTAAGCAGAGCTCTGGCAAGTACCCACTGATGTGTGTTCATAGTTCTAGGTTGGAGTCGTGTTTATTTTTCAGTCTGAAAGTTGAGGTGTTTAGGCTGCAATTCGTGTTTAAAATCCCTTGAAAAGTGGAATTGCATTTTGTAGCACGCAATCAGAATAATAGCTAAAAATAACAAGACACCACTTAGGCAAGACCATTTCCATACAGATAATAAGTACCAACCAAAGTCAGACAGGCAGTTGATCAGTGGGGAATGCAAAACTGTGGATCAAACAATTTCCCTGAGCACTTCTATTTCAATTACAGATCATTGCAGTCAATACAAAAGCATGACCCCCCCAAGTCCACTCATCATGGAGTTTCTATACTTTTCTTACTCATGGTATGCTGGGGAAAACCCTGGGCAATTTTCCTCCTTCGAATACAGAACTAGAGGGGGAAAGTTAATCAAAGCAGAGAGGCCAAAGCCAGTAATGCTGATGTCTGCAAGAGCGGAACAAATGGAAGAGACAAACTAGAGGAAAGTGAGATGGATGTATTTTAGAGCACATCATGTTGGAAACTGTATGGCGTGCATTACACAGTTACGATAATTGATACAATTGCTAAAAAGAAAAGGCATTTTACTGGAGAAGAAGCAGCAGCAGCAGCAGACAAAAAAAACCAAAATCTAGCGGATGCTTTCTTGAGAATTGAATGCTAAAGGGTGGAGAAAAGTGTTTGTACATTATCTTGTAACTCATATTCTTTGGGAAGCAGCAGCCTTTCTTCAGGCTTTTATAGCTCAAAATATCTAAATATTCATAAGCCAAAATGGAGAAAAACACTCTCAGCTCAGAGCAGTTCTTAGTTAAAAAGCATGACAAACTGAAACGGCATAGTGATATCTAATGAAATGTATTTCTTTCCCTTTAGAATGATCCTGAGCTACACTAGAGAAAAGCAAATTAAATTCAAAATTAATTGCTAGGAAGATTACATGTTTTAGATGAACTTTGTTTTCCTTGTTTTACTTGCTGCAACATAATGCTAGTGTGGTTCACAGCCAGTCAAACATATCTGGATTCTTCTTCTGTTTTTTACCCTTTTGGAGAATGTAACATCTGAAACATGCTAACTTATATATTGAATTCATTATTCTGAACTCAAGATGGACCAAGTAGTCTATTTCAAATCCATGTCATTTTTATATATGCTCATCCAATCATTCATTTACCCAAATGTTCATTCATGATTAGTTCACTCCACTTTTGTATTGATTTCTGCAGCATATGTACAGTATTAAAAAAAAAAAACCAAATGAATTTTCATACTGATACACATACACACAAAAATGAAGATGAGACAGAGATGGAAGTAGAGACAGTAATGAAGACAGCAAAATTAAGCCAAAATAGGTCTCTTAGCAAATGCTACTTTTTAAAACCATGCCAGGAAGCATGAAAACTAACTGATGCCTGGCCTTCAATCCACACATCAGTCTATGAGTTGTAGATCACAATAATTTGGACAGTAACTTAATGTGATGTAAAGAAAGTTGACTTTGTAACTGATGGCTGTAATATCCTAACATAACTGTTTGCCTGTCTATCTGAGTGGCCATTCAAGGCTTTGATTAGTTGCCTTGCCTACACATACTGTCATAACACTTTCCAGCTGGATGCTTTTCCTGCTCCGGAATTGTAGGGGTTTTATTTGTCCATGCAGAATGATGTGGGGGGGGGGGGGAACAAAACCAGATTGATCTCAGTACATGGTTGGAATCCAGTTAGAATGTCAGATAGTAGTGTTGATGGCCCAGAACCAATAAACCTATTGTCCTGTACACTGTATATAAAATAATACATACCCTTTTTCTAGGAAGAAAACTAAAGAAAGCTAACATATATGTGAAAGGTGTGGGACAATTCCAGCCTCACGTCAATTGTAAGGACCCTGCTTTAATTATTATTAATATTGTGGGCTGAGTTCAAAAGGGCCAGTACCCTATGAAGCACAGCACTGGGATATATCCTTGCATTTAATGGCTGTGCTGTGGTTTGAATCTGAGTCTCCCCAACTCTACGGTAAAGCACATATGTGCTAGTCGTTCCTGACTCTAGGGGGCAGTGCTCATCTCTCTTTCAAAGCCAAAGAGCCAGCACTGTCTGAAGACATTGCCATGGTCATGTGGCCGGCATGACTAAATGACGAAGGCACACGGAACGCTCTTATCTGCTTACCAAAGTGGTCCCTATTTTTCTACTTGCATTTTTAAGTGCTTTCAAACTGCTAGTTTGGCAGAAGCTGGAACAAGTAATGGGAGCTCACTCTGTTACGCGGCACTAGGAATTTGAACCACCAAACTCTAGTGACATACTTTTAACTCTTATGCCTCTCTGTATGATTTTTATTTTGGTATGTAACAAGCATTTTCTCTTATCTTTAATTGCTCTTTAATTGTTTTTTTAAAATATTCGTTTTATGGTACTAGAGATCTGAATATTTTTATATGTGCTCTCTTATTATTGAAATATTGAAGGAAGATATCACCCTGCTATCAAACAAAGTATGAGGGAAATGACTCAAAAACATATCGAGCAATAATAAATTACTAAGAATGATGATTTTAACGACCATCTTTAAAGAGCTCCATGGCTCGGGGCCTAGTTATATGCGAGACCGCCTCCTGCCCCATACATCCCTCAGACCGATACGCTCCCACAGAGAGGGCCTCCTCAGGGTGCCGTCGGCTGGACAATGCCGACTGGCGACACCCAGGGGAAGAGCCTTCTCTGTCGCGGGCCCTGCCCTTTGGAACGACCTACCCCCTGAACTCCGCACCATCTCCGACCTCCGCCTCTTCCGCAAGTGTCTGAACACACACCTATTCCATCTAGCCGGCCTAGCGTAACCTCCATTACTGACTCTTAGATAGTTTTAAATTTGGGTTTTTTAAATTCGGTTTTTAGCGCAGGGTCTATTAGAATAAGTTTTTTAAAATTTTATATGTTTTATATGTGTTTTAACATCCCTGTGTGCCGCCCTGGGTCCGTTTGGAGAAGGGCGGGGTATAAATTTAATAAAATAAAAATAAATAAATAAAAATAAAATGATGATTTTTGTACAGCTGAAAACATGATTGGCTAACTTTTAATAATTTCAAAGAACAATAGATCCAGTCAGATGTGTTGTTTTTCTTTAATTAGATGATAAGGGGCACAACCAATCATTCTTGAGCAATAGTATATTACTTCCTTCCCCCGCCCCCCCTTCCTCTGCAGTTATATACCCCTCAAATTCTGCTCAGTAGGTTTCCAGATCCCTGGAGACTTGATAGAAAACTTGATGGAAGCTGCTGTATTGGTAAATTACATTTACAGGGTTCTACCCAAGAACTCAGATTTCCTCTACTTATTGGAATCCAGTTCTCAAATCTCTTCTCTTGCTATAAGAATCATAAAAATGAATATTATAAAAAAGTATCATGAAAGATAAGCTGAAATTCTAAGATATCCTTCTTCCATTAAAATATCAACCCAAAGTATCTTCCCAAACGCTTCTGAAAAAGGATAAGGAACTATATTTGAACTGCCTAAAACATTGCACGCAAACGTGCTGAATCATTGCTTCTAGAAACATTTCTCCACTTTTATAAAATATTGTTTTTTTCTGCTTATAGAATCAAGATTAAAAATAATTATCTAGATGAAATTCAACCTTCTGCTATGTAAGAAATACAAACTGAAACATCCCCACACATGGCTATCCAGTTTTTTACAGCATTATTTGTAGTTAATAACGTATATAAACTTTTATAAATTAGAATTTCAGTGATAGTTTAATAATTTTAATGCATGCATAATCTGTAATGTATAATAATATTTAATACTTACGATGAACAATACAACTGTCATCGTATTGTTGCTTGAATGTGCTACACAAAGCTACACAAAGCTGTACTATATAAAGCTAAGAATTACCTTACCACACAGGTGTCTTTTGGATAAGAAACATTTAACAATGTGCCCTTCTTTTCACTTAAGACTATTCCTTTAACAACAATAGATCAAGCCAGATCTAATTTCTGTATCTCTCTTAACATGCTGTATATAAAAAAGGAAACATTTTCACACTGATTAGTTTTTATTTCTTTTTGTCTTGCCAAATAAAAAAAGACTATGAACTGTTTAACAATGTAAATGTAACACCATCATACTAATTTGAATCTATTACAAGCTTACAATTCTAAATCAATGCTATCAAGAAAACTTTTATTTTTGATTAGCTTCTGGGAAATGTAGCTGGACCTTAATTGGGGACTAGAACTGCTATTTGGTACAATCAATCCTTTATGCCATTTTGTTGCACTTAAAAAGGTAATTCCTTTCTCTGAAATGATTCCCTCTTTACTGAAGAGATTCTGTATTCAGAAAGACACCATATCTTAAACTGGCTTCAAGACATAAAGTTGGGTAGATAGGGATATTGAGGAGCTGTTCTTGCTCATAGTGTCTGGGTCCACCAAGTTGTAGGATAATGCTAAGGTAGAAATCATACCTTCATTTTTATTTATTTATATTTGTTTGCGATACTTTCAAGTGTGTGTTGACTCATAATGACTGAACAATTCCCTGAAATTTTCTTTGTAAGATTTCAGAAGTGGTTTATCATTGTCTCCTTCCTAGGGCTAATACAGTTACTGGCCCACAACCAGCCGAGATGGTTTTGTGCTTAAAGTGGGACTAGAACTCAGAGACTTCCAATTTCTATCCTGGTCCTTTAACCATACCAAACAGGTTCTCATACATTCTACTAGGCCAAAATCAAACAACATTAGAACTTAGCATAATATATGCACATATATAACTGGGTTATGCATGTGAAAAAACAGAAACAAATTACTAGATAGTTACTAATCTGAAAACTTCATACCTTTATGATAGCCTTGGTAACTAGCATTAAGTATGAGTGACTTAAAATTGCTCAGATTGAAATAAATATCTTAAGAGATCTGTGCCTAATGAGTTTCTCATTAAGGGAAGTATTATACAGTACATTAGTAGCTGGCTTTGAACATGAATGTTCGACTCTGCCCAGCCTTGTACCCACTAGAAACTTAGGAATTCAAGTCCTATAAGCTCTAATAGCTTCACCCATGCTATGCTTTTGATGTTTGTAGATGTTAAATCCAACAAATCTGGAAAGTATCAAGATCAATGAATACATTCACAGATCAGATTAGAAGGCCAATTGTTGATCTGGGAGGAAAAGATCCTTGCCTATACATTTAAATTTACCATTTAAATGTTTTTCCAAAGGCATATTAGGAAACAAAATGTAGAACATAGAATAATAGGGTTGAAAGGGACCTTGAGGTCTTCTAATCCAGCCCCCTGCTCAAGCAGAGTACCTTATATACCATTCTGGACAAATAGTTGTCTAATATCTTCTTGAAACCTCAAGTGATGGAGCATTCACAACTTCCAGAGGTAAGCTGTTCTGCTAAATAATTGTTCTCACAGGAAATTTCTCCTAGTTCTAGGTTGGATTTTTTTTAAATGAATCTTCCACCTGTTACTTCTTGTCCTACCCTCTGGTACTTTGTAGAAGAATTCAACCTCTTTTCTGTAATAGCCCCTGAAGTACTAGAAGGATGCTAATATGCCTTTCCTAGTTCTTCTTTTTGTTAGATTAGATATACTTAATGGCCAAGACCCACTGTATTTGTTTTATCTACTGAAGTTAGAGAGGGAAAGGAACAAAATTAGAAGCTCACCAGACATTAATGTTCCCTTTACATCTCTAATTCTAGTTCTGAAGAACATGATTGTTTTTTCTTCTTCTCATGTTGGAAATTTTTATCATTCTCTCTCTCTCTCTCTCTCTCTCTCTCTCTCTCTCTCTCTCTCTCTCTCTCTCTCTCTCTCTCTCTCTCTCTCTCTCTCCCCTCCGCCCCCCCTCTCTCTCTCACACACACACTTTTTCTCTCACTCTTTCATAGTCATAACTCTGACTACCATAAATGGTTTGAAACCATCTGGAAAACCACAAAAGAGCAGCAAAGATCCAATGAATACTCTGCCTCTTTGCCGCCATCTTTTAATCATATCATTATGTACAAGGTTTTTTTTTCTTATCCAGCTTCAGATAGATGGTTACAAGTGTTCTTACTGCAAGTAAAAACAAAATAAGATATCTGGAACATATGAAACCAGTGATTATTTTAAAATGGAGACCTTTGATCCTTTTTAAAGCCATCCTTTTATTTGTCTCCTAAGCACTAAGCTTAATTTTACTAAATTAAATCATTTATGTAACCCAGAATGCTATAATTAGTATTTCAGTGTTGCAGAAGTGAAAAGATACACTGATCTTGCTCCTGTCCTTTAAATGCCTAAAGTGAAGCCGTTGTTCCTTAAGCACATCTGCTTCTCTAGATAAACAGATGGAATTTAAAAGCCCCCCAGTAGTACTCAAATAGCATCAGCCTCATTGTCCTTGCCAATATGCATAGATCAATCAAAGAGCTTTAATAGGATGCTCTGGAGATGTGTTGCTGATATCTTTATCAGCTGGGGCCAACTACATGGCTACTATCTGTACATCCACTGGTATGAGTGGTTATGACATTCTTTCATAATATGTAGGAGCCATATAATTTATACATGATTATCAGTCTTCAGTGAAGAACTCCAGTGTACTTTCAATAGAAATATCAACATCTGAAATTCACTGTTTGGTCTGTTTCTTGCTTTCATTTTGATGTGAGCCCTGATTCATTCGGTTAAATGGAATTGCAGAAGTGGGAACCTATATGCTTACATATGCATATAAATGTGCAATTTATTCCTTTATTATTTAATGGCAACATAAACACTGATACCTACATCATTTACATTATCACTAGTCTACTGGGAATAATGAATAATAGTGTTCCAAAGGCTGATGGAGCTGTACTTCTGACATTGTAATCCAACAGTTTCCTGCTCATACAGTCATACCAACCATGCCACTTGAGAAATTCTTGATGCTGCCCCCTTTTATAATAGTGTTATGTACCCTGATGCTTGTTGGAAGTGGAAGAGGAGAAGGATTCTGCATTTCCCCCAAAATAGACCATTATGCCAGCTAGGAATAATGGAAGTTGGAATGCTGGAATTGGCTATGTCTAGTTTAATGAAAAGAAGAGTAGGGATGGCATAATAGCAGTGTTCCAATATCTAATAGGCTGTCACAAAGAAGAGGGAGGGAAGCTACCCTCCAAAGTACCTGAAGGCAGGACAAGAAGCAATGGGTGGAAACTAATCAAAGAGAGAAACAATGAAGAACTAAGGAGAAATTTCCTGGCAGTTATAACAATTAATCAGTGGAACAACTTGCCTCCAGAAGTAGTGAATGCTCCAATAATGGAAGTTTTTAAAAAGAGATTAGACAACCATTTGTCTGAAATGGTATAGGGTTTGCCGACCAGTGGGAGAGCAGATTTCCTGAGCAGAGGGTTGGACTAGAAGACCTCTAAGGTCCCTTCCAACTCTGTTATTCTATTAAGGTACAGCCTAGGAGTGAATGACCTTCCCCACCCCCAAATTCATTCTTATCTGAGCATAGAATTTATCCCCACTCACCTTTTACTCTCCAATCCCCAAAAATGTTAATGTGATTCTTAATCACAAAAATGTTTCTCACTTCTACTATACAATAGTCCAATATCTGTAAAGATGGCAGCTTTAAAAAAAAACTTGGTTTCAAAGGTTTCAGTCTATGTTGAGAAATTTAGCCTATAATAATGTTTAGATAAATCAACTGTTGCCTACTTACAAATGAGTCTGGAACTTATCTACAATATCTACACTTAGTTACAGAACGTTGTGGTGCCATTTAGGACTTAAAATAGTAGTTTTGTCCATATGGGTATTTTAGGTAACAGCATAAATGAACAGGTCCCCTCAGTGGCTAAGACACTGAGCTTGTCGATCAGAAAGGTCGGCAGTTTGACAGTTCGAATCCCTAGCACCGCGTAACAAAGTGAGCTCCCGTCACTTGTCCCAGCTTCTGCCAACCTAGCAGTTCCAAAGCATGTAAAAATGCAAGTAGAAAATAGGAACCACCTTTGTTGGGAATGTAACAGCATTCCATGCACCCTTGGCATTTAGTCATGCTGGCCACATGATCACAGGACTGATTCTTCGGGGTTGAAGTGGAGATCAGCCCCACCCCCTAGCATCGCCTCCTTGAAGCTTTACGTGCAACAGTCATGGCACAAATACAATACATTATCAAACCAAGATGTGGAGGATTCAGTATAGGCAGCATAGAACTACCCAGGAATGGGCTTTATACAGCAGTAAAGATAGATATTTTAATTTCCAATATGGAAACATTGCTGAACTTAATAGAGCTTAAACCTGGCTAATTTTAGACAAGTGAAAAACATGAGTAAATTTATAAAAGAAAATGCTTTGATTGTCTTAGACCTGACCAATAACTCTAAGTGTGCCCATGACTAAGATGAATAAAAAAATATTTCCATCATTAATCTGCTGATCTTTACTAGTAAAAGGAAGTACTACTGTGATTTTCACTTAGATAGCCAAGAAGTTTGGATATTGATAGGAACTTTACAGTGCACGTCGATTTCCCATGTAAATCATGCTTTATTGTATTTCAGGCTGCATAGAATGAGCTAGGGACTTTATTTACTCTTATCTCTTATAATAGCAAAGCTTCACTCTTCACCCTGTTTTTCTAATATAAATTTAAATGACTTGTAGCTTGTTTGGGTGTTTTTTGTCCCCTGGAGGCATTTTTTTAACTGATACTTGATTTATTTCTGCTTTCTATGGCTCAAGCAAACTGCTCCAGAGAAAGAGAAACCTAATTAGATATTCACTTTGACATTCTGGCCCCATAAGAAAGAACATTAGCTTCATACTTATCCATCTGGTTATCAATTTCAGCTAGGGAATCTCTGCTTATAATTTTCTGGAGATATATAGGCAAACTTCCAGTTATACCATTAAAGTCCCTGACATTCTACAACATGCTAATTATTGATCTTAAATACTAAGACATGCTACTTTGGAGGGGGGGAGGTGTCATAATATGAAAAGATTGGACTCTTGTTCAATAATTATATTCCCTATTGTTTTGATAGAAGAGAAGAGAAGGGAAGAGGAGAGGAGAGGAGAGGAGAGGAGAGGAAAGGAAAGGAAAGGAATCACTATTATGCTTCAAAATAGCGTACCATTCAAGTAAGATTGGAATGACCAATTGTGTTGCCTAGCAACTGCATGTGCATACTGTCAGTGAGAATCCATCTTCACTGGGATCCGAATGGCTTGGGAAGTGCTAGTTAGAAGTTATCATTTGCATGAGAAAGATACCAATGTCTGTTCTAATTAGAAATAACACTTCTTTACCCACACTGGCCAGCAAACTATCCAGTGCCAACCATCTGCCTGGTCAGGCCTTTGCTAACTAAGCACCATTTGGATGAAATGTTATTTCCTTTTCTACACTCTTTGTGTATAGTTATGGCCATCTAATCAAGATGGATCAGATGTTTTTGAAATCAATTCAATACACGCCTCTCAAAAAACCCCAAAGAATTTCCACTCAAATAGTTTCGATGTAATTTAAGGCATCAGATGGAATAAGCAACATATTTCTGTAAAATTATAAAAGCATAAAAAATAACTTTTCTAGTGAAGTTTATCATTAAATGGATTGTTTTATGAAACATGTCCTTGCATTTCCTCCCATCCCTCTGCAGGTTTGACATTTTGGGAGAAATGATTGTGGCTTTCTCTTTAACTTTGTAAACTGTTCCACAACATAGTGTATTCTAATGCTTAGTTTATGGTAAATGCCTGTAGGATTATTGGAGGGGCAAGGAAAGGAGGGAGGGAGGGAAAGAGAAAGAGAGAGAGACTATATTTTCATTTTTTTTCCTTTTTGTTAACACGATCACAAAAAAGTAAAGTAAAAATATCTAGGACACAAATGTACAACCATTTAGTCAAGGACCAGAAAATGCCATGGTTTGATCCTCTTTTAGAAAGAATTACCAAAGAATAATTATTCTTGCCAAAGAATAAATCACCAGCTGATTTCTGACTTTTATGAGCGCAACTTAGCATCCTCATTGCTGCTGACTGCTATGCTACAATCTAACCATGCAACAGTTAGCTGAAGCATATAATGTGGTGCAGTGGTGGATTGCCAATTATTTTACTACCAGTTCGGGCACATTCCCATGCTTGCTCGCACACTATGCTTCTTGCCGCTGCTACTACCAGATCAGCTGATTCAAGCCGAACCAGCAGCAACCCACCTTTGATGTGATGTGAAAATGGCATCTAGCCTCAGAAAGAGAGGGTGTGTATGTGTGTCAATAAATATCTTTTTTTTTTTTTTGGCTTCCATTCCTCTCTTCCCCAGGAAAAGGTCAGCAACATTGTCAAGGAATTGTTTATGTTTCCTTGTATTGGCATAAGCTAGTTGTTAAAATTCCAAGCAGGCTCAATTTTTTTATGCCATAGCCTTATTTCTCTGACTGAAAAGAACAGCTGTTGTCATCAATGCCTTTGTTGTGCTGCTTTGGCATGATTACTATATGCCAGTTGTATCTGATATGCACAAGGAGAAACCCTAAAATGTTTGCTATTAATCGAAATATTCTGCATTGAATAATATTTCCCTGTCTTAGGGAAAAGTACAGTTGGTGTACCATTAAGGTCACCGTCTATGTTCTAGTTGTTCATCACTCAACAGAATTATTCAAATGATTTCACAGAATGATAATATATAGCGTCCTACAATATGGAGGATGACTTCAAAAATGGCAAGAAGAAAAACAATAAAGATCATCTGGGCATATCTGAAACCAGCTGCTAGTTGGGAATCATGTGATATGTTTAACTATAATTTCTTCCTTATAACAAGTGCCAATAATTATAATTTTAATGCCCGGCACTGATGTTTTTGTTGTCGAAATGACTAGTTCTTAATCACTGGTTTACAGTCTTTGGGATTCTCTGTATTAAAAGCTTTATATGAAAGCAGATGCCTACTTTCTCTCCCCAATAATATCACAACTTAGCAGCAAATCCTGCATGTTCTAGTTACTCTAACATTGGACAGAGGGCAGTTTCTGAAAAATAAGAACAGGCAGGAATAACAATATTGGCATTATTCCATACATCTTCCCTCATGTAAGGAGTGAATTTGCTGAAGATCTGCCACAGTGGTGTCAAACTCAATTTCCTTGAGCGCTGCATTAGTGTTGTGTTTGACCTTGGGGGGGCCAGGGGGGGCATGGCTGAGGTGGGCATGGCCAGCTCGACGTCACTTGTATTGGGGGTGCCTGTGGTGGCCCAAGTGCTCTGCCAGCAAAAATGAGCTGTCAAGCTCCATTTTCAGCTGCAATGGCCTCCTGCAACTCTCTGCCACTGTAAATAGAGCTCAGGAAGGCTGCCCTTGGCCCTCATGAACTCCGTTTTCAGATGCAACAGCTTCCTGAAATCTTCTCCCAGAGAAAAGAGAGCTTGGGAGGGCTGCACACAGCCCTCCCAAGCTCCATTTTTGCTGGCAGAGGCACCACAGGCTAGACCCTCGCTATTTCAAGGATGACCCTGCGGGCCAAGTCTAAGCAACCCAAGAGCTGGCTCCAGCTCCTAGGCCTTGAGTTTGACACCCCAATCTGCTGCATTCATCCATCGGCTGCAGGCTTTGCCTCAAATGCCAGGCTGTGGTTATCTCTACAGGAACACTAAACACGTCTGTTCCTGGGATGATTTTAAATGGATGTAAGCTCAACTAAACTGAGAAGTCATGATGGAGCTTCTCAAAATTCTGAGTGGTGAATATCAAGAATTACATTTTTGACACAGCAGTTGGCCTTAAGACCCCTGACCTGCACTACTACCGAGACTAAAAGGTAGTTTAATTAAACACAGTGTTGCTATTACCCTATTACTTTGAACCATCTCAAAGACATTCTAAAGTAAAGCTATGTCTCCTTGCCCTTCAGGCAATAAAAAGAGATATCAACATCATTAGACATGTGGAAGACTTCTGAAGCTGAGAATTGATTCAAATAGGTTGGAAATTAGAGTGCGTTGTTTTAATCTGGGAGGCAAAGCTCATGTCAGGATTTTTATCTCTTATACTGGCAATTTTACAGTACTGCTACAGTCCTCCAGAAGGTTTCAAGATGACGGAAGTGGTGTCGGCGGCTGCTGTGACCCTCTCCGAAGCTCGCTGCAACAACAAATGGCAAACTTTTTCAACTGCCGGAAAAGAGAAAGAACTCCTGAGTACAAGGATATTATTCTGGGAAGTGGAGGAAGAAAGGCACGCTGGAATGGAAGCACTTCCTGCGTAGCTGAGATCAAGTCCGAGACCAAACCCGAGACCAAGCCGGGAGACGCTGTCTCAAGAAGCGGGGAAGCGAGGAAGCGAGGAGGACATGGACGCGAGTAGGAGGCCCGACCTCGGCACACCATCAGCCTCCCATCACCAACTTTCCACCTTTACCCGGGGTTTGGCCTGACAGGATTAGCTGTTCCTGCCTCTTACCTGGGCAGTCTTCTTGCCGGCGGGACTCCTCGTGGCTTCGTGGCCTCAGCCGTTTCCTCCCCGGTGTCTTTCCTGGCTCCTTCTCCCCGCCGTGGACCTCCGGCCTGGTCTTTCTTTTTTCCCTCAGAGCTGGGTGGCTCCTCCTTCTCCGACGCCCGCTGTTGAGGTCTGGTGGGTTCTCTTTCTTCGCCCCCTGCCATGTCGGGGGGGCTTCTGGGGCCACTGGACGTGGTCGTGGAGGATGGGCCGGGAGTCCCTGGCTTGGTGATTTGAACTTGGGAGCTGGGTCTGGGAGAGGCCCGACGGGAACAGACTGGTGCCGAATGAACGAGCGGCGCCATACCCCACCCGCAGGGGTGTGGTGGCAGTAGGAGTAGTGGTGCAGACAAACAGGCCCGACGAGGCGAGGGGGCAAAGGAGGCGCCATCCCCCATCCGCAGGGAGGGGTGTGGCAGCAGCAGCGGTGCAGACAGGCCCAACAGGGCGAAGGGGGCAAAGGAGGCATAGTTTGACTCACCCCCCCCCACTCATTATCACCATCACCTCTACCTGCACCACCACCACCCGCACTGCTACCACGCTCCCCCCTGCGCAGAAGGTAGGATGACGCTGAAATGTATTAACAAGGAACCTAGTGACTTGGCTCGTGAACTTGGTGACTTGGCCGGCGGCCTACCAGCTCAGTGCTCTACAGGCCCTGTCGGAGATTATGGGTCCTAATGACAGTTTATATCAAGGCAGTGCTTTTCTTTCTGACAATTCATCTCCCTACGGACTACTCTTTCAATGTACTCAGTGGCTGACCTCCGTACCCTGCGGGAGTCCCCCCTGTCACAGGTTTGGCCCTCAACTCTAACGAGGGCCCACCTCAATGATGGGTTCGTAAACCAAGAGAGGTGGCAGAAGCAGAAACTAAGGGGGGTTTTAGTAAAAAATTTAATTTATGTTTTAAGGTGTCCCAGGGTGGGGGAGGGTAAATCTAGAATTAGGGTGGTGGGTGAGGGGGAAAACCCCCCAGGGAATGTTTTTAGGCCAGCTAGGGGCCTTGGCGGGGAGGGTGTAGGGTTTAGAATTGGGGAGGGGGTGAAGGTCTGTCCCAAAGAGGGTTATTCCATCTGTACTGTGAGTGGGAGGGGCAGGTATGGCAGGAGCCGAGGGCCATATCATGTAAGGGGAGGGCGCACTTGCTGTCTTCGAGCAGTGCCACGCTCCGACCTTCATGGCTCCCCTTGTGGCCCAGGGGGATTAGGATCTCAGGGCCTGAGTCTTCGGCTGCTGTTGTGTAATGCCAGGTCTGTGGTCAATAAAGCTCCCCTCATCCACGATCTAGTTTTGGAAGGGGGTGCGGACCTGGCGGGCATTACGGAGACCTGGTTGGGCCAAGTGGGGGGGTGCCCCTCATTGAAATGTGCCCACCAGATTACTATGCATTTCACCAGCCAAGAGCCCAGGGTCGGGGTGGGGGGTGGCGGTTGTTATAAATTAGAGTCTGGATCCGAGGGAGACCACTGTGCCTCAGATAGCCAGATGTGAGTCTCTCTGTGTGAAGTGGGGTCATAGGAGGCAGCTGGGCTTGCTGATTGTGTACCTGGCTCCCTGCTGCGTATCAGCAGCCCTACCCGAGCTTCTCAATGTGATAGCCGAGGTGGCGGTTGGTACCCCCAGGCTGTTAGTCATGGGGGATTTCAACCTGCCATCGGTAGGTAAGACATCTGAGATGGCACGGGAGTTCATGGCCTGCATGACGGCCATGGACCTGACTCAGTTAATTCATGACCCCACCCACACTGGAGGACACACACTGGACCTTGCTTTTGTCTCTGGCCAGTGGTTGAGTGATCTTGGTTTAGGGGACATAGTCATTGAACCCCTGTCATGGTCAGATCACTCTCTCCTTCGGCTGGACTTTCCAACCGCTGCACCCCACCGCGGGGAGGCGGAACCGGAATCGGTAAGATGGTTCCGCCCCAGGTACCTGATGGACCCTGAGAAGTGCCAGATGGAGCTTGGGCCGATACCTGAGACCCTGACCCACGACTCAACTGAGGATCTGGTGGCTACTTGGAACATTGCTGCCACGGGGGCCCTGGACCGGGTTGTGCCTGTGCGGCCTCTCACCCGGCGCCGAACCACCTTAGCTCCTTGGTTTTCCAAGGAGCTGAGGGTGATGAAGCGTCAGAAAATATGCTTAGAGAGTGGTTGGAGGGCACCCGCTCCGAGTCTGACCGGACACTGGTAAGGTCCTATTTGAAGACCTACCTAGTGGTGATAAGAGCAGCAAAACGTAATTATTTCTCCGCTCTCGTCACGTCTGCAGATAACCGACCAGCCGCCCTGTTTAAGGTGACCTGCTCCCTTCTTCATCTGAGGGCACGGGATGCTCCCTTGCAGGGTTGAGCGGAGGACTTTGGGCATTATCTGCATGATAAAATCGATCAGATTCGGGACGGGTTGGCCTCCAACTGGACTAGCTCAGATGGGCTGATGGAGGCAGGCCTTGAGAATGTCATCTGGGAGGAGTTTGATCCTGTGACTCCTGAGGACATGGACAGGGTGCTGGGGCGGCTGAACGCCACCACATGTTTATTGGACCCGTGTCCCTCCTGGTTGGTACTGGCCTCCCGGGAGGTCACACGAGGCCTGCTCCAGGGAATTATCAACGCTTCTTTGAGGGAGGGGTTTCTGCCGTCTGCCTTGAAAGAGGCGGTGGTGAGGCCCCTTCTCAAGAAACCCTCTCTGGATCCAGCTGTTTTGGCCAACTATCATCCTGTCTCCAACCTTCGTTTTATCGTGAAGGTTTTTGAGAGTGTGGTGGCATGACAACTCCCTCGGCACCTGGATGAAGCTGTCTATCTGGACTCGCGCCAGTCTGGCTTTTGGCCTGGGTACAGCATGGAGACAGCATTGGTCACGTTAGTTGATGATCTCTGGAGGGCCCAGGATAGAGGTTGTTCATCTATCCTGGTCCTGTTAGATCTCTAAGTGGCTTTTGATACCATCGACCATGGTATCATGCTGCACCAGTTGAGGGGGTTGGGGGCTGGGGGCACTGTTTTACGGTGGTTCTCCTCCTATCTCTCTGACCGGTCGCAGTTCATGTTGGCAGGGGGACAGAGGTCAATGTCAAGGTGCCTCACTTGTGGGGTCCCACAGGGGTCAGTCCTCTCGCCCCTCCTGTTCAACATTTATATGAAGCTATTGGGTGAGATCATCCGTGGTTTTGGGGTGGAGTTCCATCAGTACGCTGATGACACTCAGCTGTACATCTCTACCCCGGACCACCCCAACGATGCCGTGGAAGTGATGTCCCAGTGTCTGGAGGCCGTACGAGTCTGGATGGGGAGGAACAGGCTTCGACTCAACCCATCCAAGACCGAGTGGCTGTGGCTTCCAGCATCACGGTATAGTCAGCTGATGCCATCTCTGACCATTGGGGGGTGAGACATCGGCCCCCGCAGAGAGGGCTCGCAATCTGGGTGTCCCCCTGGACTCTCGGCTGTCTCTAGAAGATCACATGACAGCCGTGGCCAGGGGGGCCTTCTATCAGGTCCGCCTGATACGCCAATTGCGCCCCTTTCTGGATCGTGATGCCTTATACACGGTCACCCAAGACCTCGTCACCTCCTGTCTGGACTATTGTAACGCTCTCTACATGGGGCTTCCCATGAGGTGCACCTGGATGCTCCAGTTAGTTCAGAATGCGGATTCTGGGAGCATCTAGATGCTCCCATGTGACACCTCTCCTGGGTGAACTGCACTGGTTGCCTGTAGCTTTCCGGATGCGCTTCAAGGTACTAGTGACCATCTTTAAAGTGCTCCATGGCAAGGGACCTGGCTACCTGCAAGACCACCTCCTGTTGCCAAATACCTCCCACCGACCAGTTTGCTCCCACAAAGAAGGTCTCCTCAGGGTGCCGTCGGCCAGACAATGCCGGCTGGCGACCCCCAGGGGGAGAGCCTTCTCTGTGGCAGCTCCCGCCCTCTGGAATGACCTACCCCCTAGACTACGGATGATCTCGGACCTACATATCTTCCGTCGGGCCCTGAAGACGCATTTATTCCGTGCTGCTGGCCTGTCGTAGTTTTAAAGGGATTTTAATGTAATTTTAGCATGGGATTTTTAAATATGTAGGCCAATTGATTTAATATTTTTTAATAAATTCTTTTAGATTTTGTATCACCTATTTTACTGTGGCTGTACACCGCCCTGAGTCCCGTAAGGGAGAAGGGCAGTATACAAATCAAAATAAAACTAAACTAAACTTGAAAAGGTCCATGCTTCTGTCCAAAAGTCCCTCCTTTCAAGGCTGTAAAATTGGTTTCTTCTGCTTTGAGTTCTCTTTCAAGATTGGACCTTCTAGGCATCCATCCAACCTTTGATCCATGTATTGTTTCAAAAGAGACCTTCTTATTGTCTGACAGTTATGTTTTATTAGAATACTAGCCATATTTTCTTGCCATGCTGCATATTCCTAGCATTTATGCATTATTACTTGTTTACATTCTTCGCATCCCTAGCATTAACTCTGCCTTCCTTCCCACTATCTTAAAGTGTCCAACCCAGGGAGCAAAAATTTAGAAAGAATGAAATAAGGTCTAACTAAGCTCTGACCTTTACAGAAATAATAATATTGTAACAATTTTTAAAAGCCTGAATACAGTAAACATATCAGAAGGGGAAGGAGATTAAGGTTTATTGTGACATCATCATCATCATCATCATCATCATCATCATCATCATCATCATCATTATTATTATTATTATTATTATTATTATTATTATTATTATTATTATTGCCTCAAAAGATTATATCCTAAAATCATTACATTATTGGATTGTAACTAAAAAGCCATCCTATAAATATGAAACTGAAAAACTATCCTAATCATCCTGTTTAAACCTGCATACTTCTAAGCCTAAACCTTAGGCCTCCGAGTGCCCTTATGTTGTGAACCATAAGGCTGCACTTGTTACAATATGGAATTGTTAATCGCCACTCTTCTTGAATGTGTTTGCGTAGTGTGTATTGTGTTTATCCAGTGTAGTAATTTTCACTTAAAGTATGTATCATTCACATCTGTTTCCAACGAGAGGATTTCAATTCATGATTACATTGAAGGATGAAAAGAAATAAAAAGGATAAAAAGAAGGACCAAGGGAGACATGGTAGCAGTGTTCCAATATCTCAGGAGTTGCCACAAAGAAGAGGGAGTCAAACTATTCTCCAAGGCACCTGAGGGTAGAACAAGAAGCAATGGGTGGAAACTAATCAAGGAGAGAAGCAACTTAGAACTGAGGAGAAATTTCCTGACAGTTAGAACAATTAATTAAACAACTGCCTCCAGAAGTTGTGAATGCCCAACACTGCAAGTCTTCAAGAAGATGTTGGATAGCCATTTGTCTGAAATGGTATAGGGTTTCCTGCCTAGGCAGGGAGTTGGACTAGATGACCTCCAAGGTCCCTTCCAACTCTGCTATTGTATTGTATTGTATTGATTGGAGAGTTAATAAGAAAAACTGTTTAATTAATTCCCACACCAGACAAATCCTGTAGTGAACCTGGAATTCCGGATTCATTGACAGACTTACAAGTTCTGGCCTTTAAGCAGTTTTACAATCTAGACTTCTTGAGATCTATTAATAACTGAAATCTCATCTTGGTTTGAAAATATTGTATTAATTATTTTGCTTATCTGGGACAGCTACCCAGAACAACCATTGTCAGCATCAGGGTACAATCATGTAGTAGAATTTGGGGCTGAGTTGAGGGAAGGGGAGAAAAAGCTGATAATCTTGAAACACTGATGAGGAGGTAGTGTCTGAAGAGCAATCTACTCTAAGAGCTTTGCAGTTTGAAAGTAGGATAAGAAGCTATGGATATGTAGGAAGTTAAAACCCATCCCTCTCCTAGATGAATGAAATATCCTAGGAAATATTGAAAAGGCAGAATATTATATTTCCCTGGATGTGAAAAGGGAGAAGCATGTTTTAAAGACAAAGTAGTTCCCTGCAGCTTCCTGCCCATCCCCCTTTGTCAATGGGCCATTAATATGCCCAAACCAGACAATTCTACGTAATAAAGAGGTCTCCCCTTCAGCTCCATGGTGATGGGATTAAGGCATGATAGTGTTAGCCCTTTACCCAACTGACCACATGGCATCTGAGAATTCAAACTTGGGATTCAAAATATAGCCTAGAGAGTTGCGCCTGCATGGCCCCATGGGAGTCTGACAACCAATCAGAATACATTTCTTACATAGGAACAGGAAACAGAGAGATGGGGCCGAATAGCCAGGAACTTTCAGTCCTTCTCCCTCTCTCTTCTTCTTCACCCAACATTGAAGCACGTTATCACCTTTTCTGTTCAGGACTCAAGACATGTGGTCCTGTCCACCATTAAACCATCTTTCCAAACAGCCTCCATGTCTCCAGTGTCTTTTTCCCCACTTGGAGCCAAACCCAGAAGTACATTTCTTTCAACAGATGGAAACTAATCAAGGACAGAAGCAGCCTAGGACTAAGGAGAAACTTTCTGGCAGAACAATTAATCAGTGGAACAACTTGCCTCTAGAAATTGTGGGTGCTCCGACACTGGAGATTTTAAAGGAGAGATTGGACAATCATTTGTCTGAAATGGTATAGGGTTTCTTGCCTGAACAAGGGATTGGACTGGAAGTCATCCAAGGTCTCTTACAACCCTGTTATTCTGTTATTTATCTCCTAGTCTCTGTAGCGAATGCATTAGCCTAGTAAGATTCCTAACAATACACAAGTAGCAATGATCTTATCACACTGATCTGTTCCTTGTGTCATTTTTGCTTTCTTGTACCTGACAAATCAAGGAAGCTACGTAGCTGCCTGGATACTCTCTTTATCAAGACAGAAAAATAAAAAAGGGGAGGTAAAATACAATAATGCTGGAGCTTCACCTAACAACTAGAACATTTCCTCAGTAGTCTCACTTCAGTCAATTGCTCCAGAAATAAAAGCAAGCAGACTTTTACACACAATCAGAATTGCTAAGATGTAGCTGCATAACAACACTGAGGGCCTCTTCCACCTTCTGCACAGTTGGGATTGGCAAGGGGCATGATTAGTTCTCTCATACTGTCAGGACTAGCTAATTAATGAACCTTATCACCTTTACAAATATTACCCAGCATCAGAATATTTGCTGTGAGCATCCTTCAGCATAATTCCCATCAGGAAGTAACCTTAGGCAAGCCTAAAGAAGAAATGCAAAGCCAAGTAGCCAAGAAAACAAATGGTAAGAAAGTGGTGACCTCTTTGATATTTAGGGAATAGGTTAAGGGTTCAATTTTTGAACATTTTCTTTTCAACTTGAAGTAGGACATTGCATTGGTTCAGTACAACTTTTCTACAAGCTCTTTTCCCAGGACAATAGGAAGGCGGCATTTCTGTCCTCTTTGCCTTAGCTTGTTATCTCTGCCTTAAAAGAGATGCAGAGGGAATCTTTCAGAATTTTATTGCAATGAAACCCTCAAAGCTATCCAGCTGAAACTTGGCAGGTTTAATATCCACTAAGGGGATCCCTGCTATTTTTATTCCATTCTGTCAGAAATTAAGACACTGCAGGCATGTGGATGTTTCTCCATTATAGCTTCCAAGGAAATCTTTTATTGAATCAAATCTTCTTGAATAAAATCTGCTTGAATAAAATCTTGTTGCTTTTGGATTTCAGATCTTTCGTTCAAATTAAATCTTGACTGATTCACCTGAAGATACCGGTATGTGAAATGTTCAGTAATGTGTCAATCCTTTCATCATATATTACTGTGGAAATGTAAAAAAGCATCTGCCATATTTGTTTTATATAATATGTCTATATTATACGCTGAAAACATAATTTATATCTCAGATTTATCGTCTTTCTATGCCAGGTCATGGTTTTGTTGATCATGGAAAAGAGCATTTGTTCAATTAATTCGATTTTCAGTTCACTTGTTTGACAGAAATCTCATTTTTATAGACAAACTGGTATCACTTATCTTCCCAAACCTGCCTCAAAATTATTATTACAAGAGCATTTTCAACTAAAATGATGAGAAAATATGGAATTGCAAATTTCAGAGAATACATTATAGACAATGCCTCATAGTTTCTTTTGACGATCCATCAAATAGTATTAAGATAGAACAAAGTTCTATGTATATTTTAGAAATTTATAAAATGAAATGCAGTGATCCCTTTATAAAATATTGTTAAGAGGTAATAAAAATATAATTGGGTTGGCTAGTTGACTTACAATTCCTAAAAACCTGGTTAGACATATAGTTTGATGGTTTCAGAATTATTTGAAATGTTTTTATGAGTTTGTGCAATTATGGCTCCTGACCTATGGTTCTTACTGACCTAATAAAATGTTACTCAGAGTAATACCATTTATGGAGCACTACTAACTGAGTTGGAGACTATGTCAATGGCTGGCTCTAAGGAACATTTTATCTAATATTGAAGCATTATCCATAATTTTGCCAACTGCATATATGTGGCAGCTTACGACAATGAATTTGAGTAATATAACCTGCTGCAAAAAGTCCATTTGTTTAGTGCAAAATGATCATGAATCATATTCTTGATCTATTGTGAAACTCACTATAAAATGTAGAAAATTCCCAAGTGTTGTTTATCAAACAAGGTCCTGAGATTTGAATTGTTCCTTCATTTTAACCAGATTGGATATGTACCATTAGTATGCTAAGAACCTCAATTTGACCCAGTGCAAATGTCAAGTCCTTGTTTATAAATATATAAATAAGGTACCTCAGCAAATATTATACCTGTGTACTTCTTTATATGTCATTATTATAGCTATGCACACATACTTAAATTTACCAGATGCCGTTGATGTTCATGTTGTCTGCCAGTTTCAAGTACAGATTCTTGTTCATAAGGGTACTTTAAATATGTAAAGTTTGTGAGATTTAGGATGATGGTAGAATACTGTATTATAAAGAACGTATTCTCCTGCCTCCATAAATATCACAAACTCAGCATTAATGACATTATTCATAAACTTTTAGTATCCTCAGATTTACTGAGCTCTGTCCAGGAATTATGTCTGGGGACAGGATGAGATGGTGAACATTTGTCCATATGGTCTCCAGAGCTTGAGCCTGACTCGATGGCGCCTATCCTACAGAATTTATGAAGGATTTCTGCCCTAACTTTCCTTGATAAAGATTCCACAGACATGTCCCGGGATTGCCAGTCTTAGTAGCTATTGCTTTGATATATGCTTATGTCTTTTTAATCCTCCCCTTTTATATGTTAACACTGAGTAGCTGGTAGCTGTAGACCATATTAGAAAATAAAGTAATGTTGTACAAAAGCAGTTTTTCATGTGTAAAATTTGGCCAACTTAATTAGCATTATATTTAAAGTGGGTGTCTCAAAGGTGCTTTTCCAAAAAGCAATTGGACCTTCTTGGGTTTTTTTTCCTTGAAAATGTTTTGATTCTCATCATGAAGAAGCTTCTTGGATGAAAAATGAAATATTTTCAAGAGGAAAGAGAGGGGAAGGGGGGAAAGAGAGAAAAGGAAGGAAGGAAGGAAGGAAGAAAGCAGTGGTGGGTTTCAAATTTTTTAGAACCTACTCTGTAGGTGTGGCCTATTTTGTGGGCGTGGCTTGACAATCATGTGACAGGGTGGGACTCGGCCACCTTTTAAAATGTGGTGAAACTCATTTAACAACGCTCTTGCTTAGCAACCAAAATTTTTGACTCAATTGTGATGATAAATTCTTTCTTTCTTTCTTTCTTTCTTTCCTTTCTTTCCTTTCTTCCTTCCTTTCCTTTCCTTTCCTTCCTGTTGGGTCACTGGCAGCGGCAGGCCAGATTTACTTCCAGGTACACTGGTGGAACCCCCTCTCACCGGTTCTCTAAATTTCACCAACCGGCTCTCGCAAGTAGGTGCGAGCCTGCAGAAACCCACCACTGGAAGGAAGGAAGGAAGGAAGGAAGGAAGGAAGGAAGGAAGGAAGGAAGGAAGGAAGGAAGGGAGTCCAATTACATTTTGGAAAAGCACCTTTGGGAGAATCATGACCTGGGATGACTGAGAATCTTTGTAAATATTTAAAGTAAGCCTTACTAATTTAAAATAATATATACATTAAATATATCGTAAATGTGGCTGCTATAATTGTTTATTAATCTGTTCACTTAATCTGATCATTTAGCATTACACAAGCATGGTTGATTTTCATTAATTAGATTATGATTGGTCTTTTCCCCCCTTCTTCCTTCTTTTCTCTTTTCTTTTCATCTGTGTGGAGTAATTTGACTTGAGTTGCCCAAAGACATTGCAGAGGACTTGATGGCAATGTAACCTAAATTATCTTGCTTTACATTTGCAGCTGTGTTAAAGGGAAACCAGGTAGACTGAGCGGATAAATGAATTAAGAGGAAATCAGCTGCTGTGTCTTCTACTTCTTCACTCCACCACTCTAAAGAAAATCATTTATAAGGAGAGGATAAAGAGAAGAGTGTTCATATTTCCTTTCCCTTATAACTGGATTCCTTTTACTCTGATGCTGGTGACTTAAGAGTCCTATTGAGCATTCAACCTATTAAAGATCTATGCTACTTGCTAAAGGAAGAAGCTTGTCTGTTGGTAACCAGATGTTGGACCTTCAAAAATAAAATAAAAGTATATTAGAGCTCTGAAAGGGTGGCAAGTCTGGAATGGCCTTCATTGTAAGAAACAAAAGAAGTACTTGAAAGTCAACTGCAGTAATTCTCACACCTGTTTTAAGGTAAAGGTTCCCCTCGCACATATGAGCTAGTCATTCTCGACTTTAGGAAGCAGTGCTCATCTCCGTTTCAAAGCCAAAAAGGCTGCCTGAAAACGTCTCTGTGGTCATGTGGTCGGCATGACTAAACACCGAAGGCACACAGAATGCTGTTACCTTTCCATCAAAGGTAGTTCCTATTTTTCTGCTTGCATTTTTACATGCTTTCAAACTGCTAGGTTGGCAGTAGCTGGGACAAGTAATGGGAGCTCACTCCATTATGCAGCGCTAAGGATTCAAACCGCCAAACTGCTGATCTTTCTGATCGACGAGCTCAGTGTCTTAGCCACTGAGCTACGGTGTCCCAAAGTACACTTGTTTTGTATATACTCTAGTCCAGGGGTCTGCAAAGTCGGCTCTTTTAAGACTGGTGGACTTCAACTCCCAGAGTTCCCCAGCCAGCAAAGCTGGCTGGGGAATTCTGGGAGTTGAAGTCCACCAGTCTTAAAAGAGCCGACTTTGCAGACCCCTGCTCTAGTCTAATTAAAGCAGCATTATCTTGAGACTCATTCCCATGCTTCCTTCCTCTCTTTTTTGCAATGGTTCTGTTTCCTCCTTCCTAGCTTCTTCTAGGCATTGGTCAGCCTTCGTAAGAGACATGACAAAAAGTGGGAGACTACATGGCTCTTATTAGTTATTTATGGCAGAGCAATTTCTATCAGCTCTGGAGTGTTAACCTTTCTGGAAACATCTCCAAGATGTTCTACCACACATTGCACTCTTGGGGTGGTGTGATAAAATCTGGTTTGCGTGAGTATATTTGATTGGGACAGAAGAATATAGCATAATAGCAGCTAAAAGAAACTGAAGGAAGAACTAAAGTAATAGGCCAGTGTTTTTTTAAATAAATAAAAACAAGAACGCTATTACCTCTGGAAACAATTGCATTAATAAAATGTAATTACTATAGAGCACAATATCTTTTTTAAAAAGATTCAATCCTTTTTTCCATGATAAATTGATTTTATGGGAAAATGCAACATTAAAAATTCAGGAAAAGATGGTTATATGGGAAAAATGGATGACAGCAGATATACTGACTTTGGATCAATTAATAGATGATGAATTTTTAACATATGCTGTGCTGAGAGATTAATAACTGTCAGATGTAGCTCAATGGAAATATTCACAACTGCAACATCTGTTAAAATTCTTTGGATCAGTATCAGCTTCTAAGACCCCTAAAATACTAGAATTTTACTATTTAGTTTCCATTTGTAGACTTTTTATATAAGCTGCCACTATCACCCAATGACTTCTCCTTTTTGCTCTCCTGCTTGTTCACAAAACTGTGGTTTACTGGGTTTATTAATATTCCTCAGAAATTCTCTTCAACAAAAAACCTCAGAACTATCCCTATTAAGCCCAGCCATGAGCAGACCAATGCTAGTCCACAGAGCAATGGCCCAAGAGTCCACATGGCCTATTTGAAAATTTCTTAATCAAAATCAATTCACCAGGCAAACTTAAACCCACAACACAAGAGAGTTCATGGGGCAAAAAAGTCCATAGACTTTTTGTCAATCTAAAGTGAGGCAGGAATCACAATGACCAGAAAACACACAGCTAGGAAACAAACGTGTGCCCAGCATCACCTCCATTTGTCTACTGTGCTAAATAGCCAGGTTCCGGTGCATCAAGAAGGTTGAGGCTTTTTCCTCACGAGTAATCTGGCTGACCTTCTCTGCTCCTGCCTTTTCTTTGCTCTATGTGTTCTTGGATCAGGTGCAGAAGGCAGTTCCTCTTCCTCATCACCTGACCAGCTGCAGCTGAATGCTTTCCTCACCTGGAACTTCAGGACTGTTCTGCTGCAGCTGAACTTCAGCCAACTCCCTCACAGGCAACTGCTCAGAGCCATCCACCACCTCAGCTCTTGACATGCCAGGAACTGGGTCATCACTGCCTCTAGCTGACATCTAGAGAGCAGGGGTGGTTTCTGGCTGCTGCTACTGCCGGTTTGCTCAGGGATGCACATGCACGTGCTTGAAAAAAATTGCTTCTGTGCATGCCATGAAGCAAAAAACAAAATGGTGGCACCTACGTCACCATCAGTAAAACCGGTTCAGGGGCATGGCAGGTTGAGTTACTACCTACTCGACCAAACTGATCCAAGCCAGTAGCAACCCACCTCTGCTAGAGAAATATCTGGTGAAGCATCCAAGGAGTCATCATACCCTTGTACTTTAGGCGTGCCCATCTGGAATATCCATTGGTGATCACTTCAACAATGAGATGAGTGGGATATAAATTTAATAAGTAAATAAATAGCCTCCCAAAACAATTTTACTATTTTCTTCACCACTTGGAAAAGTTGGCTAGGTTTTCCAGAGAAACATGTGGTTTTCTTAGATACCATTGAAAGGGGCCTTTTTCAGAAGAAGCAGGTCCTTTAAAAAAAAAAAAAGAAAGACGGGAGGGAGAGAAAATAGGCTGGAAAGATGGTTTTCTTACATATTTATATTGTGAATCATAGATCTGTGTATACTACTTGCGATTTCCTGGAGAACACAAAAAGCTTTGGGGTTGTGGGGTGTTGGATACTGGTTTATATTTGTTTATATAACATCTACTTATGCTGGTCATATACCATCCACTTATTTTCTTCATTCTAACAAATTGCTTCTGGAAAGTTCTCGTGACAAAAATAAATGCAACAATCCTAAGGAAAAAAATGTGACTTGTAATGAAATACTGTTTCTGCCCTTGGACTTCCGACATGGCTTTCAATACTGTTTTATTCAGTAACAACATAAAGAGAGTCATGTCTAAGAAAATAAGTGCTGTGTTTATCTAGAAGAACTTAAAATAATGGCCAGTGAACTTAGCCTGCACAACGTGCACCTTAAATGCTACCCTCTACGCCTCTACTGATCTTTTCATGCCCTCCACAAATTGCAGAGGCTTCCCTGCTAGGATGGGAGAGGTTGCTGCAGAGCTCCAGGTCCCCAAAAAAACTCTTCAAACTCAGTAGGGAAGGGCACAATAGCTAGAGTTCTTTGTGTATTATACAAAGGTCTGAAAGCATCAGACCTCTAGCTGTGGAAAAGGCCCGAACAAGACCTTGTTGAGTATGGAAATTGCTATAGTACCGGGCATGCTAAGAGCTGTAGGTTAAAGCAGCTTTTCTAATGGGGTGGGATAGACTGTCACTATATTTTGCTTCTATGGCCTTTGCTTTTTCTCCCCCGCCCCCTCTGCCCTAGATACACTTTGTGTGCAAGGGAAGAGAAAATAGTGTAAGAGGCATATATGCTCATGAATATTTCACTTCGCTCTTGGACATGATCAGAAATATCCATGCACTTGACTGAGAGCCTGAAAAGACCTCTTTGATGTGTCATTAATGATACATTGTTGGATCAAAATGAGTGAAGAAAAATAGGCTTCTTAATTATAATCATAGTAGCAAAAGGAGAAATCTTTTCTCTAGACATCATACAGTAATTC
This sequence comes from Rhabdophis nuchalis, assembly GCA_039707465.1. Lineage (NCBI taxonomy): Eukaryota > Metazoa > Chordata > Lepidosauria > Squamata > Natricidae > Rhabdophis > Rhabdophis nuchalis. Next base: position 288,674,900 of record CM077643.1, read on the forward strand.
TAAGGGAAATTGTTTGGCAGAACTCATTTCTGAAGTGTCTAAGAACTTGATCAAAACTATAGGCATCCAAATTGGATACTTATTACTGTCACTCTACTAGCAGGAAAGTTGGAAATATCCCTTGGGTGTTATGTGCACTTAAGTGAATACTGAAAAGGGTGACGGGATTTTGCCATGAAAAGGCTCAAAGATGTGAACCGAAAACTTTTTCCCAAATGATACAAATGGTGTATTACTTCTTACTTACTTAGTAGCACGTAAGCAAAGACGGAGTTCAGGTATCTATTGTTGGACTAATTATTTCATATATCTAGTTTTAAAACAACTCTAAAATTCTGATAAAATAAGCTACCATTACACATTGGCTTAGCGAGCTCATAAATTGATAGCTTCAGCATAACTTTGTCTTACACAGAGATTGTCTTAAAGTAAAGGTAAAGGTTCCCCTCACACATATATGCTAGTCATTCCTGACTCTAGGGAGTGGTGCTCATCTCCGTTTCAAAGCCAAAGGACCAGCGGTGTCCAAAGACATCTCCGTGGTCATGTGGCCGGCATGACTAAATGCCAAAGGCACACGGAACACTGTTACCTTCTCACCAAAGTGGTTCCTATTTTAATACTTGCATTTTTTACATGCTTTCGAACTGCTAGGTTGGCAGAAGCTGGGCCAAGTAACAGGAGCTAACTCCCTTATGCAGCGATAGGGATTTGAACCCTCAAACTGCCGACCTTTCTGATCAACAAGCTCAGCATCTTAGCCACTGAGCCACTGCATCCCTTAAAGATCATCTTAGTACCTATCTTGAAAACTAATTATTCTCTGCCATGGCCAAGTACTTTTGCTTCAGCTCTGTGACTGACTATATTGCACAGTAGAACACATTTTGAATGATACAAATCATTGGATCAGTTGGTAAGCACAAAAAAATTATTTAAAACATCACGGCATCATTTAACCAACTATTTTAGCAATGCTGCACAAGCCTCTCTGGTTTTTTTTTTACTTTTAGACACAACCCCTAGGCACAAACTTGAGACATAAAAGTGCCGTTAAGAAAGAACATTTGTGTAATTCCAAAATCCCATCATAGAAAAGTTACATTAAGGATAGTGTGGAATTGGGTAGAATGAGGTGGAAGGGACAATTCTTCCCTAGCTTAGAGCTGCAATTATGTTTGAGATACATGTGATTGTAAACAAAGTGATTCATAATGTGAAAAATAAAGGGCATGTCTCTGGCTCCTTTATGATCACCAACTGCTGAAAGCTATGCAATGTATCTAAATCAACGGCTACTTTCTACAGTGTCCATGGAGATTCTCAGTCATCCAGATCATGATTGTTCCAAAGGTGCTTTTTTCAAGAGGCAGCTGGACTTTCTGGTTTTTCTTTGATGTTTTGTTTCTCATCCAAGAAGCTTCTTCAGCTCTTACTCCATTCCCTACCATCCAATCAGAGCTGAAGAAGCTTCTTGGATGAGAAGTGAAACATCTTCAAAGAAAAATCAGAAAGTCCAGTTGCCTTTTGAAAAAGCACCTTTGGTAGTCTCCACGGTATTCACCAATATTTTCCACCAAAGGTTGTCATTCCAGAATATGATCCCCAAAATGGTGTTGATATGTATGGTCCTTTATATGGAGATATGCCACCTGCCCCCAAAAAGGACAAGAGTAGAGAGATTGAAGTCATTTTGAGTGCCACTGATATATTCACAACGTTTTAAATGTGCCAACAGTACCAAAAGATGACGAATCCTGTCCTAAAACACAAGAACTCTTTGCCTGAAGTTTACGACTGCTTGAAGCTGAGTATTACACCATAAAAATACCAATATTATCTCTGAACAGGCACAAAATACTATAGTGTTCTCAACTGGATTCCAACTCTGGAGATCTTCCGCGCATCCTATGAATGTTCTAAATGCTTAATCAGCCTATGGATCACTTTATTACTAGTATGAAAGAACATTTCTTTGTTGAATCTTCCATATCCTGTGGTTTCATGTTAAGACTGTGAGCTTTTGCCTCTGAACATATCTGCTCCCATTTGAGCTTTCTCTTTTTATGTTCTTATAGCTGTTCTTATAACTTATTGCAGGCTCCCAATAACTGGCCAGGCTTTAAGATTCTCTTGTGATTCCAAAGGACTCGGAGGAGGGTACAGATCAAGGGAAGATGAAAGAGTCTGGATTCAGATAGAGAATCTCTCATGTGATGGACTGGTCATCTATGATGATGACAGTCAGGGGTGGGTTGCTGCTGGTTTTACTACTGGTTCACAACCCTTGTGTGCACTGTTCTATGGAAATTGTTCTACGCACATGCGCAGAACAATTTACAGTGAACTGAGCACATGCAGTCACTAAAATCCAACATGGCCACGGCATCAGTGGCAGTGAGAAAACTGGTTCGGGGGGTGTCAGGCCTGGGTCACTGCTGGTTCTGCGACCCATGCTGAATTCCACTATCAGTTTGGCCAAATCGGGCCAAACCGTCAGCAACCCATCTCTGATGACAATATTCTTGGTTATTCAAGGTGTATATTGGATAACATGAGTTTGCAGTGATGTGGTTTTCCAGATATCCTATTTAAGGAGTTTGTGGATAGACTAGAACATTAAGTTTCTGTTTGATTTGACTGTACATTGAACACCCTAAATTTGAGAGTGACTGATAATTAATCCCCTATAAATTAATTATTTCTTATTTAGCTACCTAGAGAAGGTAGCTAAAACCTACAGTGTTAATTTTTAAGGGTATCTCCCCCATCTGAATTACTGGGCAGAATCTTGATTCAGAGGATCCATGAACAAAACTTGCCTTCAGAAGTTGTGGGGGCTCCGACTGGAGGTTTTAAAGAAAAGATTGGACAACCATTTGTCTGAAATGGCATAGAGCTTCCTGCCTGAGCAGTGGGTTGGATTAGAAGACCTCTAAAGTCCCTTCCAACTTATTGTATTCTGTTATGGAGTACAGTTTGGCAACGTTGATCTTTCCAAGAGGGAATAGTGTGGTAATGATAAATGAATGCTTCCTTTTCAATGAAAACTTCTGGTGACTTCAATAAAAGAAAAACACATCCTTGTTTCTCTCTTCCTCCCTCCCTCTCCACATTTTATTGAGTTCATTTTTATTTGTTGCTGTTGCCTATTAAAATTGTTGCAAGCAGTTTGGTTTCACTGAGTGCTTCCTACACACAAGTCAGACCCTCAGCTGATGTTTTTATGACCCACACAAGCTGTGTTGCTTCATTAGCAGCACAAGTAATCAAATTCAATAAAGTGAAACACTGGCCTTGCTGTTGCTCTGTTCCAGCATCCCACTGAGATGGCTTCAGGCCTTGGTTTCGGGGTCTACAAACATTGGCTTACAAAGGAACTGAGACAACCTCACAAAAGGAAAGAAAGAAGTGAAGAAGTTGAAGAGCAAATCTATTACCGCCTGCAATTTTTTTTTAGCCTTAGGCTTGAAACCTTACTTCAAGGACTGACGTGCTAAGACAAATTTTTTAACAGTTGAGAATCTACCCTATAACAATTAAAGGTAACCACATTTTAGGTTTTGTAAATAGGATGATGATCATTTTCTAGGATTCCTCAAATAATTTTGTCCTCCCTTTGGAGGGTTTCCTTCTAGTACAGGCTATGTTGGAAAATCAATAGCCTACAAAAGGGGTCCCCAACCCCCAGTCCGCGGCCCAGTGCCGGTCCGCGGCCTGATAGGAACCTGGCCGCAGGGCTGGAGAGGAGGAGGAGGGGGCAGCCTCCTGGGCAGAGGATGGCCGAGCGCGCCTCCAGCAGTTCCTTCCAACGGCCACCACCGTGCACTTTCCGGGGCTTCCCGGAGGGGCCGGCATGTCAGCTGAGGAGGTAACGTGCCTCATCCCACAGCGAGCGAACGAGCGAGCAACCGGAGGACTCGAGCCTGCGGCTACCTTAAGCACCGCCGAGGCCATCTGGGCGCCACACACCCACCTCCCTTCCAGCCCCATGTGGTGCCCGGACGGTTTCGGCAGTGCTTAAGGTAGCCGCAGGCTCGAGTCCTCCGGCCGCTCGCTCGTTCACTCGCTGTGGGATGAGGCACGTTACCTCCTCAGCTGACATGCCGGCCCCTCCGGGAAGCCCCGGAAAGTGCGCTGTGGTGGCCGTCGGAAGGAGCTGCTGGAGGCGCGTGCTCGGCCATCCTCTGCCCAGGGGCTGCTCCATCCTCCTCCTCTCCAGCCAACATGCTGGCCCCTCTGCTACTTCCTGGGAGGGGGGAGGGAGAGAATGACAGACACACAGAGAGACAGACTTAGAGAGACAGAAATAGAGAGAGGGAGGGAGAGACGGAATCAGACACACACACAAACACACAAAGTGACAGAGATGGGTGGAGGGAGGAGAGAGAGACAGATACAGATACAGAGAGAGAGAGAGAGAGAGAAACAGAGAAAGAGAAAGAAAGAAAAATAGAAAAAGAAAGATGAATGGAGGGTGGGAGGGAGGGAGTGAAGGAAAGAAGGGGGAGGGAGGAGGAAGGGAGAGGTGAAAGAAGGAAGGAAAGAAAGAAAGAAAAAGAAAGAGATGGAGGGTAGGAGGGAGGGAAGGAAAGAAGGGAGGAAGGGGGAGGGAGGCAATGGAAGGAAGGAAAGGAAGAAATCTATTTTCCTATTTCCTTCCACCTCAAGCTACCTTTTTGGTTAACAAGGTTAAAGATCTATTTTTTCTCCCAGTGGTCATTTCAAAGGAATCACATCATCTGAGTCATTTCCTCGATTCAAACCAGCATCCCAAAGAGTCATGGGCTGCCTTTATATATAACGAGTGCCCATAAATCCATTTTTACCATTTTCAGAAGACCAAAGACCAGCCAGAAATGGAAGGAAGGAAGGAAGGAAGGAAGGAAGGAAGGAAGGAAGGAAGGAAGGAAGGAAGGAAGGACTTATGACCACTATTGAGCCCAAAATTTTGGTTGCTAAGCAAGACCGTTAATTGAGTTTCACCACATTTTCCAAGTTGGCCATGCCCATCCGGTCACATGACCGCTGAGCCACTCCCACAAAACAGGCCACACTTTTGGCTCTCAAAAGAAATTTCAGTAGTGGTACTGTTGATATTTGGCTCTATTGACTAATAGGTTTGCCCACCCACTGCCCTACAGGGCCAAGTGAGCCGACTCCCCCCCCCCGCATGCGCATGCGCCGCCTGTTCCCTCTCCCTCCCCCTCCTCTAGGCCAGCCGGTCCGCAGAATTTTCTTTAAAATGAAACCGGTCCCTGGTGCAAAAAAGGTTGGGGACCCCTGGCCTACAAGGCTTAAGCCAGGGGTCTCCAACCTTTGCAACTTTAAATCTGAAGGACTTCAGCTCCCAGACTTCTCTGGCTGGAGAAGTCTGGGAGCTGAAGTCCTTCAGACTTAAAGTTGCAAAGGTTGGAGACCCCTGGCTTAAGCATTTGAGCCATTATCTGGAGTTGTGAGAATAGAATGAGTAGAGTAGAGCAGAGCAGAGTTAATCAGCATACGTTAAAATGAAATGTTGCATTTAGCTCTCAAAAATATGCATTTACACATATACACTCATATATATGACAAAGAGAAACATCACAGTTTAGTTCGAATGTATACATATATTATGGCGGAAAAAACCCTGCAAATTTACAAAGTATGAAACCAAGCCAAGGGGGAATTCTTTTGTCCATTCCTTACACCAAAGAAAAACAAAAGAGTTATAAATAATGGTTGGCATAAGGAACAAAGCTGTTATTGAATCTGATAGTCCTGCTAGAAATACTTTGAAATCTCTTCCCAGAGTGAAGCAACAGAAACAGATCGTGAAGTGGGTGTGTGGGTTCTCTAACAATGCTTTAAGCACATAGCACTTATAAGCAATGTCCTGAATGACATGAAGCAAGCTTCCTATAATTTTCTCAGCTGTTCTTACCACTCTCTGTATGGACCTTCTGTCTGAGGCACTGTTACCACAAAAACAAGCAGTGATACAATTTGTTAAATGCTCTCAAACATGGCTCTGTTAAAGTGGCCATGACAGAAGGAAAAAGATGTGCTCTCCTGATCCAATGCAGGCAATACAAACACTAGTTTGCATGCTACACTAAAGATAATGTATGAGGAGACCAAGTCAAATCGTTAACCCAAAATCATTGGCTCTTAATACCAGGTTAAGCTTATTTGCCAACCATTATTTATAACTGTTTTTGGGTTGTTGTTGTTTTGTTTTTTTGGTGTAAGGCAGTGGTAGTCAACCTGGTCCCTACCATCCACTAGTGGGCATTCCAGCTTCCATGGTGGGCAGTAGGGGTTTTGTCTGATACTGAAGCACTTTCCTTTTTTAAATTTAATTGACTTCCCTAATTTATAAATCACCATTACTGTGGAACCAGTGGGCGGTTAAAATGTTTTACTACTAACAGAAATACAAAAGTGGACAGTAGGTATAAAAAGGTTGACTACCCCTGGTGTAAGGAATGGAGAAAGGAATTCCTTCATGGTTTGGTTTCATACCAATCAATAGGTATAGACACGACAGACATATTTAAAAACATAAGAGTAATCCAACTTTATTTATCCTTTCATTATTCAGACGTATAGTCCAATGATACAAGTATAATTTGCTTAATTCCTTTTAGTTTATCAAGGAAGATGTCTTAGAAAAGTGCATGTAAAGTATATGATATCCAGGTGATGAAAAAAGGTTATGAAATAAATTTGTTTCCTCTGTGATACAAACATGTATATATGTATGTATGTATGTATTTATGTACTGTATGTATGTATGTACTGTATATATGTGTGTATATATATGTGTGTGTGTGGGTTTGGGTGTTAGTTTTATGAGCTGATCAATAAATAAATCAGAGAGACTAGGATAGATCTATTTCGAGCTTTTTAGCTCTCATCATCTAGTCATACTCTTACTGGGATTCGAACTGGGGCTGTATTGCATATCAGGCAGGAGCCTGTAACCATTCAGCCAGCCAGGCTCTCCCAATTGCATCAGCTGAGACAGGAGGATTAGTATCTATAAATGTTCCACAACACCCTGTTAGGGCCCCAATTAAGGGGCCCTATTAATTAACTAATCCTCCTGTCTCAGCTGATGCAATTAGGAGAGCCTGGCTGGCTGAATGGTTACAGGCTCCTGCCTGATATGCAATACAGCCCCAGTTCGAATCCCAATAAGAGTATGACTAGCTGATGAGAGCTAAAAAGATCGAAATAGATCTATCCTAGTCTCTCTGATTTATTTATTGATCAGCTCATAAAACTAACACACATATTAAAAAAATAATCACACAATGGAATTCATGGCTTTCTGTCTAGATGGTCTCTGGTGATAAGCCGAAAGGCAGAAAAGGAAACAGTATGTCTCCTCCCTTAATTGGGGCCCTAACAGTTTGTTGTGGAACATACATACATACATACATACATACATACATACATACATACATACATACATACAGCATCTGCATTAGCCTTTTTGGCTACTCATGTTAATTTCATGAAAAGCACTCTATTTTCCATACCCAGAAGTCCACCCATCTCTTTAGAAAAAAGATGGGAACAAACAGTCGTATTACAAGACACATGGAAAGAGATTAAAGCTTGGGGGTTTGTAATTATAAGTAGTTAATATTCAAGTAATTTTTCTCAACATTTGCAGATAACCTTAAGACTAAGACTGCAGTTTGTCCAAAAATGCCTAGTCTGTTTTATAATAGGAATCAGAATTCAAGAAAAGTTAATGGAATGCCATTCTCTGTCAAGAAGGGTAATGTGACTTCATAAATGTAATCCCTAATTCCATTAAAAAAATCTATATGCTTGGTAGGGAGTAGCTCAGCAGGCATACATCATGTTTTAAAAGCAAAATCCAATGTTTTAGAAGAGACAGTGAAGTTAAAAAAACATTTGATTATTCAAAATTGAAATATCAAGTAGCTGGTTGTATTTTTATTTTATTGGCAAGATACAATAATTTCTTTCAAAACTTGTAAGACTGAACTCAATTTAAATGCATGCATTGGATTAAAGACATACTGGAATCAGATTAGGAACACAAGTTGAAATTGGGAAGAAAATAGTAAGTGAGCACCTGTCTACCCTAGAAGAGTTCAAATCACCAGGACCAGATGGACTACACCCCAGGGTTCTGAAGGAACTGGCAGACGAGATCTCAGAACCAATGAACTATATCTTTCAGAGATCCTGGAACATTCGGGAACTACCAGAGGACTGGAAAAGAGCTGATGTGGTTCCCATCTTCAAAAAAGGAAAAAAGCTAGATCCAGGAAACTACAGACCCATCAGCCTGACCTCAATACCAGGAAAGATTCTTGAAAAAATAATCAAGCAACGAATTAGTGAACACCTAGAAGCAAACAAAATAATAGCCAAAAGCCAACATGGGTTTGTCAAAAACAGATCATGCCAGACTAATCTTATTGCATTTTTTGATAATGTGACAAAATTAGTGGACCAGAGGAATGCTGTTGATATAGTTTACTTGGACTTCAGTAAGGCATTTTATAAGGTAGACCATAACCTATTACTAGTTAAAGTAGAAGAATGTGGGTTAGACAGCATCACCACCAGATGGATTTGTAAATGGCTGACCAACCGCACTCAACGTGTAGTCCTCAATGGAACTGCATCTATATGGAGGGAGGTATGCAGTGGAGTACCCCAAGGCTCTGTTTTAGGCCCAGTACTCTCCAACATCTTCATCAATTACTTGGATCAGGGAATAAATGGGGAACTCATCAAATTTGCAGATGACACCAAGTTGGCAGGAATAGCCAACACTCTAGAAGATAGCCTTAAGATACAGAAGGATCTTGACAAACGTGAACCCTGGACACTATCTAACAAAATGAAATCCAATGGTGAAAAGACTAAGGTTCTACATTTAGGCAACAAAAAGGAAATGCACAGGTACAGTATAGGTGGTACCTTGCTAAATTGTAGTAACTGTGAAAGGGATCTTGGAGTCCTAGTGGACAACCATTTAGTGGACAACCAGCAGTGTGCAGCAGCTGTTAAAAAGCCAACACGGTTCTTGGCTGCATAAATAGAGGGATAGAATCAAGATCACGTGAGGTGATAATACCACTTTATAATGCCTTGGTAAGGCCACTCTTTGAATACTGCATTCAGTTATGGTCGCCATTATGTAGAAAAGATGTGGAGATTCTAGAAAGAGTGCAGAGAAGAGCAACAAAGATGATTAGGGCACTGGAGACTAAAACATATGAAGAACGGTTAAAGGAAGTGGGTATGTCTAGCTTAATGAAAAGAAGGACTAGGGGAGACATGATAGCAGTGTTCCAATATCTTAGGGGTTGCCACAAAAAAGGGAAGTCAAACTATTTTCCAAGGCACCAGAGGGTAGAACAAGAAGCAATGGGTGGAAACTAATCAAGGAGAGAAGCAACTTAGAACCGAGGAGAAATTTCCTGACAGTTAGAACAATTAATCAGTGGAACAGCTTGCCTCCAGAAGTTGTGAATGCCCCAACACTGCAAGTCTTTAAGAAGATATTGGATAGCCATTTGTATGGAATGGTATAGGGTTCCCTGCCTAGGCAGGGGGTTGGACTAGAAGACCTCCAAGGTCCCTTCCAACTCTGGTATTGTATTGTATTGTATTGTATTGTATTGTATTGTATTGTATTGTATTGTATTGTATTGTATTGTATTGTATTGTATTGTATTGGTATTGTATTGTATTGTATTGTATTGTATTGTATTGTATTGTATTGTATTCAGGGGTGGGTTTCAAAATTTTTGGAACAGGTTCTGTGGCTTGCTGGCCATGTGACTGGGTGGGAGTGGCTTGCCGGCCATGTGACCGGGTGGGAGTGGCTTGCCAGCCATGTGACCGGGTGGGAGTGGCCAATTTGGAAAATGTGAAACTCACTTAACAATGGTCTTGGTTAGCAACCAAACTTTTGGGCTTAATTGTGGTCATAAGTTCTCTCTCTCTTTCTTTTTCTTTCCTTTCTGTCTCTCTTTCTTTTTTCTCTCTTTCTGTCTGTCTTTCTTTCTCTTTCTTTCTCTCTCTCCCACCTTCTTTTTTATCTTTCTCTCTCTGTGTCTCTCTCTCTCCTTTGTTTGCCCATCTGTCACTCTGTGTGTGTGTGTGTGTGTGTCTGTCTCGCATTCAGGCACTTAAATCACTCATTCTGTGTCTCTGTCTATCTTTCTCTCCCTCCCTCCCACTCTCTGTCTCTCTGTGTGTGTCTGTCACTCTCTGGTTCCCCCCTCCCTCCCTGTCTCTCTGTGTGTCTGTGCCTCTCTCTGTCTGTCTGTCTCCCCCCCCCCCACAAACCTCCTCAGCTCCAGGAAGTAGCCTGACCGGCCCGCCAGCCCGCTGGCTGTATTTATTCACTCGCTCTCTCACCCATCCACCGGACGAAGGAACCTGGCGTCCGATGGGTGAGCGAGCAAGCGAGCGAGCGAGCAACCGCGGCCAGTGGGCCAGAGGATTTTTGGGACGCGCAGCAACTTTCCTTACCCGCCCGCCGGCCAGTCGGCCACTCACTCGGACCTCCCCAATCTCCCTCCTGGCCGCCCACGCCAAAGTCGGGGACCCCCTTCTGCACCCCTTCCCCCCCCCACAAAGCCAGACCCCCCTCCCTCCCCAGACCCCTCCTCTTCCCCTTCCCCCCCTCCCCTTTGCCCGGGACCCTCTGGGCGCCGCTCACCTTCTGCAGGGCGCGCATGTTCTCCTCGCCCAGGAGGCCGCTGGCGCCCTGGTAGACGCCGCTGGCCACCCTGCAGAGGCTGTTCTGCTTGTCGGTGCCCCGGGACCCCCGCGCCCCTGGCCCGCACAGCAGCAGCAGGAGCAGTGACAGCAGCAGCGCGCCCCGCGCCGGCTCACCATGGCGCTCGCGGGTGGCTCGTGCGCTCCAGCCGGGCGCGCTTGGCTCGGCTCGGCGCAAAGCCCCTCCAAGCCTCTGCATTCGCGCCGGAGGTTTTGACGGAGCGAGCCACGTGTTCCGGAAGTACCGTAACTTCCGGGTTCATCGTCCAACGGGATCGGCCAGGATCTCTAAATTTTACCATCGGGCTCGCGCGATCCTGGCCGATCCCCCAGAAACCCACCCTTGATTGTATTGTATTGTACAAGTCCAAGCAACTAAATCCAAACTATTTAAAAGGCATGTAAAATGTGATCTGTGTCACAGAATAACACCCACAGTTAGTGGACTTCCAATGATCCCATTTTGTGTACTCTGTGCTTCCAGACTAAGATTGCAGAGCCACTCCATGTTCATGAATGAAATGCACAAGAATGTGTCTTCTTCAGACCCAGAGGATTAAATTGGCTGAAAGGTATATTGGATAAGACTAAACTATTGAATCTGAGCTATAGAAAAGGCATCTAAGTTAAGAGCCGAGGTGGTACAGTGGTTAGGGTGCGGTACTGCTGATTGCTAGCTGCATTGCGGCTGTTCATATCTCACCAGCTCAAGGTTGACTCAGCCTTCCATCCTTCTGAGGTGAGTAAAATGAGGACCCAGATTGTTGGGGGCAATATGCTGACTCTGTAAACCATTTAGAGAGGGCTGTAAAAGCACTGTGAAGCAGTACATAAGTCTAAGTGGTATTGCTCAAGTCCTATTAAGTGTCTAAAGACCGGCTTCCTTCATCCCAGAACAGTAGTATTTATTTATCAAGGCTCTTTCTAACAAGAATATCAAAGATATCAGAAAGCAATCAAATGCATATTGACAAAGACAAGGCAAGCCAAAAATACTGACTGAAGATTTCACAACTTTAAAAGTGAAAATTCACCAATAAGTCCTTGACTTACTATCACAGATGAGCCCAACTAAGCCAGAGAGTTGTGAAATGAATTGTTTTTTGCCACAGTTGTTAAGTGAATCCCTGCAGTTATTAAGTTAGTAACATGGTTGTTCAGTGAACCTGGCTTCCCTGGTTGTTTTTTGCCACAGTTGTTAAGTGAATCCCTGCAGTTATTAAGTTAGTAACATGGTTGTTAAGTGAACCTGGCTTCCCTGTTGACTTTGCTTGTCAGAAGGTCACAAAAAATGATCACATGACTCTGGTTTATTGCTGCCAGTTGCCGAGCATTCAAATTTTGATCATATGACCACAGGGAAGTTACAGCTGTAAGTGCAAAAATGGTCATTCAGTGTCATTCTAACCTTATGAACAGTCACTAAACAAATGGTTGTAAGTCGGGGTCTACAACTACCTAGGTCCATTATGAGGAGCATGGCATTAATGAATGCCAGGTGAACTAGCTATATGTGAATATTAGCATTAGCGTCCCCAAAAACTCTTCAGCAATTTGCCGCTCAAGAAATGCCCATTTCTAAAATAACCCATTAATCTGGGACTGCAAAAACCTTAATCAAACTTTTTTTCCCCCAGTGGAAGAAATTCATCAGGAAACTTATGATTTTTAAAAGTTGTCATCTTTGCTCATTGGTTCTGCAGGATTCCTCAGAATACCAGGATGCCATCTTGTTCTAAGCAATTATATCTGTGTTTCTTTAACACTTTGGAAATCCTTTAGTATTTTGAAGCCTTTAAAAAAAAAAAAAGATTGATGTAGACTTAAAATGTAGAGAATACACTGTTCTTAACGTATAGCACTACATTTCAAAATAAGGTTGTGTAAAGCTACCAAGGGTTGGGGGGGGGGCTTCAATCAAATCACCTTATGAAAGCAGATTTGCAGGTTGAAGTTGAGACCCGCTTTGCTGCAGTAAATCCAAGCAGCTGCCTGAAATTGCCTTCTCAGAGTGTTGCAAGTCCAGTTTGCCACATGAAAGATGTTCATCTCTGATACTGAAATGAGAAACTGGCTAATGAACTTGCTCATTGCTTTGTTAAATTGGTTGGCTTATCGAACCTCTTTTGGGGTGGCAAGGTTGACATTGTTGTGGACAATAGCCACTCTTTCAACTCTAAGGAATTGGGATAGCAATGTTACAGTCAGTGGTGGGATTCAAAACAATTGACGGCCAGTTCTGTGGGCATGGCTTAGTGCAGGGGTGTCCAAACTTGGGAACTTTAAGACTTGTGGACTTCAACTCCCAGAATTCCCCAGCCAGCCATGCTGGCTGGGGAATTCTGGGAGTTGAAGTCCACAAGTCTTAAAGTTCCCAAGTTTGGACACCCCTGGCTTAGTGGGTGTGGTATGGCTTGGGGGGCGTGGCAGGGGAGGGGTACTGTAAAATCTCCATTCCCTCCCAACTCCAGGCAAAGGTTACTGCAAAATCCCCATTTCCTCTCAATCAGCTGGGACGCGGGGGGACAGAGAATAGATGGGTGTGGGACCAGTCAAAGGTGGTATTTACTAGTTCTCCAAGCTACTCAAAATTTCTGCTATCGGTTCTCCAGAACTGGTCAGAACCTGCTGACCCTGTAACTTGTAACCTCTGGTTACAGTCAACAGAAGCCAGTTTTTCAGAAACAAATCATGCTAGACTAATGTTATCTTTTTCTTTCAGAGAGTTAATAGCTTCATAGCTTACATTGGTAGAGACATAGTATTCCTGGATCGTATCTAGTGCCTCATGATAACCTACTCCATTAAATGGTAAAATTATAGCTAGATCAGGTATTCTCAATCTTTTTTTGCTCATTCCCCCCTCTTCCTGACCTCATTTACCTCTGGGACTGTCTAATAGTAATTTATGACAGACTGCATTTTCATTGGCATTATTGTGGATGGGAAGAAACGGACTCAAGCTCAACCCGACCAAGACCGAGTGGCTGTGGTTTCCGGCTGCCCGATTCAACCAGTTGACTCCATCGCTGGCCATTGGGGGCGAACATCTTGCCCCAGTGGATGGGGCGCGCAACTTGGGTGTCCTCCTGGATGCCCGGCTGTCCATGGAAGATCAAGTGACAGCCGTAGCCAGGAGGGCGTTTTACCAGGTTTGACTGGTTCGCCAGTTGCGCCCCCTATTGGATCGGGACGCCCTTTGCACAGTCACCCATGCTCTCGTGACATCCCGACTGGACTATTGTAACTCTCTCTACATGGGGCTCCCCTTGAGGTGCACCCGAAGACTTCAGCTGGTCCAGAATGCAGCCGCGCGAGCAATAATGGGTACCGCAAGGTATACCCATGTAACACCGCTCTTGCGCGAGCTGCACTGGCTACCTGTCGTCTTTCGGGTGCGCTTCAAGGTGTTAGTTCTCATCTTTAAAGCGCTCCATGGCTCGGGACCTAGCTATCTGCGGGATCGGATTCTGCCCCATACATCCTCCCGGCCGATTCGCTCCCACAGAGAGGGACTCCTCCGGGTGCCGTCCACTAGACTTTGTCAGCGGGTGACGCCCAGGGGAAGGGCCTTCTCTGTGGCGGGCCCAGCCCTCTGGAACGACCTTCCCCCCGACATTAGAACAACTATGGACCTCCGCTCCTTCCGTCAGAAATTAAAAACTCACTTTTTCTGCTTGGCCGGCCTAGGTTAGTCTCTACCCAGGGATTAGGGATTGTTAGTTTTAAATGGGAATTTTAGTGCAGGGATAGTCAAATTTAATTTGTTTTTATTGTATTTATTGTATTCATGTATATATTTTATGCTGTTTTATTCCTCCCTGTACACCGCTCCGAGTCCCCTAGGGGAGAGGACGCGGTTATACAAATAAATATTCGATATTCGATTTAAACTGTGTCAATTTTAATAATTATGTTGGTGAAAATGCACAGAGAATGGGGTATGAGGATTATGACAAACTAATCATAAGGCTGGCAATGAAGTTGGAGTGGCTTACCTAGAAACCTTATTATGGGCAACTAAGAATGTGGGCTGGTCTCTGAGGGAAAGAGGACATGGCTCACATTGAGAACCACCGGCCTAGATTGTATGACTCTTAGATGAATTCATGTTTTGCAGAATGACATTCAACTTCAGATAGTTTCCTCTAAAACATGATGTTAAGAATGTATGTTCAGAACAGAATACCCACAGCACTCATTAACCGTTCACATTCAGTTTGGAAGGAACTATCAAGTGGAATGACATTCTGCTATTCAACGTATTATAGTGCTGAGTAATTTGAATGAAGAAGTTGAGACAACACTTGAAAAGTTTGCAAATGTGGCTAGCACTTTAGAAGAAAGGCAGAAGGCTCAAAGAGATCTAGACAAGTTTGAACAGTCAAGTGAAATGAATAGGATGGAATTTAACAGAGAGAAATAAAAAAAAATCTGTATTTGGATAGCAAAATCAAAAGGCACAAGTAAAGGAAGTAAGAGAGCCGACTTGCCAGTATAGGGAGTCCTCATTTAGCAACTATCACATTTAGTAACCATTCATTAACAACTGTACAATTAAGGCAGATTTCAATTGGTCAACAAGAAGTGAATGGGCACCAAGTAGAATTAAAATGTATTGCAGTGAAAGCCATTCACATTTTACAGAATTAATTGGACAGTTTACCACCCCTATAATTTTAATTCAACTCTCTCAGAAAACAAAAAAGATGGAAGCACTCAATAAAATTTATGGATGGTATATATTTTTTCCAATCAAATTGCAAACAGGCTAAAAAAAATAGTTTCTCCTGGAATCCCTAATTGCAAACATGAATTAAAAGATGCCTTTTCAAATTTCAAACCCTTATTACTAAGGAATTAGTGTTAATGTGCACAGGCCTGATATTATATATACCTCTTCCAGAGTGACATGTTTATGTTCCCACCCACAAAATCATACTGCAAATTGCTGATTTTAAATTACATTCATCTGTGAGTGTTACTTTTTGTCACTTTCTTTTATAGAATAGGTATGGTAATGTTTTAACCTACTAAATTTAACTACTTTAAGATTTTAATCACTTTTAGGGTTCAATTTAAGGAATTGTGGGGGGAGCAAAATGCACCACCAGGCATGAAACTCCCTCCTAGCCTGATATTTCTGGTAATACATGCAAAACACATTAAATTGTGTATTCAAAATGAAATGCATTTTTTTTTCAAAAATGATACGCCCAAACGAAATATACTGGACACAAAACACACTATGTAAGTAAAATCCTGTTTAGAAGAATGATCCCATCGGATAATACAAAGCTGTGTTCCCTGCACAGGCTAACCAGAAATAAAGCCCATTGAAAGCATACATACATACAACCCCATAATGCCTGTTGGCTAACACAAAACTGTGCTAATGAATAATAGACTGGCTTGATCAAAGACTCTACTAACCTGAATATTTTTGTCCCTTCTATTTAATTGTATCCAATTCTCAGACTGCCTGGACAAGTCCCTGCAGTTTTCTGGCAAAGTTTTTCATAAGTGGTTGCCCTTGCCTCCTTCTAGGGCTGAGAGAAAGTGATCAGCCTAAGATCACACAGATGTCTTTGGACCTAAGTCTTTCAGTTTCTAACGCATGTTGTTAATCTCTAACCACTTACAGCAAACAGGCACACTACACCTAAACAAACATGGAGCTCTGTAAAATTATGGGTAGAGGTGTTCACCCAGAAACTCTGCCAACCTGCAGCTAACTTGTATTGTTCCACCTCTCTTGGAGATGGAACTGATAAAAGCAAGCAGCAAAGTTAACTCCACCTTGACACCTGCATTCTCCCACAGCTAGTTTCAGTGTTGCAATTCAAATTTCTGTGCACTTACTTTCTATCTACGCCTATTAACCGCTAGGGGTAATAGATGTAAAGACATTTAGTAAACGAATTCTGCACTTTTAATCTCATTTTCTTATCTTAAAAAAAACTGACTACTATAAATTTTTCTGTAATGTGTCTCCAATGGGTTAGACCAGGGGTGGGCAAACTTTGCAACTTTAAGTCTGAAGGACTTCAGCTCCCAGAATTCTCCAGCCAGCAAAGCTGGCTGGAGAAGTCTGGAAGCTGAAGTCCTTCAGACTTAAAGTTGCAAAGTTTGTCCACCCTTGGGTTAGACTGATATTTTCAGGGCATTCATCACTTTCTTTCTTTTTCTCTTCCGATTCTGAGCTGAGTAGCATAGGTACTTACCTGATTCACTGTTTTTCCATACCGTTTTATTTTCTAAATGAAGCTTATCTCTTTTTTCATACAAAAATCAGACTGAAGAAGACTTCCTTATAAAAGATATGTACCCCTGAGTTTACACTATTTCTCTCCACACATTGTTTCCACTTCCAAAGTTATCTGCTATTCAGCCTTTGTCCTCCCACACTGCTAAGAGGTCTCCCACTATTCTCTCTCCCAAAGCAACCCCATGTGTTGCAATCACCTCTTTAAATGAAGTCCAGCCCTCCTTCCAACAGGTTCTGTAAAAACAAGCCATGTCTGTTCCACCACAACAATTATATTAATACTAGGGTAGGAAGTTAGCACACACCCCTCTCCTAGAAAAATATTCTAGGAAATATTTAAAAGGCAGAATATTATATTTACCCGGAAGAGAAATAGAGAAACATGTTTTTAGGCAGGAAACAGACTCACTCTTAATAGCTCTCACCATCCTCAATAGCCCACAGCAGATAAAGAGATAGCTAGGTCTATTCATAGGCAAATGTCCTCACCCAAGATTCAACAAAGGTGGGATTAGCCCTCTACCCATCTCACCACATAGCACCTGGGAAGATTACATCATGCAGCAAGACTCAACCAAGCCTGGGACTCAGGACAGCCTACAAAGTTGCCCCTGACTGGCCCCATGCGAGTCTGACAACCAATCAGAACACAAGCTCAAATTCAAAAGTCCAGAAAGGGTACACAACTCAGGCACTCTTAGCATCTCTCTCCTTAAGCCATGTGATCCTGTCCATCAAGAAATCTTCTTTCCAAACAACTTCCATGAATCCAGTGTCTTTTTCCTCACTTGAAACTGAACCCAAATGAAAATTTCTTCCAACATTAGTTCCCCCAAAGTCCATAGAGGCTGAAAATCTCTGGACTATGATATCTCTTGTCCAAGTCCCTTTTTAACAGCTCACTCCTTCCTGCTCCATGGTCAGCTCTAATTTCCTTTACATATGGTTTACATATGATTGGCCCAAGCTTTTGTATTATCTGCAGCAAAGTGAAAAGTGGTGTTTTTTTTTTCCTTTTCCATTCCCTGTGGCAAAGGAATGAGTTTATGGGGTTAGAGCAGTGGTTCCCAAAGTGGGCAGTACCACCCCCTGGGGGGGGATGACTTAGGGGGATTGGTAAGAGGCAAGGGGAGGCAGCAGGGGAACGTTAAGGGGACAACCCAAAGGGGAAATTCTCCCAGTGGTGTCTCAGGCAACTTTCTGTCTTGCCATGTAAGGAAGCTGGGTTTTGCCTTGAAACTTGCTGTTGCAGCAACCCGAAGGAGACATTCTCCTAGGAGCGTCTCAGGCATCTTTCTCTCTTGCCGCACAAGGAAGTGAAACCAAATTTGTTTATATAATCTCCTGCTCCAGCCTCCCCCACCCTACTACATTAAGATCCCCGCACTTCCCATTTCCGCTAGAAGCATGCAGGCCCCTCGATGATATGAGGGGGGCTGGGAGGTGCCAAACTGCGCCCAGCTATCCTCACTCCCTCACGGCTAACGGTGGGAGCACCTGAGATGCCCCTGGGAGAATGTCTCCTTTGGGTTGCCACAACAGCAAATTTCAAGGAAAAATGCAGCTGCTCTCCAAGAAGCCTGCATTATCGGGAGCAGCAGAAGCAGCAGCAGTGGGTGCCACTGCCACTCCTGGTGTCCAGCATCCTTCTCAGGAGCCTCGAGTTGCAGTCGTTTGCACATCTCTCCCGAACTTATCTTGAGAGGTGAAATGGCAGGCACCCCGCTGGCAGAGCCTCCGGTGAAAGGCAAGTGAAGGGTGCAGTGACGGGAGAGGCCGGCCATCCCTGAAGCCAGCTCTCGAGGAAGGAGGCAGAGATGAGGCCTGGGGCCCTTCCTCCTTCCTCCAAGAGCTGCAGGTGGCAAGTAAAATGAGGGTTCTTTGCCAGCTTCCCAGCTGACAAAACAGAAATTTTCACCAACTGGAAGGTATGCGTGTGTGAGAGAGAGAGAGAGTGGGGGCGAGAGAGAAAGAGAAAGAGAGAGAGAGAGAGAAAGAAAGAGAGAGAGAGAGAGAGAGAAAGAGAGAGAGAGAGAGAGAGAAATAAGGAAAGAGAAAGTAAGTGGGGGAGAGGGAGGCAAGAAAGAAAGAAGGAACAAAGAAAGGAAAGAAGAAAAGAAGAGAAAGAAAAAGAAAGAAAGACAGACAGAGGGAGAGACACAAGAAAGAAAGAAAAAATGGAAGGAAGGAAGAAAAAGAAAGAAAGAAAGAAAGAAAGAAAGAAAGAAAGAAAGAAAGAAAGAAAGAAAGAAAGAAAGAAAGAAGGAAGGAAGGAAGGAAGGAAGGAAGGAAGGAAGGAAGGAAGGAAGGAAGGAAGGAAGGAAGGAAGGAAGGAAACCTATGATCACAATTGAGCCTAAAATTTTGGTTGCTAAGCAAGAGCTTTGTTAAATGAGTTTCACCACATTTTACAAGTTGGCCACTCCCACCTGGTCACATGACCACCAAGCCATGCCCACAAAATAGGCCATACCTACAGAATAGGTTCTAAAAAATTTTGAAACCCATCACTGGTATATGTGTATGTTTGTAAGGGACAGAAAGAATAATTAAGGTCATTGATCTAAAGATGAAAAACTTTGGATTAAAGACAAAAGTGTTTATTATCCATTTTGGGTTTCTTACAAGAACATCTTTTTGTGTAAGATTGTGATATCTTAATGATATCTGATGCAGTTTTGTGCTTTGTGATAATACCTTACTGAGATTACTTCTTTCAATATCTACACAGGAATTATCATATACTAAGAACAGTGAAATAGTTACTAAATTTTATTCAGTTTACTAAGTTACTAGTTGCTAAGGTTCTTGATAAATGACTATCAGACTTTGAAAACCTGATATCACTGGACCATGTTCAACAATTTTGTTGAATTAACATTAACTAAAAAGGTTTTTAAACTGGATTTTGAATAAATGTGCAATTAATTGTTACAGTTTTGAATTTTACTGTTACTATTTTCCTTCCATCATGCAAACTGCCCAGTCACATGACCCTCCCCAGCCACGCCCACCAAGCCATGCCCACAGAACCGGTCGTAAAAAAATGTGAATTCCACCACTGGGGGGGAGCACTGAGGATCAGTTTGTAGCACCAAAGGGGCGGTGGGCTGAAAAAGTTTGGGAACCACTGGGTTAGAGGATGTAAAAAAAGCCAAAATGTATAAAGAGACATGGCTTTTATTGCATTATTAGGTATGCAATCTTGACTTCTTCTGCCCTCTCTGAAGATGCTATTGCCATGTAAAAAAAAGCCAGCTACAATCTTATTTCCAACAGCATAAAGTTATCAGATCAGTTAGTAGAACATTCCAAATCATTATCCCTCATTAGATAAACCTATTGGGGGTGGGGGTTTAAAACACCTTTTTGTGGCATTGCATTTAAAGACATCAAATATATCCCTATTTAGAAGACATGGTCTAAATAGTAGCTCAGCAATTCCAACTTTGTGCTGGAATCTTGATAAATTTTCTTTAAATAGATGTAGGCTTTAACGCTCGATCAGCCCAATGCTACAATGCAAGCAAAAGGGAGATGGGAGCAATTTATTTTCAGATCAGATACCCACAGTTTCCAATTTAGATATTGGAAAAGATATCCAAAAGGAAAACAAAAATGCAATGGAGGGAAGGATTCTTCTTACCACCATCCTCCTAAATTGTATTTCCATACAACTCTATTCAGAACCTACATGATTTTAGCGGACTAGTGGTTAACTGGAAAACTCAGTGTGAATATTGCAAGGAGAAAAACGGATGGCATTTTTTTTTAAAAAAAACAACAACCCTGTGATCCCCCTCTGTGGAAGAAATTAAATTTGCATATTTAGATGAAGGGCAAAGAAGGAACCAAACACATAAGAATGGAAGGCTCTTTTAGGGTAAATATTTCCTACTGTGGAAGAAATTAGTTATGTTAGTCAAATGAAGCAGTCAAAAGAAGTATGGTTAGGATCCTTTTTTCAGTTTCCTGTTAAGAAACCATGGCTCTTCTATTGGAATATACAGTATAATCATATCGAATGAGTAAGGTGAGAGATCATTGTATAAAGTCTGAAAGCAATAATGAGCCAACACCAAAGTCAGACATTTAAATTATGATGGCTAATCCATGCTGAGATACACGTGGGGGTGTTGGAAAAGTCAGGTTGATGGCTGTGACTGCATAATCAAAGCTTCTTTCCTTTTTTACAATGAGTGGGATTTCAATCACAAAGTCATGGCTACCATCTTGTTCTTTTGGCCCACTCACCCCCAGTTGTCCCTGCCCATACTCCTCCATTGAAATCTCCTTCTCCTTTGGAAAAAAAACCCCTCCAAAGCAATTTATTTTCAATTGGTTTAAGTAAGACTGGCTCAGAAACATGCAGTTGGCATGTTCAGCACAGCTTCTGGAAAATAGAGCATGTTCAATTTTCATGATCATAAAAAAATCTAGCAGGGGAAGGGAGAAGTATTCCTTTTAAGCTTTAGTTTGGTAGGTGTTCCATTCTCTTTCCAATCTGCATGATAAGTGGCCAAATGGAGTTTAATTAGACACGTTCTCTAAGAGAGGGGTATCAAACTGTGGGTCGGATGTGTCATGCACTGGCCCCACTCCTGCCCTGTTTAGTGAAGGGGCAAATCCTGATACGTCACATCACATTGCTGTGATGATGCGAGTTTGACACCCCTGTTCTAAGATGTATTATCTATCATGGGGTCCTTGGTCCTCTCTGAGCTTGGTTGTTTTCTTGCAGGCTTTTTTTTTTACAAAACTAGGTAACATCTTCTATATAGGTATAGTCTATCCTTTAACTATAAACCCAGGCATTTAGCAAAATCCTTCTCAAGCTACAGCTGACATTGCACTTTCCATGACATCTAAGAATGTAGCAGAAGTGGCAACATGAAGAAACATGTTGTTCCTAACTTTAATCATTTATTCAGGATTCAGATTGAGGGATTCTTAATCTCGGATTTGGTGAAAACATAAGTCCTGGTTGAAAGAGAGTGTGTTTTAACAATAGTTACAATACCATCCAAACAAGGATTGTACTAACTTTAAAATATTGCCATGAAATATCACCAGAAAGCATACTGTGCATCCAAACATACATTTTTTCCTGAGTTTCATAAAATGTAGAGAAGGCAATTTAGTTGAAACAATCTGCAGCAGCTCTCTAGTGAGTCTATACTAAAAAACAATTTGGTCTACCATGACCCATAGGAAAAGCTTCCTTAAATAGCTGACAGTGCCATCCTATGCTCTCTAATGAAAAATAAGGAGAATTGAGTCAGGTGGTTTCTTATGGGGAAAATATAGGATTGCAGCCTACAGGATTGCAGATAATCTGGTGTAGAATGTAAAGGTACGAAATATGGGGAATTATTATCACTGCTAAAATTGTACAGTGGCCATCATGGCCATGGTGGTTCCTAAATGAATTTAAAATGTAAAGTGCTATGTGATTTTATGCAACTGAATGATTTCAAGTTTTCTTCTGAGCTATTTCACATTATCGAATTGACCACATGCTCAGTGACAAATTGGTAATGAATATATGACTCAATTTTTTATATTACAGGTTGGGTTTGATCATATTAGGTGACCTTTTAAGATGTATATTTTAAAAAACACAATCTAAGTGAAGAAAATCTAACCTTGTTGAAAACCATGTTTCAGCAAAAAAAGGGGAGGTTTGTGTTATATCAATTGACTACAAATATATTTTAATTGGAACGTTGGGAAGGAAAGGGGTATCTTACTGTATATTTAGGGTAATATATGTTTGCTATAACTGCACAGCAAAATTAATTCACAAATGGGCACTTGAATCATTAATAATTTTACATCATTTTATAGCTGCTTAAAAATGTAACAATAGAAGTAAAATATCAGTACTTCCCCTCAATTAGTGTTGAGTCATTGTCTCCTCACCTTCCATATTGCCGTACTTATCATCTCTGATTCTTGGCTATACTGGCTGAATGATGAGTTAAAATCCAACAATTTAACCCAGTCTCAAGTATTATTTGCATTCTATGATTTAGTCAATTTTCTCATTTTAAATCAGTGACTTCACCTCTGTCTTCTACTTTTTTTTTCTGTCTCCTCATTATCTTTTCTTTAATGCTGAATGATATGAAAAAGTTTCTGTACACAAACTTTCAAAGTAGCTAACTTTGGCTATGATTCTCTTGTACAATGCCAGAGCATGTGTAGAGCATGGGAAATGTTTTGTGAAGGAAACATGAACTGAGCAAATCCAGATAATTTCAAGCTTCATTGGCATTATTTGCGGTGGCAAGATCCTGGCTAAAGAGAAGCATGGTGTGACTTTGACATGTTTTTTACATTATCACTGCTTACAATGGACAGATTCTTATTCACTGGAAATAAGATGCTCTGCTAAAGTCAGTGGTTTTAGATAGGAATAACCAGTGCCAGGAGAAATGACTGAATTATTTATAAGAGATGGTTGTTGGGTGTCCCAGTACAACTAGGGAAATAAACAGACTGGAAGATTTGATAAACATTTATACTATTATTATCAAAAGCAATATTTTGGCTTTAGGACACCCATCACTATATATTTTCTTTGTAGCTATGCCCAGTTTTCAGAGTCATGACTTCCTGCTGAAATCATGCAAGCAAGGACGAAAACAGACATTGTTGTTTTCAATTAACAATTTAAAAAGAAGACTTTCATCTAGATCAGGGGTGTCAAACTCAATTTCATTGAGGGCCGCATCAGGGTTGTGTTTGACCTTGGTTGGGGGGGGGACGTGGCATGGCCAGGAATGTGGCCATCTCACAACACTAGTGACTGGGGCGCTGTGGTGGCCTGAGTGCTCTGCCAGTGAAAATCAGCTCCCAAGCTCCGATTCTAGCTGTGATGGCCTCCTGCAACCCTCTGCCAAACAAAACAGAGCTTGGGAGGGCCCCCATGGCCCCCACAAGCTCTGTTTTGGCTGGCAGAGACACCATGGGCCAGTCCTTTCCTGTTTCCAGGATGGCCCTATGGCCAAATCAAAGCACCCTGAGGGCCGGATCTGGCCTCCAGGCCTTGAGTTTGATACCCCTGATCTCTAGATGCATTTTATTCGAAATTGAAAAACTGTCAGAGCCAGGAACCAGGGCAAACATTTTTCCCATAATACATTATCCAATGTTTGTATTTAAACAAGTAGCACAGGATTTTTCATCTCGTTAAACTGTTGCCCTGTCTGATTATGTTCACTTTCCTTCCAGAACATAGGAAGAACAAAACTATTTCCTGCCTGACATCATAGAAAATAATGGGTTAAAAAGGCTAGATGGTGCTGCCCTGTGTCTATTCACTAAAAAATAAGCTTCACTGGATTTAGTGAAGCTTACTTATTGGAAATTGCATACGACTGGAGCCTTAGCTTAAGCTAAGGCTTAAGAACTTTAATGCAGCAGTTGGTAGCTCATATTCTCTTGCACCTTAACAAGCTTATAAAAATGACACTGTTGAGTTAATAATTTGAATCTAGGCATCCATGCTCCACTTCCTGAGCTCCACAATGATGCCAGCTTTCAAGCTACTATGATTTAAAAAAAATGTCACATATCCAGGAACTTTTAAAAAGCTGAAAACATAAAATGTATCAGCATGTTGGGTTTTGTTGCTGCAATGTTTTGGTGAAAACTGCATTCTTGATTTCTGAAGCCATCTTTCATTAATGAATGATAGTCCAAAGTTATTTAGGTTTTCATGCCTTGACAGCAACTGCAGGCTAAGTTCAATCAATCAATCAGAACAGAGCTGGAAGATACCTAGTCTAACCCCCTACTCAAGCAGGAGACCCTATACCATTTCTGATAGGTGGCTGTTCAGTGTTTTCTTAAAAACGTCCAGTGATGAAGCACCTACAACTTCTGAAGACAATTATTATTATTATTATTTTCGAATTTATACCCCTTGTTAGGACCCAGGGCGGCGCACATTTATTAAAACCATAACAAAAGACAATATACAATATTAAAAAACATATTAAATTAAATTAAAACCCGTGCTAAAAAACCCATTTAAAACCCTGAAAATTAAAATGTATAGATAGAGTCAGAAATGGGGGGCTAAGCTAGGCCGGCTTGTTGGAATAGATACGTCTTAAGACGTTGGCAGAAGAGGCGGAGGTCCGAGGTGGTGCGTAGGTCGGGGGGGTAGGTCGTTCCAGAGGGCCGGGCCCGCCACAGAGAAGGCCCTTCCCCTGGGGGTCGCCAACCGGCATTGCCCGGCCGACGGTACCCGGAGAAGACCCTCTCTGTGGGAGCGGATCGGACGAAGGGATGTACAATCTGTTCCACTGGTTAATTAGAGCATATGTTGTGCTTGGAAAGGGCTTCAATGCCACAGAGGGATTTTTTGTTTGAAAAGGATTTTTTTTATTCTCTTACATAAATTATTGGTATACATTCTCATAGTTATTCTTCTTTTCATTCTTATACATTTATTATTCTGTTTAATATTTTATAATGTACAATTTGGATTTCTTTATTTACCATTCCTTCCACCTGTTATAACACCACCTTATTTTCACTTTCCTTTCTCCCTGCCTCCTTTCTCTCCTTTCTTCCTTACTCCTCTCCTTCCCCATTTTTTCTTCCCTTTCCTCTACCCCACAGAGGGAATTTATCATACTTTTCAGAGTATAAGACACACCTTTTTCCCTCAAAAAAGAGGCTGAAAATCTGGGTGTCTTATACACTGAATACAGCATTTTTTGCTTCCCCAAACCCCACCCCCTTCACCAAAATGGTCATGCATAGCCTTTAGGAGGCTTTCAGAGTGCTCCTGGGCACTGGGGAGGGCAGCTCAATTCCCCCCCCCCCAGCCCCCAGGAGCACACTATAAGCTTCCTAAAGACTCTCCATGCCCTTTCTTTTTTGACTAAAAACAGGCCTGTTTTCGTGAAAAATGGGCTATTTTTTGCTCATTTTTGTCCCCACCCAGGAGCACTCTACAAGCCTCCTAAGAGCTATTCATGCCCTTTGGTGGGGGGGTTGAACTGGCTCGTTTTTGCAAAAAACAGGCCATTTTTGGGAGGTTTGCAGAGTGCAAAAACATTTTTTTTAAATTTGCCTCTTCAAAATCTTGGTGCATCTTATACTCCGAAAAAATAATATGGTAATGGACTCAGTTTAGAATGTCTGTTGTACAATGTGGTGTCCATGCAGCAGAATCTGTGAATGAACTATCATCCTTCTAGAACACGGGTGTCAAACGCAAGGCCCGGGGGCCCGATCTGGCCAAAGGGGTGCTTAGATCTGACCCACAGGCCTCCCTGGAAACAGCCCATTTTTGCTGGCAGAGCTCTCTTGCCAACACAGGAACCCATGACACGTGTCACCTATAGCTGGCACCCCCCACCCCACCTCCCAAGGTCAAACACAACGCTGATCCGGCCCTCAATGAAATCGAGTTTGACACCCCGGTTCTAGAAGGATGCTTGGAGAACAAACATATGCTCAATTTAGGGAAGCAAGCCCAATTTATGACAGTGCACAATGTAATTATTTATTGTAGTTCTCACGTCATCAACCTTAGTTTTCAATTTCTGGATTTTATGGGCTTGAGAATAACCAGCAAAGATTTTTTAATAACTGAATTTCTCTATTACAGCTCACTTGGAAATAAAGCATTTCTACAATAATTACCACTTTCTACTGGAAAGTGGAAAACAGGCCATGTTCCGTTATGGCAAATTTGTGCCACATTCCTAACATGAAATTATCAGTTTCCCTGAATAATGCACAATTTTCATACAATGAACTACCTTGCTTTTTTCTTGCAGAAAGCACAAGAAATTCATGGGGTTTATATATACTGCATAGCGTGTGTACTGGCATCATGAGCTATCTGTAATATTTCTAAGTATTTGACATTTTATTTAAGGTTTTCTCCTATTTTCCCCTTTCTCTTACATAAATGTTGACCAACTAGATTCCACTTAAAAAACAGAAATGTGCTTTATAATTCCTTAATGATGCTCAGAATATTAAACATTGAGGAGCAAATTAATTTTATAATGTTGAATAAGACAAATGTAAGAACTGCCCTTTTGGAACAGGTTAAAAGTTCGTCAGCATTCATTAATACTGGACCAATCCATAAGAAGTTCAGAAACCAGGAATTACAGAAGCAGCTTTGTGTCTTATATTCTTGAACTGGATTCTAAATTTTATTTTATCAGTACTACAACTATTATTCTTTCTTGCATGAGTTGATCTTCTGAACCTACAATTATATGTGACATATCTACTGCACACTAGTACATGCATACACACACAAACACATACAAAGAGAATGGCTCAAGGCCTAGTTATTTGCGGGACCATCTCCTGCCACATACCTCCCACCGACCGATTCGCTCCCACAGGGAGGACCTCCTCACAGTGCCTACCACCGGTCAATGCCGGCTAGCGACCCCCAGGGGCAGGGCCTTCTCTGAGGCAGGGCCAGCCCTCTGGAACGACCTACCCCCCGAACTTCGTACTATCACGGACCTTCCCCATTTCCGCCGCTCACTCAAGACGTTCCTTTTCCATCAAGCCGGTCTAGCTTAGAGTTTTAGAACTCTGGCGCGATACAGCTCTAGCCAATTAGTAAATGGATGTTGGTATTTTTAATGGGAATTTTAGCACAGGTTTCTTATTTAATTCATTTTAATTAATGTTATTGTATTTGTTGTTATTTATTTGTGATTTTTAACTCCCTGTGCACCACCCTGAGTCCATCTTGATGGAGATAGGTGCGGTATATAAATTGAAATAAATTGAAATTGAAATTGAAATTGAAATTAAATTGACAAAGAGAACAGAAATGCTGAAGTGAAAATGTAAGTGATTTTGGTAGCCTCCTGAACTCTGGTAGGAGCAGTAAGTTCTTGGCTTTGTTCCTGTTGCTTACTTTATTTGTGTTGCCCCCACCCCCACCCCAAAAAACCATTTATTTTGGTGGCTTAGAAGCATGTATTTTTTCATATATGATCGGCCTCACCACTTTTCTCTAAATTTATGTCTTTTCCGTAGTAGCTTTGAAAAGGTACTGGACTTCAGGCAACTGGACTGCATTACTGGTATGGTTGGGAGTTTTGATTCCAACTTATCTTGAAGGAAACATTTGTAATAGCTGGCAGAAGAACAATTTATATACTAACCTGGCAGTAGACAAATTGATACCTGAAAATCAGAATCTTAAATTCCTAAAGTCAGCTATAGTTTATTGTCTTGTTCACTATCTCATAGTAAACAAATGCATTGAAAATGAACCTTGACTATATTTCTATAAAGCAGCTAGTGATACCAATGCATTGTGTTATTAATAGTTTATAAGATTGCATCCAAATGAAAGCTATCTTTTTCTGAGCTTCTGCAATTAATTCAGCAGATATACATTTATCTATATGCTTTCACCCCTGTGTGCTTCACGGCCCTTACCTGTTACATTATTGCAGATTACTATCTGATGTATACAGATTACAAAAGAAATATTCAGTGAAGAAATGTAATATATTTTAATGACCCTAAACAAGAATGACTAAATGCACAATCCTCATAGTTAAAATTATCTCTCGTTGAAGTTTGAGTAAAAATTAATTTCAGCATATATTTGGCACAACAGAGCATAAGCTGTTCTTTTGTTTCACTGCCTTGGTGGGGAAGAGCTTAATTTTCAGCTCATCATACGCTTACTTTTTATCTTATGCTATAATGGCAGAAATTAATGGGATAAATGTACTCCATTCAAAGACAAATTATCATTTCACCGATCTACTTCTTAGACTGCAAATTCCCCAAGCTCCTATTAAAAGCTTTAGAGCCATAGAAAAGTGTGTGAAACTAAAACCATGTTTCCTTTCTGCAACAACATTTTTAAAAATATATTTTGTGCATAAGGCTGCTGTGAAACTTAATTGAAAGGGTTAGTTTTAACCTTCCTGACTTGACTGCAGATATCTTCATAATTGTCTTCTTCAGATAGAAACCTAGGATGTTTCATTGACTCATTTTAGGAAATTGCATCTGAGACTGTGGGAAAGTGGTGGCAGTATCTTCTCCACTGCAGTTCCAAGAAGGCTCCATACCCATTTGCACAATTCAGGTGACCCTGAAGGCACAGATGACCTCAACGTCTCTCAGAAAGAGTGACCACTAGCAGGGCGGGCTGGGGCTATTTGATAATTACCTTGCTTTTCAGAATTCCTCCGTTTAGTAAGCTGTGCCATCCATTCCCATCTGGAATAGAAATTAACCGTTTTGCAGCAACCACCAAGGAAGTGGTGGCCTCAGTGTCTCTCAGAAAGAGTGACCAGATGAGTGCAAGCAATATAAATCCTTCCATTCTCCACCATTCAGTCGGAATGAAGAAGCTTCTTGGATGACAAGTGAAATATCTTCAAGGAAAACAAAGAAAGTCCAATCACCTTTTGAAAAAGCACCTTTTGGACAACCATGATTTGAGAAACTCCATAGACCTTCTCCCGTCTGTTTGGAATAGCCCCTTTAAAAAAATCAGTTGGCATCCACATTGATATTATTTAGAAGGGTACCAAAATAGTATTTTGCAACAGACCTATATTATTGTCATTGATGGGATTAGGTTCCAGTTTGTCCAACTTTTATCCATTAGCTGTTCATAGAATTGTAAACTTTTAAATTTTGTATATTGTTATGTTTATTTATGGTTTTTAATTTCCTGTGCACCGCCCCGAGTTCCTTTTGGGAAAGGGAGCGGTATATAAGTTTAAATAAAACTAAAAAACTAAAATAGTTTTACTATGTATAAATCTAAAATAATTAGTTCCTTTTAATAATTTAAACAATACATACAGCCAAAAGACAAACAGAGGTAGATGCAAACATTTCGTATTGACTTATCAGTGCCTACTTTACAATAACATGGTTAAAATCAACCTAAAATATAAAATCTAATATAAATCTATGTATAAATATGTATAGATCTATGTATAGATTTATGTATAAATTATTGTGAGACATATTTGACATCAGTTCACAAAAACAAATAGATACCAATATCTCTGGAGAGAGAATTGTAAACTGAAAAACAAGACATTTACATGCCCTATTTGACCATCCCATAATTACATATGTGTCAGGGTAGCACTTTCCATGTTGTTTCTCAGAAATGATTATCTCCTTCAGAAGAATTTCTAAGCAAACTCTCTTCATGAAATTGAATTAGAAATGGTAAGCAAAAAAATCCAGATTATTTTCCCCCAGATTTAATTAAAATGAAAGACTGTAATGTACCACATGCTGAAAAATTAGATTTAATCATAAGGATAAATTTTGCTTTCCATTTAAGAGATAGCCAGATTTTTTTCAAGGATGAGATGAAAAAAATGGCAATTGATATAAAAAAGAAATGGCTTCTTTTTATGAAGGGGATAATGAGTAAGATGTATCTGGATTTTCATTCCCAGCTATTGAAATTAGCTGATTTGTCTTAGATTTTATGCTACTTGGTTTTGGCTGAGAGAATACAAGTATCAACTGTTATTCTGCCTTACATGGCAAAATGTTTTGGTGCAGCTTTTATTCCTACTCTGTATTCTGCTTTAAAATACTGCATCATTGGAGCAAAACTGTATTCCTTTCCTATCTATACCCAGTCTAAAAAGACCATGGACAATTATATAGCAAAATCTCTATTGCGAAATATTATACCTCTTTTGCTCTAATTTATTGTCCTATTATGACACCCCAAAATGAGCTCTTTCATCTAATGACTTCACTCATACTAATGGTAAAGTCTTAGGAATTGGCAATTGGCTGCTCAAAGGCAGGATCCATCCAGCCTAATGGAGAGAAATCACACAAACTTCAAAGTAACATTTTGCATGGGAGATCATGCTTCTTTTTCTGCCAGACTAAAACCTGCCACAGAACTACTTCCCTTTCCAACTGTATTCGGGAAACCTGGCCAGTAAACTTATTTGATCTAAGAAGCTGGGAGAAAAAGAAAAAGCAAAAATCACCTGTCATTGTATATATATATATATATATATATATATATATATATATATATATATATATATATATATATATATATATATATATATATATATATATATATATATATATATATATATATATATATATATATATATATATATATATATATATATACATGTTTTCCTATTATTTTTAGAGTTATAGGAACAGCATAAGATTTATATAGTTGCCAGGCAACCAGAATAATTTATCTTTTTGATCCCTCCCTAACATTCAGCTTAATCCTTTCTAGGAGACCCTGCATACATTTTGTAAGGGAAGAAGCTTTCACCATTTCTTGGTTGCATGTTATGACAAATGAATAATTATTTACTGTATTATTCTCCTAATCCTGACATGTGACCCTCATAGTCTCTTTGCCTTATTTGCAAATAGAAGAGATAGAAGAATGGTGCTAATTTTTATAAGTATTGCTACAGTTAGATGGTGGGGCAGACAAGAAAAACTGGTACCAAATGAACTAGGTAGCCAATTAAACTTCCACATGTCTGTTCAGAAAGTCATACAACAGGGCATTCCCTTAACTACAAGTGCATAAAATTGCAACAAACATTTCCATGTATAAGGCAGAAAATATAAGGCAGATACCTAGGATTGCTCTATTAGATGCTTAAAACTGATATGCCTGGTTAATAAATAGAAGTCTTTGGAAATCATGATTGATTCCTTGAAATCAGGTTTATCTGATATTGACTTCCATGTAATTTTTACATTGAAGACATTTGTCATTATCTCCTGGGATGTTGTTTTTATTTTCTGGTTTCCCTGTATGGTTTACGCTGCTAGAATTCCTAGCTGATTCCTCATCTAATTATTAACTTGGTCTTGCTTAGCTTTCTAGATCAAGGGTGTCAAACTAAAGGCCCATGGGCTATATCCGGCTCACATGGCCATCCTGAAAACAGCAATGCCTCTGCCAGCAAAAAGGGCCTCCTAATCTCCATTTTTGGCTGCTGCATGCAGCCCTCCCGAGCTCCGTCCCAGCCAAAAACGGAGATTGGAATGATGTCAAACTAGCCATGCCCACCTGGCCATGCTCCCCAGCCCCCCCCCCCCCCCGCACAGGTCAAACACAACCCTGATGCGGTCCTCAAAGAAATCAAGTTTGACACCCCTGTTCTACATCATCTGAGGCTGCCCAGGTGCTGTCATCTATCCAGGTGATTTGGTTACTGGGCCCTAATAAATTTACAGACATATCTAAGATTCTGTTTTCACTTTGTCATTATGGTGTAGATTAATGAGAAAAAATGAATTTCAACAACTGTAGAATCAGGCTGCAACATTGACAAAAGTGAAGGGGGTCTGAATACTTTCTGAATGTGCATTGTAAGTGTAGATTGGATGGCTGAATATCAGTGTCACTCCAAGTGACTGATCAATTTGTTCTGATAATTGCAATAAAAATTAACTGTGTCTTACTAGAAAAAAATTAAGCATGGTGGTTGTTGAAGCTATAACTGGGAACATATTTAACATTATGAACCATACAGAAGATTTAAAATCTACAATTAACATCATGATGCACTCTATAAATACTCATCATTTAAGTGGAAAGAGGGCCAACTTGTGTTTTTGATCTTTGAATATGTGTTACTACTATGCATTATGAACACTATTATTAAAAAAGGTACACCAATGTTTCTGTAACCAGGGAGAATTTAAGAAGATAGGGTTAGGATTCAGCCTGTTGCCTTGGAAACTTGCCCTGAGACTCATCTTGAGTGGCATTTTAAGAGCATGAATTAAAAGCTGGCACAAAATGGGGGTTATAATGTATTCCTTGTTGTTCTAGGTAGTTGTCTCTGCATTATGAGCTTTTATATCTCATTATTTTGATTGAACCACCAGAAAGTGAAGTGAATAGAATAGTCCACACCATCCACTGGAGGACCTTCAGGCTGTTCTCAACTGGACATGTTCGAAAATTATTTGAGTGAATAATAATATAAAGAACTCTTTCAGAAATAACAACGGTTCAGTTCTCATGAACTATTAATCATGTCTGATTTAATGGGATCATTATATTTGGCATTCTGCATGTGTTAATAGCATCTAATGCACAGATACTTTTTTTTTAAACTATTGAATGAATAATGATCTGAGACTCAGGTTTTCTTAATGGCCCCTTAATATCAACTACTTTGGCAAAAGATGAAAGTGAAAAAATACATGACATTTATTTTATATTAGCAATGTAGAAAATGTGTGCATTTATAATCAAGGTACATGTTTTATAATGCATTCATAATGGCTTCCATTGAAAAGATTATTATGAAGACTGCATCTTACAGCAATGAAAGAATAGAGGAAAATGTGAGCAATAGGGTAGCAATTTAAAAAACATAAACAGGCTGCCTCCGTTTGAAAATAATGATTCTAGGAAGTTGATAAACTACACAAATCAACAAGAAAAGGCTACCAGTCAAAATTCTAAACATTAACACTGAAATGTTCAAGATGTCACAACTATAAAAGTTGGATGGGTAGTATGGATATGTTGCTTTGCTTGACAATTATAAATTATGTGTACAACAGTATTTGCTGTACAGTGTCTTGTAATTGTTTGACTACAAGTCCCAGCTAACATAGCCAATTATCTAATGGCATCAGAAATGCAGCATATTGGGAAATACTGCTCTGTTGGTTTAGCAACTAAGCCACTTATTTTCTAGTAAATGGGATAAAACAAATTAACTTTCTAACCCACAATATGGATTTACCTTGGTCCAGCACCCCCATAAAGTATTCTTGAGCAAACAACCTGGTTTAACTATCCTCATGATATCTGTTCTGTCCTCATACACGTTATTCTGTGTGCAGCTTGACATGCAGCTAAGCCCACCCGCCCTCCAATGAAATGGACCATGTGCGTACATTTGGATGTTTTATTAAAGGAACAGGATGGGTGTAATTGGGAAAAATAGAATTACATACAATAAGAACCCAAATACAAAATAAGAAGTGTTGAGTTGCTGGTGAGCAAAGCAATGAACAAATACAGATAGATACTGGTACATCTAAGTCTCACTAGCGATGCTGTTGTGTATGGGATGTAGAATTTTGTCCTCAGATGAACGTGTGAAATGGTTGGATTCTTCCTGGTGCTTCTGTTTCCTCAGAATGCTAAAGGAAATGGAGTCTGGCTTCCCAGGATGCCCTTGTTTTGGTGTGAGCTAATATTCTTAGTTAAAATTACATGGTGTTCATCATTACTTTGTAATGGTAAATATTGCTTTTTTCGTATATTTTAGAATTATTAACACTACTTGTGAGTTGAGGGTTCTCTTGTAATCAGCTTCCAATTAGTAAACAGCATCACAACTATGGAAGAGAATCAGATGCTCCTTTCTGCTCAATGGTATATGTTTAGAAATCATCTAACCTTGTATTAGGATTGCTCTGATAATCTTACTGAGCTGTTGTTTCATCCTTAAATAATACTTCTAGCATATAGATATTTATAAAACAGTGATTGTTGTACATTAGAAGGGGTAAATCAGTTCCAATCCAATTTGACTTATTAAATCACTTTGATGTGAAGGTTTGAATCAATTGGGAAACCTGAGCAGATTCTATCTGTTGCTTAAATTTAAGGCATCAAATCAGTTCAGTACAATTTGAAATGACTTTGTCCAATCAATTTGGAAGCATCCAATTTGATTCAAAGGTTCAGTCTAATTTTTTCTGATTCAATTAAGGAAACCAGTTTGATGCAGATATTTGATTAACCTGAAATAAAATGTCTGAATGAGCACTTTGTACAGTTCATATACACTTTTGCTTGCTCCATTTTGTTCGAACTAAAGTATAAAATCCCTATATTGTCTCTGATAGGAAGTGTGGTTATATTGAAAACTGAATACTTTGCTGGTTGATTTTAAGCTAACTGCTGATTTCTGCAAAATTTCATTTTTGATAGTTTAATACAGGGGTCTCCAACCTTTCCAAGTTTAAGTCTGAAGGACTTCAGCTCCCAGAATTCTCCAGCCAGAATTATCTAGACCCGCGCCAGTCCGGCTTTCGGCCCGGGCATAGCACCGAGACGGCATTGGTCGCGTTGGTGGATGATCTCTGGAGGGCCAGAGATGGGGGTTGCTCCTCCATCCTGGTTCTGTTAGACCTCTCGGCGGCTTTCGATACCATCGACCATGGTATCCTATTGCATCGGCTGGAGGGGTTGGGGGTGGGAGGCACCGTTTTGCGGTGGTTCTCCTCCTACCTCTCTGGCCGATCGCAATTTGTGTTGACAGGAGAGCAGAGGTCGACCCCGAGACCCCTCACATGTGGGGTGCCTCAGGGGTCGGTCCTCTCGCCTCTCCTGTTCAACACATACATGAAGCCGCTGGGCGAGATCATCCGTGGTTTTGGGGTAGAGTATCATTTCTACGCTGATGATACTCAGCTGTATATATCTACCCCAAACCACCCCAACGATGCCGTAGCGGTGATGTGCCAGTGCCTGGAAGCTGTGCGGATCTGGATGGGAAGTAACGGACTCAGGCTCAACCCGACCAAGACCGAGTGGCTGTGGTTTCCGGCTGCCCGATTCAACCAGCTGACTCCATCGCTGGCCATAGGGGGCGAACATCTTGCCCCTGTGGATGGGGCGCGCAACTTGGGTGTCCTCCTGGATACCCGGCTGTCCATGGAAGATCAAGTGACAGCCATGGCCAGGAGGGCGTTTTACCAGGTTCGCTTGGTACGCCAGTTGCGCCCCCTATTGGATCGGGACGCCCTTCGCACAGTCACTCATGCTCTCGTGACATCCCGACTGGACTATTGCAACTCTCTCTACATGGGGCTCCCCTTGAGGTGCACCCGGAGACTTCAGTTGGTCCAGAACGCAGCCGCTCGAGCAATAATGGGAGCCTCTAGGTTTACCCACGTAACACCGCTCTTGCGCGAGCTGCACTGGCTACCTGTCGTCTTCCGGGTGCGCTTCAAGGTGTTAGTCATCATCTTCAAAGCGCTCCATGGCTCGGGACCTAGCTATCTGCGGGATCGGATCCTGCCCCATACATCCTCACGGCCGATTCGCTCCCACAGAGAGGGACTTCTCCGGGTGCCGTCCACTAGACTTTGTCAGCGGGTGACGCCCAGGGGAAGGGCCTTCTCTGTGGCGGGCCCAGCCCTCTGGAACGACCTTCCCCCCGATATCAGGACAACCACGGACCTCCGCTCCTTCCGCCTAAAATTAAAGACACATCTGTTTCGCTTGGCCAGCCTAGGGTAGTCTCTTTTTAGATTGGGGTTAGTTTTAATATGGGATTTTAGCGCAGGGTTAGTTTAATTTCATTTTATTATTGTATACTGTTTGTATTTTATATGTATTTTAAATTCCCTGTGCCCCGCCTCGAGTCCCTTCTGGGAGAGAGAGCGGGTTATAAATTAAATTATTATTATTATTATTATTATTATTATTATTATTATTATTATTATTATTATTATTATTATTATTATTATTATTATTATTAATACAGGGTTGTCAAACTCACAGCCTATGGGCCAGATGCATCGTGTGCTGACTTCGCCTCCGCCTGGTTTAGCAAAGAGGGGGAAAGTCCCAATACATCGTGTGATGACGGCATGACGACACGAGTTTGGTACCCCTGCTTTAATACAACAAGTGAAGTTCTCTGAGACAAAGTAAAAAAAAGTTGGGGATCCTTCACAACCCACAGCTTCCCTTGTCCACTGACTATCTCAAGGATTCCATCTTAGAAATTGCTATTAATTAACTTTGACAGGCTGCAAGTTGATCAAATATGTATATATGGATCATTTAATATCAGAGTCTTCATGGAGTCAGGCTGCCACAGACATTTGACAACTAACTAAATAAATACATCTGCCACTTTTACATTCTCTGGAGAAAAATTATCACTGGTTGAAAAGAACATAGTAAAGAAAAACTTTGTTTTTCCTCGCCCTGCACATTTTTTCCCCAGTGGGGTCCTTACAGTATAGAGGGAAGAAATTTTACTTAATTGGTAGTTGAGAAAGCTCTTAAAGTTCTAATTTTCCAGTGATTTAACTGATTCACAGTGTAAAGCAGGTTGAAAAGTGTTTTCTTTAAAAAGGGAGGTATCAAATGCACATTAAAGTCTGAACCTTTTCCCTTAACTTTAAGAATGAAAATATGTGCAACTAAATAATAAAGGGGTTTTGGTCTGAACGTAAAGGCCATATTCTCTAACCCTACCTCTTTCAGAACATTAGTAGGGTTTACTTATCTTCTTCTTGTTCAGTGGCATGAAAGAACCATTCCTGTTGTTCAGGTTGCCATATAATCAGCTGGAGCCATTCAGGCTGCTGAAGACAGGTAAAATCTCACGTACTAGATGGCTAATGGGCAACTGGAGCATAACAAAGGACATTCCTCATCAGATAATTAGCTCTGATCACGCACTGACCACGCAGATAACACAGAGAAAGGAAACACGCTGATAGGCAGAAGGGATCGGGCACAAACAGAGCAGAAGTTGGATTCAGCCAATAAGCAAATGTGTGTGTATTTCCTTGTTCCTTGGATGCATAATAAAAAAGAGCTTTGGATTTGTATCTGGGCTCTCACCCCGCGAATTTTGAATCTGCTGCCTTCTTTCGTGAGAGGCCACAGTGGCATTGTGATGTAGCTATTTTATCTAAGTTACTTTCTGGTTACAACCAAATCCAACATGTTGCAACAATAAATTCAATTAAGGGATAACTTACCAGTAGCAACTGAAAGAAATAATGTCACAGGGCACAAGAGTAGGGGATGAACAAATCTATCAATTTACTACTTGCTCCTAAGAACAACCCCTCCTAAATCTCTGTTATTGTTTCTATTTAAGCATTTATAAACCACCTAAAAGGAAAGGTGTCCACAACATATATGAAAAATATAGCCCCCAAAAGCTCCTAATCAAACTAGAAAAAATCCTCCACACAGTAAAATATCTCTTGCTTTAAAATGTATGATACTAAAGCAATAACACTGTTAATCTCTATATTTCCAAAGGGAGAATCTTTTAAAGTTCAAAGATATCCATTAAAGGTCACTGGCTCGATGTCAACATTAAGCATTTCCTTTATCATATCCGTTCATAATTAAGCATGTTTCCCAGAAAACCTAAATATAAGCTGTTTTCCAGTTTATTTGTTTCCAGAAATACAAAAGTCCTTACTGAACGAAATATCTACTCACCAGTACAATGTAATTTAAAGGCAGCAATTGGAGTGGACCTATTTTGATTCTCAATGTCTGCTTTTTATCTTGGAAGTACATATCAATTTTACATACAATACTCATATGTTCATATTACTGTGATGTAAGAATAACATATAATTTGTGAACAGAATGAACATTACAGCTTCTTGGCACCCAGATGTACCATTGTTACAGTATAAAAATAAATCACAAATAAATCACAAATATATCATGGTTATTTACTAGAAATCAATGAAGTTTGGCAGAGGAGTATTTCTAGTATTTAGTAGAAGAAATGAAGAAGCAGAAGTACATGATAATGCCATTGCATTCTTTGTAAAAAAAAACTGATATAAAATCATGAAGGGTCTTAAAAAGGCTTTTCCCCAAAAGTGATACATATCTATCCCATGAAATACATGCTGAGAATAAGAAGTAAGAATTAAAAGAGATTGATGTTCTTGGTTTTTAAAACTGATTGATTGATTGATTGATTGGTTTCTACCTTTATTGTTTTTATCAATAAGGCAGTGAACATATCTAATACTCCTTACTCCTCAAATTTTCCCCACAACAACAACAACGCAGTGAGATCAGTTGGACTGAGAGATAGTGATTGGCCCAAGGACACCCAGCCAGTTTTCATGCCTAAGGCACGACTAGAAATCACAGTCTCCTGATTTCTGGCCTAGTGCCTTTAGCACTATAGTTTATATAATTATTCCTGTTAAATATGTTATGCCCATGCTCATGTGTACTTTGTGCCTATATGTATTACTT
Source organism: Rhabdophis nuchalis (assembly GCA_039707465.1). Classification (NCBI taxonomy): domain Eukaryota; kingdom Metazoa; phylum Chordata; class Lepidosauria; order Squamata; family Natricidae; genus Rhabdophis; species Rhabdophis nuchalis. Next base: position 288,713,953 of record CM077643.1, read on the forward strand.
TATTTTAAATCAGGGATCAACACAATGACTTAGACCAAGACATCTAATGTTAGTTATTGGCAATTGCAGTTCAGAAGCTTCTAGAACAGGTATGTCAATGGGCCGGATTCTGCCTGTGATAGGCCATGGAGTTGGCCCATGGGCCATCCCAGAGATGGTGAGAGACTGCCCCCAGCCCCCCCCCCCCAGGCCTGGCCTCGCCCACCCAGTCAGTCACAACGAACACACCAGACCCACCCCAGTCCCCCAAGGGCAAACAAAACTCCAACACAAGCTGCAATGTGGGATTGAGTTTGGCACCCCTGTTTTAGAAGATGCAATATAGACATGACTATTAAATGATGCAGAATAAAGTTTAGCTGACTGGAAGGTTCTGTCATTCTATGTGACCAACAATTTATGCATTTGAAGGTGCAAGGTTAGAAATATTTAAAACAATGAATACATGTTAAATTTCTTTCTGAAATGTATTCTTTGTTTTTCCAGTCTGAATTTCTTCCAGGGCCTATATCATTCAACATTTTTCTGTTCCATAAAATTTCAGAGCAATGTTTATATTGCTATAGACTGTAGTTTTAATTTTTTAAAAGACATAAAGGTGCACTTCTCTGCTGGAGGCTACAGTTTCCAATATACAGAAGCAACTTAAAAGCTATCCTATTAGGCTACATTTCCATCTCTTTCCTTACAAAAATGTATAATGGCAATGTTTTCTTTTTCTACTCGTCTCAATAAAACTGTAGTTCAGTAAAAGTGGAAATGCTTTTATGCTTCCTTTCTCTTTGTCTGCCAATCAGCATAGATTATGACAGTAATCTTCTTCAAGAATTTAACTTTACTAAGGGAGAAAGCTGGAAATTGTATCCCAGAACATGTGGAGGACATCATGTTTAAGAAGAATATATTATACCAAGGGTATGCAAGGGATCTCATCAAAAAAGTCAAGATGGTAGCTACCATAGTAAAATCAAAGCTCCATCCACTCTTTGTAGTGATGAACCACATGCAATGCATGTAGAAAACAGGCAAATTTTGGATTGCACCATTGCAATACTTTTTTTAATAGCATGCCGACCTTACAATATTTTTAAACATATGATTGGCTTCAAGAATGCTTTTGAAACCGTGACTTTTTTCTATTTCACCTGAATAAGTCTTACCAAGTATCTAGTGCTCACTTATCCAAAACTCCAGAAAGAGTGCAGAGAAGAGCAACACAGATGATTACTGATTGGTGAAATAAGGCTAAAATATATGAAGAATGGCTGAAGGAGTTGGATATGTTTAATGAAAAGAAAGACCATGGTGACATAATATCTAAAGGGCTGCACAAATAGAAGAAGGGTCAATCTATTTTCTAAAACACCTGAAGGCAGGGCAAGAAGCAATGGATGGAAACTAATTAAGGAGAGAACCAACCTAGAACTAAGGAGAATTTTCTTTACAGTTAGAACAATTAATCAGTGGAATGACTTGCCTCCATAAGTTATGGGTGCTCCAACAGGTTTTTAAGAAGAGATTGGACAACCATTAATCTGAAATGATATAGAGTTTCCTGCTTGAGCCAGTGGTTGGACTAGAAGAGCTCCATGGTCCCTTCCAACTCTGTTATTCTGTTATTCTGTCTGCTATTCAAGAGACAAACTAACTCTTTCCTACTCTTTCCTTTGACAGCAGTGAAAAACTTTAGCAAAACAAAAGAGCAAACAGTGCAATTTAAGCATGAAAACAGAAGATCTTGGCAAGTGTCTGCTTAATCCATCATCTCCTTATCTGGAATGATTATTTACTGTAGGTTGAAAAGCATTTCAGTAGGAAATTCCAGATTTTCATGACCCAAATCAATGTGGCATATTTTGTATATTTTCAGTGAGGTATGTATTTTTGTATACACTTTGCTGGATATGTATGTATGTATGTATGTATGTATGTATGTTTGTACAACTTATTTCTTTAATATTGTACTGGATAGCCATTATTCATTTTCTTAACATATGCACTGTGTGTGTGCACACACACATCCATGTGTGCTTTTATTTCCTTCTCTGTACACATACGCACATGCACACACACAAAACCCAGCAGTTAGTTATATTTGTTCCAGTTCTCAAATGCTTAGAAGAATTAAAATGAGATATGTTGGGAAATAGTCAATGCTAGTGCTGAATCCAAAGCTTTTCCAATCTACTGAACCTTTCTTACCAAATTGGCACCTTGTCTATAAGCCCTGGAGCCAGCACAGAAATACTTTCTTTAAGAAGGTGGAGAAGAACAAGAAGGAAAGTATTTTAAAACTCCTGGAGTGTTTTTCAAATAATGATGTGTGTAATTCTGTCAATAGTATACCAGAGGGAAAAAAAGGTAAGTGTGGAAGCGTCTTGTAATGAAATTAACAGTTGCTATGGTTTCCATCAAACTGATTTGCCTAAGGTTGTGTCAATAAGCATTTTTTGTAATTAAATTTTGAATGGAAGAAAACATGCTTGATGCTTGATATCGTCTGGATACATTAGCATGACCTAAAACATTAAACAGTGACGATGATAATTTTTAAACCCAAGCAAAACAGCAGAGAAAATTGACACAACTGTAATTGGAAAAGTTGAATAAGATTCTTTGCATGCCACAGTGCATTAGCTAGGCAATTTCTGGATTTGGCTCAGACATACACCTGACATCTTTTAGACTTTTTTTTCTATCGATGAGCTGATGGGTGTCTAGTATTTCTGATGGATGATGCTACAAGGCAGCTTCCAGTGGTGAAAATAAACTCAGAGCACATCCGCAAAGAAGTTAAGTTGGTCAAAGTTTCCTATTCCGCTTCCACCGAGAGGGAAGTACAAGGAAATGGAAGGACAAACTCCATTTTAAAGAGATGTGCCTGATCTCATTGACCTCATCTGGTCTGGAACCTGACCTTTCCAACGTCTAGTTAAAAGTGAAAGCTGCTAGGAGACACAAAGAAGAGAAAGGCCCAGATATAATTTCTAAAAATGGAAAAAGTAAACTTTCACCAGGGCCTCATAAAGACTGTTATTTCAAACGCAGAGCTCCCAAGGTGCTTAGGTCAACTTTGAAATGTTTAAGCCAATATATTTCTGTAGTTAGTCAAGAGTTGCTTCTGTGAGGGGGGAAAAAGAGAAAAGAAAAACAAACCTCTTACAAAGTAATTTTCAGGAAACAATCAATATAAAACCTAAGCACATTTTTCTTAAGAGAGAGAGTGTGTGTGTGTATGTGTGTGTGTGTGTGTGCTCACCCCCCATGCTTGTGTGCAGTCATTAATTTTCATAATATAAATACATTGTTATAATTAAGGTATAATAAACGATCTTCTTCCAATTATGAAAGAAAAGAAAAACCCCTAAAGAACATTTTGTTATGATACTACATGCATAACTCTATATAAGACAAAGAGACGGCTTCATAATAAGAATCCATGCAAGGTTCTGCAGGAGACTTGAATATAATGAATTAAGTCAGTTGCCAACCATGAAGCTGACCTGACCGAAGCCATCTTGGAGTTTCAGTGTTGCCACACTGGAGATTAGGGATAGGGAGGGGGGAATTGAGGTAGTTGAGACTTTGTAGGCAAAATAAAATACTTTCGCTTGGAAACCAAGGACATTCTCATACCTGGTCAAAGGATGGAGGAGTGATGTCACCAGGCAACCATACAGAGTCATGATTGGACCATGTGACTGATTGGTTGTTGTTTTTTAATAATTTTTTTTATTTTAAAACAAACAAAGACAAAACAACACATCTATATAAATAAAAAAGTAAAATAGTTTGTGCAAAGCCGCTAATCTCAAAAACTATTGGACCGATTTACACCAAATTTTCACACAATGTTCCCAAAAACTTCCGATAATATAATACGTATTTATTTTGTGGCTAGCACACGTGTGTCATGTGCAAGGTAATATAATAAGTATTTATTTTGTGGCTAGCACACGTGTGTCATGTGCAAGGTACACAAATCTAAAATGAACCCACTGATCAGGTTTTTACCTCCCTGTAACTCCTCCCACCCAGCTGTTGCATCAGTGAATGGCCTTGAGGCGGCGCGTTGCCAAGGGCAATGCGGGAATCTGCACATGGCCCTCCCTGGGCCAGGCCAAAGCCACCTGGTAGCCTCATGGGATGCTGTGCCCAGCATCTCCTGGGATGGGGGGAAAAGCCTTGCCTCCATGCCTCCTTGCCGATGCTGTCACCATGCCCGCTGCTCCTGGCACCTCCACTGCCCCCCACAGCCAACCTGGCCCCCCTCCCTCCCTCCCTCTCCCCCTCAAGCCAACAGCCCCAGCCACCCCGCAGTCCCGTGGGACGCTGCGTCCGGCCTCTCCCAGGGGTGGGGGGGAAGCCTCTAGCTCCATGCCTCCTCACTGATGCCGCCGCCATGCCCGCCACTCCCAGCACTCTTGCCGCCACCGCAGCAGCCCTGCCCCCCACTGGCCTGCTGATCTCTTCTTGCCGGTTCTGCCGCCACGGGGAGGTGGAGGGTGAGGCCGCAGCGGCAGCAGCGGCAGAAGTACCAGGAGCAGCAGGCACCACAACAGCATCAGCGAGGAGGCATGGAGGTGGAAACCTGCCCCTACCCCCAGAAGAAACTGGACATGGCACCCCGCAAAGCCACAAGTGGCTGCCGCCGCTGGCCCCAAGAGAGAGAGGGAGGGGGGCCAGGCCGACTGTGGAAAGGTGGCAGAAGTGCCAGGAGCTGCAGGCACAGCGGCAACATCAGCAAGGAGGCACGGAGGTGGATAGAGAGAGGTAGAGGGAGGGATAGAGAGAGAGAGGGAGAAAAGCAGTAGGTAGGTAGGTAGGTAGGTAGGTAGGTAGGTAGGTAGGTAGGTAGAGGGATAGATAAAGAGGGAGAGATACAGTAGGTAAGTAAGTAGGTAGAGGGATAGAAAGAGAGGGAGAAAAACAGTAGGTAGGTAGGTAGGCAGGCAGGTCGGTAGGCAGGTAGGTAGGGAGATAGAGAGAGTGGGAAATATAGTAGGTAGGTAGGTAGGTAGGTAGGTAGGTAGGTGAATAGAGAGAGACGGAGAAATACAGTAGGTAGGTAGGTAGGCAGACAGGGGGATAGATAGAGAGGGAGAAATACAGTAGGTAGATAAGTAGGTAGGGGGAGAAAGGAATAAATACAGTAGGTAGGTAGATAGGTAGGTAGGTAGGTAGGTGGATAGAGAGAGAGGGAGAAATACAGTAGGTAGGTAGTTAGGTAGGTAGATAGGGAGATAGAGAGAGAGGGACAAATACAATAGGTAGGTAGGTACAAGGATAGACGAGAGGGATGAATACAGCAGGTAGGTAGGTAGGTATATAGAGAGAAATACAATACGTAGATAGATAGGTAGGTAGAGGGAGAGAGGGAAGAATACAGTAGGTAGGTAGGTAGGTAGGTAGGTAGGTAGGTAGGTAGGTAGGTAGGTAGGTAGATAGGTAGATAGGTAGATAGGTAGATAAGTAGGTAGGTAGGTAGGTAGGTAGGTAGGTAGAGGGATAGAGAGAGGGAGAAATGTGGTAGGTAGGTAGGTAGGGGGATAGAGAAGGAGAAATACAGTAGGTAGGTAGGTAGGTAGAGGGATAGGGAGAGAGAAGGAGAAATACGGTAGGTAGGTAGATAGGTAGGTAGAGGGATAGAGAGAGAGGGGGAAAAATACATTAGGTAGGTTTGTAGAGGGATAGAGAGAAAGGGAGAAATACGGTAGGTAGGTAGGTAGGTAGGTAGGTAGGTAGGTAGGTAGGTAGGTAGGTAGGTAGGTAGGTAGGTGGAGAGAGTAAGAAATACAGTAGGTAGATAGGTTGGTGGTTATACGGTGGTTGTGTGTACACAGTTTGGTTGGCCATTTAACCAGACTGGGCCACAGTAACACATGGCCGGGTACAGCTAGTATAAAATACTCAATTTCATCAAGCATGTTGTTTGGTTACAAGTTTTTGTGCATCAGTTCTTGCAATTAGAATTAGAATCACAGGTTATCCATCAAACATAACTAAATACATCGCTATTATTGAGCATTGTGTGCTCAAATTACCATTAATATTTCATGGAGTGTGACTGATTGTTTTGAGAAAGTGAAAAACGTTTACTTTTAATTAGGTGAAAACCACAGGAACCTTCGGAGTTGGTTTTCACCAGATCTGTACCAATATGATATATCCAATAAAGCTATTCTTTGAGGAATCTACCTGCCTCAGCCTTTGCTTGCTATGGGTCTATTACTTGGAACCTTGAAAGTAGGGGTGTCAAACTGACCCCATTGGCCGGATGCATCACAACCAGGCCATGCCCACCCCAGTTCTACAAAGGCAAAAATGTTGCAATACATCGCAATACATCACATGACGTATGATTTTATATGACAGCTGTGAATTAAGATGACCTCAACAAGCTTGACTACTGATGACTAAATGGATGCATCATGCAGTATTCTTAGCAGTGCTATAGGAATTTGAGACTGTCATCTTCTTCCAGTATCTTTTTCTTTCACTTTTCAGTGTGAATCTCAGTGTTGGAATTCACTGAAGGATTCCTTATCCAATGCTAACTCTTAATACTAATCTCAAAAGCCAACTCTGTTTACTGTTTGAAATTAGCCAAGGTCAGTTAGGTACTATTGCTGAAGCAATAGAACAAAAAACATGGAACAAATGGTATCAGATAACAAAGTTCCCAAGCATTTAGACCAGGGAATACATTGATAGGATGTGTGGATACTTTACAAAAATAGCTACAAGAAGTGGTTTGTCCATTCACAAAATGGTGGCCACTGTTTAGATAGCCAGGCTATCTACCACACCTGGACTGCCAAACTGGTTAAAAACTAAGTCTTGCCTGCCAGTCTGTGAGTTTTGTGACAAAAATCTGGTAACTTGTGCTACAGTGAGTCAGAAAACCTCTATTTATCAGAAGTCAAAATAGTGAGGTGGTTTCATGAAAGCCTCCATGTCATGGAATTCTCTATATATTCCAGCTACAAATTAACACTGTTACTACATCCTTTGGATACATCCACTCACCATTTTAACCCCTATGAGACTCATAGAATCCAATGATATTTTGGAATATGAAAATTATTCAAGAATAATACAGCAATTTGCTTTCTAGTTTTGTTTACATTAGAAGAGTAGAGTTGAGTAGAGTAGAGTTATTGCCACTTTAAATGTACACTAATCAGCATCCATTAAAATGAGATTTTGTTGCATATAACTCTAAAAGGATAACCACCTCCAATATACACTGCACCAACATGACACACATATACAAACATATATGACCCAGAGAAGCAACACAGTCTAGCCTAGATGTATAGATATACATGGCGAGAAAAATGAATCTTGTTACTTTACCAGACAGATGGCTTGGGGAACAAAGCTGATATAGAAGCTGATAGTCCTGCTAGAAATACTTTGAAACCTCTTTCCAGAGGGGAGCAACAGAAGCAGACTGTGAAGTGAGTGTGTGGGGGCTCTAACAATCCTTTGAGCTGTAAGCACATAGCACTTATAAGCAGTGTCCTGAATAATGGGAAACAGGCATCCTAAAATCTTCTGTTATCTCTGTATGGACCTTCTATCTGAAAAAAGCTATGTTTTTAAATATATATTTTTTAACCTATGTTTTTAAAAAGATCAAAAGATAGAATGGGGCAGGAGACCTAATGATGACCCCAGAGACATGGCTACCTATAATTGCCACAATGTAGATCCCAGCATTAGTATATTGTTATACAGTAGGATTCACAATGTCTTTTGGACATTTCTCCCAGGATAACCAAAGTCTTTTTGCTGCCAGACCTTCAGCTCATCTCTTAAGGACCTCCCATTATTCCCCAAGTGGTAGCCAGTGTCTACTTGCCAGTGCTTTAACTCCAAGTCAGTTTTAACTCCAACTCGTCAGATTAGACGAGTTCATGGAGAACAAGGGTATCAATGGCTATCATGATGGATGCCTAAGGACACCCTCCGGGATGGAGAGATAGGCAGGATATCTCTCAATGCCATTTGCAGGGAATCATAAGCAGGTGAAGACATCTGCTTGGGAAGACCCTGAAGCAAATGGGGAGCCACTGTTTGAGACAGAATGCTGGACTGGATGGACTGTGGCCTGTTCCAGCAAGGCTATTCTTATTTTCTTACTTTGGGCCTTTGGCAGCTAATATCAATTCTGCCCCAGTTCAATTATCAGCAAGGTTCACCTGCTGGATTCTCCACTTTCAACTGGGTTGTTCTTTTGCTCTAGCTTCTTCCTTTGCCTTTCTTCTTCCTTTGTCTACCAGCATCTCCACTATAGCTGAATCAGTGGTGGGATTCAAAAATTTTTGACCACCAGTTCTATGGGCGTGGCTTGGTGGGCATGGCATGGCTTAGTGGGCATGGCGTGGCTTGGTGGGCATGGCAGGAGAAGGTTATTGCAAAATCCCCATTTCCTCCCGATCAGTTGAGATTCAGAAGACAGAAAAAAATGGGGGTGCAGCCAGTCAGAAGTGGTATTTACCAGTTCTCCGAATTACTCAAAATTTCTGCTACCGGTTCCCTAGAACTGGTCAGAACTTGCTGAATACCACGTCTGAGCTGAACCCTTTCTGAAGACCTATTGATGAGATGCTTAAAGGAGTTCTAAAGAGAGAGGGCCATTCCAACCACTGGGTAGCCTTCTATTCAAAGTCTACCTATTAATAATGACAGCAGGACTTAATGTGTTTCTGGGGGGCCCTAATATATTCCATTGTCATGGTTGTTTGGGCATTCTTTTAACTATGTATTTGCACTTCGTAAACTGCCCAGAGTCTATTGGAATATGTAACCACAATATCTTCTTATATAAATAAAAATGTAACAAGAGTTTGTTCAAAACCTCTGAAAGTACTGCACCGATCGCTTCCAAATTTTCCTACAACGTTCCTTTCAACTACCATTGATATATATAGATTGTGTAGATGTCACACCTGTATCAGGTACATGCACCAGAAATGTAAAAAATTGTAAAAAAGGTAAGTAGATGGATACAGAGAGAGCAGTGGGCCACAGGGATTATGTCACCCTTTATGGCATAAATACTCTGTCCATAAGATGCAAGGAGAAATACAGTAGGTAGGTAGGTAGGTAGGTAGGTAGGTAGGTAGGTAGGTAGGTAGGTAGGCAGGCAGGCAGGCAGTTATAGGAATAGAGAGAGGGAGGGAGAAATGCAGTAGGTAGGTAGGTAGAGGGATAGAGAGGGGGAGAAATTCAGTAGGTAGGTAGGTAGGTAGGTAGGTAGGTAGGTAGGTAGGGGGATAGAGAGGGAGAGGGAGAAATACAGTAGGTAGGTAGGTTGGTAGGTGGGTGGAGGGAGAGAGGGAGAGAGGAAGACATACAGTAGGTAGGTAGGTTGGGAGTTATACGGTGGTTATGTGTACGTGGTTGTGTGTGCAGGTGTACTGTAGATCTACACACAGATTGGTTGGCCATTTACCCAGACTGGGCCACAACAACACGTGGCCGGGAACGGCTAGTGTGTAATAAATAATGAAATTATAATAATACACTCAGACCAATTTTGAAATAAATTTATAAAATAATACAAATTTATTTAATACATCAATCCATAGCTCCCAGCATTCCTTCCATCAGGCCAAATCCTGATGTTGTGCCTTGGAATCAGGAACTCTGACTTAATGATCCTTACTAATATTTTCAGAAGAATCGATATAGCTACAAAAACTTAACATTTTTACTTTCCCTAAAACATTTTTACTTTCCCTAAAAAAATAAACTTTTAAATAATTCCATAATATCTCTTACTGAAGGATGCAGTCCATAACAAAATGTCCTCATCTGCCATAATAATTCATGTGCAATTTACTTGTCCAAGCAAAGGACCGATTATATCCAACAGAACATTGTGAAATGCCATTTATGTATTTGCTGCTGTTTCTTCTTCTAAGTGAGCAATTTTCTGTCTTGATAATGTGCACTTGATGTAGCTCCAGATATCTTTATTATTAGAAAAATCCATAAAAGATGGGGTTATCAAGGCCATGGTCTAGGATGGTTAGATAAACTTTCAATGCTTTGATAAACTTTCAATGGAAGGAATCCACATAATTGTATCCTGCTGGGGGATAGAATGAATATTTTTTTGGCTAAGCATTGACAGTAGTGTCAGCTTCAAATCCAAGCCCAATCTAAGACAAGATTGTCACAGATAAAAATACAAATAAAAATACTGGGGACAGCAAATTATTGATGCTATTATTGCTGTTACAATTAATATCATTTAATAAAATATTTGGGAACATTAGTAAATTATTATGGGATAAAGACTATCCAAATTCAGAAATAAGCTAATGCTAATATGACAAGAAATAAGTGGTGTGGTGGCATAGTGGTGGAGCTTTCACCTCACAATCAGGAGGCTGGTCCTATGTAGTGACAAATATTTCTCTCTCTGGGAGCAATGAGTAATTGTCTGCTGCAAATTCCATATAGGTGTCAGGAAGGGCATCCACCCAGGAAATACTCAGCTCCATTCAGTCACCCTCAACTACACCCCTATGTAAAGGATTACAAGGGTCATTAAAAGAAAAAAAATCTATTACAAGAACTCCGATTGGTCATAGTCTATTTTTGCCCAGATGAATTGCAGTATGCTATTTGTTTTTAAGGTGATCCTTTTAAGCAAGGACTCATCTCTTTAACTGGGCTTGTCAGTTATTTGTTCACTCTTGTCTTTCTCCCTTTTCCTTGTGTTTTATGAAGCAACCGAAACAACATAATTGTTTTTTTATGGATGTAGCATCCTTTTTTTTTTTTTTGCACTAACTTTGAAATATTATGTCCTTTGAAAAGGCGTGTGTGTCTCTTTGGATCATACCAGATGGATTCAATTTCAGTTTATACATACAGTGATTTATCAAAGCATCCTGATCCAGGTCAGAAATCGGGGTTCAGCTGAACCCAAAACCCTTCTCTAAATCTGACTGGGTAAATCTGGAAGCAAAATAATTGTTGGAAACTGAATCACTTCTTTTCACCTATTTGACTCCTGGACAAATGACAAGAGCTAAAGGAGAGCTTAAATGTCTGTCTTTATTAGCTAAATTAGACCTACTATGTATTTATCTATTGGAATTCAATTCCATCTGTTCATTCAGGGATTCAAGGTGGCTTACAAGGCACTTCCTCTTTGCATTTTATCTCTGCAACAACCCTGTGTAATAGGTTGGATCTACATAAACTCCATATTATCCCATTCTTGCCATGCCATAATTTGGCTGCCAACCAGAAGTGATATGAGTGACTTTTTTATATTGTACAAGCCTTCAAGGTTTCCTTTAATTGATCTAGCAAAGTAGCTAGAAACACAGTTCCTTACCACTCCAAACAGCTCCAACTATGGAGATGCAATGGAGATAGAAAAATAAGCATTCTCCAGTGAACTGCTACAGGGCACAAGAAAAACTCTGGCTGCACCAATATGGGGAAAAAAGGTGGCATGAAAGAAGGATCCAGGCAGGGGTGAAATTCAGCAGGTTGTGACAGATTCTGGAAAACCAGTAGCGGAAAATTTGAGTACTTCGGAGAACCGGCAAATACCAGCTCTGGGTGGCCCTAGAGTGGGGTGGGAATGGGGACTTTGCAGTATCCCTGCCATGCCCACTAAACCATGCCCAGTAAAAAAATGAATTTCACCACTGGAGGTACAACATGATGTGGCAAGTGCAGCAGGTAGGACTGGACAGCAAGGGCAGCTGGTGGCAGTGGGCAGGTGGATGCCCAAAAGGCAGAAATGGGGATGGATAGTTCAGCATGAAGCAGTTCCTTATCTTATGAGGTTCAGGACTGGGAAGGACCAAGCTGAGAATGGCTTTGATTGGACTGGGTCCTTGTCTTATAACCAGAAGGATTCAGTTAACAATACAATGGGAACTGCTGGGATTGCTGTTGCTAAGCAAAATGCTCACATGACATTGGACTGTACAGCCACATTGTTTAGCAAAGCAAATTCTGGTCCCAATTGTTGACTTTAACCAAGAATTACCTCTGTAAGAATTTCTCTATGCTATAATGTTTTTTTTTAAGGAACTTGGCGTGGTCCAGCTGTAACAGTTGGAATTTTGAGAACCGGCCTTAATTTCTTCCTTCCTTCGGTACCATTGTAACTTCAAATGACTGCCAAACAAGAGCTGTCTCTACACAAACTTATTCCTCATTTTTTCTTCAAAATGTCTGACAGCCTGTTTTGAGATTGCATTTAAAAGTATTGCATTAGGAACTAGGTGACCATGAGTTCTAGTCCTGCCTTTAACACAAACCAGAGCAGGTGACCATAGCTAGTCATTTTCTCTCAGCCCAAAAGAAAAGGTGCTGGTAGAAAACTACTTCTGAAAATGTTACCAAGATACCACTTGGTCTGCCTTTAAGGGCCTTGATAACAAGTAGAGTCAGGATACTTTCAAACTGAAGCGCAAAGCTAGCACAGTGAAATCCAATTGACTCCAATTCTTTATTTTCTTATACTTGGTAGACAGAATCTTACCAGACTAAAGCTATAACCTTCTAACCTAATAGATTTATCCTGGGAGTTTCTAAGGTGTGGCTACCCTGTACCTATTCCTCCGTCTCCCATCCAGTTCAGGACTGCAGGATCTCTTATTTTGGCCCTTCTCTACCATGTATTGTCTCTTCCCTGGGAAGCTGTGATGTGATTGTTGAGATTCCCTCCCACTCTTTCTCCAGTTCCATACAGGGAGTCCTCGACTTACAGCAGTTCATTTAATGACCGTTCAAAGTTACAATGGCATTGAAAAAAGCGACTTATGACCGTTTTCCACAGTTATGAACTTCGCAGCACCCCTATACCCATGTAATCAAAATTCAGATGCTTGGTAACCGATTCATAGTTAGGACCATTGCCATGCCCCAAGGTCATGTGATCCCCTTTTGTGACTTTTTGACAAGCAAAGTCAATGGCGAAGCCAAATTCACTTAGCAACTGGGTTACTAACTTATCAACTGCAGTGATTCACTTAACAACTGTGGCATGAAAGGTGGTAAAATGGGGGCAAAAACTCACTTAAAAAATGCCTCACCTAACAGCAGAAACTTCGGGCTCCATTGTGGTCGTAAGCCGAGGACTACCTGTCTTGCATCACAGATACTGCGATAATTGATGTTCTTTGCATTTCCAGGAAAGAGAAGAGGCATTCCTGTTCAAATATCCGGAAAATATTTTCATGACAGACGTATTATAACATAGCAATAGCCTCATCTTGAAGGCGGATTCATGCTTAGCATTGAGGCTTATTCCTATGAAGCCCTCCTATCTGTGCTGGGAAATGAGTTTTAGTCAGAAGTAAAGCTCTATATAAAATCTGCTTTGGTAAAGATTTCCTTAAAGAATCCTTTAGACAGGGCTACACATTTGTTGAAGAAACTCTCAGACTGAGTTTTCCCTCCCTTAAAGACCTGCTTGTGTGTACCTTCTTCCTGCTCCTCCATAGTTAAGCATTAGTCATCATTTGTATAGCTATCCCACCTGACTTTGATGGAGGCAGATAAACCCTCACGTTCATGTTTTATAGGAACATGCTACTGAAAAATGCTGCAGCGGGAGTAATTTTGATGAGCACTTGTTATTTAAACTATGTAGGTCCAATTTTGCACTATTTGTCGTAACTCCCGAGATGTTTTTGCTTAATACACTTTAAATTGATTAACTCGCTTACTCATTTGATTCATTTGTGTGGTTGGATAATTGTATTTAGGTTTAAAAGCAGCAGGAGAAAAATCTAAAATGCTTAAGCAAGATTATCTCAGATAAGGGGGGGGGGGAGTCCAGAGGTGGGTTCCTACTGGTTCGGACTGATTCAGCCGAGTAGGTAGTAACAAGGCCGCTCATGCATCCAAACTGGTTCTATTGGCAGTGCCTATGCCAATTGTTTTTTGCTTCTGCACATGCCCAGAAGCATTTTTTTACTACTGCGCATGCGCGCATTGCGTGCATCAAGTGCACACCCAAAGCATGTCTCTGAGCGAACTGGCAGTAAAAGAATACGGGACCCACCCCTGGGTGGGTTGATACTTTAAATTAGGTGATGCCTAATTATTTGGGGGTCAGTCCTAGAGGAGATCAACCCTGACTGCTCCTTAGACGGCCAGATCCTGAAGATGAAACTCGAATACTTTGGCCCCCTAATGAGAAGGAAGGACTCACTGGAGAAGAGCCTAATGCTGGGAAAGACTGAGAGCAAAAGAAGAAGGGAACGGCAGAGAATGAGGTGGCTGGATGGAGTCACTGAAGCAGTAGGCATGAGCTTAAATGGACTCCAGGGAATGGTAGAAGACAGGAAGGCCTGGAGGAACATTGTCAATGGGGTCACGATGAGTCAGGCATGACTTCACAACTAATGACAACAATTATGTGGGATCTAAAGGGAATAGTGATCACTTTGAACTGTAGTCAGAAAATAATTTGGAACTAGCACAGTTATATTTTAAGCAGTGGCCCCAATATTTTACTTTATTTTCATCTTACTATACATTTTGCTATAAGGTACTGCAAGCAATTGTGTAGAAAAGCTGCCAAAACTATGTGATAATCAGGCCCAATTATAAGTTCTTGAACTGTAATATAAACACAGGAAAGTGTGATAAATGATAGCAGGAGCTCTAGATGCTCAGGCATAAGAAGTTTTAGAAACTTCAGCACCCAGCATAAATTAGAGCAGACTAGCATTTGCTACCGTTCTCGCCACTGAACAAAACAATTTTTCCTCCCACCATGACCAATTTTAGGTTTGGATTTAGTCTAAATTATCCCATAGAAAGCAGAGAGGACTGAGTATTAGGAGGACTTTGATGCTATAGCTCCAGAGCTTTCTCTTATTTGCATATGCATTGCAATCTGTTCTCTTTTCATTTCTCTCAATGTCAATGAATAGCAGTTTCCAGAAGGAAGAGAAGGGGGTTTGCAATCATATCTCTTCCTCCAAGGCAGAAGTGCTCTCTCTGGTTTATTTATTTATTTATTGGTTTGACTGATGGAGCTATCAAATCCTCAAAGTGCTTAGAATGTTAAAATTAAATTTAGTCCCCTCCCCAGGGCCCATAAATTACAATTAATACAAAAATGAATTTGCAATTAAAAGCTTGACAATGAAGGAGAAGACGGGTTTCCATTTTGTCCCATTGGTCTTGAAATGCTGTCTCAGAGAACATAGATTTTCACCTTCAGGCTCCAAACAGTATAATGCTGAATTTGCCTACTCAGTAAACTGTACACAATTCAGTAAGATTTACTTTTAAATAAATATGTATTGAATTGCTTCTTTATTAACTAAACCTTGCAAATAGGTCTTCATACCAGTAAATCTGTTCCAAAATAATGTAGCTAAATATTGAGAACTAAATACAAGATAACATTTTGAAATGTCTTCTTAAATTACATGGATCTAATAAATTTTCATCTGGATTTTATGGTTTTAAAAAAGAGGAATTAATATAGATTTGCTCAGTTTTTTTGAACAGGGTAGTAATCCCCCAGTTCTGTATCTTCAATATCTGACATCATTACTAAATTAAACTTTTGTATAAACATCGGCCATTATATCCTTCAAATACATCAACTCAACGTGGATTAGAGACAATTCAACTCCAGCTGTTCTTGCATAAAAATATTGAAAAACTGGAACCAAATCTTTACCTGCAGTGCATCTTCTCAAAGAATGCCAAGTAGTTGTTCTGATATATAAGATTTGAGCTATAATAGTTCAATTTGCAGATGCTCATATGTTAAATCACTTCAATCATCATGCAATTCCCAAATTAATATAAGGCATCAAGGACACAGCAAGAGAGCAGGGCTCCATGTGTTTGTGTGTGTGTGTGTGTGTGTGTGTGTGTGTGTGTGTGTGTAATTGTTTCACAACACCCTGTTAGAGCCCCATTAAGGAAGGAGACATACTGTTTCCTTTTCTGCCTTTCGGCTCATCACCAGAGACCATCTAGACAGAGAACCATGAGTTCCATTGTGTTAATTTTTTAAATATGTGTATTAGTTTTATGAGATGATCAATAAATAAATCAGAAATACTAGGATAGATCTATTTCAAGCTTTTTAGCTCTCATCAGCTAGCCATACCCTTACTGGGATTCGAACCGGGGCTGTATTGCATATCAGGCAAGACCCATTCAGCCAGCATATATATATATATATATAACACCAAGGGTCCAGAGGTAATTTGAGGTAATTCAATCTCATTAAAGCCAATAAGATTGTTGCACTAACTTCAGAAAGAAAGACATTCCAGTGAACCTATTGACACTTGGTTGACTATTTCAATATACATTATATTGCATTCAGTGTTTGCTCTGATATTGTGCTGTTCTCTCAACTAAAGGAAGGTAAACTCTCATATGGTCACTGTAACTTTTCTGTGTTAGGGAAGAAAGAGCATATAACAATTTTTATGACAACCTACTGTTCTTGCTAAAGCCACACATAGTGGTTCTGCACACCCAGTGGTGGGATTCAGGCAGTTTCCACCTATTTGGGAGTATCAGTTGTTAGCTTTCTAAATAGTTCAGAGAACTGGTTGTTGGAAGAAATATCATTTTGGTTTTTTCCACTTTACAGGGCTAATCCTGTAAGGAAGGCAGGAAGGAAACATTGTTGTTTCTAGCCTAATATTTATTGCCCTGCTTACAGAAACTGCCTCTCCAGTTAACCCTTATTACATTGTAACTCCTAAGGCAAAGCACCCATCGACATGAGTGATGTTGAGTTGGTCATGCCCACCCAGTCCACCTAGCCACACCTACTCAGCTGATCATTAGGGCAGAGAACTGGTTGTTATATTATTTGAATCCCACCACTGTGCACACCTGTACCTATTGCAGATCTTTGAACTTTGAACTTCACCTAGATAGTATATTTAAACAGAAAGCTGCCCAGTGGACAATCTATTAAGTGTTCCTTCTGTTTGAAAAGATAAAACACAGAGCCATTCTCAGCTATCACAGGCTTGGACTTTTAAGTCACAATTATAGGTTGTGCTAAGCACCAAAGATTTCAATTCAAAAATGAAAATGTCTAAGAGAGGAAATGTTCTGTCATCTTCTCCATCCTGCTTTGTACACACTGACACACTGACTTTAAAGTAAGGCTACAGGATCCAGCTGAAGATCCAGCTGAAGGACCAATGGATGGCAGAAATATATTCTGCATTTCTTGACTACCGTCTAGCGGTGTTAGGACTTGTGGCCTCTTTTACAGTAGGCTCCTTCTCTTGCCCGGTTGTATAATGTACATGTCAAAAAGGGATGGGCTAAGAGTTGCTTAAATGGAGGAAGAGGGGAGATGGTATCCGATTTTCCCAAATGTGTGGTGGTTCACTATTGCAGGCTTGTATGAGCAAAAGTTTCATTTATTTTTGCACTCATTGATTCTCCAAAGTTAAAATCACACATAGAATCAATGATAGGCATATCTTCCTGAATACTATATTAGAAGAGTTTACTCGGTATGAGGTCTAAAATTGTTCCCTTGTTTTCCAGTCGATTAAACATTCCAGGAACATTTATAGAAGAGAGGCTATGCCATCTCTTCATCCAACTGCAGGTCCTTTATGAAGATGCATGTAAGGGAACTGTATATGGATCAAGTATGAAGAAAATGTAAACCAGGATGCACTGTTTATTATCTACAGATTGCCTGGCGTGAAAATATTTATGGCTGAGAATAAGTGCCCTAAGTGGCTACATTCCTTAAAGAACTGCAGCAGCCATTTATTTATGCTATCAAGTAGGTAGGCGCATTTATTATTCTGCTCACGGGTACATCACAAGAATTGAAGTCTCGGTGCTATTTTTCCCCCCCATAAAGTAGTTGTAGTTAGGAACAAATGCATGTGCTTGCAGTTTATTTTTATGACCATTTCAATTCTGCTGCACAAAAATGCGTACTGTCAGCAAACTGTAGGTATCTAATGTGATACCCCTTGCATCTCCTTCTCTTCTCTTCCCTCCCTGTTTCTTCTTCATCTTCATCCTGCTTAGTCTGCTTTGTGGAGCAAATATATGAATTTATTTATTTTTAAATGAGTTTCTAAGCCTAAGGCATACTGCAGACATCAGTGGTTAAGGCTGTTTTTAGCATATTTTCATTTGATGAGCACTATTTGTTTTGCAAAATTAGAGGGAAAGTTGGGGGGAAAAACCTCAGGATGTGCAATTTAATAGAATAAGAGGGAAGAAAAATAACTCTTTCTGCTCCCCCTCATAAGAGGTGCCGCTTTGTGTCCCATTGGCATTACAAAAGTTTGGTGCAATACTGCATCCAGTTTTGGTCACCAAGATGTAGAAAAGATGTGGAGACTCTAGAAAGAGTGCAGAGAAGAGCAACAAAGTTGATTATTTATTTTATTTATTTATTAATCCAATTTATACCCCGCCCTTCTCCTAAAAAAGGACCCAGGGCGGCGCACAGGCAATTTAAAACCAAAACATACATATAAATACCCATATTAAAAAGCTATTAAATAATAATCCCGTGCTAAAACCCACTTATAAAATCTCTAATTAAAATTTACAATGTTAAAACTCAGTATCGGGGGTTATACTAGGCTGGCTTGTTGGAACAGAAGCGTTTTGAGGTGCGGGCGGAACAGGCAGAGGTCCGAGATGTTACATAGTTCGGGGGGCAGGTCATTCCAGAGGGTAGGGCCCGCCACAGAGAAGGCTGTTCCCCTGGGTGTCGCTAACCGGCATTGTCCGGCCAATGGCACCCGGAGAAGGACCTCTCTGTGGGAGTGGATCAGTCGAAGGGAAGTATGGGGCAGGAGGCGGTCTCATATGTAGCTAGGCCCCAATTAGGGGACTCGAGACTAAAACATATGAGGAACGGTTGCAGGAACTGAGTATGTCTAGTTTAATGAAAAGAAGGACTAGGGGAGACATGATAGCAGTGTTCCAATATGTCAGGGGTTGCCGCAAAGAAGAGGAGGACCGCCTACTACCACATACCTCCATTTGACCTGTCCACTCCCACAGGGAAGGCCTCCTTAGGGTGCCATCCGCCGGACAATGCCGGCTGGCGACGCCCAGGGGAAGAGCCTTCTCTGTGGCAGGCCCCACCCTCTGGAATGACCTCCCCCCCAGACCTTCGTACTATCCCTGGGTCCTTCGTGGAGAAGGGCGGGATATAAATATGATTAAAATAAAAAATAAAATAAATATCACTGACCTTCGTCTCTTCCGCCAGACACTAAAAACATATCTCTTCCATATGGCCGGCCTGGCATAGCTGCTACAGCTATGTCATTATTAGAGTTGGGTTTTAAATTAATTGTTTTCTTTTTAGCACGGGCTAAATTATTTAATTTTAGTTTTAACTTTTTTAGAATTTTGTATTGCTTGTATTTTTAGATTTTTAAATCCCTGTGCGCCGCCCTGAGTCCTATTTTGGGAGATAGGGTGGGATAGAAATCTAATAAAATAAATAAATAAAATAAATAAGAGGGAGTCAAACTATTCTCCAAGGCACCTGAGGGTAGAACAAGAAGCAATGGGTGGAAACTAATCAAGGAGAAAAGCAACTTAGAACTGAGGAGAAATTTGCTGACAGTTAGGACAATTAATCAGTAGAACAGCTTGTCTCCAGAAGTTGTGAATGCCCCAACACTGCAAGTCTTTAAGAAGATGTTGGATAGCCATTTGTCTGAAATGGCATAGGGCTCCTGCCTAGGCAGGGGGTTAGACTAGATGATCTCCAAGGTCCCTTCCAGCTCTACTATTGTATTGTATTGTATTGTATTGTAAAAAGGAAATCAAGAGGCTCAGAGAAAAGGACTTGTCTTTAAAATCTGAAGAACCAACAAGGAACAACCTCATCCACAAATAAATAAAGACTGACTATGGTGTCCAGTCACAAGTTCTATGATGCAACGCATTCTCAAAATTGTAATTGCACTCATTAACTAAAAGAAACCTGTTTCTCTTTTAAATTGTTAAATAGATGCTGATAATCTGAAATGCTTCTGTGTTATCTGTCACTTTCTAGTTCCTGGTTTTTATGACACTTCCTGCCTTGGGTGTCTCTAAACGTTTGGGAATGAATGACCAATTTATCTATGAAGTTATCGTTTTAGGCATGACATCATGAACTCATTGATTTTTAAAAATTCATTTTAGTCAGCATGAACACATGAACTACAATGACATGAAGAGACATGATGAGAACAAACATGATGTTCAGAGGTAAAGTGATGCAAACATTTTGGCAAAAATGCCAGCAAACTCATCAGAAACATTTCTTCTTACATTTAGTAGACTGACTTACCAAATATCCTATTATCCCGATACCAGCAATTCTAATCACTGTTACAAGTATCATCACTTAAGTATAGCAATCTGTGAGCTATGATGGCGCAGTGGTTAGAATGCAGTATTGCAGGCTGACTCTGACGACTGCCAGCAGTTGGACTCTGACTGGCTGAAGGTTACTCAGCTTTCCATCCTTCTGAGGTCAGTACAATGAGGACTCAGATTGTCAGCAATATGCTGACTCTATAAATTGCTTAGAAAGGGCTGTAAAGCACTATGAAGCAATACATAAGTCTGTTGCTATTGCTATCTACTACAAAGCTTTTATGCTACTGTTATTGCTGGCATGTAATAAGAACAAGATATGGATACGAGAAAAAACAAAGCCAGAATTAGCCTAACAGCTTACTGAATGCATAACCTGAAAATAACATTCTTCCTTTACACAAAATATATCAGTTTTTCAGTGTAAGCTACACACATCCCTTTTCCTAAGGCAGGTCATTAAGCAAGTGCTAAAATGTTTAATAAATTAATTTATGATAATAAATTAACAGCTTATCCTAGATCAAAACTCTGTTGACCATGCAATTATATTCAGTTCCCTGAGGCTTAGTAGCACTATCATTATGCTTAGTAAACAAGGCAATGCTTAAAGGGTTTGGTGTTTTAATTACACCTGCAAAACAACTTTGATGATCATGGTGTAGTGTTATGCTCTTTATAATCTACTTCCCAGGAGTATTAAAAATATGATTAAGTGCCTAAAAGCTGTATTCAGAAATTCTTCTTATCAATCCATAGGAAAGCATGAGGGGTGGAGGCAGGGGAACAAGTGACAAAAGCAGCATTTTAATGTCACAACACAAATTCCACATTGTCTGCATTTGGCTTTGCATTTCGGTATTACTGTAGATAGGAATAGATACTGTAGACATGATACAGATTGCAGAATCTCATACTGCAAGTATTTTTTTTCTTTTCTAAAATAGATTATTAATGACAACTTGATTACAGGATAGATTAATTTTGATGCAAGCCCCGTTTAATATAATGTTTTAATGTTAATGTTAATATAATGAATAAGACAGGACAAAGGACAAAAAAAGACTTACATTTTATAGGAGTTATTTGAAGTTTTGTATTCCAGCCATGAATAACTATTACTACTACCCTTTCTTCACAAGGATTGTGGAGTATATTGCTGCCCAAATGATCAAACATCACCCAAGCTCTGACCCTTCATACTTGCCATCCCAATCTCACATGAAGTATGAAAGGGAATTGCAGCACAGATTTCATTGGGTGTAGGACAGGGATGTCCAAACTTGGGAACTTTAAGACTTGTGGACTTCAACTCCCAGAATTCCCCAGCCAGCTATGCTGGCTGGGGAATTCTGGGACTTGAAGTCCACAAGTCTTAAAGTTCCCAAGTTTGGACATCCCTGGTGTAGGACAATTCACCATGGCCAACTCACCACAGGACAACTCACTGCGAGACGAGACTTACACTAATATCAAAGAAATGGTGGAATAGAATCATTAGTGAAAGGATGCAAAAGGAGGGACAAAAGGAAATGTGAATGATAAAAAA
Source organism: Rhabdophis nuchalis (assembly GCA_039707465.1). Classification (NCBI taxonomy): domain Eukaryota; kingdom Metazoa; phylum Chordata; class Lepidosauria; order Squamata; family Natricidae; genus Rhabdophis; species Rhabdophis nuchalis. The sequence goes on from CM077643.1 coordinate 288,735,860, forward strand.
TGAATATTTTCTTTATTTTAAATAATTAAATAGAATTGTTAAATTGTCCCACACTGAGATTGTCCAGTGGAGAGCTGGCCATGGTGAGTTGGCCAGTGATGAGTTGGCCATGGCAAGTTGGCCACAACAAGTTGGATGTAGCAAGCTGTCCCATTCTGGGTTTCATCCCTTGTCTTCCACCCAGCCAAATATTTCCCCCTCCTCTGGAAATCTCTGTCTATAGAAAACCTAGGAGAAGGTGGGATGCATTGACTTAAAGTGTGCTGCTTTCTATATTCATGGTAATGGGCATGAGCCACTATAACAAAATCATTCCAATATAAATATAGGTAACCATCGACTTACTACCACAATTGCACCCAAAATTTCTGTTGGTAAGTTCATTTGTTAAATGAATTTTACAACCATTTTACAATCTTTTCTTACCATGTGTTGTGGCTCACCAGCCAGTCCTGGAGTCTGGGGAAGGTTCTGATGAGGGCTCTGTGTCGGGGGCAGAGAGAGGGCCAGAGCTGTATGTCAGGTAACAGCTGCCTTCAGAGTCAGACATCAGTGAGGCAGACGAACAACTGGAGCCTGTTCCCAGTGTGTGCATGCACAGAGTTGCCAGACAAAGGGAACAGCTAAAGAACAGGGGTTGACTTGGGAGTAAGACTACAGGTGGACGATGAATAGCCCATCCCAGAGAAAATAAAAGAAGAGCGAAAGGGGAGTAGAGTTGCAGGAGATATAATAATTCACTTAATTGGCCTGTGATTCTCTGAGACTTCTTGCCAAGTTTTGCAGATATCTGCCTGGCAGCTCTCCAAGCCAGATAAGGTCTGTGGCTATAAATCCTCCCTTGAGACACTTTGCTGTATGTGAATGAGCAGAATTTACAATCAATTAATAAAAGGATTTTTTTCTCGGAACCAAGAGTTTGCTTCATGTTCTTGGGAAGCCACCAAGTGAATCACTGCAGTTATTAAGTTAGTAACATGGTTGTTAAGTGAATCAGGCTTTTCCTATGGACTATGCTTGTCAGAAGGTGATCACATGACCCCAGGGCACTGCAACCCTCTCAAATATGAATCAATTGCCAAGCATCTGAAATTTGATCACATGACTTTGGGGACGCTGCAATGAATTAAGTATGAAAAATGATCATTAGTTGCTTTTTTCAGTGCCATTGTAACTTTTAACCATCACTAGATGAAGTCTTTAAGTCGAGGACTACCTGTAGGGCTGAAAATGGTGCACCAGCCTCAACTGAGCAAAGGCTCCTCTCGCCAAAATTTTCAGCTACAGATCTGTCCCCTAATGGATCTCCTAATATCAGGATAGAATGGCGTGGCGTGGCGTGGCGTGGCGTGGCGTGGCGTGGCGTGGCGTGGAATAGAATAGAATAGAATAGAATAGAATAATTTGAAACCAAATGCTCATTCACATAGGTTTGTTCCTTACATGATCGCCACATTGACTAAAGATGGGTGGGGTGGGGTTTGCATGAGTTTCACAAAGTATCTTTTCCTGGGAAATAATTTCAACTCATAAAAAAATCATACTATGATTTTCTAATGAAATCAACTTATAATTTCAAGGAATCAAGTATATAGGAATGGAATGGTCTTCCTGAATGCCAGAGAGGACTCCAGGTACCAACACCTGACTAGAACGGTTCTTATGTGAAAGTACTGAGAGTTGTTAGGTGAGAGTATTCTAGAACAATTGGAAAAGACTATTACACTAGTATCTTCTCTCTGGTAACTACCCATCCAGACAGATTGCAGTGGTACTACTGCATTTAGTACTTTGAGTAAAATGTCCCAAACTGACTGGAAGAGGCATATGTTTTCTGATTTATTAATGCACTAAAGATTTCTAAAATTAAATATGGAATTGCCACTTCTTCATTAATACAAACCACTTCAACATGTTTTGCTTTTACTTTTGGTCATTCACACCAGAATACTTAGGGATGTGTTCTGTGACATTTAATAGCCTACATGGAATGGGAATATATCTCAAAACTAGGAATTTGACAGGACTAAGAACACTGAGTGTTATCGCTTCATGTAAAATTTTGGGGGGGGAGGGGAGAGGTGGCCAGCCATAACAGAATCAAGATAAACTTTGCCTATGGGTCAAAATAATAGTAATAGTAATAATAATAATAATAATAATAATAATAATAATAATAATAATAATAATAATAATAATAATAATAATAATAATAATAATAATAATAATAATAATAATAATAATAAAATTTATTTTGTATACCGCATCCTCTCCCCAAGGGGACTCGGAGCGGTGCACAGGGAAAAAATTAAAATACTATAAAATATACATACAAAGAATAAATACAGTGAATAAAAACGAATTAAATTAGGATTATCCCTGCGCTAAAATCCCAAATTATAAAACTAAAATTTCCTAACACCCTAAAGGTAGAGACTAACCTAGGCCGGCCAAGCAGAAAAAGTATGTTTTGAGTTTTTGACGGAAGGAGCGGAGGTCCGTAGTTGTTCTGATGTCGGGGGGAAGGTCGTTCCAGAGGGCTGGGCCCACCACAGAGAAGGCCCTTCCCCTGGGCGTCGCCCGCTGACAAAGTCTAGTGGACGGCACCCGGAGAAGTCCCTCTCTGTGGGAGCGAATCGGCCGTGAGGATGTATGGGACATAACACGGAAAAAGGATATCTACCTGTCGTCTTCCGAGTGCGCTGCAAGGTTTTAATTACCATCTTTAAAGCACTCCATGGCTCGGGACCTAGCTATTTGCAGGACCGGATCCTGCCTCATACATCCTCACGGCCGATTCGCTCCCACAGAGAGGGGCTTCTCCGGGTGCCGTCCACTAGACTTTGTCAGCGGGCGACGCCCAGGGGAAGGGCTCTCTCTGTGGCAGGCCCAGCCCTCTGGAACGACCTTCCCCCCAACATTAGAACAACCACGGACCTCCGCTCCTTCCGTCTTAAACTAAAAACACATCTGTTCTGCTTGGCCGGCCTAGGGTAGTCTCCCGTCTATAGGACTGTTAATTTTAGTTAGGAATTTTAGTAGTTTTAACTGGGATTTTAGTGCAGGGATGTATTTAATTCATTTTTATTGTATGTATGTTGTTTTTTATGGTTTTATTTGCCCTGTACACCGCTCCGAGTCCCCCCAGGGAGATGGAGCGGTCAATAAATTCAAGATTTATTATTATTATTATTTATATCGTTATAAGAGTAAAGAAAATGGGGTAATCAACCACAAAGAAAACAGATGCGAGATAATTAAGATAGAACTAATATTACAATGGAGAGTTTCACATTTTCTGAGTTAACAAAAAAGAATGATAAAAGTAGCAATGGACTGCTTACACTTAGAATCAGATCCAGAAGAAGGTAGTTCAGGCATTCAGCATCCAAATCTATACCTTTGTGGGCTATGAATTAATTCTTTAGTTCTGTATTCAGGAAGCAGTTAAATCCATACTGAAAATCAGCAGTCAAAATGAAGCCACACAGACTACTCAACCTTCGTTGATGCTTACTGTAAAACGATGTGGTTTGATTTTGTATTCAGAACAAACTCCTTCAAAACATGCAGCTTTCACCTTGTGCTTAGAAACACTCAAAGGCAGGATTGTTTTGAGTCAAAATCATTCTGCCCATCCCTATTGGATATTGGCACTGGGTAACAGCATCGGGGATTTCCTATCACAGGCAGTTAAACACCCATGGAGAAAATTTGATCACTGCTCCTCTAAGCACACCTGGCTGACGACCATCTGCAGTTTGGCAGTTATGCAAAAGCAAGTGCCAAAAATGAGGTTTTTGAGACCTGTTGTGCTTTGCTTCAGGAAAAATGTGCATTAATATGTGTTTCTCCTGATACCTGTTGTCCAACTGAAAAGGATGGAAAACCTTGCCCTTGTTCTCCCTGACTCCCAGGTGCAGAAACTACATAGCAAGGATAGCATGGAAAAATATAGGGCTGTCAATGTTTTGCTGTTAATTTGTTAATGTTGATAATCTACTATTTGTTTGGGTTATATTTACATTACCCTACTATCGCTATGGGATTTCTTTCTGTAAAGAAAGTGGGGTTGAAGTGTGTGCGCATGCATATGATACACACCCTGAATATCCTGAATCAGCCATTATTTTAACCCTCCACTTGCAAAGCATATAATTTCAAGACACACATGCAGAATAAATAATAATAATATAATAATAATAATATTTAATACTTATAGACCGCTCCCTCTCCCCATAGGGACTCGGGGCGGTGCACAGGAAGAATAAAAAACAGCAAATATACAAACATTTAAAAACAAATTAAACCTATACCTGTGCTAAAAATCCCCATTAAAACTAAGTTAAACTAAAATAACATTCCCAATTAAATATAATACCCCATAGACAGAGAGACTATCCTAGGCCGGCCAGACAGAAAAGATGTGTTTTTAATTTTAGACGGAAGGAGCGGAGGTCCGTGGTCGTCCTGATATCGGGGGGGAGGTCGTTCCAGAGGGCTGGGCCCGCCACAGAGAGAGCCCTTCCCCTGGGCGTCGCCCGCTGACAAAGTCTAGTGGACGGCACCCGGAGAAGTCCCTCTCTGTGGGAGCGAATCGGCCGTGAGGATGTATGAGGCAGGATCCGATCCCGCAGAACTTTTAGAAGAGAAGTTGTGACATCAAATTACAAATAAATGAAAATAATGTATGGCATTATGCAGAGTTGTGGTTGATAATATGATTTATCTATTAAGACATCAGCCTCTGCTTCCAATTTCTATTCTTAAAAGCAGGTGCCAACAAACATTAAATCTAGGCTTACTCAGTAAGGGTGTTTTCATGAATGTCTTTATATCTTATGCCAGAAATTTAGTTTTCTTTTATTGAATTCACCTCTTTTCCATAGCATATTTAAAGTTGCTTACATACAAATGCTAGTACTCTCCAATATCTTCATAAACGGTTTAGATGAGGGGATAGATGGGTAGCTCATTAAATTTGCAGGCAACATCAACATGGCAGGAATAGCCAACACTCCAAAAGATAAGCTTAAGATACAGAAAGATCTTGATAAACTTGAACATTGGGCCCATTATGCTCCTTTTTAACGAAATAAAATTTAATTGTGAGAAAATTAACGTTTAGGTAACATTTAGGTAACAAAAACCAATTGCACAGGTATAGTATAGGTGGTATGCTCCTCAATATCTAAGGAGTTGCCATAAAGAAGAGGAAGCCAATCTATTCTCCAAAGCACCTGAAGGCAGGACAAGAAACAATGGATGGAAACTAATGAAGGAGGGAATCAATCTAGAACTAAGAAGAAATTGTCTGACAGAACCAGAGGTGGGTTTCTGCCGGTTCACCCCGGATCAGGCAAACCGGTAGTGGTGGCAGCGGGAGGCTCTGCCCACCCACCCAGATACTTCTGGGTGTCATTTTGCCTCTTTATAAATCTATGGTGAGGCCCCATCTGGAGTATTGTGTACAGTTCTGGTCACCATACCTTCAGAAGAATATTATGGAAATGGAAAAGGTGCAGAGGAGGGCAACCAGAATGATTAGGGGGCTGGAACACCTTCCTTACCATCTGAGGCTGCAACGGCTGGGCCTCTTCACTCTAGAACGACGGCGCCTGAGAGGTGACCTGATTGAAGTCTATAAAATCATGCACGGTGTGGACAAAGTAGAAAAGGAAAAACTGTTTTCTCTATCGCACAACACTAGAACTAGGGGGCACTCCATGAAACTTTTGGAAGCTAGACCTCAAACAAATAAGAGGAAGTACTTTTCCACCCAGAGGATCACTGGTCTATGGAACTCCCTGCCAGAAGAAGTGGTGACAGCTGTCAGCCTCGACACCTTTAAGAAAGGATTAGACGAGTTCATGGAGAACAAGGGTATCCATGGCTATCATTATGGATGCCTAAGGACACCCTCCGGGTTGGAGAGATAGGCATTTGCAGGGAATCATGGGCAGGTGAAGACATCTGCTTGGGAATAACCTGAAACAAATGGGGAGCCACTGTGTGAGACAGAATGCTGGACTGGATGGGCTGTGGCCTGTTCCAGCAAGGCTATTCTTATGTTCTTATGTTCTGCACATGCGCAGAAGTGTCGCATGAGTGCCTGAGATGGGTTGCTCCCGGTTCACACCGGATCGGGCAAACCAGTAGTAGCAGTGGCAGGAAATTCCGCCCCCCCCATCCAGACATGTGCAAAAGCATCACGAGCATGTGCGCATGCACAAGCAAACCACTAGTAAAAAATATGGAATCCTACCACTGGTGAGCGTGTGAGCACGCGCGCATGAACAAACCAATAGCAAAATAAATTGAAACCCACCATTGGTTAGAACAATTAGCCAGTGGAACAATTTGCCTCCAGACGTTGTGAATGGTCCAACACTGAAAGTTTTTAAGAAAAGATTGGGAAACCATTTGTCTGAAATGGTGTAGGGTTTCCAGCCTGGGAAGGGAGTTGGACTAGAAGATCTCCAAGCTTCCTTTAAACTCTGTTTTTCTGCATTCTGTAGTAGATTATTACCTTTGGAATCCCTTAAACCATTCTTGGAGCTGTTGATCAATTGCACCTAACATATAGCAATACCAAAAATAAAATATGATTTCTTCACAACACATAAGAATCAATTTCCATGCCTTCATGGGCCTCTTAATATTAGGTCCCTTTTTAAACTGCACCAAGAAGTTTGGCCCTCCATTAGCAAGAACAGTAACTGCAGTCTAGCTTCAAACTGAAACAGAGGATGTTTCACATAAGTTTGTCAGTCACTGTTGCCATACGTTTTAATAGCTCTTAATAATATTCAAACTCCTGTTGAGAACATATCCAGGTTAATAAAATATTTGCCATCGTTAACAAGCCTGAATAAAATCTAACAAAATGTTTTACCAGGCATATGATTGCCTTGTCCAAAAAGTCCAGTAAAACAAGACAATCTATTCTTTTTTAGTCCTTTCTGATGTTTCCCCTAGTATTTTTATATTATTATTATACCAGCTTGAAGCCTGACCCACTTCTGTCTCTCATTTAATAGAACATAGACGCCTTAAAATTATTAGCTCACAAAATGTAGAATTTTTAAGCAATAGAAATTCATAATGATAGAAACTTCCTTTTTCCCCCAATTCTTCTTAACTAAAAAAAATATCACCAAGCCCTTTTCATGGAAAAGCTATTCCAGGGGTTCATGGCTACGAACAAAAAGACAGTTGCAGTTGAAAATGAATGTTCAATACTTTTCATCTTCTCGTGTCATATAAATCTGAGTCCCCCTGTTCCCCGTTCCTCCCAGCCCCTTGTCTTTCTGTGGAATTTTTTGGATATATTTTTATGAGTCATTAGGTCCCAGAAACTAATGACATCCTTCTCAGGATGCAAGATTTTCATTGAGTAAGAACAGGGCTTTGTGGAAATTTTGCCCTCATTATGGTTAAATTGGAGTCTTTGTTTGCCAGCCTTGTAGGCAATCCAGTGCCATTCCACCCATATATTAAGGGAGAAAGAAATCTCAGTAAGATTTGAAGGTGAGATTGATATTCATTTATATCCATTTTATTGAACTGTTGGCTGATTCCTTCCCTTCATTTATTTGTATTAATAAGAGTGAGTGCAAAGAGGGGATCAAAAAAACTCAAAATGGCAGCCACAACTATGTAATTTAAGCCTCACTTCCTTTTTGCATGTGTCACCCTGCAGATATTCCTGCATGTTTAGTGTCTTATTAAGATGTTAACATAAGAATATAAGAGCAACCCAATTGAACTGGCCTTTTTCAGCCTGGTGACTTCAGTTGTATTGGACAAAGAATCCATGATCTCTATCCATCTGTTTTCTGAGTATATGGAGAGATGACTACACTAGCCAGATGTGACAGAAGATGATCATTAGGTAATTGAATAGATAGGTCTCTAAATAAATCTAGCTAGCTAGCTATGATGGTCAATCTGATGAAAGTTCAGAAAATCTTATAGTGAGCAATAGCTATAGAATATGCAGATACAAATCACTTCATATAAGGCTTCTATCCAAAGTCAGCAAAGTTATTTCTCTCTCTCTCCCTCCCTCTCCCTCCCTTTTCCAAACTCATATGCTGCCTACCTTACTGAAGTGACTCAAGGCAGCTTAGAAACATTCAGTTAAATGCACTACAAAACTTTAAAAAAATATTTAGATATCTTAAATTTTAAATTCCATTAAAACCAGAGGTGATATTCAGGAGGTTCGGACCGGTTCGGGCGAACCAGTAGCACAAATTTTGAGTAGTTCAGAGAACCGGCAAATACTAGCTTTGTTTGGACCCGCCCTCCCACCCCCATTGTTCTCTGTCCTATTTTTCCTTGTTTTTTAGCTCAGCTGGTTCACATGGCAGAGCGAATTGCTGCAAATCAGCAGAGCTAAAAAACAGCTCAGCTCACCAGCGCTGACACCGAGGGCAGTCTTTGAGTGCTGCACATGTGCACAAAGCACTCTCTCATAGAACTGGTAGGAAAAGATTTGGAATCCCACCACTGATTAAAACAAAATAACCTTCAGTTAAAATAAATTAAATAAATAGTCCAGCGAAAGAGGACATGCACAATAAAATTATTTATTTATTTATTTATTATTTTTATTTATTTATTTATTTGATTTGATTTGATTTGTAGACCGCACCCTCTCCCCGAAGGGACTCGGGGCGGTGCACAGGACTTTAAAAACATATACAAATACAAAAATACAATATTTAAAATAGAATTAAATAATTTACTTGCGCTAAAAGTTTAAAATCTTAAAACCTTAAAACCCTTTTATACTAATCCCAGCAATCCCTATTAAAATAATTTAAATTTATATTACAAACCTAGGAAGGATAGATTAGGCTGCTGTAGTATTAGGAAATATTATTGTGAATTGTATATCTTATGACACTGGACAGTATTCATACCTTCATTCACCTCTGTCACTTGCTGGGTAGAGGATATAATTATATCTTTCCATGAAAAACACACACACACTCTCTAACTGAATATGCTTTAAAAGCATCATTGGAACATGCATTTAACAGATGAAGTTTGAAAAAAGCAGCATTTTCCCTGCTTTGTTTTATTAACTGCCATGGACAATGCTGGAAACAGTTTTTCCTCTAGTTATTGCTAATAACTTTATCAGCTGACATGCACTTTCATCCACTAGGCTAAATTTGATTGTCACGTTTAAAGGCATTTTGATTCATTCACCCATTGGCAAGAGGTTTGTGTTCCCTTGTGGCATGTCATAGTAATAGTCCAGCGGTATCACCAAGCATGTTTACTTCTATTTTCCAAAGTAAAAAAGATGGAAACAAAGCTAAACAACAAGCATTTAATAAGATTTTCTGCTAATAATAACAAGAATGCTCGGAAGTTAGACATGGTTCAGTAACAGAAATTGCTACTGTCTGAAATTCTGCTTTCTGTTCGGATTCTGCTTTTCTGCTTTTCTCTGGTTCATGAATGTAAAAGAGTAACTGAGATTACTCACTTGTTTTATCTTATGGGGATTTGTGTTCATTGTCAGGATCCGGCAATAAATGCAACAGTGCATTTCTACATGCCCTAGCAATGCAAACTTGAATGCAAGTATCAGATTAATGATAAACATCTTTATCAGCTAAAATCATCATTTATTTATTATTTATTTATTTATTTTATTAAATTTCTAGACCGCCCCCTCTCCCCGAAGGGACTCGGGGCGGTGTACAGGAAAATTAAAACATCTAAAAACATAACAATACATACATCGTTAAAATCGAATTAAATAACCCTGTACTAAACCCTGTGCTCTCTACATGGGGCTCCCCTTGAGGTGCATCCGAAGACTTCTGCTTGTCCAGAATGCAGCCGCGCGGGCAATTCTGGGAACCTCGAGACACCTCCCATGTAACACCGCTCCTGCGCGAGCTGCATTGGCTGCCTGTCGTCTTTCAAGGTGCGCTTCAAGGTGTTGGTCATCATCTTTAAAGTGCTCCGTGGCACGGGACCTAGTTATCTGCGGGATCGCATCCTGCCCCATACATCCCTGCAGCCGATTCGCTCCCACAGAGAGGGACTTCTCCGGGTGCCGTCCACTAGGCTGTGCCAGCGGGCGACGCCCAGGGGAAGGGCCTTCTCTGTGGCGGGTCCGACCTTCTGGAACGACCTTCCCCCCGATATTAGAACAACTACGGACCTCCGCTCCTTCCGTCAAAAATTAAAAACACATTTCTTTTGCTTGGCCAGCTTGGGATAACTTAATAATAATAATAATAATAATAATAATAATAATAATAATAATAATAATAATAAAGTTGAATTTATTAACCGCTCCCTCTCCCCACAGGGACTCGGGGCGGTGCACAGGGAGAATAAAAACAATAAATATACAAAATACATACAATTTAAAACAGATTAAACTAATTCCTGTGCTAAAATCCCATTAACTAAAAATCCCCACGAAATATAAATAAACATTAAAAAACCCATAGAGAGAGAGACTACCCTAGGCCGGCCAGGCGGAAAAGATGAGTCTTCAATTTCAGGCGGAAGGAGCGGAGGTCCGTGGTCGGTCTAATATCAGGAGGAAGGTCGTTCCAGAGGGCCGGGCCCGCCACAGAGAGAGCCCTTCCCCTGGGCGTCGCCCGCTGACAAAGTCTAGTGGACGGCACCCGGAGAAGTCCCTCTCTGTGGGAGCAAATCGGCCGTGAGAATGTGTGAGGCAGGATCCGATCCCGCAGGTAGCTAGGTCCCGAGCCATGGAGCGCTTTAAAGATGATAACTAACACCTTAACTAAACTTAACTGTTTCTAGGGGTTTTTAGGGGTTTGTTTTAGTTTAATGGGATTTTAGCGCAGGATTTAATTTAATTCTTTTTAATATTGTATTGTTGTGATTTTATATGCATTTTAATTTCCCTGTGCCCCGCCTCGAGTCCCTTCGGGGAGAGAGAGCGGGTTATAAATTAAATTATTATTATTATTATTATTATTAGTAGTAGTAGTAGTAGTAGTAGTAGTAGTAGTAGTAATACAATACAATACAATACAATAGCAGAGTTGGAAGGGACCTTGTAGGTCTTCTAGTCCAACCCCCTGCATGGGCAGGAATCTTATACCATTTCAGACAAATGGCTGTCTAACATCTTTTTAAAGACTTCCAGGGTTGGGGCATTCACAACTGCTGGAGGCAAGCTGTTCCAGAGGTTAATTGTTCTTACTGTTAGGAAATTTCTCCTTAGTTCTAAGTTGCTTCTCTCCTTGGTTAGTTTCCACCCATTGCTCCTTGTCCTGCCCCCAGGTGTCTTGGAGAAAAGTTTGACTCCCTCTTCTTTGTGGCACCCTCTGAGATATCGGAACACTGCTATCATGTCTCCCCTGGTCCTTCTCTTCATCAGACTAGACATACCCAGTTCCTGCAGCCGTTCTTCATATGTCTTAGTCTCCAGTCCTCTAATCATCTTGGTTGCTCTTCTTTGCACTCTTTCCAGAGTCTCCACGTCTTTTCTACATCGTGGCGACCAAAACTGTATGCAGTATTCCAAGTGTGGCCTTACCAAGGCACTATACAGTGGCATTAACACTTCACGCGATCTAGATTCTATCCCTCTGTTGATGCAGCCTAGAACTGTGTTGGCTTTTTTGGCAGCTGCTGCACACTGCTGGCTCATATTTAAATGGTTGTCCACTAGGATTCCGAGATCCCTCTCACAGTTGCTACTATTGAGCAAGGTACCACCTATACTGTACTTGTGCATTTGGTTTTTCTTGCCTATATGTAGGACCTTACTTTTTTCACAATTGAATTTCATTTTATTAGACAGTGCCCAATGTTCAAGTTTGTCTAGATCCTTCTGTATCTTAAGCCTATCTTCTGGAGTGTTGGCTATTCCTGCCAGCTTGGTGTCGTCTGCGAATTTGATGAGTTCCCCATTTATCCCCTCATCCAAATCGTTGATGAAGATGTTAAAGAGTACTGGGCCTAAAACAGAGCCTTGGGGGACTCCACTGCATACTTCCTTCCATGTAGATGCAGTTCCATTGAGGACTACACGTTGAGTGCGGTTGGTCAGCCAGTTACGAATCCATTTGGTGGTGGTGCTGTCTAACCCACAATTTTCTACTTTATCTAATAGTAGGTTATGGTCTACTTTATCAAATGCCTTACTGAAGTCCAGGTAAATTATATCAACAGCATTCCTCTGGTCCACTGATTTTGTTACTTTGTCAAAGAATGCAATTAGATTTGTCTGGCATGATCTGTTTTTGACAAACCCATGTTGGCTTTTGGCTATTACTTTGTTTGCTTCTAGGTGTTCACTTATTTGTTGTTTAATTATCTTTTCCAGAATCTTTCCTGGTATTGAGGTCAGGCTGATGGGTCTATAGTTTCCTATAGTAGTATTAAAATTTATAGTAGTAGTAGTATTAAAATTTATAAAACATTAAAAACTATATCCCATTAAAACCAAATAAGACAATTTAGATTACAGACTGGGGCGAGAAGCATAAATTAGGCCAAGCCAGCCTGATGGAACAGATAGGTCTTAACCTTTTGGCGGAAGGAGCAGAGGTCCGTGGTAGTTCTAATATCGGGGGGTAGGTCGTTCCAAAGGGTCGGGCCCATCACAGAGAAGGCCCTTCCCCTGGGCGTCGCCCGCTGGCATTGCCTAGTGGACGGCATCCGGAGAAGTCCCTCTCTGTGGGAGTGAATCGGCCGAAGGGATGTATGGGGCAGGATACGATCCCGCAGATTGCTAATTGAGCAATTAATTAGAGTGCAGAGAAGAGCAAGAAAGTTGATTAGGGAACTGAAGGATAAAACCTACAATTATGTCTAGCTTAATGAAAAGAATGATTGGGGATAATATGATAGCAGTGTTCCCATATCTAAGGGGCTTTTGAGCCCCTAATCTCCAAAGCAAATGAAAACAGAACAAGAAGCAATGGATAGAAACTAACCAAGGGGTTAGAATTAAGAAGAAATTTGACAGAACAATTAATTAGTGGAACAACCTGCCTCCAGAAGTTATGGGTCCTCCAACATTGGAGCTTTTAAAGATGAGATTGAACAACCATTTGTCTGAAATGATACAGGATTTCCTGCTTGAGCAGTAGGTTGGACTAGAAGACCTCCAAGATCCCTTCTGTTGGGGATATCTCCTTTAGAAAACAGAAAGTTGTGCAGCGGAATGTGCAGCTAGAGAAACGTTGCTAGTAGACACATGAATAGAGTCCCAGACACTGATAGTAAAAGCAAGTAGCTTTACTTGTGATGTAAAACTAAACTACTCCTTCACAAGCAGTGATAGTAGATATTGAATCAAATATAGTCCTTAACTCAAAAACAATTGCTTACAGTTGCAATCCACAATTCTTCCTTGTTCAGTCAGTCAGTCAATCAGTCAGTCAGTGAGCAAGCAGAGAGAGAGAGAGAGAGAGAGAGAGAGAGAGAGAGAGAGAGAGAGAGAGAGAGAGAGAGAGAGAGAGAGAGAGAGAGAGAGAGAGAGAGAGAGCTCTCCTGGCTTCCTCTTATTGCTGAGTTAATTACAGCTGCTAATTACATTCAAACATTTAAATAACAAGACTATTTGTTATCATGGCTTATATATATATATTGCCTACCCAACATTAGGATTATACTCCTAACACTTTCCAACTCTGTTCTGATTACAATGTTGCAATTTAAATGTTCTTTATTAAAATATCAATATATATATATTTCAGTGATAAATTTAAACTTGTCATTGTAATACATGGCAATTGTTCTTAGCAAAGAAGCTTGTCTTCTATAAATCCTTGATTTGGCATGAAGATGTTCCATTGGCATTTACAAAAGACCTGTCTGCACAACTTTATTCTTTTGTTCCATCATCCTCTTACTGATAAAGCAGCCTGAAGATGGTTTAGGCTCCCTGGGGTGGAAATTGTATTTTCCATGCTATGATGACACAAGACATTCCATACAGATAATCCAGGGTGCATGAAGGTGGCTTGACTTGACATGGTCATTACAGCACAAGAGAGTATTATTATATGATTACTGTTTTGGGTAGGTGCATGGTATAGAAAGAGAAATCTTTCCTATCTCCAGATTGGGAGGAAACCATAGCAATTTTTTTCTCTCTGTAGTGAAAGAAAACACCCATTCCCACTTCATGCTGATTATATGAGCATTCTGAGCATAAACAGTTTTAAGAAAAAATATTTCTTATTTTCCTATCTCTTTCACATGCATTTTTTATCACATTTCACCTGAACAGTGGAAACAATCATCTCTGTTACAGTATACTAAGCTTTAAATGAGTGAATAGAAACATCAACTATGCGCTTTCGGTGTGTTTTCAAATCACTTTGGAGAGATTCAGAGGTAATTCGGAAATTCAGAGGAAGTCTAATATTTTTTAAGTTTTTCAGTCTCAAAACATTGTGTGCAGGTTTCCTCCCACATATGGACAGGGTTGAAGTTTATTATTATCTGTATCAGATTAACCATTTAATTAAAACCAGACAGATTCGGATTAAGTCATGTCTTCTTTTGGTTTACCCTTTGCTGAGCATCTCTCTTCTCTCTGGTTCACTCCACTTTCTTTTTATTCTTCCTTACTCTTCATTTCTTCGATCAATATTAGTTTTCAGATCCAGTCTATGGGCAACAGTTCTTTCAGTCCCCCTTTCCATTGTCACATCCTTCTTCCACCCCACCCCACTCCCTTATCCCAAATGTTAAAAAGAATACTCATATTCTCATTTTTCTTTCTATTACTCATCTTTCTCTATCATGCTCCAAGAGAGAGAGAGGGCTCTTCCCAGGGCAACTTTGGATGGCTTGTATAGAAATGAAGCTTGCTGTAGAAATGGCACTCTGTATTTCAGTCTGTTTTTTCAGTTTGGGGTCTATTTTGGCCAAGTGTTCTGTGTAGTGGATTCCTCTGCTTCTCTACTTCTCCCACCATGTAGAAAAGTCACTTTGAGGACCTGTGGTTTCAACTGATAGTCTTCTTCTTTGATGCTCTCTTATATGTTACATTTTCTGGCCATCACATTCAGTGATGGACCTGTGGGGGACAAATAAAGAAAAAACAATGTAATTGATGAATTAAGACAACTATATGTGTCCCAGGATAACATTGAATGATCCAATCTGGGTTAATCATCAGGACCACAAGTTCACTCTTCTGAGCTTCCAGATTCATGCTAGAGCCCATCCTCAGGAAACTTCTCTCTACTCTTCTTCTTCTACCAATATATCACTCAACCAAAGGAAGGCACCACTCATAGATTAGCCTAAAGTGCATATTCCAGTAAAGAGAAGTTTCCTGAGGATGGGTTCCAGCACGAGTCCAAAAACTCCAAAGAGTAAATCTCTGGTCTTGGTAACCAACCCAGATTGGATCTTGCAACCTAATTAATCCCTTTATTTAAGTCACTTGAGATAAAAATAGGAATGAGAAAATATTTAATATCTTTTTTTTTAAAAAGAGAGAAGAAAATATTTCCTGTTTCAGCAGGTCTGTTGGCTGAACTGGTTTTTTTTAATGACCAGGCTTTCAACAATGAATCTGTAAAATAAAGTCCCTGTTTGATCCAAAGGAAGGGCCTCAAATCCACGGTAAACAGACAGACCCCCCAGGCTGGCAGATTTGCCGATGGCTCCATTAAGAAGGAGTGAGAAGTGAAAGTGGATTCCAGCTGGAATGTTTATTGTCTTAAAGAGACAGCTGCAAAAGATACAGCCCGTAAAATCTTTTAAACTAAGCAGAAACTTTCAAAAAATAATAATAATAAATACAAGCGGCGGAATTAAGCACTGGAGGACTTGGTCAGTGGGTTATCACAACTTCTCTAATTGATACTTCAAATGGAATCTATGAAGAACTCTTAAAAGAAATGGAGTAAGATTTTTTCCTCTTCTATTTTTTTTCCTGTTTACAACCTTGGACTAAATCTCTTCCTTTTCATTAGTATGTGTGACTTTTAAAAAAATTTCTCTTCTTTTTACTACACTTAAGAATGCCTAAGAATTTAATTTCTTTTTGAAACAACTAAGATATAAAAAGAAACA